>CM052702.1:88557794-88639425 GCA_028551405.1 Uromys caudimaculatus
CCTGAGGGTGCTAGGGGCACCAGTAAAAGGGAATGTCAAGGTGGGAATATGGGAATGGGTGGGCAGGTAGGTGGGAGGAGGAATTCCCTCACAGAGGCGGGGAGGGGGAGGGGACACGGGGTTTCTAAAGAAAAGGGGAATCATCGGAAATGTAAATAAAATATCAAAAAATAAATAAATAAATAAATAAATAAATAAAAAAAGTATCTAGTGTACCAAACAAGATCCGAATATCTGCTGAAAAATCATGTTGTGTAGCCTCTGAAATAAGTGCCTTAAGAATATGGCTTTCGCGGGGCAGTGCTGGCGCACGCCTTTAATCCCAGCACTTGGGAGGCAGAGGCAGGTGCATTTCTGAGTTCGAGGCCAGCCTGGTCTACAGAGTGAGTTCCAGGACAACCAGGGCTACACAGAGAAACCCTGTCTCGAAAAACCAAAAAGCCAAAAAAAAAAAAAAAAAAAAAAGAATATGGCTTTCATCCTAGAAAACAGGTGCCAGAATCAAATGCATAAAGTAAACATTACTGAATGAAACAAAGAATTAGACAGTTCTCAAAATACTGAACCAAACCTTCCGTAATTTCATTCTCCATGAAACAAGCCAGGTGTCTTAGTTGGGTTTTGCTGCTATGAACAGACACCATGACCAAGGCAACTCTTATAAAAAACATTTAACTGGGGTTGGCTTAAAGGTTCAGAGGTTTAGTCCACTACCATCAAGGTAGGGACATGGAAGCATCCAGGCAGACATGGTACAGCAGGAGCTGAGAGTTCTACATCTTCATCCAAAGGCAAAGAGGAAAAGACTAGCTTTCAGGAAGCTAGGAAGAGGGTTTATAAGCCCACTCCTACAGTGACACATCTACTCCAAGGCTACACCTCCAAATATCGCCACTCCCTGGGCCACACATATTCAAACCACTGCATTCCACCCCGTGGCCCCCATAGGCTTGTTCAAGCACATGAGTCTATGGGGACCATACCTAAACATAGCACAATGCTAAAGCATTTAGTCCAACTTCAAAAGTCCCCGTAGTCTTTAACAGTTTCAATAATGTTAGAAGATCAAAGTTCAAAGTCTCTTCTGAGATTCATCTAATCACTTAACTGTAATCCCCAAAGCAAGACAGAAAATCAGATGGGCAAACTCCAAACTCTGCATCTCCATGACTGATGTAAAGCGGTCTTCAGATCTCCACTCCTTTTTCATCTTTGTTGACTACAACAAACTTCTTTCTGTTAACAAGCTCCCTGTTAGCAGCTTTCCTTAGCAGGTATCCCAAGGCTCTGGCATCTTTAACATCTTGGGGTCTCCAAGTCAGCTTCAGTTTTACAGCTTCTTGTTTTAATGTCTGGGATCCACACATGATCTGGGCTCCTGCAAAGGGCTTGGGTCACTTCTCCAGGTCTACCATCTGTAGCACTCTAGGCTCTGACTGACTCCACTCCACTGCTGCTGCTGTTCTTGTTGATCAGCCCATGGTTCTGGTTATCCAATACACTGGGGTCTTCTGCTGCAACTAGGCTTCATCAACAGGCTCTCATAGACTCTCTTCATGGTGCCAAGCCTTAACTTCTTTGCATGACCCCTTTAGTCCTGGGCCTTCAACTGCAACTGAGGCTACACCTTCACCAATGGCCTTCCAAGGCCTCTCACAGTGCCAAGCCTCAGCTGCTCTTCATGGCCCTTCATGCCTTCAGTACCACCTGGATGACTCTTACATGTTACCTAGTTCAGCTGCAGCATGAGGTACACCCTTGGCTATCTCTGGAACACAGCTTCTGTGTGCTCTCAGAAAACACTTCCAAAAAGATTTCACCTCAGTGATGCTGGTCTCTTAATCATTGATAATTTCTTAGCTCCAGCTAAAAAGCATCAATTGTCCCAGTAGTCCCTTTTATTCTTGACTCTAACAGAGCCACATGGCTGAAGCTGCCATGTTCTGCTGCTTGTTGTGACTGGAACATGGTCCCCTTTTTCTAATACCAGCTTTCTGTTTTCCTCATGCCTAAGCTTGGCTGTCCTGGAACTTGCTCTGTAGACTGATCTTGAACTCAGAGATCTTCATGGCTGTCTCCTGAATGCTGGGATTAAATGTGTGCAGCACCATGCCTGGACCTAAACTTAGCTGAGTGGGATCTTGCCCCAAGGTCACCACTCCCTTAATTCAATTTAATCTTGAACACAGAATTCAGCTCCATTTCACTTCCTGGTGCCCCTGTAATACTTGAACCATATATCTGATATTTTTCCTTTCTAAGCTTGCTATGCTTATTCAAACCACTCTTCATGAGACTTAACCAGAGAGCAATGCCTATAATGGACATTTCTGAGGCTTCCTTTCTCAGTGCAATTAATCTGAGTCTCTTCACCTTAGTCTCAGGCAGACTCTTCAGACAAGGGCAAAAGACAGCCATGTTCTTCTCCAATAATACCACAAAAACGGTCTCTAGGCCACATACTGAAGTTCTTCTCCACTGAAACCTTTTGGGCCAGGTTTGCACAGTTCAAATCACTCACTCACAGCAACAAAGTCTTCCATATTCCTACTAGGAAGGATCATTAAATCCCACTTAAAACATTCCATGGCTTTCCAAATCCAAAGTCCCCAAATCCACATTCTTCCAAACAAGAGCATGAACACTCCTATATCAGCAATACCCAAGTCTCTGATACCAACTTCAGTCTTAGTTTGGGTTTTACTGCTGCGAACAGATATCATGACCAAGGCAATTCTTATAAAAACAGTTAATTGGGGCTGGTTTACAGGTTCAGAGGTTCAGTCCATTATCATCAAGGCAGGTACACGGCAGTGTCCAGGCAGACATGGTACAGCAGGAGCTGAGAGTTCTACATCTTCACTCAAAGGTAGACAGGAAAAGACTAGCTTCCAGGCAGCTAGGATGAGGGTCTTAAAGCCCACTCCCACAGTGATACACCTAGTCCAAGGCTACACCTCCAATTATCACCACTCCCTGGGCCCAAACATATTCAAACCACTATACCAGACATGGTGGCCCAAGCCTGTCATTCCAGTATTCAGAGGCTAAAAATAGGAGGACTATAGTCAAGGCCAGCCTGAGCTACGTACCATAACCCTGCCTCCTATATTAAAAAGATAAGGCATTATGCTTCCAAAATTCTTGACAATTTACCTTTTTTATATTGTAGAAAATTCTTATACTTCAAATGATAAAAACCCTAATAAACTATACAAACTGTAATTTTCATCATTTCATTCAGCTATTAGATGAATTACAAAGTGGGAGATGGGGCCAGGAAGAAGGTGCTTACCAAATCAGTATGAAGACCAAAGTTTGGATCATCAGAAACCATGTAAAAGTCAGGCTATCCTGGCAGCCACTCATAGCAACCACACAGGGGTCAGAGAGAGGCAGTCTCCAGAACAAGCTGGCTGACTAGTCTATTCAATCAGTGAGCTCCAGGTCCAACTGGAAGATCTTACTTCAGTAATTAAAATGTGGAAAGTGATAGAGGAATAAACAAGACATCAACTCTGGGCCTCCACACATACGTGCACATACACAAAGTATGCAAACATTGATATACACATGTGACCACTCACATGTGGATGCATGCATGTACTGTGCATACACATATCCACATATACTATACAAAAACTATAAATAAAAAGTAATTTGGGAGAGATTGGGCAGAAGTTAGATCTATATGAATACTATGCTAGCCTTGTCCACATACAGAGTTTCAGGTTGGGGTAAGACTAAATCTCAGAAAAATAATAAC
This sequence comes from Uromys caudimaculatus, assembly GCA_028551405.1. Classification (NCBI taxonomy): domain Eukaryota; kingdom Metazoa; phylum Chordata; class Mammalia; order Rodentia; family Muridae; genus Uromys; species Uromys caudimaculatus. The sequence goes on from CM052702.1 coordinate 88,561,561, forward strand.
AATCATAATATTTTTAAAGTAGGAAGAATATTGTTTAGTTCTGGTAATGGTGCATTAAAAAAACTCAAAGACATGAAAAAGGAAAGGTTTGTTTGTTTTTCTGGTGTTGAGAAGGAACAGGGTCTGGCCAATATAGGTCTTGCCAGGCTGGCCTACACAGCAATCTCTTCTCACTTGGCCAAACCTTTAAAGAATTCAGAATCTGCATGACTACTTACTTGTTAAAGCTGGGTAAAACAAGAGCTCAGAGGAAAGGGAATGAGAGCAGCTTTTCAAACTAGCATAGTACACACACACACACACACACACACACACACACACACACACACACACGCATGCACGCGCGCACACTGACACCACAACCACAAGTAGGTAGAATTAAGGCGTTCGTTTGCCCATCCAGAGATTTCTGTGGCAGTATATATAAGGAAGCTATTTAAAACTTACAGGCAACAAATGCTACTTCATTAGCCAATGACCCTTTTCTTCCTGTCTAATAAGTGCCTCTGGTGGCATCTGAGATAGGGTCCCACTAGTTAGCCCAGGCTGGACTGGAATTTATTCTCCTCCCCCCTCAGCTGGTATGTCCTCCATCCCTGGTATTGGGATTACAGACATGCATTGCCTCAGCTGATTCTTGAATGCCACTGTACCTGCAAATTCACTTCTTCATTTTCTTTAATCATAGTCTCCCTCTACCTATTTCAGTTTCTCTCCATGCAGGACTACATTAGATCAACAATAGCAACAAGAATTAGTTGAGCTTTTCTAACTACCCTCATTAAGAATTCAAAGGACCTCACCAAGATTCATATTTAATTCTTCTGCTAAATAAACAAATATTTTATATAACTTTAAAATGTTAGAAATACAAAATTAGTAAGCTATATCAATTATTTTCCTCCAGTTTTAAGGTATGACTGGCAAGTAAAGGTGACACGACACACAGCATCGTATTTGCTGTGCCTATGAATTGCGGCATAATTAAATTAAACTAACAAATATCATACCCCATAGATATATTTGAGATCTATTTTCTCAGTCGTTTTCAAGAGTTCAATCAACACACTGATATCCAATCATGATGTTATAATAAAGAACTACAGAACTTAATCTAAGACTCAAACTGCTGCATTGACACTTTTTCTCTTTGTCTAGCTGCTAGACAATCTGCTTTTCAACCTGTGGGTCGTGACCCCTTTGGGGTCAGATTCCTGCGTATCAGATATTTACATTACAATTTATATCAGTAAGAAAATTACAGTTATCAAGAAGCAATAAAATAATTTCATAGTTGGGGGGATTACCACACCATGAGAGTTGTAGCATTAGGAAGGCTGAGAACCACTGCTAGCATCTCTCCGTTCTCTAGTCCCTGCAGTCCTGTGACAGGCTATATATAGCCTGTTAGCCTGTCTATAAAGGAAAACATTTTTAAAAACCTATACCAGCACATACAGATACTCTCTCTCTCTCTCTCTCTCTATATATATATATATATATATATATATATACATATATATATATATGTACATATATAATCAAAAAGATTGAAAGAAAGAATTAAAACATAATTAGCTTATGCTATTGATTTAATTTATGAATTGTGGCATTTGCCCGAATATCCCTGGAAATATGATTAGTATGCATTGGTGGTCTGAATGGCTGAAAGCTTATTTAAAAATAAAAGCTTTTATCACATAGTAACCACTGACATTTGTTCCCAGTAGAGCTTTCCTTATGTACTATTCCTATTTAAGCCTGCCTTTCAAATTACTGAAGCTCTTTTTTTTTAAAGGTCTATTTATTTTATGTCGCTGTCTTCAGACACACCAGAAGAGGGCATTGGATCCCATTACAGATGGTTATGAGCCACCATGTGGTTGCTGGGAATTGAACTCAGGACCTTTGGAAGAGAAGTAAATGGTCTTAACCGCTGAGCTATCTCTCCAGCCCCCTATTGAAGCTCTTATAAAGCTCTTATTTAACTTTTTTTTTTTTTTTTTTTTTTTGCAGTGTTGGGGATCAAACCTAGGACCTTACATATGCTAGACTAGGGCTCTACTGCTGAGCCACACTCCTAGCACGTCCGAGCAATCATGAATGCTGTGTAGTATTCATTAATTCATGAATTCAAAGGTTAAACTGTGAGTCAACTAGCTAACTTTTACTGGTAAGATCTGAACCTGACCAAGGTAAAAATCTTATGCACATATTTTATGCGCATGTGCATGTCTCTAATGTCATATGAAAAACATGAATATATAAGATTCCAAGTAAAATACAGCAAATGCCTTACTGACACTGAGGAGCCAGTGAGTATATTACAAAGAGTCCTCAAACAGACTAAAGAGTAAATTAAGCATTCTTTTTTTAATGTAACAAAAAAAAAATAATAGATAACAAAAAACCAAGTTTGTATAGTTTGCTCTACAGCAAAACAAAGTAAGAAAACATATTAAACACTCTGTCCAAGTACAAAAAAATGCAGTGGACATTAGTCTTTACAAAACCTAACAATTTCAAAGAAACTTCACTATCAAAGCCAAGCAGCCAAGCACTGCCTGAGTCTGCTGTTCAACAGCACCACCAGGTGGTGCTTTATGCAATCTTCAGTCAAGCACCTTCCATATAGGAACTTCGGGCATCTGCTGATACCTCTGAAATCAGAAATAAAACTCCAAAGTTTTATCTAACGATAAGATTGTCTATTCTGCTTTCATACTAGCAATACAAAACAAACTAATTACTTCTCTATTTAACAAATTTTAAAATAACAATAAACCTCTTGATTCTTATTAACCTAAATATCCAAACAACTTTCTCAAGCGTAGTATAATTTCATTAACATTACAACCTTAAAGATGTAATGCAAGCATAAATTTTAACTTAATTTTTAAGTTACAATAATTTGTAAGCTACACATTATCTCCAAGACATAAATAATTTAAATACAGATTTGCATTTTAATATTGCTGAATGTCCTCATAAATAAGTCTGCAGGAAAATTGACTTATTACACACTAGCAAAAATGGATTTTAAAGTTTAAAAATGCTTCCTACACATTACCTTCAGCAAACAGAAATTTTCGTTTGCCAATCTGTAGCATAAATGACCCATACTTTAAATTTAAATACACCACAGCTCCTTTAAAAGCAGCTCTGAGTCTTTTCAGTAGGACAGTCACTGACATCCTGGCAAACCTTAGGTCCCAAGCTCACAACAAGCTTACACAGGTATAGTGTGAATTTATTAACATGTGCATACTCATGTATACACACACACACACAATTGTGGGAAAAAGACAAAGCTATAACTGATATTGCTCATATAACAACCCTCTGGTGGAAGAATGATTTCTAACATAAGAGTTTTAATTTTGTTACCATTCATTGAAATAATATTTTCATGGTAAAAGTAGACCTTTAGTTTTTCGCATCAGTATGATAAAGGTTAGTGTATGAACTCTATCCATCCTGAGCACTGCTAGTTTCAGACTTGCTATTTCCCATCAGCACTTGACAAGGAAACATCGCCTTAACTGACTGACAGTGGATGCCTGAGTCCTCCCTGGATAGCTACTCACATCAAACTCGAACCTTTTACCAACTGAAAAAAAGAACTGAAAAGGAAATTTAAATAACATGTCTGTCCCATATAGAAATAACAGGTCATAATAAGATTCATACTGAAAGAACAAACGGAAAATTCAGTGTTGCTTTATATTTTGATCTACTGAACTTTAGAACTATTGTGAGCAGAATGGCTATGTTACAGAAATAAGAAACAGTATTACATTTTCAGAGTTTTGTAAATTACAAATAGAAAACAATTTGTTCATTTAAAAGTTACCTGAAAGATGAAGGACCATGACTTTTGGCTAGTAACTGCTGAGATTCAGAGCAGTGCTGGGGAGGGTCCCTTAGAATTAAAATCATAAGGACCTTGGGAATCTCCATTAACAGAATGTCTGGACAGAGCACTGTAGTTCTGAAAACATGATATATCATAATTGGAAGGGAACCTGATATATATACTGTCCACCTACCCCTTGGTAGATGGATAAATGTGATTTTTCTGAGGTCTTTAAGTTAGGCTGACAGAGAACAGACAAGATTTTAACTAAATCTCCAATTCCCAGTCTAGAATTAGTTTGTTCAATCTACTTTTGGAAGACACAGCCCACTGTGCAGATGAGAATATTAACCCTAGAATGGTAGAGTATATTATTTGAGTTGTCACAGCTGAACAATGGGAAAATTAAAATTAATGTCGGAGGATACAATGAGTGAAAGTTATCTTCTAACTATCATAAACTTAGACTTTTGATGTTTAGATATTATTAGTAATATTTTTGCTTTACAGGTTCCCCACCACCACGTTAATACTACTGTTTTCATTGTGCAGAATGCCTATAAGAAATAAAGTACTTAAGAGACCGCTTGTTCTAAAAAAAAAAAAAAGAAAAACAAACATTTATCTGAAAGATATTCTGCATAAATAAAGCTTCCAGGTAATTCATTCTCATCTGACCAGGCAGCAAAGAATTTTATATGTTACTTAAGAACATTTTCTTTAAAAAAAAAAATTTACTTCTGTGGAACTGGATTGATTCAATGGTAGACCACTTGCCTAGGATACAGGAATGGCTTCTTGAGTTCTATCGCATCCATGGGAAAACAAAACTAACAGCAACAACCAAACCCCCCTGAAAATGTAACCATTTCCTACAGGTTAGTTACAATCTGAGCACAAACCCTTTGCACAGCAGTCCTTTTAGGCTTAACCTTACTTTCCTTATGTCTGCCTACTGACAACACTATGCTTCCCGTGCTTCTGTGGGAAACTCAGTTTAGACTACAGGCTCCTAAATACAAGATGTATATATTTTCTAGCATGTGGCTATTTGGGTCTTTTCTCTTCCTCTTGGCTTTTCCATAGCTGGTTTTCAATTGATTAAAGTTACTATATGAAAATTACAACAAAACGGGCTATTGATAACTGTAATGGAGTTTTTAAGAACTGTATATTTCTCAACATGGAGCCACAAAACACCTTCCCTTAGAAAATTAGCCTTAAATTGTGCAGTGCAGTTTCTGGCTTCTTTTCTATTGGAATCAGAATCAACCTGCCTCATTCTAGCCTTTTCTATTTTTCATACGATATTATTTTCCTCTAGATGATCTAATAGCATACTCACATACACTGCTCAGTCAATACCAAGAACTTTAGGAACAAAGGTAAGGGATAAAGGCAGGCTGAGTGTGGTAGTTATATGCCTACTCACAACACTCCTGAGGCAGAGGCAAGAGAATCACAAGTTCAAAGCCAGCCTGGCTACAAAGTGGGACCCTGTCTCAAAATAAAAAGAAAAGAAAAGGCCACAATCGCACTGTGGTCTAATTATATGTGAAATGTAGAGAGGGTTAGATGATAATAATTATACTAACTGAAAACAATGTGTTTATAACTTGTATTTCTATGACAAAGAAATGCTGATGAACCAAATCTGTTTCTATCTGTGAGGATGCTCAGTAGTCACAGCACAAATATATAATTTTCTCTGGCAACTTAAGAGCCTAATAAGAGAGAATTTCTAAAAAGCATTGGAGAATTTCCAACAGCATCAGGAATATTAATAAACATGATTGCATTTTAAAAATCTAGATTATATATACATATATGTTAAATATACATAACAAATTACAAAATTATACATTTTCTATTTTATTATCAATTATTAGTAACAAAGTGAAGCTTCAGTACTTCTGCCTAAAAGAAATAAAAATCTGCTTCTCTCTTCTGAAAAGTTCCTACAGCTCAAGTTTTACAGAAATTTTCTTAAGTCATCATTTTACAAATAGAAAAAACATGAGATGACATTTGAACAATAAAAAAAATTACTAATTTTTCCTAGTAAAGATGAGAATTTTTAAAGCATTTAAATAATTAGCCCCATTGGTCTATAAGTCTTAAATAAATTAAAATTACCACTTTATATATACTAGATGGTTATGTCAAACTGACTTGAAGAATTTCTTCTCTAAGGAAGAAAGTAAATAAAGAAAAATATCTTGTCCCAGGAATTAGGGGTAGTTATCCTACAAAGTTATCATCTTTGTTGCACATATAATCCAAAGGTATGCAACTAATTCACCTCTATTTTGCAACCTAAAACACATTAATAGAAATCACGGAACTAAAACCATTCAAGATGGTAAAACCTTCTGGTGGCACCTGTAACCAGTCACACAACACTCAGTTCACCAAGTAGCTAGGAAGATCATGGACAAATTCGGCACTCCATTTCCCTCTCTGTAAAACAGGGTGGATTTTCAGACTGGAAATTTACCATTGGTAAAAACTATATAAAATTAAGTATTTGATCATACCTTGTTTTGATTCCAAACCTTCTGGTTGTTTGATCTCTCTCAGGGATGAAGAAGAATCTACACAGGTATCTTGCCTAAGCAATAAAAATAAAAACTTTTAAAACAGTATTCAACCATTTAATGTCCAAGTTCTTAGAATTATGTTAGGTGCTGGGGAGACACAATGAATTCCAAGCCCCAGGGTATAATTTAGTACTAGAGAGACTCAGAACCATGTATACATGTGTCAGAAGAAGCAATTATAAACTCCTACTTAATTTATACAATGCACTTCTTTGTAAAATCAAGGGGAAAACCTAGGGGAACCTGGAGATAATTTTTTCTCCCAAAACACAGTAGGGTAGCTGATAGAAGAAATCACAACTCACAGCAGTATCTAATAATTTTCACTTTTCACAGTTAAATGTAATGGGCATTTTAACAATCAAATTACTTTATATTCATCTAATTTCATACCTCAAATGCTTTGATGTCTACTATATATGGAAAATACATTTGATATGTAATATACATATGTAATCAAAGTAAATAGATTAAATGTAAGAGCGTGCAAAAGGTTTCACTGCACAACCTGCAGCAGAGCTGCATCCAGTGCTGTACCATCTTAGTGCTGATGGTACAGACACCTTTTCAACCGTCAAGACGAACTCTTCAATTGAGATGAGCAATGACCTTCTCGAATCAGATAACAATTTCCCTCTGAAAATTTTATCCCTGTCCTGAAAGAAGCATTACAGGAACAATTTGGGAAATGTTGCTAGTCACAAACCTATTTCATCCAGTTAACAGTAACAAGTCTTTCAAGTAACCTAAAAATAAAATAGAATTGCAAATATTTCTTTGCCAAGTTTATTCTTTATAGTCAATGTACTTGGCAAGTAGATGTTTATTTTGTATTTTAAAAAAATCACTAATACAGGGCTGGAGAGATGGCTCAGCAGTTAAGAGCACTGGTTGTTCTTCCCAGCAACCACATGGTAGCTCACAACCATCTGGAATGGGACCCGATGCCCTCTTTTGGTGTGTCTGAAGATAGGTACAATATAGTCATATAAACAAAATAAATAAATCTTTTTTAAAAATCACCAATACAAACCCAAATTCAAGGTCTATAAGATCCTGTCTTTGGAGCCAGGCACAAGGATGCACATCAGTGATTCTACCACACAGGAAAAGGAAACAGAAAGAGCAATATCTATCTTAAGAAATTCATTTGGCTTTCGTACTAATAATAACTTCTGTGAGATTTGTAGTTGCCCTGACTCCACTTTTTAATGTTTATTTGCTATCTAATGTCACCTACTCAGATTTTATTCTTTCATTTCACTACAATGACTGGCATGTCCCAAGAAAGGTATCAAAACATTCTCCTTGGTAATCCAGGGACAAACTACAGAACTTTCCTAGGAATACAGTTAAAATGTTCTACCTCAGGCATTCCAGAAAACTCAGATATTATGTACTCCGAACATGGCTCAACATTTAAAGAAAACATTTGCTTTTCTGTGTCCTCAAATGGCATATAGTTCTTTACCTACACATGCATGTACCACAAATCGCAAAAAGTGTGCAACTGTACCAAATATGACAATCTTCCATTAAAATCTGTAATTTTTGTGCTGTTAGGTATCAGTTAAATTTAATTACTATTAATGTACCCCAAATTATCAGCAACAAAAGACAACATAGTTTCACTAGTAAAAGGCATATAGGACATATATCTTACTCCAAAGACAACACAACAAAATCTGTGCAACCTAGCTGAGAATGTCAAACAAAACCATCACTAAAATGAGTGACGCTTTTTAGTAAGGTGAGTTCAATATTAATATTATGAAATACAAAAGGCTATGGAAATATTTCACATCAAAGGAATCTAAAAAGCCTTGACAATTATATATAACAATTGACCTGACTGGAGAGGGAGTAAAGGCCGAACTGAACTGAATCAAAAGAGAAATTGAAATACTGATGGTAAACTGGATAAAGGCCTTTTGTGAAAGTTAAATTTCCTGAAATTGATACTTGTGGTTATAGAAAGATCGTGTCTGTTCTTTTGAAAATACAATGTAGCATTTAGGGATAATGTGTCACCTCATAATGTGACTAAGCCTCAAATGTTCACTCACACACAAAAAATTACACAGGTAGGGCCTGAGAGATGGCAGAGGAGGTAAAGGTGCTTGCCACTCAACCCTGTCACCCTGAGTTCAATCCCTGGAACGTATGTAAACAGAGGAGAGGAAAGACTTATTCTCTGACGTCCACTTGTGTGCAGGCATAGACTCATCATGCACACACACAATAAAATTCAAGTTTTTAATAGTAAATATACATATATATACATGGTATATAACAGGATCAAATGCTAATAAGTAAATCTAGACATATGCTATAAATATTTCTCCTTTACTAGTCTGAGTTTTACAATGTATTAAGTCTAAAATTACCTCCAAATAAAATGTTTAAGTAAAAATGCAATAAAAACTGATCAAAGCCCCTTAAATATCCTTCAAATAAGACTCTATAAAGATTATCTACTGTTATAAACAATTTATTTGCATGCATAAAATTCTACTTTAAGTTAGTTTTGATCAGGCTGTTTGAAGTCACAAAACAGAATTTCTATAAGTAAGCACAGCGCGCCACCCTGTGGCAGAAAAATGAAAAGACACAACTTTTTTTCAAGTCCAAAAATAGCTTTGAATGATTTAAATTTTAAAAATCACTATTAAGCAGGGGATGGTGGCACACACCTGTGAACCCAGTTCTCAAAGAGGCAGGGACAGGAAGATGTTCAAAAGTCTGAGGTCAGCCTGAACTACAGAGGGAGACCTTGTTTAAAAATAAAAAAGCAAATAAAATTAATACAAATAAAAATACTAGAAAAGTTTTCTAAGATGTCTATTTTACAACTAAAATTGTCTAACAGCTTTAGTACTTTACACAACTTAAAAATTCACATTAAACAGTAGAGAAGTAGACCTGCCGCCCCCTACTCGGACTGACCAGTCAGCCCGGCTGTCCCAAGCGCCATGTCTGATTTAGAGTGTTGCTGCCTTGAAGAAGGTGGTTCAGCAGCTCTGGCTGGAGGCCAGGCTCAACCGCCTGAAGGTTTCCCAGGCAGCTGCAGACTTGAAACAGAATGCTCAACATGACCTTCTGCTGACTGGAGTGTCTTCAAGTACAAATCCCTTCAGACCCCAGAAAGTCTGCTCCTTTTTGTAGTCATCTATCTTGAGGTTTCTCAAACCACTGTTCCTGAACCAGTGATATTCAGGAGGGCTAAGTTTGAAGTCTGGACAAAAGCTTCTCCTTAACGCGTGCCATAATACACAATCTTCTCCTTGTCAGTCCTTAACATCTACCTCTCTGAATTTCCATGGATTTCTGTTTCACAAGGTTTAACTATTTATATACACTGGCGGTAGCATAAAATAAAGCAGCATACATTAAAAAAAAAAAAAAAAAAAAAACTAGAAAAAGCAAGAATATTTACAAAAACATATTAAAAGTCTAAGAAAACTACTACATGCATATGTGTTTCTCTTTCTAGTTTTATGGTGGGGGTGAGGGGGTCTGAGTCTACTTTAAGATGATAAATATTTGAGTCACCCAAACTAGGAAAGAATAAAAAACAACAACAACAAAAACAAAAAAAAAAACCACTGCCATTTATAATTAAAACAGCATGTGTTTGTATTATACACTTTAAAACTAAGAATATTAGGGGGCTGGAGAGATGGCTCAGCGGTTAAGAGCGCCGACTGCTCTTCTGAAGGTCATGAATTCAAATCCCAGCAACCACATGGTGGCTCAGAACCATCCGTAATGAGATCTGATGCCCTCTTCTGGGTTGTCTGAAGGCAGCTACAGCAAGCAAGTAGGGCCAGAGCAAGAAAAAAAAAGTGTCTGAAGACATCTACAGTATACTTACATATAATAAATAAAACAACTAAGAATATTAGAATATTAGAGTAAACAACTGAAGAGCAAGGAGAGCCTAAGGGAGAACACATGACAAAGACAGTTTGGACTAAGAATTCTACAGCGATCTTTGTGAGTCTAATGAAAACAATTTAAGAACAAGTTTAATTTTATCTTTATTTTTCTAATTCCCATCTCCACCTGCATTCTCTTTCTTTAACAGCTTAATTTATGATCAATGACCCTGTTATAAGAGGAATCTACTTGTAGCCCTAACTGTAAGTTCTCAAACTGATGTAAGCCCAAATGTCTCTCATGTGGCTCTACGCTCTTTTCTTACAATGTTTTTTTTTTTTAAATGACATTAACACACTGAGGAAATTTATGGAATTTAATCAAGAACAACCACATGTGAATTAACAAAAGCTTAAGACATATTTCTTTTTTCGTTTTGTGTGTGTGTGTGTGTGTGTGTGTGTGTGTGTGTGTGTGTGTGTATGTGTGTTTGCGCGCATGCAGGTGCTCATGGAGGCCAGAAGATGGTATCAGATTGCCTATAGCTAGAGTTACAGGAAATTGGGAAGAGCTGACATGGGTGCTCATGGGAAACTCAATTCGGTCCTCTGCAAAAGTAGCAAGTGTTCTTGATGCCTGAGCCAGCTCTCTCTCTCTCTCTCTCTCTCTCTCTCTCTCTCTCTATATATATATATATATATATATATATATATATATATATATATATATATATATATTTTTTTTTTTTTTCCCCCTAAAGGGAGAGGAAGAATAATCAATTTCTTATGCAAATATAAAATGTTAGAAAATTCTTTCAACAAAAAGATAAACAGGATAGAGATAGTCTGATTTTTACCACAGGGTAAAGGTCAACTGGCAAAAATCAGGTAAACTGGTAAAAGGAAGGATGTAGTGCTGGATTTTCTCGACATTCCTCAGTATAAAAGAACAAAGGAAATTTAATGGAAAAAGGACAGTCTTTGACTCAGTGCTGTTAGTAAGGTAGACAGCTTGCACATTATCTTACTCCATTTTTATAACATGTACAAATAGTATTTCTGAATGGAAACAAACCCAAATGTCTAAATATGTAAACCTTTGGAATACACAGAAAAATTTCTGGTTTATGCTAGGATAAGCAAAGACGTTACCAAAACCAAGACCTAGAGCTGTGAGATGACTCGGCAGACCTGACAGCCGGAGTTCAATGACTGGATCCTGCAACAGTAGACAGCAGGCTTGCCAGGGTTGTCCTAACCTCCACCCATGCACCTATATTTAAACACATACAACAAATAAAACAATTTTAAAACACGACCTAAAAATAAAATAATTGCTGTTGGATTTCATCAAAAGTTAATACTTCTATTTTTCCAAAAAGACTAAGACAATGAAAAGCCAAACCACAGACTGGAGAAAATATTTGCATACACATATCAGATAAAGATTAAGTATTCAAGCAAGGTAGCTGTAATGTGCCAGCAATGCCAGGTATTTTGAAAACTGATGCAAGAGAATTTTTAAACACCCCAGAGTTGACCTCAGCCTGGACAACTTAGTGAATCTTGTCCACAATAAAACAACTTCAACTTCAATCTAGAATACAGAAGAATTACACTGTGGTTTGAATGTGAGATTTCTCTTACAGGCTCATGTATTTGAACACATGGTCCCCAGTTGATGATAGTGTTTAGGAAGGTAATGGAACTTTTTTTTTTTTTTTTTTTTTTTTTGGATATTTTCTTTATTTATATTTCAAATGTTATTCCCTTTCCTGGTTTCCCCCCCTAGAAACTCCCTATCCCATCCCCCCTCCCCCTTGCTTCTATGAGGGTGCTCCCCTACCCACCCACCCACTCCCACCTCCCTGCCCTGGCATTTCCCTACACTGGGGCAGCTATCGAGCCTTCACAGGACCAAGGGCCTCTCCTTCCATTGATGCCCGACAAGGCCATCCTCTGCTACATATGCGGCTGGAGCCATGGGTCCCTCCATGTGTATACTTTGGTTGGTGGTTTAGTAGCTAGGAGCTCTGGGGAGACTAATTGGTGAGATTTTATACATTGGCCATGTTCTCTCTTTGCTTCTAAGACACCAATGGAATGTGAGAAGCCAGTTGTCATGTGTTCCATGCCATGAGTTGCTTTTGTTGTGTTAAACAAAAGAACTAAGATAAACTATAAAATCATAGTAGGCTCCACTATGTTCATAGCAGCCTTATTTATAATAGCCAGAAGCTGGAAACAACCCCGATGTCCCTCATCAGAGGAATGGATACAGAAAATGTGGCACATTTACACAATGGAACACTACTCAGCTATTAAAAACAATGACTTCATGAAATTTGCAGGCAAATGGATGGAACTAAAAAATATCATTCTGAGTGAGGTAATCCAGACACAAAGAACACACATGGTGTGTACTCACTGATAAGTGGATATTAGGCATAAAGCTCAGAATATCCACGACACAACTCACAGACCATGAAGAAGGAAAATGCTTCAGTTCTACTTAGAAGGGGGAACAAAATAACGGGAGATGGGGGAGGGAGGAACCTGGGAAGGAGAGTGAGGAGAAAGGGAAAAGGGGGTCAGAATCAGGTGTGGGAGGAGATGGGAGAGAAGTACAGAGGGTCACTGGGCATAGCCACTAGTAAGTCCCAGATGCCAGGAAAGCAAGAGGCTCCCAGGACCCAACAGGATGGCATAAGCTGAAATACCCAACAAAGTGGAGAGAGAACATGTAGAGACCATATCCAGAGGTTAGGCACAGCCCCTAGTTGAGGGATGGGTCACTCACCCATCTCAAAAATATTAATACAGAATCGTTCCTGTCTAAAGGAAATGCAGGGACAAAGAGTGGAGCAGAGACTGAAGGAAAGCCATCCAGAGACTGCCCCACCTAGGGATCCATCCCATCTGCAGACACCAAACCTAGACACTATTGCTGACAATGGAGGAGTTAGGGAAAGGACTGAAAAAGCTGACTCCATAGGAAGAACAACAATATCAAACAACCAGACATCTCCCATCCCCCCCCCCAAGAACTTCAGGATCCTGTGGAGATTGGGTGAGGTGGGAGTGGGTGGGTAGGTAGGGGGAGCACCCTTATAGAAACACAAGGAAGGGGGAAAGGGAGAGGGGTTAGGAGGTTTGTGGAGGGGAAACCAGGAAGGGGGATAACATTTGAAATATAAATAAATAAAATAACCAATAAAAAATAAAATCATAATAGGAAAAAATAAAATATTAAAATGCCTTCAATTGAGGAAGACAATGGAGACAACACATAGACAAAGCAACTGGAATCCAACATCTTTTGTTATTAGGAAAATGCACATTAAAACTGCAATGTGATACACTGCACATGTTAGGAAGGCTAAAACCAAAACAACCAACAAATGGAACTCTCAGTGTTGACAAGCAAGGATGCAGAAATGACACAGTAATCCTGATCCGAGGTACTACTTTTCATACAAAAAAACAGGCTTGTTCCCACAAAAGCTTGCATTTAAATGTTAGTTGTGGCTTTAAAATCATTAAAAATGAGAAACCACCTTATGTCCTCATTAGTTTTTTTATCATTGCCATAACAAATCATGAGAAATCTGATCGTTAAGATAGCATAAATCGGCTGGGTGCGGTGGCACACACCTTTGATCTCAGCACAACAGGCAGAGGCAAGTGGATCTCTGTGAGTTTGAGGACAGTCAGGGCTATTACACAGAGAAACACTGTCTCAAAAAAACAGTAACAACAACAAAATAAACCCATAAATCCACTATATTCACATTCTGCAAGTCAGAAGTGCGGTGAATCTTGCTGGACTAAATCCAAAGGATCTGGAGGACGAGGTATGGATTGTCTGTTTTTGGTTCTGGCCAGAACCATGTTCCTTGAGGTTGTAGGACCAAGATCTCTGTTTTTTGAAAACTTAAGGTGGTTACCAGCTTCAACCTTTGATACCATGTTTTTCTTACTTTTCTTTCTCTCTTCAACTTTTAAGAAGGGTTCTGATGATTATAGCAGATCCACATGGATAATCTAGAATAAGAACCCTATCAAGGTCCTTAATCTTATATCTAAAGTCTATTTTGCTGCATAAAACAATATATGCTCAGGGTCTAGAGACTAAGGTGTAAATACCACTGAGATGCCATTATTCTTAAAGTACCTCAACTGGGAATTAAAAGCTGATACACATACAGGATGAAGAACTAACTACTCAGCAATGAGAAGAAACTACTGAAATTCAAAACATGTTTGAGTCCCAACTACACTATGCTAATAAAGCCAGCCTCAAAAGACTATGTACGGAGCTAAAGAAATGGTTCAGTGATTGAGGTGGTCATTGTTCTATGAGGTACCAGAGTTCAGACCCCCCACCTTCATCAATGACCATAAATCCTTCAAAGTGGCAGTCAACTGTAATCTTCAAACACTGTACAAAGAAGCAAAACAATCCAATTTTTTTAACAAAGCTTTTCCAAGTAACAAATCAAGTTTATCTCTACTGCATCCCTTCCATAAAAGATGTTCAACATTCAATCTACCCTAACCAAAGGGAAGCTCATTTCCATCTACTTTTCCCAAATAAAATCCTTCAGAGTCCAGAGGTGCCACACTCCAGTTCTTTCTCAGACCTATGATTGTCTGAAAATATGTGGCAGAAATTACTGCTTGCAACTCAAGTTTTTGTAACAAGCAATCCTCTAAATAAAAAGTAACTAAACAGAACCAACAAAGTGTCTTCGTTTTGCTATGTCCACATAGAGCTGTTTTCATGTCTTTTCCAATAATAAAAACTAACAAGATATCACTTTGGAAGTTACCTAAATATGTAAACATGAAGTGGAATCACCGGGTACTATTACTTTGAGTGTGAGATACTATCTAAACATAATAAATCATGATGTTGTCAATGCTTCCATAACACTTTCCCTAAGGCTTTTCTGAAAACATTACTCTGTTTTTTCAGAGTAAACTATGTTAGGCAGACTACTCTAATTTTTAGACCCTAAAAACAATTTTTAAAGTACATGTGAACACAAATGTGTGCAAATATCCAACTTATTAGTCTTTGCTGCCTAAAAGCATAGTAAGTTCTTTATTACATTTATGAAGAATTAAACTCAGAGAAAGCTGTGGTCTCATTTGTGAGAAAAAAAAATGTATAATTATAAGTGTAATAAATAGAACCTTTTGTACTAGTTACTTTTCTCACTGCTGTTATCAAATATCTGATCAAAAAAAAAAAAAAAACAAAAAACCTGTCCATCATGGCAAGGAAGATAGGTAGCAGAAATGACTCATGACTACAGCAGCAGAATCGTACAGTAGCTGCTTATTAGGTAACAACTGAGGGTGGAGGTGTGTGAATATGAAAATGGAAGCAGGGCCAGACTATAACCCTAGAACCCAACCCCAAGTGACCACTTCCCTCTGGCTAGAATCCACCTCCTAAAGGTTCCACAGCCCCCCAAAACAGTGCCACCAGCTAGGAATCAAGTATTCACATGTGAGCCTACGGGAGGCATTTCGCATTTAGAACATAATATTCTACCTCGCACAGGCTCATAGCCATCTTAGTATGTAAAATATGCTTGCAAACTGGACATTAAAGGCATATACTACCATATCCAGCCATAGTTGCATTTTTTTATAAGTGGGGAAAAAAAGGCACATAAGCAATGAACTGTTTTTATAAAATAGTAAAAAATAATAAAAGACATTTCACAGCTTTCTTTAGGTTTCATAACAAAAGGAATTGGGGAAATTCCCAATATTCATCAATGTAAACTGGAATTTTAAAAGTTACTGTGATAGATTCATAGTAAAAAACTGTATAGTAATACAGTAATATTTTTCAATGTGTACCATATGGCAATTTTAAGGACTTCCAATCCTTTCCCCATTTGATCATCATAATGTTCTATGAGGTAGAATTTTATTTTCCAGATGAGGAAATTGAGACCAAAAAATTAAACAGTCTGCCAAATGTCAGGCTGGTAGTAAACTGTGAGTGTCTCTTTAAAATGAGGCCACCTTAAACCCACGAGCCCCCACTTGTATCATTATACAAACTCTACAGCTTACAGAAACAGTCCTCTAAGTAGTAACACCAAAAATAACGCACCACATTAAACTATGTCAGAGTAGAAACTCAGCTCTCATTCAGACGTCTGTTTGTTTTCTTTAAGCACACTTTTGCTACCCTGCCCACAGGAGCTTAACAACCAAGTCCTCCTGCCTTAGCCTCCCAGCTTGCACTACCATTCCTGGCTTTACCCAGAATTTGATGACAAGGAAATAAAACGTTTCTTCCTTATTATAAAAAGTAGTATATGCTCTCAAGTCAAAATAGATTTATTATTTTAAAAGTGGAAATTTTCAGTAAAGGCAATGCATGACCAAAATCAAAAAGCCAAAATACCTTTAAGGATTGGAGTAAAAAGTTGGCAAAACATATTTCTAACTGCACACCTGTTGTGGTATCTTTATACTCCAAGATGAGAAGATAAAATACAAAGGTTCTTACTATCATTTTATACTCCTGGGCACTGTAGATTATATGCAGAAAAACATACATGCATATACTCTTTGTTTTTGTAAGGGGCCAATAAACATCTACTTTCTAATCTCTGTAACATATATAAATGTTGTTTACATGGAAAAGGGAATTTTGTAGATGTGTTTAAAAATGCTGAAATATAATTTCATGTATTACCCTGATGTGCCCAATTACAGCAGTTATCCTAAGAGGGAGCCAAGAAGAGTCAGAGACAGAAAAGAAGGCACCATCACGTGCTTGGAAGAAAAAGGAGAGTTCATGAGCCAAAGGGGATAGGCAGCACCCAGTAGCCATGAAGTCACGGAAATGGCGAACCTGCTGACAGCACAGCATTAGCCCAGTAAAACTGATTCCAGAACTGTAAGATAAAAGGACACATCAGACGAGGTAGTACTCGCCTACAGTCAAGCCAGCAGACCTAACATCCAAGAGGTGGCAGAAGAAGATTGTGATTTTCAGGTCATCTTAGATTACACAGTGAGACCCTACCTCCACAAAACTAAACAACACAAAACAAAGCATACCGAAGGAGATAATAAATATGAGTTATTTTAAACATAAGTTATTTTAAGCCATCCCATCTGTAACTTTTCATACTGGCAACAGGAAGCTAACACATACAGTACTAATAAGTTCCACCTTACAAGAACATTCAAGGAACATAGGAACAAGTCAGACAAAACCATGAAGGAGCACTCAGACAAACTCAGGTAAGATAAGACATAGGATAAATTATTTTCCCCAATATATTAAAATATTAATTAGAAAAGTAGTGGGCATTTCTAAATGACCTTGTAAGTAGAAAAGTGAGAGTATAAAATGACAGTTACAGATATTGAAAAACTATCCCAATTTAAGGAAAGAGAGCTTTATGGGAATTTTCTAGATATTAAAAAAAAAAAACCCACTACTTTCAAAATATCTAAATTATTAAAAATATAAGAAAATAGGTGGCCGGGCAGTGGTGGTGCACGCCTTTAATCCCAGTACTTGGGAGGCAGAGACAGGCGGATTTCTGAGTTCGAGGCCAGCCTCGTCTACAGAGTGAGTTCCAGGACAGCCAAGGCTATACAGAGAAACCCTGTCTTGAAAAACCAAAAAAAAAAAAGAAAGAAAGAAAAGAAAATAGGTGAACTCATTATGGAAAATGTATCAAATATTAGAACTAGGTGATAGAATAGATATGTATTATATTGACAAAAGAAAAATGGCAATCTAGTATAATAATTAGATTTCAGTGATATCAAGAACAAAAATAAATTTTTACATAACTACTGAAACAACAAATAATCTCAAGTCATTCAAAGCTCTCCATGTGTTATCAACTGGCAGACCATATAGACATTAAAATGAGGATCCCACCTATGACATCTGAAAAGTTCACTTGCATGATGTCTTAGGGTAACTATCTGTGACCACAACCTAAAGCAATCTGGAAAAGACAAGGTTTATTTTCATCTTACAACTCCCAGATCATAGTCCATCACTGAGGGAAATCAGGGTAGATATTTAGGGTAGGAACCTAGAAAGTCATAGAGGAGTGCAGCTTACTGGCTTGCATCTCACAATATGATTAGCCTGCTTTCTTGTATGTACTCAGGACCACCTGCTCAGGGGTGGCAACACCCTCAATGGGCTGGGCCTTACAAATTAATCACAATCAAAAGAATACCATCTCAGGCTTGTCTACAAGCCAATCTGATGGAGACGCTTCCCAACTGAGGGTCTCTTCCCAAGGGACTCTAGTCTGTGTCAAGCTGACATAAAAACTAGCCTGTATACATGCGAAGAAATAGTTTTGAGAGATTCTGGAAAAGTTTCTATCTGCTTCTCATTTTAAAACAACTGGTTCACAATTTGCTTCAAAATAATCAGACTGGGAAAAGATGAGAGGAGGTTTAAAGCAGAGAAAGTGAGTGGCAAGTGTGAGAGTCCATAGCACTGCTGTCTTCTTATGTGTTAAAATTATTCCATACTTTTACCACTGAACGTGACAATGCCATGCATCCCAGATCAGTGACAGGAGTTGACTCAATCACAGTCAGTTTTCCAAATGTATCATTCAGCAAGCCCAGATCTCAGGTCTAACCTAGACCCCCTTTTTTAAAAATCCATTGAAATATTTGGTTGTAGTGTAAATTTGTGCTGCCTATTAATCAAGCTCAGGGGCACTCAGAGTACTCAAATATTTTAATATTTAAGTTTAATAAAAGTGGCTATTGAAAGACTCATTCCTAACAAGTTCAAGTTTTGTTCAAAGCTACTGAGAGAGCTTGGCATCCGGCCTAACGGCTTTCACCTTTTCAAAGGTGTTTATATAAACATTCAAGGAAAGTTTCTCCAGCAAAACAAGCTCTTGGCTAAGTCTAGTGCTAAGAAGCACTAAACAGAGATCACCATTCTTATAAACAGGGTGGTGAGCAGCTGTGCTGTGAGAGCCAGCAGGAGAACCAACAGCTACTAATTTAACAGCTGCCTCCCAACTGAGCTCGGTAACTATAGACTAGTATTTGAATATATAAAAGCTTATTAAACCAATCAACAGCAACAGAGTTCCGAGACACATCACTACTTTGGTTCGACAACTGACAAGTGGTCACAAACAAATTCTAGTTGCTGCTCTTAAGACAAAAGAGCCCAATGACGCCTAAACTAAAACCTTTACTGCCAAGTGATCATCAAACCTTCACCATTTATACATTACATCTTCTTGTCCTAGCTTGTTTTGAAGTGGAATAGCTTATAGATAAAGAAACCTAACTAATACATTAAACTAATGCATGATAACTAATAACCAGTTCCGCAAAACTAGTAACTAAATAAAACCAACTGATGCTTTTAACCATGCTAAATTTAAGGAACTCCAAAAATACTAAGAGAGAAGAAAAGGGAGGGAGGGAGGGAGGGAGAAGAGGGGTGTGGTGGCGCATACCTTTAACCCCAGTACTCGAGGAGGCAGCGCAGAAGCAAGAGAAGCTCTGGGATCTCTGGGAATTCAAGGATACATAGTGAGTCCAGGCCAGCCAGGGCTGCAGTGAGACCCTGTCTCAAAAAAAAAAAAAAAAAAAAAAAAAACCTAAAAAAAAGAGGAAGAGGAGGCGGAGAAGGAAGGAAGGAAGAAAAGAAGGAAGGAAGGGAGGGAAGAAGGGACAGAGGGAGGGAAGGAGGATCTCCAAGTGTCATAGTTAATCCTCACTGTCAGAATCAGGATGGAAACTCACTTCAGGGTGAGTAGATGAGGGTATCTGCAGTTTAAGTGGGGAAAGATGTCCAATACTAAGGGTGGATCAGCACCATAACATGCTGGCTCCCTGACTGAATGACAGGAGAAAAGCAGCAGCATCTGTCTGTCTCTGTCCTGGTTATATGACCAGCTGCCTCATGTTACTGCTGCTATACCTTCCTATCACCACAGGCTGCACTTCTTAGGTGTGAGCCAAATAACACACCCTTCCTGAAGTTGCTTTTGCTGGATATTTTATCAGTCACATCAACAAGAAAGGTAATTAATGCATCATGCATTTTAATTGTTGTTGTAACACTTTGTTTTGTTTTGAAATAGTATCTCACTCCTGGAATTAAAGACATAAAGCTATTTTTTAATTTACTTTTTATGACATCTTATTTTGTCTACATGTATGTAATGACAGGCATGTGCAGGTAGGTCAGAGGACAATTTGTAGGAGTCAGTTGTCTTACTTCTACCATGTGGGTTCTGGGATCAAACTCAAGCTGCCAAACTTGGCCTCAGAGGTCTTTACCCACTGAGCCAACCCTCCCAAGAAGGCCTTTGAGGTCCTTCTTTTTGTGTGAGAGGGATCATGCATCTGCCTAAATGCACATGTGGAGATCAGAGCTCACCTTATAGCACTTGACTCTCTCTACCTTTTGAGCCCCAGAGACTAAACTCAGGTAGGTAATCAAGTTTGACAAGCAGAGGCCTTTACCCTCTGAGCCATCTCAATGGCCAATAAAGTAATTCTTAAAAAGACATTTTACAAATTCTAATTTTTTTAAAAAAAGGTTCAATTTGGTATATGTAAATCCAAAGTTTAAGTGTATGTTGTGTATTAAAGTTAAAAATTAAAGGTTGAATTTGATAGTTAAGTCAAAGCACACCCTCTGCTAAAAGAATGTGAGGAGTGGCTGGAACAGTTCCAGAGTACATATATAACCAGCAGTGTAACTTATTCTGAGAACTTCAAATTTTCCTATTCTCTAAAACTACAATACTATTTCCACATAGCTCATTACCTATAGGGAGTACAAATTCATTTCCACTGACATATTCTGCAATAAAAACACATCCATTTAAAATTCATAAAAAGGTATTTTGCAATAACAATTCTGAAACTATGCTATGATTTCCCTAAAGTGTTTGTATTTTTATCCGTTACACATAAAAATCTCCATTCTGATTATTTTACTGTAGTATTCAAGACTTAAATTTCATTACAAACACATTCTTCAGAGCATAATCATATTACATTATAGGCCAAACAACTATTCTCATCTTTAGTGTGATTTTAACTGTAATAAAGCTTCTCTTCTAGCCAATCCCCACATGGATATACCATGTTCATTCCCAGGCTCTGCAATTTATCTTAATCTGTAAATTTCATAAGTTTTGACACAATTCTTAATTAGAAAAGTTGAAATGGTCAATCTTAGACTATCTGCAGTATAAGTTAGCTTGTTTACTTCCTTTCGGTGCTTTAGAAAACACTGGGTATTACATAATCAGGGTTCCTATACATTGTTACTGTTCTTTTCTGTTTCGTTTTGTTTTGTTTTGTTTTTGTTTGAGGCAGGGTCTTACACATTGCCCAGGGTGTCCTTCCTGTTTCAGAGTTCCAAGAGCCAGAATTATAAACATTTGCCATTAAACTCAACTGTCCTAGTTAGGTTTTGGTTGCTGTAACAAAACACTATACCCAAAACAACTTGGAGAGGAAGGGTTGCCTTCAGCCTGAGGTTAGCTGCACAAGGTACATCGTGAAGGGCAGTCAGGGCAGGACGGGCAGTGGAAGAGAGCTGTGAGGTGGCTTGCTCCCATGGTTGCTTTGTCTGCTTTCTTATAGAACCACCTGCCCAGGGGTAGTACCACCATCAGCGAGCAAAGCCCTCCCACATAACCAAGCAACAAATGCCCCTCAGACCTGCCAACAGGCCAATATGATGGCAGCGTTTTCGCAACTGAAGTTTCTCTTCCCAGATAACTTGAGCTTCTGGCAAGATGACGAAAACAACAACAAATCATAGGTTACCAACTTCAAATTTTTATGAATTTCAAAGTAGCCAAGTGTCAAAATTTCCTCATAATCACCTAGTTTGCTGTTACATTGGAAGTAAAATAAACCCCCTTTAAAGTAAGCAGGACTGAAGAAAGGGATAGGATTTAGGATCACTTTCTGTTCTTCCAGAAGATGAGTTCTAATCCCAGAACCCATACTGAGCTGCTCACAACCACCGGTAGCTCCAAATCCAGGGGAATTAATGCTTCTGGCCTCTGCAGGAACCTACACTTGTATGCACTACCCACAGACACACATATACATAATTAAAAGTAAAATCTTTTTTTTTGTTTTTTTTTGTTTTTTTTTTTTTCGAGACAGGGTTTCTCTGTGTAGCCCTAGCTGTCCTGGAACTCACTCTGTAGACCAGGCTGGCCTTGAACTCAGAGATCCACCTGCCTCTGCCTCCCAAGTGCTGGGATTAAAGGCTTGCAATTTGTATGTTTAAAATTGTCTCCACAATGACTTAACATAAACTATAAAGATAATTTTGGAACTTTTACATTTGTGAATAAACATTTGTGTGTCTTTCCATATCTTTTTAGCATAAGAACACTAACTGAAGCCGGGCAGTGGTGGTGCACGCCTTTAATCCCAGCACTTGGGAGGCAGAGGCAGGTGGATCTCTGAGTTCAAGGCCAGCCTGTTCTACAGAGTGAGTTCCAGGACAGCCAGGGCTACACAGAGAAACCCTGTCTCGAAAAAAACCAAAAAAAAAAAAAAAAAAAAAGAAAACTAACTGAATCAGAGCATATTAAACAGCACACACACAGGTCCGTGGATTCCTGCTGAAAGGTGTTTGTGGCATCTCAGTTTCAATTCTGTCAATGCTATGACCTTTCTGATTAAAACTGTAACTAAAAAAAGGAAGATGTGCTGCCCATTTAAAGAAAACCCAACTGCTTTTCACATTAGGGTTTTGGGATTTTGTTTGTTTGTTTGTTTTTGTAGTTCTTGTTCTCTTTTCTCCCAATTCTGGGTAATGAACCATGGGTCTCATGAAGATCTAGCAAGAACTTTACACCGACACATTTCTGCAGCCCTTAAGATGCATTTAATCCTAAGAATCTCAAATGCTCCGTTCAGACATTTGAAAACCATGCGTACTGAGAGAAAAGCCTGGCATGGTGAACACACCTAAAATCTCTGTATTTGTAAGGTAAAGGAAGGAGACCAGCTTAGGGAACCTGAATCTGTCTCAAAATCAAACAAATAAATAAAGCAATGACTCAGCAGGTGAAGCACTGGCCATGCAGGTCTGATGACCTAAATCCAGAACCAACATTAAGGCAAAGTAGAGAACTTACTCCACAAAGTTTTCCGGACTTTTATAGAAGCACTATGGTACATTCACACTCACACTCACACACTACTTAGACATAGTAAATAATAATAATGTTGATAATAATACAACATGAAAACAACCAAAATAAAAACAAAAAAGGGGTAAAGTGAAAATGACCAGACATAATGGCACATACCTATAATCCCTACACTTAGAAACAAGCAGAAGGCCGGGCAGTGATGGCGCACGCCTTTAATCCCAGCACTTGGGAGGCAGAGGCAGGTAGATTTCTGAGTTCGAGGCCAGCCTGGTCTACAGAGTGAGTTCCAGGACAGCCAGGGCTACACAGAGAAACCCTGTCTTGAAAAAACCAAAACAAAAAAAAAAACAAAAACAAACAAACAAAAAGAAACAAGCAGGAGACACGAGTTCAAGGACAGCCTAGGCTACACAATAACACTTTAAATCAATCATACACACACACACAATACACACACACACACAAAAATGTAAAAAGGACCAAATTACATTTTTTTTTAAACTACAATAATTCAGATATTGTACAGTCATGGTCTTGTAAAGTGGGACTGGAAACACAGCTCAGCAATTACGAGATCTTGGTGTTCCTGCAGAGGATCCCAGTTCAGTTCTAAGCACCTACACATTGGCTCACCATTGACCGTAACTCCAGGTCCAGAAGACCCAATGCCCTCTCCAGCTCCAAGAGCACTGTACACATGCACATGGTTCATACATACGATCAGGAAAAACAATCAAATAAAATATTTTAATAATTTAATTAGTTAAAAATGAATCTCATAAACTGAGCAAAGATATTTCATACCCTCTTTTCCTCAGTCACTAAGAAGCTAACAAACTGATATATTTTCGAAACTAGTCTCTGGCTTTTATGCATTTTTTTTTTTACTGCAATCAGAACGTCATTTATAGATACCTCATACATTATACATTTAGGCAAATATACTATGCAAGCAGACTTAAATATGCATGTCATAAAAGGATACCAACACTTAACTCTAAACAATGTTTGTCTTCCCAGAAAAGTTCTTGACCTGATATTTTTCAAAAAAGAAAAAAAAAGAAAGAAAGAAAAGAAAAGAAAATCCAGATTTTGATAGGCTACTGCATGGAAACTGTGGTACTTCAATGAACATGGTACCATAGGTGCAAAGGGAATGACAGTTTGGAGGTGTGGCCTTGCTGGAGTAGGTGTGGCTTTGTTGGAGAAAGTGGGTCACTGGGGGCAGGCCTTGAGGTCTCAGGTGCTCAAGCCTGGCCCAGTGTGGCACTCTCTTCTTGAGCCTGCAGATCAAGAGGTAGAGCTCTCAGCAGCCTCTCCAGCAGCATGTGCGTCTGCACGCCACCATGCTTCCTGCCTTGACAATAGACTAAACCTCTGAAAGTAAGCCAGCCCCAGTTAAATGTTTTCACTGTAAGAGTGGCCATGGTCATAACATCTCTTCACAGCAATAAAAACTGTAAGAAAGAAGTTGGTATGATGTTTTCTTTTGGAGTTATGTGGACTTTGGGGCTTTGGATTAGGAAAGCAGTGGCCAACCTGATCTACAGAGCAAATTCTAAGACAGCCAAGCTTAGGCCTTGAAGTAAGCCATCAAAAGCAGAAGGCTGCTGAATATGTAATTGAATGAGGAGGCCACGTTCTAGCCCCAGAAAGTAGCAGAATCTTGGCAGCTTCAGCCGCATGGTTCTGGCTTCAGAGTCAAGGATAGAAGAAAGGGGTTATGGAATCTCCGTCCATGACAAAGGAAAGCTGCTTTGGCCAGGTATGTATCAGGAATGTTCCTGCATGGAGGCCTCCAGAGGTCACTGTATGAAGATGAAACCTGGATTGCCTTGGAGATCCCAAATGTTAGAAATTCGGGAAAGCTGCTAAAAGGGAGTGGAACCAGCCCAAGAGAAAGAAATGTATTGCAGTCAACAAAGCTGAAGGAGTCAGAGATCTCAAGAGTGCTTTACTATCAGACATGGCGGTGCAGTTGGTCCAACAGTTTTTGGTCTTGCTTGGCCCAGTATTTCCCTACCATGCTCCCTTCCCTCCATTTTTAATGTTTATGTATAATCTCTGCCATTATATGTTGGAAGTTATGTGAATTGCTTCTCATTTTGGCTTTATAGGGGTTAGAATTAAGAGACTGGCATGAGTCTTGAAAGAGACTTTGGACTTTAAAACACATCTGAAACTATTACAGACTATGGGAACTTTTGAAGTTGGACTAAATATATTTTGCATTATGATACAGCTATAAGCCTATGGGGCCAGGGTGTGGAATGTGATAGTTTGAATGAAAATGGCCCTATAGGCTCATAGGGAGTGGTACTATTTGCAGGTGTAGCTCTGATGGAGTAAGTGTGGCTTTGTTGGAAGAAGTGGATTACAGGGCCTTGAGATTCCAGGCGCTCAAACTCGGTCCAGTATGGCGTTCCCTTCCCCACTGCCTAAAGACCAAGCTGTGGCTCCTTCAGCTCCTCCTCGGACACTGTGTCGGCCTGCACGCCCCCATGCTCCCACCATGACAATGGACTAAGCCTCTGAACTATAAGCCAGTCCCAATTAAATATTTTTCTTTGTAAGAGCTGCAGTGGTCACGATGTCTCTTCATAGCAATAGAAACCCTAACTAAGACAGAAACCATTTCAAAAAACTTTTATATGTAACTTTTGGCTTATTACCCAGGTTTTAGCAAGTATACTGCATTAGTTTCCTGTTGTTCCTGTAGCAAAGTATTTAGAATATTAAACAAGATACATCTGCTCACAAACAGCTCTGCAGGCCAGTAATGCAAGCGGAACCTCAGGGAACTGGAACTTCAATGAAAACACTGATGAATGCCTTCACTAAATTCTGTTTATTCTTCACCCCCCTACAAGGCCATTTATTTTTCCTAGCTTATAGTTGCTTCTTCCATCTTTAAAGCATATCAACAACCTCCACATTTATTGTGGAGTCTCTCTTTGCCTGGTATAAGGATGCTATCCCTTGCTTGTCAAGTATTGATGCTTTTAATCCCATTTTAAACTGAAAATACTAGGATGGCATGATGGTGCATAACTATAAAGCCAAGACCTACAAGGTAAAAGCAGGAGGATCAGGACTACAGAACCAACCTCAGCTACACAGAAAGAGAAGCCACATGAGACACTGTCTCAAAAACACCAAGCAAAATAAAAAGTTAACTCAAACTGTACTCAACACACCTAACCAACTGAACATCACAGCTTACCTTAACCATGCTCAGAATATTCACATTATTTAACAGTTGAGCAAAATAATCTACAACAAAGCCTGTTTTTAATTGATAACCAAAAATATCATAAATAGCGCACTATATAAAATTTCCATATATACATCCAATAGGTAATATTTAAATCAGGTTAAACTATCTCTGCAAACATTTATCAGTATTTATTTTACTTTTAATTATGTATATGCACACATATCTGTGGCAAGGCACCTCTGTGGAGACTAGAGGCATCAGATCCCCCTAGGGCTGGAATTAGAGGCAGTTGTGAGCTGCCTCATATGGCTGCCGGGAACTGAACTCAGGTCCTCTGGAAGAACAAGTGCTCTTAACTGCTAAGCCATCTCTCTAGCTCTTATCATTTCTTTGTGGTAAAAGTATTAATAATTCAGCCAGGTGGTGGTGGCTCATGCCTTTAATCCCAGCATTTAGGAAGCAGTGGCAGGCAGAACCCTTGAATTTGCGGCCAGCCTAGCCTACAGAGAGCCAAGACTACACAGAGAAATCCTGTGAGGATGCAGGGGAGCATAACTCTTTCTTTTGTTTCTCAAACTATACATCACTGGAGTGGGCATGGAGGATTCAAAGGCCCATGCCTGGCCCAGTGTCTCTCTCAATGTCTACTGCTTGCAGATTGAGATATAAAGCTCTCAGATACTGCTCTAGCAATGTGCCTGTCTGCTTTCTGCCATGATGGTCATGAACTAACTGTCTAAACTGTAATCAAGTCCCCAGTTAAATACTTTCTTTCATAAGAGTTGCCTTGGTCATAGTGTTTCCTCACAGCAGCAGAGGAGTTACTAAGACAGTCGCTAGTGTGTAACAGCTCATCAGAACTTCTCACTCCTATCTAAATGTAACGTAGTATCTATTTATCAGCATCTACCTAACTCTCCCCCCTCGTTTCACATTAGTACTGTAATTTACTGAATACTGCAGTGGAAGTACCCATGTTATAAAATGGTAATATGGATAAACAATTGTCCCACAATAAAGCTGGGCTAACACTAGGTTGGAGAATATATATTCCTGGTTTTCTGACATATCTGGACATTCAACTACTTTTTAAAGTTCTGTGCACGCACATACACACACACACACACACACAGGACATATGACACAGTACACATGTGGGGGTTAAAGGACAACTTTCAGGAGTCAGTTCTTGGTTTCCACCTAAGGCATAGACTTCAATGTTTCTGCTGCTGTGCTGTGAGCTCTGGCTCACTGGCCAGGAGGTTACAAGTGATTCTTTGGTCTCCACCTCCCACGTCACTGTTGGAGTCCTGGGATTTCCTGCATTGCAGCCAAATTTTTGTTTGGGATCTGGGAATCAGCCCCTCACTAGTTAGTTTGTGTAGCTAGTGCTTTTACCTACTGAACCAACTCAACTATTTTTAATATTTTCATATAAATCTTCCTTTCTGGCTTCTAAGGTTTTAGTTTTAGTTAAGAATCCCGGGCTAGAGAGGTGGCTCAGCAGTTAAAAGCACTGACTATTCTTCCAGAGGTCCTGAGTTCAATTCCCAACAACAACATGGTGGCTCACAACCATCTGTAATAGGATCTAATGCCCTCTTCTAGTGTGTCTGAAGAAAATGACAGTGAACTCACATACATAAAATAAATAATAATTAAAAAAAAAAAAAAAAGAGTCCCACACTTCCAGACCTAACTGAGTACATACAATCCCAACAGCCCACAATGTGAAGGAGAGAAAACACACACACACACACAATCACACACACATACACTAAATAAGTAATAACATTAAATTAT
The DNA here is from genome assembly GCA_028551405.1 of Uromys caudimaculatus. Classification (NCBI taxonomy): domain Eukaryota; kingdom Metazoa; phylum Chordata; class Mammalia; order Rodentia; family Muridae; genus Uromys; species Uromys caudimaculatus. The sequence continues at coordinate 88,590,105 of CM052702.1, forward strand.
ATATTTAACAATAACAATGATAAGGATTACTGGGAATGTGAAGAAAAGGGAAGACACTGCAAGCAGCTGGTAGGAATATAAATTACACAACCACTGTAGAAAACAGAATGGACATTCCCAAAAAAAGTTTTAAAAAAGAGAAAGAAGAAACTCTATATATATCAAAAGACAATGAAATCAGCACCTCATAGATATATTCACATTTTGCTTACATTGCCATTTTACTCACAACAGCCAAGATATAGTAACTATCTATGAGTCTTACAGTAAATAAATGGAAAAAGAAATTGTAGTATACAGGAGTGTATTTATACCTATTACACCTACATACATGCATTCCCACACACACCATATGCAGATACACGCATGAATGTATGCATGTATGTATCTACTTAGCTTTCAAAAATGAGATCCTAGCATTTGTAACCACATGGATGAACCTGGAAACCATTTTACTAAGTGAAATAAGCCAGACATAAAAAAAACAAAACATAAGCAGTACACAGTAGCACACTCCTTCAATCCTTGCACTTAGGAGGCAAAGGCAGGCTGTGAGTTCTAGAGAACTCTGTGAGTTCAAGGTCAGCATGGTCTATGCCAGGACAGTCAAAGCTATACAGTGAGACCATGTCTCAGGAAAGAAGGAAGGAAGGGAGGGAGGGAGGGAGGGAGGGAGGGAGGGAGGGAGGGAGAAAAGAATACAAAACCAAAACAAACAAGAAAACCAAGAAATACCATGATTTCAGTTACATAGGAGATCTTAAAAGCTTCAAATACAGAGCTGAAGGAATGGCTTAGCAGTTACACACTTACTGCTCTTGAAGAGCACCTACATGGTGGCTCAGAACTGTCTACAATTCTGTCTAGAATCCAGTTCCATGATTTCTGACACCCTCTTCTGGCCTCTTCAGGCATTGCATGCACATGGTGCAGACATACATGTAGACAAAACACTCATTAAATAAAAATAAATAAATCTTTTAAAAATCAACTACAGTGAAACAGAATAAAATAGTATTTACCAGGGTAAAGGGAAAGGGGATATGGGTCAAAGTGAGCAAAGTTGAAGTTATAGAGAATTACTTAGTTCAAATGCATAATGTGAGGACTGTAGTTAAAACAATATACATAGGAAGTTTACTGAGCTAGATTTTAGATGCTGTAACAAAATACAAAAACCAACCATTCAAGGTGACGGATAGGCTTATTTGTTTGCCTAATAGTCATTTCATAATGGATCAAAACAGCATGTTCTACACCTTACATAAAAGTAAAGTGATTGGGCTAGAGAGATGGCTCAGCGGTTAAGAACACTGACTGCTCTTCCAAAGGTCCTGAGTTCAAATCCCAGCAACCACATGATGGCTCACAACCATTTGAAATGAGATCTGATGCCCCCTTCTGGGATGTCTGAAGACAGTTACAGCGAGCAGGGCCGGAGCTAGCAAGGCCAGAGCGAGAGGAAAAAAGTGTCTGAAGACAGCTACAATGTATTTACATACAATAAATAAATAAATAAATCTTTTAAAAAAATGAGTATGCGGAAATCATAAAGTAAATGGACATTTTTTTTCATCTTTTTCTAGGTATTATACTATTTATAATAACACAGATATTTCTGCCTATGAATAGTTGGCATTTATAGAACATTTCATTGGATGTAAATACATTAAATATGTTCACTTATACAAGAAGCAGTTCAAGTGTGAATGCATCCATCTTGTTTTGGTGTGTCTTCAACTTTCCATGTTTTCCAGTTCTGTGGAGATTTACTTATATTTTAACAAGAAAACTGTCCTTCACTTATTTCCTTCAACTGAACAAAGACCAAGTTCCTGAATGGCTAAAGTTCTGTGTGTTTTCTTCTTCTTTTTTTTTTTTCTTTAAGATTTATTTATTTTATGTATGTAAGTTCAGTGTCATTCTCCTCGGACACACCAGAGGAGGGCATGGGATCCTATTACAGATGGTTGCTGGGATTTGAACTCGGGACCTCTGGAGGAACAGCCAGTGCTCTTAACCACTGAGCCATCTTTCCAGTCCACTGTGTGGTTTCTATTTCTTAAATTTTGAGCTTTTATCTTTGCTGTTTCATTTTCTCATTGTTCTTTTAGTTTGTTACTTTTTAATTTCTTTTAAAAGTGAAGGATGTTCTTAAGCTAATTATAAGTGTTTTTTCTCTCATGTCCAAATGTTCCCTTTAAACTGGGGTTTGTGGTATTAGCAACAGAAGTCACTCTCTCTCTCCCAGCTTGCTTTTTGCTAGATTAGGTGAGGAGGAGGTACAAGAAGACTCAAAGTCAAGATAAAAGCTGACTCTTCCTCCATTCTCTTTAGTCTGGCAGCCAAGAGCTGCTTGACTCAAACCCTTAACCTAATCACATCCCCTCAAAGAAACCAGCACCAGGCAGAAGTTCCCCTAGGCAATTCTAGCCCCTGCATTACTTAGAAATGACGTATGGACACAAAGATTAGTCTCTCGTGTCTTCTACTCTCTTATTATCAGGACACAGTCAGATCTGATGAGCACCCAGCTAAAAACCTCATTGTAATTTTATGATCTCTTTTATCTCTAAATAAGAATACATTCTAAGCCACTGTTGGGTTAGATCTCAACAAATGAAATCTCCAGGACATAATTTACCCTATAAGATATTTTCTCATTATTCCTTCCTATAGGGTCTTAAGGAAACCTTAAAACTCAAAAATGTATAACTTTTTGTTTGCCCAGTAGATCCATGATAGGTCTCCTAAAACTGTGAGTTACTTTTTTTTTTTTTTTTTGAGGTTTTTCATAAGTGATCTATATTTATCTGCCCATGTTAGCAATGATTCAGTTTCCAGTCATAACTAATCTTTTTATCCGTCAGCCTAGTAAAATAAGAAATGCAGAACAGCATTAGTTCTAAAATTACATTTGCGCTCCATTTTCTCTAGCAGTCTCACTATCTTGTTGAAGCTCCTTTCCTGTATTCTATTAACTCAGTACTCAATAGAAGCTACTAAGTTCCTTTCAGCCTCCTTTTGTCTCCTCATGATTAAGTATTCCCTTAGACAACAAGCACTCGTCAAAGTGAATAGGAGCAGATCATAGGACATGGAAAGTTTAAGTACCAAATATGCCGAACTGACTTTTCTCCTGAAGTCAAAAAAAAAATAGTAACATGAATCTACCAACTATTTCACTACTTCTAAGATGAATAGAGCTGAACGGACCTTCTAAGCACAAAGTAGCATCCAAAAGGATACTATCAGCAAAGGCCTCTTAAGCTGCTCTTACAAGCGTTGAGAAAAGGAAAATGTATCTTTATTCTGTGCCTATTCAGACTTTGTTCAACAGCAAGGAGAATGAAATGCTCTATCTGTATTCTGTCTGAAAACCTGTTTCCTTTCCTATCTCTCCCGGTTTGCTTATTTAGGTTATTCTGCTCCTGAAGCAGGAAGAAAGAAAAGTCAGCATCAGGAGCTAACAGCAGTGTTCTCTGTATTTCCATTCCTTTCCTGGCACCTTTGCATTACACTGTTTCCCTCATTCACAACTGATACACACACACACACACACACACACACACACACACACACACACACACACACACACACACGCGCGCGCACATTTATTTGTAGGTATGCGTGTAGAATTGTGGTGAGTACCTGTGGTGAGGTCAAAAGACAGTTTTGGAGAGTTAGTTCTCTCTTTCCAATATAAGAAACCCGGAGACTGAACTCAGGTCATAAGACTTGAAGGCAAGTGCCTTATCTAATGAATGATCTCACTGGCCCTACATTATTCTTAATTAAAAACTAGCCGAATTAGCTCATTTAATATTAGTCTTATGAAGGGTTATCTTCACTTTACAAATGAACACAATGACTATTATGGAAGATTAAGAATTTCAAAGCCACCAAGGCAGAAACACTTAAATCAAAAAGTCTACAGCTACTTAAGAGACACTGCCACTAACTTTCATAGGCATTTCTATAATCCAAGGCACACCAATATACCTGGCCTCATTTCCCACACATAAAGTGATACTGTGTATGTTGTAAGGTTGTTATACAAAGCTAATAGATGAATGATGACACATGAACAATACTGGATTGTTCCAATGTTGTAACACAATGTTCAATGTTAGTTATTAGTGTTAATTTTGGTTTAGTGTAACTTGGAAATTTGACTAAAGAGGTGATGCTGGGCTACAGAGCATTTGCCTTAGCATGCACAAAGGTTCTGACCCTCAATATCACTGATAAACTGACCTAATAAATGTACTAAGCTGGATGTGGTAGCATAGGACTGGAGACTCAGCTATTTAAGAAAGAGGCTGAGGCTGAGGCAGAAGTCAGAACTCTTGAGTTCTAGAGCTCAGGGCTAGACTGGTCACATGAGAACCCCATCTGAAAATAAATCATGAATAATAAAGGGGCTAGAGTGATAGATGAATCAGTGTAAAATATAAAATTTTATCAGAGGACCCAAGCTTGAATCCCAGCACCCAGATCAGGCAACCTGTAACTCCACCTCCAGGCCATTTGACATCCTCTTTCTGCCTCTACAGACACCCATACACATGTGGCATGCACACAGCAGATAGATGCATTCACACAAGCACAAACACATACACAAATAAAAATAACTCTAAAAAAATAGCCATTAAAGAAATAAACAATAAAAATAATCTGGCCCTTGTCCGCTCCATTGCTGGCTACAGTGATGATGCGGAAATACAGGTGTAGTGTGCCCTGTCCACACTGCTCAGAACAGCAGAATTCCAGGCTTCCGAGGTTTCTGTATGAAGTAACAGTTACATACAATTCACCTGCTAAAAACCCCTAAACTAAAAATCTCAAGCCAGAAATTAAAACTTTTTTGAGTACCAACATAAAAATCAAGAAGTTCTAGATCCTGGATTTGAGATTTCTGGGTTACAGGTGCTCAGCCTGTATTTGCAATTGCTTGGTCTATCTGACAGTAGATAACAAAAAGTCTATGTTATCTGTCTGATCACACAGTGGGTTCTTTATGACTCTGGCTTTGTAGCTATGTAAAACTTTTCCATTATAATAATTCAAAAGTGCCGGGCAGTGGTGGCGCACGCCTTTAATCCCAGCACTTGGGAGGCAGAGACAGGCGGATTTTTGAGATCGAGGCCAGCCTGGTCTACAGAGTGAGTTCCAGGACAGCCAGGGCTACACAGAGAAACCCTGTCTCAAAAAGCCAAAAAAACCCAAACAAACAAAAAAAACCCTAATAATTCAAAAGTACTAAATTTTGTTTTGGTTCTAGGGATTACACTGTAGGTCTAGTTCATAGTAAGAAAGTACATGACCACTGGGCTAAAATCCACAGCCAGCCCTTCTGTGTTTAGTTTTCTTTTATGTGTATGAGTGATTTGCATGCATGCAAATCTGTGCACCACATACATGACTAGTATTCATGGAGGTTAGAAGAGGCTGTTGGACCCCCTGGAGCCATGATTCAAACCCAGGTCTTCTACAAGAGCAGCCAATGCCTATAAGCACTGAGCCACCTCTCTAACCCTTATTGTAATTTCAAAGGGAACTAAGTTTCTTTTATAACTAGGCAACCATTAAATGGCTTCCACACTAAAAAAAAAGGTAACACCAGTGTTCAGGTATGAGACAACATAGAATTAAACCGTAATAATACCTTAAAAATAGAGGAAATTAAATAAAGGGAACATAAAAGCAATCAAGCAAAAGCTGAATTCAAGCTTCTAAAAGTAACACCAAGAAACAAAGCATTAGAGAAACTGAGGACTGGGAATATACCTTGGTGGTACAGAGATTCCTAGCATGTGTGGGGCTCTGAGTTCAATTCCTGGCACTAAAACTTTAAAAAATGAGGAAGGAATAAAAGAGGAAGGGAGAAAAGGGGGAAAGAGGAACAGAGAAAAGGGTATGGGCGGAGAAACTTAAAAGTACTAAAAATTAACAGGTTTAATAAATACTTAAGCTAAATAAACTGAGTAATATGCATTTCTATAGTACAAAAAAGACTAACACTAAGTATTTTAAAAGAAAAGCAGTCAGGCAGTGGTGGTGCACGCTTTTAATCCCAGCACTTAGGAGGCAGAGACAGGCGGATTTCTGAGTTGGAGGCCAGCCTGGTCTACAGAGTGAGTTCCAGGACAGCCAGGGCTACACAGAGAAACTCTGTCTTGAAAAACCAAAAAAAAAAGAAAAGAAAAGAAAAGAAAAGCTACTAAAACTATTTATTTAAAATGTGATCATTTTCTATGTTGTCAAATGACTTAAAGCGAGATGTACAACATGACTAAGACTGTCTCTCTCAAGGCAGCCAAGCAACACAGACTTGATGCTCTCTCTGAACTTTAAAAATTGTTTTCTTAGGTTTTAGTTTCTTAGACTTCAGCTTAAATATATAGCGTTTATTTATGCTATTGCCCATAGGCAATGGTTCTCAAAATCTCAAGTACTTTTTATCATCAAAATATTCCAATTATACATATTTACAGCAATATACATATAAACATACATGTAAAAATAAATGGACAAATGAATTTTTATATAGATATATATAAAGGTTCACACACACACACACACACACACACACACACACACACACACACACTCAAAAAAACAAACATAAATCTTCAAAGAGAGACTGGAGAGACAGCTAAGCAGTTAGGAACATTTCTCGTTCTTCCAAAGGATCCAAGTTTGGCTCCCAGCATCCACTTCAGGCAGCTCACAACCACTTGTAACTCCAGTTCCAGGGAATCTGTCGTCTTCCTCTGGCCTCCCCTTACCCACATGTGACAATATACTCACACACACACATGCATACACACACACACACGTTTACACACACACATACACACACACAACTGTTTTTTTCAAAACAGGGATCTTCAAAGGAATAGCAAAAAAAAACTTTTTTAATGAAAATGAAAGTGTTTGTGTTTAACTTACTGACTGATTAAATCAGGTGCCACCTTACAGCCATCAGCTGCCTCCTCTTCCATATCAGAGTCCAAACCATTGTCACCTTATAAAAAAAAATGAACTACTGAAAACATGTTCATAAAATTATTTATCAGTATATAAAAAGTGTCATCTTTTAAAAAGATACAGGTAAAAATACTTATAAAATAGTTGTCTATTACTTGTATTTTTTTAAGATTGATTTTGCTTATGTGTATATATGTATGAATCTGTGTGTAAATAGGTATACACGGGCAGGTGTCCACAGAGGACAGAAGCAGCAGTACAGATGGCTGTAAGCTACCCAACGTGGGTGCTGGAAACCAAACTCAGATACTGTAGAAGAGCAGCAAGTACTCTTAACCCCTAAGCCATCTCTACAGCCTCAAGTGTTACATTTTAAAATTTTTTTCATTATCTTCTCTTTACCTATTACATATAAGAATATATGTGTATATGTATATTTTTTCCAGAATTACAAATTCCATTAAATCATTTATTGTATTTTTATTTGTGTGTGTGTGTTTGTGTACAGTGGGGAGGATGCCTACAGAGGCTAGAAGATGATACAGATCTCCTGGAGCTGGAATTAGGTTGGTGCTGGGAATCAAACTCCAATCTTAACTACTGAGCAATCTCTCCAACCTCACTACTTTATGGCAACTATAAAAAATAATCAGTCTCTGGAAAGTCAATATATCTGCTTTTTGTTTTTTCAGTGATGCAAATGAGAAAATCCTCTCAAAATTCCAAATCAAACCAAATAATACTTGAAAATTCAAAATTCTAAAAGTTATCAGTATAAATAATAATCTTATTTTGGAAGAAATAAATGCTGGAAAATTACAAACAATTCTAACATTGCATCTAGATACTGGTGGAACAGAAGAAATATGCAATATCTCATTATAAAATTTTTTTTTTAAAAAGCAGAAAATGTCTTACTTATTTTAAAGAAAATGTAATTTCTTGGTGATTTTTTTTACGGTACTTCTGATAATTTTTAATTTTCATTTTATTATATAAACATGGACTCATCTATATATTGGTTAAGGAAAAATTATCAAATTTGGGGTTTTCTTAGAAATTCTTTTCTGATACGTAAATTCTATTTTCCAGTACAGACAGAAGTAAAGATATTCTTCAGTACTTTCTCAATAAAGAAATTAAAGTCACATTCAAGCAAGAGAAAGAAAACCTCAGCATTTATGCAGAGAACCACTTAATAAGTTTGCAGAATATAGAAATATTCATTCTTACCCTCAAGAATCTTCAAGATTTTTTTTTCAGACAGGAGCTCTAATTGTTCCTGGCATAGTTTTTTAATTTCTTCTACTGAACAGTTCTAAAGAAAATGACATTTAAAAAATTGCATTTATGTACTATAGCTCCAATGTAAACTGGAAAACTGCAATTATAAAAAAAAATTTGAATTAGCAAAATCTTATAATCAAACAAATAAAAGCCTCAAGAATATTCACATGAATTTATGGGATAAAATCTGAAAAGCTGTCAGTTGACATGAGTATTTCAGAGATTTGAAGGAATGCATAAAATCATGTTTATTAGAAGCAAAAACTGAACTAAAAGTCAGTCTTCCTGATACCTTTAAATATAGTCTATTTACCTCCTGTAATCTTGTAAAGATTTAAAGCTGCAGGGCGTGACCATATGAGACACTTGCCCTTAGGCTTTGCTTGGGGTCTGAATAACGGTAAAATCAGAATATCACATATTTTCCTGAAGTTTCCAGAATATATATGTAAAAAAACCTATAAACATGATGAAACATAAGCTACTACAAACTATTATAGATTGTTACACAGCAGCATATTATTCTTTATAACTCCAATTAGTACCACTACTGAGGAATAATTGAATTATTTCCACGGGGTCAATAAATGTCTTGCCTAATCATTTTTCTTTTTAAAAAAAAAACTTAAATATAAGGCCATCTAAGGTTCTCTAAATTCTCTTCTTTGCATTCTTTCAAGTAACTTGTTTTAGATTAGAACACCCAATCACACACTACATTCAATGAAATGACTGCTACAAACGAAGGCTCTGTTTCTCCGTGTGTGCGGCCTACTAATGCAGGAAAGTACCTTCAGCACATCAGGGAGCATCTTCTGTAACTTCTTTTCTCCTATTATACAGAAGCACTGCTGCAGCATTTCTTTTTTGTCTGATATATAGAAACTAACAGGTTTTAATGAGACAGTCAAATCCAGTCCACCTTCTTCAAGATCACTGTGCTCTGCCAAGAATAATTCTTTTTCCAGACTTGGTAAAAGATACTTGGTTTCCTACAAGTAAAGAAATAAGGAATCATTAAATAACATTATTTAAAACACTTAGAATGCATGCATGACACACTCTATTGTCACTTACTCATTCTTCATTAAGCACTTCTAAATTCCTTTACTTTCACAATTCTCTATCTAAAGTCAGAAGAAAGTTTAGTTGTTCACCACTCCTTAACATTACTCTCCACACTGCAGTTAACTGAAAGATTTGTAGTAAAAGAAAATCCTATCTCAGAATTCACAAATCAAAATGTACCATTTCCTAAAATTTTAGACTTCAAGAATTAGGAGATTCCTTCAAAGGTCATTCATCCAAAAGCTAGAAATGCTTTGTCATTCTACTTAAATTCATGTAAAGAAACAAAACAGCAGCAAAAGTTACAAACCATAATTACAAAGCCATATTCCAAGCACAAGCAATCATTTTCAAACTGTTATAGGATTCAATCATATATCAAAAGGTTCAAGAAGTTTCAATAATTTAAGGCATTTCTGACAATTATACTTCTATCTTCCATAACTAGTCAGTCTTTCTAAATCTATCAAAATGCTGGCCATAATTTTTCCAAGATTATAACTGCCATGGGGCTAGGTTCTCTGCATCCAGTGTGAGATTACGGTTTTGTTTACTGTCAGCAAGATGAATTTTATAGACTAGGCCTCATGCTGTGTACATTCTTGTAAGGCAGTTTTCCTCTTTACTTCCCCTACACTAAACCATATCACACTATTAACAAAGTGCACGTGCTTATCAGATACAAATTTGAAAGTCCAAATGGGGTGGGAAAGCAGGAAATACCTATAATTTTTAACTTTCTTTTTTCAATCTAAGATTTTGTTTATTGCTATTAGGTGAGTATATCGTGTGAGTTTTATGCATGTAGAGATTAAAGGACAACTTTTGACAGTAGATTTTCTCCTTTCTCAACAGTTTCAAGGATGGTGTAAGGTTTGTGCAGTCTCACGGAGCCATCTCACAGGCTCTTTAAACTTCTTTTTAGGGTAGGCTTGAAGGTGTACACCTTTAATCCTAGCACTTGGGAGGGAGAGGTAGATGCATCTCTGTGAGTTCAAGGCCAGACTAACCTACTAAATGAGTTCCAGGATAGTCAGGGTTTCATAGTGACACCATGACTGAAAATAACAATAAAACAAAACAAAACAAAACAAAAACCAATTAAGCCTGAAAAGCCTTGATAAGCAAATAAGGAAAAAGTATGAACTACTATCAAATATACGTAATCTTCCCAAGTCAATTCACTACAAAAACTGAAACTATAGGCTAACCTAACTTATGATGTGCCCCAGCACTCAGGAGGCAGAGGAAGGCAGATCTTTGTCTAGATAATAAACATCAGGAGAGCCAGGGACACAAATAGAGGCCCTATCTCAAAAAATAAACAAGAATATCTACCCTAAAGTAAAAATACTTCATACAACACTTAAGTTCAATACACCCAAGAAGGCTTTTCCCAAGACAGCACATATGATTATCAACTAACTTACCAATACTTAAACAACAAAATTATACTAACTAGCTGATACAATCACATCAAAACCATGCCAATAAGCCACATAAGAAAACCAAACCCACAGAACCAAGAGTTGGAAGAAATTTTCCTGACCTGAGCAAAGTCGCCTTCACATTCTATCACAAATACATTTACTGGTGCAACATTATAATTGCTCCCACTAGAACTGGGTGAGTAGCTCAGTGCTAGAGCATTTGACAAACAGGTTCAATATAGAAGGGAAGGAAAGAGGAGGAGGGAGGAGGGAGCCTTACTTTAAAAACAAGATGGGAACAGAATGTCCATTATCACTGCTACTATCTAACACAATCCCAGGCTTTGATAATACAAAATTAACAACAACAAAAGTGCTAAAAATATCAAAATTCAGTGTGAGCAGAAATATTACAGAAAATGACTAATAACAAATAATGTGACTAGGTAGAAGAAAATCATATAAGTAGTTGAATCCATGAGTTCTAATTTAAAGTTGTAATGTTAAAATGTATGAGTCTAGAAAGATAGTTCAGGAGTTAAGAGCACTTGCTGTTCTTCCAGAGGATGGGAGCTCTCTTCATATGACAGCTCACAACTGCCTGTAACTCTAAGATCTGATACCCTCATCCAGACATACATTCAGGCAAAACACCAATGCACATTAAAAAAAAAATTAAAAAAAAAAAAAATTAAATTTTTTAAAATATTTAAAAAATTTAATTTAAAAACTATCTTAAAAAAATAAAAAGTATTAGAAGGGGCTCGAGAGATAGCTCAGTGGTTAAGGACACTGACTGTTCTTCCAGAGGACCTGGGTTCAAATCCCAGCACCCACATGGCAGCTCACAACTACCTGTAAATCCAAGATCTGACACTCTCACACAGACATACATGCAGGCAAAACATCAAAGCATATAAAATAAAGGTAAATAAATTTTTTAAAACTAAGCTTTTTTAAATATAAAAATTATGAGAAAAGAGTTGGCTCAGCAGGTAAGGGTGCTTGTCACCATCCTAACATGAGAGCTCCTTTGGAACCCATGTGTTGGAAAGAATACCTGCGAGTTGTCCTCTGACTCCACATGGGTCATGGTATGTGCGTGGTTAAATGAATAAATGTGAAATGTGTTAAGTATTTTAAAAATACAGAATAATTGTTATAAATTTTACAATCTTCCAAAACAAAATCTGGAAGCCAAAAGAAAAAATACCAGCTCTGGCTTTAAAAAAAAAAAAATCAAATGCACCAGCACACTTTAAACCAGCAGTTCTCAACCTGTGGGTCAAGCAGGGGTGGGGGTGGGATGTTGGGGGGTGTCTAATGACCTTTTCAAAGGGTTACCTAACACCATGGGAAAACACAGATACTTACAATAACAGTAGCAAAATTACAGTTATGAATAGCAAGGAAAATAATGTTACAACTGAGGGTCACCACAACATGAGGAAGTGTATTAAAGGGTCGCAGCGTTAGGATAGCAGAAGCACTGCTTTAAACAAAGTTATATTAACATTTGCTGTATACTCTACCAAAATTTAAAACTAACACTTAATTGAAATATGTGTGAGACTTCTCAGTGAAACACTGAATGAAAGAAAAAACAAGAGTCTATACAACTATACAAGGAATCAAAGGGTAAATAAAACGTAGAAATGTTCGATACCACTACTTATCAGGAAAATACATATTAAAACAATGTTAGCCAAGCCAGTACTCAGAAGACAGAGGCAGGCAAAAAAAAATTTTTTTGAGTTCCAGACCAATGAAGCCATGGCTCAAAAACAAAACAAAAACAACAACAAAGATGTAATAATTACTTGGTTTGTCAGTCTGACAGCTCTCTAAAAAAGAAAAAACACGAAACCCCCCCCTAAAAAAAACAAAACCCAAAACAGGGATGGGGTGGGGCACACCTGTAGTGTCAGCATTCCAAGGCCAGAGGCAGGAGGGTGGATGCTAAGTCTGAGGCCAGAATGGTCTATGGAGCATACATACAGCAAGTTCCAGGCTAGCCAGGGCTACACGAGGGAGGTGGGGGGAGGGGATGTTAGGAAGATAACATGCTTGTGGAGACTGGCAGAGATGAATATCCATACTATTTCAACAGTAAATCAGTGATGTCTTGCTTTAAAAGCATCTGGTTCTTTTTCAACATGTCTGTTTTATTTTAAGTCTGGGCTTGCATATCTAGGGTTTAGTTCATTTGGACTGTGACGCCTAAGTGTCGTGAGCATGAAGCATTTGATCAATATAGCAAACAGTGCCGATATGCAGAGAAAGAATTCATCGCTTTTTTAAATGCATATACTTTTGACACTGCAATTCCACTTCTGTAAGTCCAAGCCTATGCAACTCTTGCACAAGATCTATGAACAGTGCGTTCCATTTGGTATTGTATGTAAAAATCAATAAAACTGAAAACCTAAATATTCACCAATAAAGATACATGGATACTGGAACACCTAAAACACACCATGTATAGAAGGAGACCCATTCAATTCGGGCATATATCCAATTGCATACATTAAAGTAAACAATGAAGAGTGGCAACATATCCATAGAAGGTATGCATACCAAGTGGCAGTACGAAGGGCTTTCAACTCCTGCCTTTACTTCTGTGTTCGATGAATTTTAAAAATACATTCATTTGTTTTATAGTAAGTTACAAACTACTGTTTTAAATAGTGGTATCGCTGCAGGTTGATGATGCATAAGAAACACATTTGGTCCCAGATGTTGAACTATGAAATTCTTGCGATTGTGATTGTGGGTAAAACTCCTGGAGTTGGGTCTCAGGTGTTTATTGTTGTTTAACATGTGTGTAATGTGAAAATAATCAGAATCCATTAAATAGGTAAGAATGATCACCGGCATTTCTAACTACTTCCCAACCCACATATCCTCTGGGTAGCTCCGGAAACCCAAAAGTAAAAGAAACCACAAAAGTTTAATGGGGAAGGGGTACTGGTCAGTAAATCCAGAAACTTGGAAGTTCAACACATGGGGACGGGTTCGAACGGACTCAGAATAGTTCCGGCGGCCCGAGGGACCCCGGCACTAACAATGAGCTTCTGCCCGCGCCCGCGCGGCTCTGCAGCCCGGCTCTTCTGAGGGGCCGCAGCTCCGGGAGGCGGCGCGAGGCGAGGCACGCACCTGCTGCAGGGAGCCCGAGACGCTGGAGGACGAATCGGTGCTCCTCCGCTTTCGGCGCTCGCTTCGTTCCGCGCCGCCCGCTACACTCGTCCCGCCGCCGGCGACCCCGCAGCAGCCGCCGCTCCCGCACCCACCCGCGCTCCCGCTCAGCACGGGCACCAGGTCCGGGGCCGCGAGGGCCGCGGCTGCCTCCTGCCCACTCCGCTTGCGCCGCTTCTCCCGGGAAGACTTCTTCCCCGTCATGGTCCTCGCGCTACAACCATCAGCGACAGTCGGCCGTCTCTGCAGCAACAGAACCCCGCTTCCGTAGCGGTCGGCACTGCTGTCGCAAGCTTGGCGTCACTTCCGGTCCCGGCGCGTTTTACGACGCATCGCTTCTGGAGGCGGGGCTCGGATGCGCCATGCCAGCTGTTGAGGTTGTCTGGAGTTTAAAAGGTGACGTGTGGTACAACAGATCTGTTTGCTTTTTTTTCCAACCTCTGCAAAGATCTAGTTCTTTTTAGTGTTTCTCAGCTTACAAGTACGTCGAAAGGTAAAATTAAAGTTGCTGAGTCTCATTTCCTATGCCTCCAATTTCCACGTGTGATACGATATAACAATAAAAAGAATTTCAGAATAAAAAAAAAATTGTTTCATCTCACGACGACCTCATTTGATCAATTTTTTATGTACACTTTAAGGACTTGTACAAAAATAACAGTCTTATGCTTCCGTATTTTGTATCATTAAAACTTCCATGTTACTTTTAAAGGAATGGAAAGGGAGTCAAAAGAAAGCCACTTTCCTGTAGTATTTCAGTGTTCAACAATGAATATTTAGAGTTTATTAGAGTCAGGAAGAGGCCACGTGAAGATGAGCTCTAGCTGCCTACAGTAAAACTTTCTCAAAAGGCCTCAAAAGGGAGATGGATTCCTTTGTTCGATTTTGTTTCTGAGGTGATCCAGCACTAGGTTGTCCTACTTGTCTCTGCCTCTGAAGTTGGTGAAAGTATAAACACACACCTATACCTTGTGAAGTCTGAATTTAAATATGTTTGTGAATTTGTTTGGTTTTGTTGTTGCTGTGTGAAGTAAAAACCACAGTTCTCATCTTAAAGGGAATAAGAGTTTATTCTGGAGCTATTTTGAGTGGCTATGGCCCAAGGAACTTGGATTTTGATTACCCCAAATTCCATGTTCCAATGTGGAATCGGTTTCATGAAGTTTTTACTTATTTTTTTATAGTTTTACAAAACAAAGATAAATCAAGGCAACATTAATGGGTACACCCAAAAGACAGATACATTGAGATGGGAAGGGAAACTATTCTATAGGCCCAAGATCTTATCTGATGACATTCTCAGCTCTGGGATTAGTAAGAAGCTAATGTTCTACTAAATTAATAGCTTCTTAGAGGCTTTTATTATTACTATCACAAGGTGTTAGTTCAGATTGTCACATCCAAAGGAAACTCCAATTCCCAACTCCAAAGGGCAGTCAGAATATCCAGAAATGAATTCAACATGGACTATAAGAGGATTTCTGGCAGCTAAATAAAAGCCAGCATTTCTCAGCAACTTGTGAAGCTGATTCCCATTTGCCAAAAGATGTCATTTTCCTTACCTCTGGCAGAAGGGACATATGCCTACCTGTGGTGCCTACCAGCATACCAGTTATACATTTCAAATTCAAAGCTAGCATCCTAACCCTTCTCACCTCTGCCCCATTCTAAACTCCCTCCAGCTCCTTCTCCCCAGCTATTCAGTCTCCTTATAACCCTGGTATTCTCACTGTTCTCCCTATGTGCTGCTCCTGCTTCTCTCACAGTTTTCTCTATTCTCTGACCCCTGCTATTCTTCCCTCTCTCACAGATAGCCCTGGCCATGTTCAGTCTTCTTTCTTTCCTGTGAACTCTTACAGATGCCTCTGGCTGTTCTTTCTACAATAAAAACCTCCCCTTAACCACACCATGGAGCAGTCATGTCAGTTTAATTACATATACAGTGGGGCAAGGAATGGCTGGCTGTTCCTAAAGGCTAAAACTAACCCAAGATGAATAAAGTAATTAGCCTGTGAACTTACAAAATTCCAACCTCTTCATAGTACTGAAATCCCAATTTGTCTCTGCAGACACAGACTTATTCCAGTTTTTTTTTTCAGGTTTATTGTTGTTGTTCACAATCAGACTCAGCTTTTCAGGAGTTTGTGTTCACAGTTGTTTTTTGACAGGATCTCTCGGGGTCTAGGCTGGCCTGCAACACTACAGCTAAGGGTGGCCTTGAACTATTTCTTTTGGGGTTTGGTTTGTTTGTTCACTTGTTTTTAGATTGATGTATTTCTTTTGTGTATATGAATGTTTTGCCTGCATATAGACGTGTACCACACCACTGCCTGGTGCCCTCAGAGATCAAGAGAAGGCATTGGATCCCTGGGGAAAAAATTACTGATGGTTGTAAACCACCATATGGGTGCTGAGAGTGGAACCCAGGAACTCCGGAAAAGCAATAATTGCTCTGAACTTCTGAGCCATCTTTCCAGCCCCAGAATTGAACACTTGATCTTCCTGTTTCCCCTTCCCTAGTATTGGGATTATTGGCATGTAAAACCTTGCCTAATTTAAGCAATGCTGAGATCAAACCCAGGGGTTTGTGTGTGCTGAGCAAACACTATGTATCAAGGGAGCCACATAGTATTGACTTCTTTTAAAGAGCAAAAATTATGTTACAACAAAACAATTGTCTCAATTTCATGTCTCAATTTCATGTATTGACACGGATAACAGGAGAATTTTGTTTCATCTCACTATGACAAAATAGCTCAATGGTTAATATTACACTGCTGTTCTGGTGTCCAACACCCTCTTCTGGCCTCTATAGTTCCCCTGCACATACTTCCACATAAACACATACAAGTACATAAAATTTTAAAAGTAAATCTAAAAGAATGTTTTAAACCGTTCTAAGAGATGTGATAAGAAAATGGCCTTTACTGAGGTTATTTATTGTTTTTATGGCATCACTCTGGAGAACCTGCCTTCCTAATACTCTAGGTAACTACAATTATTATTCTTCATGTTTTCCTTGGGCTAAAGAATTCTAACCTCATTTTTTTGTGATGTTTTCCAGGCTCTCTTAGTTACCCATTTTGAGCAAAATCTTTCTCTAAGATGTAGGGTTAGGGGGCTGAAGAGATGACTCAGTGGTTAAGAGCACTGGCTGCTCTTCCAAAGGTCGTGAGTTCAAATCCCAGCAACCACATGATGGCTCACAACAATCAGAAATGAGATCTGATGCCCTCTTCAGGGGTGTCTGAAGACAGCTACAGCAATTGAATGGGGCTGGAGCAAAAAGAAAGTGTCTGAAGATAGCTACAGTGTACTTATATATAATAAATAAATAAATAAATAAATAAATAAATAAATAAATAAATAAATAAATAAATAAATCTTTAAAAAAAATGTAGGGATAATGAGCTGATAGTTCTCAGAGTTAAGATCTGAATGTACCATGCTGCTAGAAAGTCCTAAGTAGTTTTCCTACCAAGCTGCAGTTATGAGTACTAAACTAAATTTTAGATAGCAAGGGTCTCCTGAGTGAGGGCTTCAGTCATGTAGTACAAAAAATTACTGGATCATGTCCAGCTGTTGAGCATCCACAGTACTAGTAGGTTTATGTTTGGTCCTAAGACATCAAGAGAGACAATAATAATTTGTGAAGGACAACAAGCATACAAATTAGTAAATGCTGAGATGTGTATCTGAAAAGAGACTCAGTTCCTAGAGTAACTACCAGTGTCACAAAGCTTGAATTCAAGCCAGCTGGGAAGTTAGTATGGCCTATTGTCAATTTTGGTAAGCTCAAATATCTTTGGAGTTTCACACTTGATCTGAGGAGCATTTAACCACACACAGCATGAAAAATAAGTGTCTTGGTAAATAACACAATCGGTTTTGGGGTAATCAAGCATGAGGACCTGAGTTCACAAAGTCAACAGCCAAATCTGTGGGGCCAGGGAGCCATGGAATGGGGGAATAGGGGCCTGCAGCAAGAGTGGGGAAGAGGCGTGTCCAAAGCCTGGACATCTCATCCTGAGATCAGCAGGAATAGTATTGATACCCCCTGCCCAGGACCTACAAGACCTGGTACATACCCTACCTTTGCCCTACTAGAGAGGGTCATACCAGGTTAAACTTCCTCTCCCCTTATAAGGTCATGTCCAGCAGCACCTGGAATTCCTCCTTATGCAAATGAGACATCCCCGCACCCTGGTCCCAGCCAACAATGTACAGCCACGCCCATAGACCCTACTCACCCCAAAGGTTTGAATAGCCTTTTTTCCCCTGATTAAAATGAGCTCTCTGACTGAAGCCGCCTCCCTAGAGTCCATTCTCATTGAACTCACTGCTGCCCGTGGCCTCTTAGTCTCTGTTCCGGCTCAATTCTCCACTCAGGATCCACCAGTTGTGAACACAGTCGGATCCTACTGGTAGGGAAGCATAGCCTGAAGAGCAGGAGTCCAATGATATGTGTCTCTAATCCTGTCCTCAAGGAAAAAGACAGGAGGATCACTGGGAATGACTGGCCTTCAAATTTTGCTTAATTACTAAGTTCCAGGTTCAGTAACACTCCTTGTCTAAAACAAACAAAAACTACACTAGATGAAGAATCACAGGATCTCTTGGATCCAAGTAGCTCTGGCAAAAGAAGTGATTCTCCTAATGATTGAAGAGATATTTCTAGTTATATATTTCATTTCCCATAGGTCCATTCTTACCCATGATTTCATCATTTTGCCAGTACTTGCCCAATGTCTAGATATGCACTGGGAGAGCCCTGCCCTATTATCCTGTCAATGCAAAACATGACTCTTACCTAAAAGATAATAAGAGTTGCTTATTGTGAGCTAAATGTGAGTGACCATTGCAAAGGAACAAGATTCCAGGTTGCTCCAAATAATATGTTCCAACATGGCAGCAGTTAAATGAATACTTAATGTCATAGAACAAAACAAATTCATTAATGAACATTTTTCATTTTTCATTATTTAGATGGAAACTATCAGGTTACAGTGATGCATAGGAAACCCTGTTATAGGTTTTAGATTATAAGGCAATGCATTCCAACCTGATATTTATAAGGTTGTTAGGTCAGACACAGAGACTGGCCATGAAATAGCTACAAAGGGAACTAATGATAACAGATAATTTGGCTCTGAACCTCCGATATTCCAACTCTCCATGATCATGGAGTTCTAATGATCCATGTAGAATCGTTAACATAACTGTTTAATTTTTCTGGAAATTTCTTAGGCCTCATAATTCAGAAGTATCTTCATCTATATTTTTCTAATATTCTTAGACATTTCTTCATTAGTGACTGATTATGAAGAGAACTTTGGATAATAAGTTAAAAACAATTAAAGGTTTAGTTAGGTATTCTACAAGAAACTGCCCTCATCTTCAGTGAGTCCAGGCATTCATAAACTGAGGGAGATATTTGTTATCCTCAGGACTCAAAGGTCAAATAATTTCCTAGCCTCTTGCTAAGGTGGGTTTGGTTTTGCTCTGAGGGTTCTTTTGGTTTTTTTTTTTTTTTTTTTTTTGAGTCAGGATTCCATGTAGTCACACTAATGTTACTAGGCAGCCTGGAGTGACCTTGATTTCATGTTCTTCCAGCTTCCTCCTCCCAAGTACTGTGTTGACAAGGTACCAAGAGTTATGATTGGGAAAAGCAACAGCAACAAACACCTGATATTGATCTGAAATCAGGAATCAATCCATGGTTCAGATAACCCATGAAATACTGTCCATTGAGAGATGGGCAAAAATGGGTCACCTAGTTAAAGCCAGACCATTGTAAACCAAAAAATAAAAACAAAAACAGAAAAGCAGAAGATTAGGATCTTGGGTATGTGTTACACAATGCATGTTCTTTGTAAATATTATATGTAAATAGGATTGAATAAAGGTGGCATTTTCAGTCTAACCACTACCATTTTATAAAATGTTCTGAAGTCCACAAGGAACTGTCTCGATTAGCTAGTCATGGGTTTTTCTTCCACAGTGGGGTTTTTTAAAGGATAAACTATGAATCTAAGAAGAAGAGTAGAAGACGAGAATGAAAAGAATAGATCCCAATTTGTTTGGACTAGAGGGAGTGGAATTCAGAGGTCGAGTCCCTACTAAATAACGCCCTGAGTTTGAGCCTAGAATTTTGAAAACTAAAAGTAATTTTGCTCTTAAGAAATATAATAAAAGAGAATCATACAACATTACATCATATACTTAGAAACAAAAAATTCTAACATCCTAGAAGAAATTATTTTGATCATTTTTACTATAACACAGTAATAAATGTTTAAGGAGATAAATATATTTATCTCACTTAAATATGGCACAATGTATGCATGTGTGAAAATACCACACATTGCCCCACTAGCATATACAATATTTATGACTATATAATTCAGTGGTAGACTACTTGCTAAGCATCCATAAGGCCCAAGGCTTGAAACCCACCACTGTAAACAAACAAACAAACATTTTCTATATAAGCAAGATGGCTTAACAAGAAAAGGCTGCACAGCCTGACAACCTAAGTTCAATCCAGAACCCACTTAGACGTGAAAAGAGGTGAGTACAAAAAATTGTCCTTTGACCTCTACATGTGCTCTGTGGCATGTAAGCCCTGCCTCTCCGCAAAAACTAGTATAATTGGGGTTTTTTGGTGTTGTTGTTTTTTTGGTTTTTGGTTTTGGTTTTCGAGACAGGGTTTCTCTGTATAGCCCTGGCTGTCCTGGAACTCACTCTGTAGACCAGGCTGGCCTTGAACTTAGAAATCTGCCTGCCTCTGCCTCCCAAGTGCTGGGATTAAAGGCATGCACCACCACTGCCGGCTGTTTGTTTTATATTTAAGGCCGGCTGATAGTGGTGGATGCCTTTAATCTGAGCACTCAGAAGGCAGAAGCAGTAGGACCTCTGTGAGTTCAAGGCCAGCCTGGTCTACAGAGTGAGTTCCAGGACATCCAGGGTTACATAGACCCTATCTCACTCAATAAAAATGTTTTTAAGTTGGAAAAAACTAGAATTGGTAGTCAATTTTAGTGAGGCTTTCTAATGAGGTCTTATTTCTTCAATGAGCCAAAGCCTAGTAACACAGGATGGGTTAATACCTCCAGGAAGTTGGAGGTAGCCCTTTATTTAGCTTCCAGTAAACACAACCCCCAGATTGAAAACTGTGATCTGGATGACATCTTTGTCCCCAGAAGCTCCCCATTAAAAACTTGGATTTTTTTAAGTTTAGATCTCAACAGAAGCAGAAAGTATCTCCTTGGAGGAGAGTTTGCTCATATGTTTCCTTCTCCCAGGCAGATAGGCCTCCTGTTATTATTTCAAAGGAGAAAATCTTGATATTTTGCAAATGGAATTGGAACAAAGGTTAATTAAGCAAAATCAACAAAGTAGCCTTTGGCCAGTCAAATTTAAAAACCACTGTTAACAACTGGGACTTATTACATTGTGTCTTCTATCAGTTCCTTAAAACTAACTAGAGTAAGTGCATCTGCAGTCTAAGAGAATTCACCAAGTTACAAATGGACTGAATCACTTCGCCCAGGAAACTAAAATTCAGAAGGACCTCGCCAGAAGAGAACAGTCTTTTCTGGTAAGATTTCCCACTACCTTTTGGGGCATGGCTTTGCAGCATAGAAATGCTCCAGCCTAGTTGAGTAGTGGCACCCGCCTTTGATCCCAGCATTTGGGAAGCAGAGTGTACTGGCTAGTTTTGTGTGTCAACTTGACACAAGCTGGAGTTATCACAGAGAAAGGAGTTTCAGTTGAGAAAATGCCTCCTTGAGATCTAGCCGTAAGGTATTTTCTCAATTAGTGATCAAGGGGGGAGGGCCCCGTGTGAGTGGTACCATCTGTGGGCTGATAGTCTTGGGCTCTATAAGAAAGCAGGCTGAGCAAGCCAGGAAAAGCAAGCCAGTAAGCAGCATCCCTCCATGGCCTCTGCATCAGCTCCTGCTCCCTGACCTGCCAGAGTTCCAGTCCTGACTTCCCTTCATGATGAACAGCAGCATCGAAGTGTAAGCTCAATAAACCCTTTCCTCCCCAACTTGCATCTTGGTCATGATGTCTGTGTAGGAATAGAAACCCTGACTAAGACACAGAGGTAGGCAGACCTCTGAGTTTGAAGTCATCCTGATCTACAAAGTGAGTTCCAGAACAGCCAAAGCTACACAAAGAAACACTGTCTCAAAAAGAAAAAGAAAGAAAAAAAAGAAATATTCTAGCCTAATAAGGAAGCAGTTTATGTGGTTCCAAAGAATTAACACATGAACATGTTGTAAAAAGTTAGGCTGAAGTACTATGGGAGAATTGGTCTGTTCTTGTGCCACACAGTACGGTAAAGGTCCACCTGAGTGCAGTGGCATGTGCCTGCAATAGCAGCACTGATTGTGTGTATGTATTGTGTGTAGTGTGTTGTATGTAATGTGTGTGCTGTGTGTAGTGTCATCTATGTGTGTATGTGTGGTGTGTGTAGTGTGGTGTGTATAATGTATGTGTTTATGAGTGTAGTGTGTAATGTGTATGTGGGGGCGGGAGGGGGGGAACAGTCAGGGAAATATTTCAAGTTTGAAGTTTGAGGCTAAAGACAAGCAAAGGAGACTTTCTCCATTGTTCCATAGTCATCATTCATCCTCAGCAGCTCTCCCTTAACAACAGTTGGCACTGGGCCTGCTTGTACAAGAGCAAGTCAACAAGTTTGTTCTTCCACCCAGTGTCATGATACACAGTAATCCTGACACTTGGGAGACTGAGTCAGGTGACTGAGTTCAAGTTGAATGTGGAATACGTGGTAAGTCTTGACCAACAAGCAAACTTATATGATCACTTTAGCTAGGTTTTTAAATTCCATTTATGTCTAAAAGTGGGTGACTATGTTTTAATGGGTTGTTCTGAAGAGGGAAGGAAACCATTTTTTTCCTACACATACTCAAATCTTGGGCCACTTCAAATATATGCTGTCAGTGTAATTACTAGTCACGCTACTTTCTGCCAGTTGGCACGACCTGGTTTAGGCAATCAGTTCAGTTTGCTGAGTCAGCGATAGTCTGGGAGAGGGTTTTGGTCTTTTCTTTTGTTTTTTATGATTTCCACCGAAGAGACAAATGTCTGCCCTGTGCTGTTTTTATTAGAACTTAAAAAAATACATTTGCCCTATAAAGCAAACAACATCAGCAATGTTAGTTTTTCTTGTAGAGGTTCCCAGTCCTCTCCTGCCTTCAAGTTCCTCCCACTGTAAACAATGACTCCCCTGCTCCCACCCCATTACCTATAGAGCCCATCTCCAGCTCATGACTGAATGCTGACAGGCCCAGTCTTATGCAGGCCCACCATAGGCAATCAATTACAGCAGCTGAGTTCATGATGGCAATGACCTTGTCATCCTCCTAAGATAGTCTATCCCAGCCCTGTCCTCCATTATCCAGCTCTTAGATTCCTTCTGCCTTTTCTTCCACTATTTTCTAAGCCTTAGACAGGGTAACCTAGTTATTCTCTTTAGAGATGAGTATGCAATGGCCACATGTTCTCAGCACCTTGAGCAGCCATGAGTCTCTGCATTTCACTACCAAAGAAGCTTCCTTGAGTAAGGTTGTACTTTTCTATACTGATAGCATTTACAAAGCTGTTTGGCCCCATGTCCACTTAGCAATACAACAGTTTTAGGTTCCCCCTTGGGACCTATGACCTCTTCAGCTATAGGCTTTTGGCCAGGTTTACAATATCAGGCTTAAATTCCTTCCTGTGGGGTGGACTTCAGATACAATCAGAGTGATAAGTTACCTCTGGAAGTCATACCACCTGTTGCCCCAGTGGGCACATTTTGCCTAGCAAGTCTGTATTGTAGCACACAAGGCACTGCTGGGTAAGCTAGTTGATAATAATGTATTATCTTAAACCATTAAATTGAGGAGTATTTATTAAACAACAACTTATAATACAGAAGGGAAATGTTTTAGCATGTGAGACACTTCAAACTCTATAGTAGTCTAGATTCTTAGGACGGTATTTTTAAAAGATGAACTAGAGTTAAGAAATACTGCACACACACCTACTACAACTCAGAAATCCTGCTCCTCTTTTCTGATTAGGTACTTTTAAAGCCAGAGTAATATTAGAGCAAATAAGCAATTTCAAATAGACTAGGGATCAGAGATGAAGTTACTTTGACATTAGTTATATACCAAATGTATAAATACACTTGTATTCAGAGAAGATACATATTGAAATATTTAATTGATGTGAAATCTGCAATTTATTTTTATGCAGTCTTACAAGTATAGAGAAAGCAAATATGGTGAAAATGTAGGATCCAGTCTTGGACAGCAGTGGTTAGACTTTACGATGGCACAAGAGTATGCCACTCAGTAGAAAAATAGATTTTAAGCTTTTCTCAAATAGCGATATCTGGTTAAGACACCCTTTTGCACAAAGCAGAGGCAATGCAGGGCAGCTAAATTAATCTGACAGTAATCAGTACTCCAGCATAGTAGGTTCAGTATAATAACATGTGTTTTCAACTTGAGGTAGTGGTAGGTTTGGGAAGAGACTTAACTCCATGTCAAGGAGTCCATATATAGCTTGTAAATCCTTGTAGGATCACTGAATTTTTTTTATAACTTTTAGGAACATTAAAGGGAAACTAATGGGAAAACGTTAAAGAAAAAGGTCTTCAGTATAATACCTATAATCATACTTAAACTATAGAGTTTGTTACAGAAAATGCTTTAGGAATTAAAATTAGAAAGTTTAAAGATTACTTTTAAATTATGTGTAGATATGTGGGTCTACATAGGCATTGTACACCTGAGTGCTGAGCCTACAGAGGCCAGAGGTATCCAGTCTATCTGGATCTTGAGTTAGCAGGCAGTTGTGAGGAACCTGTGAACTGTGACTCATGTGAACTCATGTCCTGGAAAAGCAGACCACAAACTTAACCACTGAGCCATTTCTCCAGCCCCCTAGAAAGTGTATTTTAATACAACTACATAACACTTTAACATTTAAATATTTTTACAGATACATGTTTTGCCTGTATGTATGTATGTATATCCAACATGCTTGTGCCTGGTGCACAAAGAGGTCAGAAGAGATCAGATCCTCTGGAACTGGAGTTATGGATGGTTGTGAACCACCATTAGGTATAGGGAACTGAACCCAGGTCCTCTGTAAGTGCAATAAGTATCCTTAACTGTTGAGCCATCTCTCTAGCCCCTGGGTAAGTCTTAATCCTGAGTAGTTAAGTTCTCTCTTAAGACATGTAGGAGGGAATCCTTTGAAGACCTGAAGGGAAAAAGAACACATCCTAAACACTTCTCTATGTTATCACTTCTTCATAAAATGCCATGTGGTAAGCACCAAGGAATCTACTTCCCACTTATCCCCAGAATTATCTTTGAAAAGAATTTATCTTTAGCTATGTCTCTACCATCAGTTTGTGAAACTGCAGTGGATAAAAAAACAAACAAACAAAACTGTATGCTGTGTGGTGATATATTACAAGGAAACCAAATGCAGTAGTCATAAGAAAACCACAACAGTAGCATATCTAAGGAAGTAAAAACAATAGTTATGAAACGGATGCCTTTTGTAGACACACTGGTTTAAAATACAGTAGGAGGGCTGGAGAGATGGCTCAGAGGTTAAGAGCACTGAGTGCTCTTCCAGAGAACATGAATTCAAATTCCAGCAACCACATGGTGGCTCACAACCATCTGTAATGGGATCTGATACCCTCTTCTGGTGTGTCTGAAGACAGCTACAGTATACTTACATATAATAAATATTTTTTAAAAAGTTAATTTAAAATACAGTAGGAAATCCACTAATCTGTAATTGTCCCAGTGGAGTTGATTTAGACACAGACATCAATCTGAAATTGCCTATTAATTTGATCCATCAATTTCATGCCTAAAATATATTCCTAAGGGAATGGTAAGATTGCTGTGTGATCTTTAATAAGCACTGCTTGATAATCAAAAGCAGGAAAGTTTCAGATAATAGAAAATAGGTGTTGCAGGATTTTCCCTGTCCAATTACATTAGTGCAGAGGAGGCCTGTGATTGGACAGGGAAAAGAGAGGCGGAACTAAGGGGGGGTCATCTCAGGAGAGAAGAGAGATGGCAGCAGACATGAACCAGCATGGGGGTTACCAGACACAACCAGTTATATCATAAAAGTTAGAATGCTGGGATAATTTGTCTAATCTAGGTGGGCAGCTTTTATCATTATCAATTGGCTCTGAAATTGTATTGGCATCTTATAAATTGTGATTTACTGGTACATAAATCTGATTGGTTAACTATAAGCTTAAGAGTATTAATTCTACCGGGCAATTGGGTGTTATGATGGCTGACAGTGGGGTGGACGGTTGTTGCGTGGGCCTGGTAGCAGAGATCTGCCAAGGAACTCAGGAGCCCTGGCACAGATGGCCGATCTGAGATCACCCAGCTGGAGCTCTGCGGCCAGCCAGTGCCAGCTCTAGCGGGGGAACCAGCCAGGTTCATTTTTAATATTTGCCGCAACAAATGGGCACATTAATATAATGGAATATTAAAATTTCTGAACAGTACATCCCTTTTTGAAAAAATAAGATACATGTTTACATACATGTCAATGCAGTATAAGACTAAGAATGGTTTTCTATTTAGTAGGATTACAGTCAATGAGATGTGTGTATGTTTTACTAAATGAATGTTTATTTCTTTTATGTTCAAGAAAACATTAAGAGGTCTATAAAAAAAGTTTAAAGAAAAACAATATATGTAAACCACTATTTAACAGGTTCTTCAAGTGAGATTATGTTTTTGTTAAGCTGTACAAATAAAAGTTATAAAAAAGACAGTGATAAGAAACAAAAAGTATTTACAATTTGCCACCTCTTACATTTTGAAGAGTGAACTCATGTTTTAAGTAAGACCACATCCATCCTGTTTTCAAAGATACCCACCCTGCTTTTCAAAATATAAACTGTACTTAAAATTGCATGCTTGATTGGATGTATTAACAAACCAAGTATTGTAATGGCACGAGGGTGATTTATGTTTTACCATTTAATTTGGATATAAAAATCTAAATCTCAATTCAATACAAGTAAAGCATTAGTACATAAATTAACCAGCAACATGAAGTTTAAAGTTCAGGTACACACAGGAATTTGGAATTTAATACTTAGTAAGGTATACATCCCCTATTTACACTCCTCACTCCCGTTTGATAATCTACAAGTTCTTCCCTGTATTAACCTAAACACTCAGAATCTTCCCATTAGTGGAAAACACTTTGTCCTTCTTAGATTGTAATATGACATTAAGTCAGGAAACCCCATGGTTCTCCATAATGTCAATGTTGAGAACACTGATCACCATTTCAAACAAAGTCCTTATAAAACCATTTCTTCCATAATCAAGATAAAAGAACTGAAGCTGGGAATGTAATCCAGTGAGTAGACCTTCCCCAACATGCACCCGGGTTTGTTCCCTAGAACTGAAAAACAAATAAAACCAAAAGGACACACATACACATACCAATATAAATAAATACACTTCTTAAGAAAAGGGATTGAGCTGGGAGTTGTGGCTTTAATCCTAGTAATCAGGAGGCAGAGGCAGACAGGTTTCTGGGTTCAAGGCCAACCTCGTCTACAAAACAAGTACCAGAACAGCCCGGGCTACTCAGAAAAACATTGTCTTGAGAAACCAAAAAGAAAGAAGAAACAGCACTGTCACAGACATAATGAATTGTTCAATTAAATGATGTTTCCTCCTTTGTTTTAGTTGCTAGGATATTCAGGAACAAGTCTGTGGCTTTCTAGGAAGCTGTATCATGGCAAGTGCTTTGTGTAGATTGCATGAAGCACTCTTACCTTTATGTTCATTTTTTTCTCTCCTATTATAATTTATTCTATTACCTTTCCTTTTGAAAACAGAAGCGTAATAACCACTTTTCAAAGAAAGCTGATTTGAGAATTAGATAGCAATGTATATAATGTACTATCTGGACCATTCCAGGGTCTAAAAATACTACTTTCACATGAAAGGATTTTTACTTTAAAGTCTGATAAATGTTGCTAGCACAATTGTTTAGTAAAAGTAAACAAATTCCAAATATTCTCTTTGAAGTAATGAAGATGATCAAGTACATAATCATATCAAAACTGAAATAAAAAATGACATTACTTCAAATGGTGAAGGATAAAAGAAATGTTCTAACTTGTAAATAACGACCACAAATAATAAGATATCAAAACTAGAAAAAAAAAAAAAATGAAATTAGCCGGGCAGTCGTGGAGCACGCCTTTAATCCCAGCACTTGGAGGCAGAGGCAGGTGGATTTCTGAGTTCGAGGCCAGCCTGGTCTACAGAGTGAGTTCCAGGACAGCCAGGGCTACACAGAGAAACCCTGTCTCGAAATAAACCAAAAAAAAAAAAAAAAAAAAAAAAAAGAAAAAGAAAAAAAAAGTTATATAGTAAAAGAAACTAATTTAAGGCTTCAGTTGTCTGAATTGGTATGTAATATAACAGCTTACCAATTTGCTTTCTTCATGTAAAACTCAACCATGAAAAATGATACTTTCTATTTACAAATGGTTCAAGAAATTATTGTATACTTATCAATTTACAATTTATAACAAACTTAAAATTATTTTTCAAGTAAATGCTAAAAGAAGACCTTGAAATGTATCAGTGCTATTGAAAGAATACAACAGTGAAAGTGGAGAAGCTAATGTATAAAAGAGAACAGTCAACTGAACAAAATGTCATATAGAAACAGGTTATATAACCTCTGTGTTCTCCTGAGTGGTTAAGGTGAGGAAGAAAATGTTGTAATTGTGCTGTTAGTAATTATAGTTTTTAGTGTTTCTACACCCTTGAAAATCTACTTCATTACACAGGAAAACCTCACAACCATCAGTGCAAAAACTTTATTTATAATTTGTTTCTCCTCAACACAACTTTACAAGATCTGAACTTAATCCAGTTTTCCTTTCTTTTTCTTTTTAAACATCTGCAATCAGTCATGTAAAATGTGGAAATAAAAAAACAAAACAAAACAAAAAAACCCAAGAACCCCCTCAGCTTCCTTTCCCCACGGCTACAGCAAATTTAAGATGAGTCTACAGCACTCACTCACTTTAGCTGGCTCTGATACGGAGGCATACTTTTTTATTTGAGAATCAACACCTAAAGATTTGGCTAATTGTATAGCATTTGAATCATCACTGATAAGTGTCCCAAGAGCCACAAGGAGTCTAAACGTGGCTTCTAGGTCTTGTACCACTTCCAAGATTGTGCTAATTACTGACAAGCATTGAGCTTTCCCTTCAATGTTATGGTCTTTATGGAAACAAACAGAATAGTTCAAGGTCAATGTAGCCAGAGCAATATGAATGTTCTTATTGCTTCCGGATTTCAGTTCTATTGCATGTGACATCAGTGACTCCCTCTGGGACATCATGAGCTTTTGTCCTGCCTGACTAACAAAGCAATTGCAAAAAGTCCTAAGAGCAAGCAGCTGGTTTGCTGGCTTTCCTTTAGGGTTCAGAAGGTTGATAAGATGGCTGCTGAACTGGTCTCCTTCTTTTTCACTGCAGAAATTCTCATTCACATTGGGATGCTTAATCGATAGCCGAAGAATGTCAAGTGCAGGAAAGACAATGTCTGTTAAAAAGAAATATTCATTAATGGGTATGAAAAAAATCTGGAAATGTTACTTTTATATTTGCATAGTGTTGAGATTTGGTCTGTTGCTACAGCTGCTCCCAATGAGGAGATCCTAATGTATATCAAGTGATGCTTTGAATCCGGCTCCTTAAGATGCCTAGAGCCTATAGCTGGACAGATGAGAGGTATGTGGGGTTTCGCATCCTGGGCTCGGAGCAAAGACATCATGGGGGCTGGAGAGATGGCTCAGTGGTTTAGAGCACTAACTGTTCTTTCAGAGGTCCTGAGTTCAATTCCCAGCAACCCACATGGTGGCTCACAACCACCTGTAATGGGATCCAATGCTCTCTTCTGGTGTTTCTGAGGATAGCTACAGTGTACTCATATACATAAAATAAATAAATATTTCTTAAAAAAAAAAAAAAAAAAAGACATCATGGCGCAGGTAGACCATGAAGCATGGCCATGAGGGCTGCCCAGTTGGAGTAGGAGAGGCCCAGGAGGAACATGACAAGTGATATCTCAGGGTTATTGACAGGAAGTAGACAAAATAGCATGGAGAGTTGATATTTGCTCAGCTCTAGTGCCTTTTTAAAAAATTTTTTATTTTTTTATTTTTCGAGACAGGGTTTCTCTGTGTAGCCCTGGCTGTCCTGGAACTCAGTCTGTAGACCAGGCTGGCCAGCTCTAGTGCTTTAAGGCTTACTATAAATATAAAGGTTTTGTGTCTTTTATTTGGGAATTAAATGATCTAAGGTGGGATTAAAAAAAAAACCCAAATAATATTTACCACAACACAGACTAGATTTATTGCTAAATATTTCAAAACCCAGTCAACTCTCTACATTGTCAAATAGTCTGACACAGCTAAACCATCAATAATGAGTTGAATGACTTCTGCAAGGACTTAGGTTTAAATATTTAATAACTAGGCTAAAGAGTTAAAGGAAAAGTTATTTAGAGAAGAATATCAGTTAACAAATGCTGAAAAGATCTTCATAGGTTGGTAGAGCTTTGTAACTGAGGGCCATATAGATGTCATCTGAACATTTATTGAACAGTCCTACTGTGAGTCTAAGAAAATGTGACATTATATGCTCCATAATACAAAGACAAAAGGCATCATCATGTATAAAAGATCTTCACATGAACCAGAATAAAACAATCCTAACTGGAGCACATGGGGATGTGCTGCCTTCTTCTGACTCCACACTCACCAAGCACTCATGTGGTACACATACATACTAGCAGGCAAAACAGCCATACACATAAATAGGCCAGAGGGTCGGAAAGGGGTCAGACGGTAGGACAGAGTTCACAAACTGCTTTGTGTACAGGGATCATTGTAGTACAGGCCGAGAATCCCAAATCCTAAAATCTCAAATGTCAAAAGTTTTAGCATAGGTATCTAATTTGAAAATCCAAAATCAACCAGTAAAGTCAATGAAAACATTTCAAACATCAAGAAACTCCAAATCCTAAACCATTCCTGGTTTCTAAGTTTCAGTTAAGGAATACCAAACATACACCATTAGAGTCTCATAGGCTATGATCAAAGCAAAGATTATGAACTCCAGTGATGTGGCAAAGCCTTTCTGTGCAACTGTCTATAAACTCAATGAGAAATACCCGGGTTAACTTCTATTTAATGTAGAAATCTCAGTAATTTGGCAGAAATACAAACTTCTTGGTTAAATTTGAAGACTATTTACTTACCTTCAGGCCAGTTAATAGCTTTCCACAAAATATGAAGTTGCTGGGCCGTTGGCTTTTCTGAAGAATTATTACAAATAAGGGACAGTATCTTTTCAAGAAGTACCAAGTCATCTTCAGTTAGCTTTTTCTCCTCAGGTGCAGTTCCATTAAGTTCCTTCAGTTTTCCTAGAAACCAAAACCAATCTTTCAAAATTCTCTAACTGAATTTAGACAACATTTTTCAAGAAAACTCCCTGTACAGCAACATTCTTCTGGGCAATAAATCAAAGACCATAGAATGAAGTCTATGAGCATTGAATTGTATGGTAAAAGAATGGTGACCACATTGGTTTTGATTTTACCTGTTTTCCCAGATGCTCAGGTACTGCTCTGGAGCCATTCTGTCTTCCAAAGCAATAGTAAGTTATGTATATTTAAGTGAAGGTCATCTCCTATTTTCCCCAAAAACTTAAAGCATTTATCTATTATTTTTGTGTATGGTGTGTGTGCAGATATACATGTGTCATGGTTTGCAGACTATCCTAAGGCATCAATTATCTCCTTTCACCACACAGATTCCAGGGATCAAACTCAGGTCAAGCTTGCAGTTGTACTTGTTGAGCCAATCCCAGATTTACAAATCTTTCAACAATTACACATGGGGCTTTGGACCTAGCTCACTAGTATTTGGTACACTGTAGCTGTCTTCAGACACACCAGAAGAGAGCATCAGATCCCATTACAGATGGTTGTGAGCCACCATGTGGTTGCTGGGAATTGAACTCAGGACCTCTGGAGGAGCAGTCAGTGCTCTTAAGTACTGAGTCATCTCTCTAGCCCAGTACCACAGTTTTTAAAACTGGCAAATTATTAGAAACAAAACTTAAGGAATGTAAGATGCAAGAAATCTCTTAGATTTGTACTACAATTAACAAATGCCTAAGTGTGCATATACTTTTTAGTTCAAAGTATTATGGCCTATCAATGCTCCTGGTAGCAATATAAAGAACAATAATGAAAAAAGATTTGCCTTACATCTATGTCTAGGTACAAGCTTTATGTCAATTCTCACCATCAGCTTTGTGGCCGAGAGATAAAGTAATTTATAGTCACAGATTTTCTCTTTTCAATTTGAGAAACACTAAAAGAAAAGCAATCAAAGCAAACAATCCAGTTTCTCTCTCACCATCGCTGCCTCCAAGACCCTTTCTCCTAGTCTCAATACACAACCCAAACTAGCCTTAAAGTCGAACCCCTGAGCCATCCTCCTAAATGCTAATAACACCTCTACTACCTACTTTTATTCAGCATTTTAAAAGCTTTAGGATCTCTGTACACAAGTGCACAGGTATGGAAGTCAGAGAACATGCAGTCCACTTTCTTTCCTCCATGTGGGTCCCAAGAACTGAACTATGGCCCTTAGGCATGGCAACAAGTACTTCCCACTGCCTCTGTCTACAGGAAGGATACTCATTTTTTCTTTTAAATTCAAAACAGATTTTAAAAATAATCTATTCTGATTATGGTTTCTCCTCCCCCAACTCCTCTCAGATCCTTCCTACCTCTCCACCCACCCCAAACCATACATACCAGTATCTAAAATAATAATAATAATGATACAAATAGATAAAAGAAAAACACAATAAATATCAAAACAAACAGAAAAGAGGCAAAATAAAAGTTCAAGAAACATTTAGAAAAAGACATACACATTCACAAATACAAACGCATAAAAACACAAATCCAGGAACCAGCATACATCTGAAAACTTGTAAAGTTAAAGAAAAAAAGCGCTGAAATAGCATTATAAAATAAAGAACCTCCGCCAGGCAGTAGTGGCGCACGCCTTTAATCCCAGCACTTGGGAGGCAGAGGCAGGTGGATCTCTGAGTTCGAGGTCAGCCTGGTCTACAGAGTGAGTTCCAGGACAGCCAGGGCTACACAGAGAAACCCTGTCTCGAAAATCACCCCCAAAAAAAGAACCTCCAGAACAGCCACTGAGCTTGTTTTGTGTAGGACACTAATTTGTTTTTAAAGGTAAGATCTGTAAAGTGGGGTGTGGTAGTACAATGCCTGTAACCCTAACACTCAGGAAGCTAAGGCAGGAAGATCAGGGTCACCTGCTTTAAAAAAACAAAACATTATGACCTTTATTTTTCAAATACTTTATTCATTCATTGTTACTCCCCCCAAAACTAAAACAAACAAACAAACCAAAATAACAATAAGAGCTTGAGGGCAGGACTTTCATTTTTTATTAAAGCCATGATAAAACATTTATCATATGTTTGTACAAAGCTTCTTAGACTGCATTAAGGCCGAATTACTAGACTGCAGTCAACACAGCTGGATAATAAATATCTCAAGGAGGCTGGAGATACAGTACAATAGTTAATAGCACTAGCTGTTTTCCAGAGGTGCTAGGTTCAATTCCCAGCATCCACACAGCAGCTTAGAGCTTTCTGTAACCACATTTCCAAGGGACCCGATACCCTCACATGGATATACATGGAGACAAAACATCAATATACATAAAATACACTTAAAAATAAACATAAACAAACACCTCACTAGAAGTCTCTGTTTAGGTAGCCAAATCCTGGCATATGTCAGATGGAGGAAGATTGTCTTGAAAGCATCTCTAAGGGTCATTGAATGTGCAAGAAAAAACATTAATATAGACTTACCTAATATTTGTGTAGGGTTTGCTTGGTCAAAGGTAAGAGCTTCTTTTTTGGGGAAATAAATATTCACTGTTTTAGATGCAGCTGATCGGTAGGCACTACTCCCTATTTACAGAGATCATGAAAATCATAAGACATACTCAAAAGTAAGATTCATCTAATTGTCTGGCTACATTCTCACAATTACTGGAATATGTAACTCCTCAAGGCATGCAATAATACAACAAGCCATCTCCAAACCATTCACAAACTTCTAAATAGTGCTTCTATTTATTAGTATAACAATTTCTAGTTCAGAAAAGTGCCTTTTCATCTCATATTTCCTAATTTGGTTCTTAATATTCAACCTAAAATATTCTGGCTAAAGAACAAAAACAATTATGAACCTTCATTCTTATCTTAACTTAATACTATGCTAACTCTTTTCTCATGTCTTTCATAGCTTATACCAAATGACAGTGTCATCTTTTCTTTAAAAATTATCCATATTGCCAGGCAGTGGTGGTGCACGCCTTTAATCCCAGCACTTGGGAGGCAGAGGCAGGTGGATTTCTGAGTTTGAAGCCAGCCTGGTCTACAGAGTGAGTTCCAGGACAGCCAGGGCTACACAGAGAAACCCTGTCTCGAAAATCCAAACAGAAAAAAAAAAAATTATCCATATTAACTTAAAGTCAGTTATCTGGTAACTAACAAAATGGTTCAAAATAGCCAAGTGTGATGGTGCACACCTTTAATCCCAACACTCAAGAGGCAGAGACTGGCAGAGTTCTGTAAGTTCTAGATTCTCTGGTCTACATAGCAAGTTCAAGAACAGCCAGGCTCCAAAGAGAGTTCCCGGGACTAACAAACTAGCACAAATAGAAATCTCCATAATATTCAGTGGACTAAAATGACTTGAAATTATTCTTTAATTAAAATGCCTTTTGTTGCTACATATGCTAGTGCACACCTTTAGTCCCAGCACTTAGACGCACGAGGCTACAAAAAGCGCCCATTTCTCAAATTAACAGAAACAAAACCAAAATTTTCTTGTGTAGCATCAGAGATCAAAGTCAAGGCAGTGTTCATGCTAGGCAAGAACTCAACAACTTGGCTAAGGCCTGAGAAGTTTCAATGCAATTTTAAAAACCTATAAGAAAAAGAAATTTAAAGTAGCTACCTGTAAATGGATCAACTCCAGCCACGGCAGTGTCCACAGCCGCAGAACCTGGCATGTAACGACCGGCACCTACAATGCAGTCATGCTCTTAATGAACAAAGGTAAGTACATAGCATAAGGCCTAACCAGTGCTTCCCTGTCCTAATGATGTCACCACTGGTCATACTTCAAAACAGCCGTAAGAAAAATGCCTACAGTGAGCTGCTTATTAGGAAGGTCCATTACATGTTCGCTAAAAAGTAATTCCTGGGGCTGGAGAGGTGGCTCAATGGTTAGAGAGTACTGGATTTTCTTCCAGGGGACCTGGGCTTTCAATAACATGGCTCATTAACCGCACCCACATGGTGACTCACAGCCATCTCTTAACTCCAGTCCCAAAGGAACTGCTGCTCACTCTGGCTGGCTTCTGAGTGTACTGCATGCACAGAGTGCATAGACATACATGCAAGCAAAACACCCATACAAATAAACAAAATAATTTAAATGTTTACAAAATAATACTTCTCAAGTGACAAAGTAAACACTAGGTGCCCTCCACATCATAATTATAGTAGTTTAGTGATTGAAGGGAAAAAATGGCTTCTTGGATAATATATGAACCCCTTTTCCTAAGGAAAAAAGAACAGGACTAGCTGCTGGCACATAAGTCAATCAGAAAGACTTAAGCAAGTGTCTGGGATGCTCTGACAACAGCCTTGTCACACCTTAGGTTGTACTTTTGACAGTGTTATTAAAGACAGAAGGATGAAAACTAAATGCAGAGCATCAACAAAATGTTGTGATGTTAAGAGCCCTCTGTCAGCCTGAGGAAAGAAGGAAGATGAAAACTTGCTAAGTTTACATATAATCTAGATGGCACAAGCAAGGCACCTCAGACAGAAAAGGCAAAGCAAACGCAACAAAAATGTACATAATGATGATGACAGAGTAAATGGATTTGTTGATTTTAAGTATATGCCAACCAGAACACTAAGCATGAGTACAGACTCAGTAAGGCTTGAAATGCCATTATAACTCCCAATAGTTTAAAAGGACTGTTGACTAACTTGCCCAAGGCCTACACTGTCTATGAGACCTGTACCCATCTGATTAACATAATCCAACGCCACTCTAAAATCACCTCTTTATACAAACAATGAAAATCACTCCACAGCACACCACTCCCCAACATTATGTAACGGGAAGCCGTGGGTGAGGAATCATGGCACAAGCTCCCATTATAGTAAGTCAGAATTGCTAGGAGTAGAAGACCGATATAAGTAATTTAAACAAGCTCCCCCAGATCATACTAATAAACATTAAAAGTTTGACTGCTACATAAATTAATAAGGAAACAAATTAAGAACCTTGAATTGTGAGCCACACGAGGAACTTTTTTACCCTTGCATCACCGGTAGGGTTGAAAGAGCAGCAGCAATACTAGCTATAAATACTGATGACCTAAATGTCCTCCTGGTATTTTGAAAGAAAAAAAAAAACTTTATATGCATTATGCCACTTGAGTTTCATATCTTTATATGGTAGGATGTTGCCATTTTGTTGTTCTTGTTTTTGTTTCTTAAGCTAGGCAGGGTTTCCTATGATGCTCAGTTTGTCCTTACCCTCCCGAGGGCTAGGAAATCTGTACCATCATGTACAATTTTGTAATCTACTTTCTGTAAGTATGGAGTTCAGTATCTTAATTTTCTTAGATATTTAGTAGGCTACTTAGTACATCTACATGCTTGTTGCATCTCTTGAGTCATTGACACCTTGCCCAAGAAGGCATCTCCTGGTAATGATGCACCCAGAAGTTCTCCTGATTTTTCTTAGTATGTGTTTAAGCTTGGTATGTTTATTCCATTTTAGAAAAAGAAAAAAAGAAAAAAAAAAACAGTCAGGAAAATAATTATGGAATTCTGCTGGGCTAAGTTTCAGGGAATCATTGTTCTTAAAACTACTGGTAAAGAGAAAGATATTTAAACACTCTTCAGGTCTTCATTACCATTTTAAATCAAATCATGTACTCAAAAAATTTCTTAATAGACACCATACTGCCAAAGCATATAGCTTGAGATCTGGTTGTCAGTGTACAAGATACAACCATTTGCATTTCGGTGATCACATTATTCGTTAGAGAGGAATCTCACTGGGAGAAATACAGAGCTTCATGATACTGACCTACAGTTAGAGTGAAACTATCTATGGCTAAAAAGGGTCACGGGCTTCCATTTCCATAGCTCACGGTACTGAGTCTGGATGGCCACTTATTTCCATTAAAGGTCACAAATCTCCTCCAAACTCCGAATATCGTCCATAAATTCAACCTCAAGATCCAACACCAGTGTATAAGATAAATTAATGCATTCTGAAACTCGTACTTTCTTCAGCAACATCAAAGGTAAACTCTGGCAATGTTTTTCCGTAGTGTTGACTCAGCTGAGGCTTGCTTATCTCAGGAAGCAAGCGCACTCTGAAAACCTACAGTGACACTTCAAGGACTTAAAGAAGGCCTTTAATAACTTCAAATAAGGGGGCTGGAGAGACGGCTCAGCGGTTAAGAGCACCGAATGCTCCTCCGGAGGTCCTGAGTTCAATTCCCAGCAACCGCATGGTGGTTCCCAGCCATCTGCAATGGGATCCGGTGCCCTCTCCTGGTGTGTCTGAGGACAGCGATGGTGTACTCATACACGAAATCAATAAATCTGTTTAAAAACCAACCTTCAGATAGGAACACTAATCTGGGATAGCTGAGCAGAGCGCCTCTTCCCATGCCTAGTCAAAGTAAATGTGAGCAGTCATCTTGATTGCACTGCTCTGTCCAGCTTGTCCACAACTTAGGAAAGTGTATTGCCAGTAATAACAGTAGCAGTGTATCTTTGTTGGACAACCTATTACCTAATTTCACAGATTAAAAAAAACCCAGATGAGTTAAGTAACTTGCCAATTTCTCAAAGCAAGAATATGATTGCCGGGCAGTGGTGGCGCATGCCTTTAATCCCAGCACTCAGGAGGCAGAGGCAGGTGGATTTCTGAGTTTGAAGCCAGCCTGGTCTACAGAGTGAGTTCCAGGACAGCCAGGGCTACACAGAGAAACCCTGTCTCAAAAAAACAAACAACAACAACAACAACAACAACAACAAAAAGAGTATGATTGAGCTAGGTTTTGAACTATGGTCATCTTACATTAAACCTGATTCTAACTCTTTCCAGCTACTCTGATCTCCAAGGAGAAAGAACCACAGGAGAAAACAAATGTTTCTGGCAATATATCACTTAAAATCAGGAGAAAATCTATACATTATAGGAAAAATGCAAAAAATTAGAAATTAAAGATCAAAATTGAAAATAGTTAAGGGAATTAACCATTATCATTGGATTGTATCTTCAAAATGTAAAGCAATATATATGCTATATAAAAATGTGATGTAAATACTATATACTGAGCCACGATTATAGTAATGAAAACTGCATCCCACCTGTGAAAGGATCTGCTGTCTGCACTGTGTTGGAAGGTCCTGAAGTTCCTGGGACATAGCGACCACCACCTATGCATGCAAAACAACAGGAAAGCTCAAGTACATGGAAACAGATTCTTAACATAGTGCTTATGGTAAATGAATCCAAGCTTGGAGAAAAGAACAAAAGCAAAGCTGTCATGCGACATAAATTATAGTCAAATGTCTTAGTGCCGCACAGAAACTAATCAGTGGTTCTCCAAGCACAGCTCCTTTCCTTTTTAATTTTATGTGTATGACGTCTGCAAAGGAAATATTAATTTTCCCAGTGGATCTCACTAGGGATATTAATGCTCTAGGCATTAATATCTAGGCATGCTCTAGGGCAGTCCCTGTGCCCAGTTGTAGATGGTCAACGCAAAACAAAATCAACTGCCTTTGGGTAGACTTTTTGCCTTTTTTTTTGGTTGGAGGGGGTATTGATATTTGGTTTGTATATTGTGGTTTGTGTTTTTGTGGGTTTTGGTGTGTTTATGTTTTTGTTTGTCTACTTATATTCTAAAGGCACAGAGAAAGAAAGGGCATAGAGTTATGTGAGTAGGGAGGCAGGGAGGATTTGGGTGGAGCTGTGGGAAGGGAAAAGCTGATCAGAATATATTGTATAAAAATTTTTATATGTATGTTTTTTCTTTACATTTATGTCTGTGCACCATGTGTGTGCCTAGGGTCCTCTGAGGCCAGAGGAAAGCACCAGATTCCCTAAAACTGAAGACAAACAATTGTGAGCTGCCATATGGATGCTGGGACCAGAACCTGTCTGTGTATTCCAGTGCTCTAAACCACTGGGCTGTTTTTCCAGTTCCTAAGTGTAGTTTCTTAAGTAACTCCTTTTTGAAGTCTTAGCCCCAGCACATAAATGTGGAAATAACTGAAATCAATATAACAAAGTTGCAGGTGGTCTCTGACTCAACAATACACATATGTAATTCCTATCCTTGTCCCTGAACAGATTTACTAGGATCCCCTGCTTGCTGTGGCATGAAAACCACAGGCATTAAATGTTAATCTTTTGGGGAAAGCCCTGGGTTCCTTACCTCACATGTCAAATGTGCCCTCAGTGCTGACATTCTAGCCGGGAACATTAACTGTACTACTTGATGCTACTACTTGATAGACGGAAGAAAAAAACACTATAGGGAATGAAAGCTACATTGACATGTACACAGATATGGTATGTGCAATGTTTTAGTACTTTTGGAAGAAATAATTGAACCTGCGTGCATACATACACACACACACACACCCGCTTATAAAGTTAGAGTCTTAGAAGACCAAACTAAGCCAAGTATTTTGTTAATAATATTCTAGACATAACCAGGTGCTTAGTTTTTACAGTATTTAATATATTCATTGTTTTGTCCTGTAGTCTGAAACACCAATGAAAATATTCAGGCACTAAGCATGCAGTCTCCCCACCACTTCTCTTAGTACTAAACACAAGTATTTGGAGGGTTAAGCCATTTATACTAATAAATTATTTTGAAATTTTTAATTATGATAATATAAAGGTGAAATTAGTTCATCTATGTAAACAGGCAATGTAATCTTACCCTAGATGGAGAGAAGAGAATATGAAGAGCATGTAGTATTTGTGAGGAAAAAGGGGCCAGATCTGCTTAGGTAGGATTTTACTGCTGTGAACAGACACCATGACCAAGGCAAGTCTTAGAAGGACAACATTTAATTGGGGCTGGCTTATAGGTTCAGAAGTTCAGTCTATTATCACCAAGGTGGGAGCATGGCAGCATCCAGGCAGGCGTGGTGCAGGCAGAGCAGAGAACTCTATATCTTCATCTGAAGGCTGCTTGTGGAAAACTGACTTCTAGGCAGCTAAAATGAGGGTCTAAAAGCCCACGCCCACAGTGACGAACCTATTCCAACAAGGCCACACCTCCAAATACTGCCACTGCCTGGACCAAGCATATTCAAA
Source organism: Uromys caudimaculatus (assembly GCA_028551405.1). Classification (NCBI taxonomy): domain Eukaryota; kingdom Metazoa; phylum Chordata; class Mammalia; order Rodentia; family Muridae; genus Uromys; species Uromys caudimaculatus. The sequence goes on from CM052702.1 coordinate 88,630,708, forward strand.
CCATGACATCTACTATAGAATTTGAAAGAGGAAAGTCACATGAATTTTTGTTTAAAACAAACAAACAAAACAACCTAAAAACAAAGGAAAAACAAGGGTAAGAAATAAGAACAGGAGATTGAAGAACGGCTAGCTAGAAGGTACAAGGCCTTCCGAGTCAAAGCCCAACTATAACACATCTAGGGACACATACACACCCCCAAAGGAAAACATTAACTATAGGATCATTTTAAAATTGTAGAAGAAGCCTTGTCCAAAGAGGAGACAAGACAATCTATTTTCTCTGTACCTCAATTTTCTGGACCCTGTACTTATAGTAATACACCTTGGATTATAATTTATATTCCACCAATAACTCTTAATCCTATTAATGATATTTTTATTATAGATAACATGTTAAACTACAGGCAGTAGAATAGAAATCACATGTTAAAAACTGTCCTAAAGCCAGGCAGTGGTGGCACACGCCTTTAATCCCAGCACTTGGGAGGCAGAGGCAGGTGGATTTCTGAGTTGGAGGTCAGCCTGGTCTACAGAGTGAGTTCCAGGACAGCCAGGGTTACACAGAGAAACCCTGTCTTGAACCCCCCCTCCCCCCCAAAAAAGAAAGCCCAGGCAGATCCCAGGTTGTGCCTCAAGATGTGATCTATCAACTACTTGTTCCAACACCATGCCTGCCTGCCTGCCTGCCTGCCTGCCAGCCTGCCTGCCTGCCTGCCTGCCTGCCTGCCTGCCTGCCTGCCAGCCTGCCTGCCTGCCTGCCTGCCTGCCAGCCTGCCTGCCTGCCTGCCTGCCAGCCTTCCTGACTGCCAGCCTGCCTGCCTGCCTGCCTGCCTACCAGCCTGCCTGCCTGCCTGCCAGCCAGCCACCATTTCTCCCCATCATGATGGTCATGGAATTTAACCATGAAACTGTAAGCCCCAAATAAACACTTACTTTTATAAGTTGCCTTGATCACAGCATTTTATCACAGCAATAGCAAAGTAACAAAGACAACCATGATATATACTTTAAAAAACAGCACTGGTGAGATGTCTCAGAGAGTAACAGCACCTTGCTAGCAAGCCTAGTAACCCATGTTTGATCCTCGGGAACTACATGGTAGGAGAGAAGCAACCCTTGAAAGTTGTCTTCTGACCTCCACATGTCCTATGCATGTCCACAAAATATGTACAAAATAAAATATTAAAATCCATTGATTTATTTAATTTATTGGGAGGCTATTTTTATATATTTACAAAATTTTTAGATTTATTCTATGTGTATGATGCTTTGCCTGCATGTATGTATGTATACTACATGTGTGCCCTATACCTATGGACATCAGAATACTTACAGATATCAGAAGAAAACACTGAATCCCTGGAACTGTAGTTACAGATGGTAGTAAGCCACTATGTGGGTACTAGGAACTGAACCTGGGCACTCTGCAAGAGCGCTTAGTCACTGAGCCATCTGTCTAGCATGCATATATATATATTAATTTATTGTTAATGATGTATATACCTATGTATAATGATGGTATTTACATGTGTACTGTGCCTGTAGAGTAGAGTTCAAGAGAAGATATTAGATTCTTTAGAACTAGAGTTCTAGGCAGCTGTGAGCCACCTGATGTGGGTGCTGGGAACCAAACTTGAGTCTTCTGCAAGAGCCATCTTTCTAGCCCCACAAAGCTGTATTTCAAAGGATAGCAATTTAATTTTTTAATTTTATTTTATGTGTATGGGTGTTCTGTCTGTATGTATATCTGTATACCACATGCATGCTGGTGCCCAAAGTTAGAAGAGGGCATCAGGCCCCCTGGCACTGAAGTAGCAGATGGTTGTGAGCCACCACATATGTGCCAGGAATTAAACCCATGTCCTCTTGAAGAACTGTCAGTGTTCTTAACCACTGAGCCATTTCTCCGGGCAGAGAGTATTGTAATTGTTTCTGTAAAATATAAACTTGGTGTATACATTGAGGCTTACCAATTAGAATATGAAGTAAAACTCTGCCTATCCTAGTTTTTATTTAAAAACATAACAATCATTAGATGATAAGAAAAATTAGCAAGGGCTGGGTTATACATATAGCTCCGTGGTAGGAGTATGGATTTACACATACATGACATTGGTTACTATCTCCACTAAAACAAAACAAATACCACATACACAATTCCCAATACTAATTTTAGTACATAAGACTTAATGCAAGTCCAAACTCACCTGTAAACGGGTCTGAAAAACTGGTATTCCCAAGTCCCAACGTTTGACCTTTTGTGTTATCAATAATAAATTTAGCCACCTGATCCAGAAACATGGGATTCAAATCATTTCTCTGCAAGAAGTTATATGCAACTAGCCAGGGGTCATCACTGACATTATATGGTAATTTATATGATGGTCCGCCTTCATTCACATCAATTGAGAAAACATAATCAAATTCCTGTAATGGAAACAAAAAATAAAAAATAATTTACCTGTTCAAATGTTGAAGACGTATGTAACATAATACAAATGCTGTACGGCTTTTTATTCTGACCACTTAGATTTAAAACCTTTCTCTAAAATGCAATAATAGTTTTCTTTTTGGCAGATAAGATAATTTGTTCGTGTGCTGCAAAATTAGTGTTTCCATTATGAATGGGGCAGGTGATGGTTGATGTGAGAATAGACTGTAACTACTTATGATTACTAATTCCAAAAGACGATTCTCAAATGGTTGATCTTACAGTTAAAATTATCAGCTGTGAGAGTGCCCCAGTAACCAAGACATCCTGGCATTATAAGCACAGTCCTTCAGTGGCCCTCATGTCTTCCCAAGTTTAGCAGAGACAGGCATTAAGCATGAAATGGAAGAAACTCCCAATCCAAAATGGCTGGAAACAGTTTTGTATGGGAAACTCTAAAAGACAGGTAATGGCTAATTTGTCACATGTAGTTTCCTTTACATAGAAAGATTTTATATAGATATATATTTAAAATACTTTAATTATATATATACTTTGATATATATTGATATATATTTTAAATCTATTTTAAGACAAAAGAAAATTTTCTTACAATTTATTTTTAAATGTCAAAATACCAAAGCAAATTTTATTAGCAGAGAAAACTTCTAATTTTCTGTATAGCTTAAAATAATAATTAAAAAGCAGAAATAGACATACTTTCCCTTCATATAAAACTTTTCCAGATGTTTGCTGATTAGCACCAGATGAGCCAACAACATCACCAATTTTTATCCACCTCCTGTCACTAACACTCCACTGATAGGCTTCAACTCTCTCTCCATCTCTGATTAGACGAGTCTGTCCTTCTCTAGTACCTTAAAACAAATATTTTAAGAGTCAAAGATTGACTAGAAGAATAAAATGCAAAAACACTTAAGACAAATTTTAACATGTTTTTATGGATGCTTCCACTTTCAAAGAGTAAGATGAGCAAGAAGAACATGGCTTCTCTCATCACCTCAAGGACCAGTGTCTGGCACTGAGAAGAGACGGAACGTTAGCAACACATTCCCTTAGTACTCCTGACAGTCCACTTTTTTTTTTTGATTTTTCAAGACAGGGTTTCTCTGTGTAGCCCTGGCTGTCCTGGAACTCACTCTGTAGACCAGGCTGGCCTTGAACTCAGAAATCCGCCTGCCTCTGCCTCCCAAGGCGTGCGCCACCACTGCCCGGCTTTATTCTACTTATTTTTTTTTTTTTTTTTTTTTTACTCCTGGCATTCCAAAAGGCAATGTTGTGGCATTTTTAACTACGACTGCACCATACAAATAGTTACCTGGTTCATTCAGATGCTCCCTCCCAGGAAGCTGCTCAGCATTAATGTCCCCCAAGTCACCAGTTTTGGAATCGATAGTTGCCTGAGAGAGCTCTCTCTCAAAAGCCTTGATTTCCTCAGCACTTGCTGTCCGCTCCTCTGACTCTGTAAACACTCTAATAATACCATCACTACAAGCAAAGCAGAATGAGTTTAAGTCACTGCCAGAGCTCATTAACATTCTCTCATGGGGATAAAGTGAAAATTATCTGTATGCATGAATATGAAAAAATACCACTATGTATTGTAGAGACGTGAGCCAACTATGACATACATTATCATTTCATCTATTTAAAAAAGTTGCTGGCAAGGAGAAATACATTAAAACAAAATTTTCAATTTTTTAAAAAGAAATTGCCAATGACTAAACACACAAGACCCTTGTGTCCATTAGGCTGGCGCCTCCCACTGAGTTATATCCTAGCATTTGGTTTTTCTGAGACAGGTGTTAGTACATAGCCATGGCCAGCCTTAAATGTGACTTCCCTACCTCAGTCTCTCAAGCACTTAAATTACAAGTGTCACTGTGTCCAGCACAATTTTCAATTCTGTGTTAAGTATTTACTTTAATAATTTAGAAATACAGCATTACTTCTTAAAATCACTACCACATAGTCAACATACATTATCAAAGAGTTGGCTGGGAAGTGGGGAATGGACAACCAGCCTAAGCTTCACAGCAAGACCCTATCTTGAAAACACAAAACTAAAACAAGCAATCAAAAACCAACAAAAATGGGTTATTGGGCCGGTTTACTTTACAAAATGGCTCAAAGACCCAACCTAGTCTTATCAAATAGCAGGTGTTTAATATGCTCAAATAACTTCAAAGAAAAATAATACAGCTCCGTGATTACCTAAATATAATCCTCAACCTATATTCCCAAGAAAACATTCTAGTCTTATGACTACATTTTTCAATTCTGATTTTAAAGTGAGGAAGCCATGTTAGCTTGTTTAAATTGCATTAATTCTAATGACGTCTAGACAATACTTTATTTCTTAACTTTCTAGTAATATCCTGTTCACTTTCTCAGTTGGCTTCTTTACTTTGATGGTTACCAAGCTTCATGCGAAATATACCTATGTCAACAAATGAATCCCTGCCACAACCATAACTGAGCTACTAGATCTTCTGCACTCAGAGCTGTCACCTTGTTCCTTGTTCTTCTGGCTCTCAATGTCTAGTTTACAATCTCCTCCTAGATCAAATACCCCTTTATTTCCTTTATTTTTTGCCATAGAATTTTCTACTAAACTGTAACAGCAGTAACAGGCAGTACCATCTTTCAAAGTGAAGCCATTCCTTTTCTACCTTTCCATTCTTGGACAGTTTAGCATTGTATGACACTGACACAAAGCTCCCTCCAGGCCTCTTTTCCATCTCCTTGAATTCTGACATCTAGACTCGTGTGTGTGTGTATGTGTGTGTGTGTGTGTGTGTGTTAACATATTGATCTTTCTATATCCAGAATATTTCACAAGATTCAGTTGCTAGTCTTCTGTCTCTCTTCTATATTTGTCTACTCAGAGAAGGTTCTGTGTAAAACTTCAATATTAGCCTTATACTAGAATTCAAACTGACTACTCCAGAAGCACTGGCAGTGTGGCAAGACACTACTCAGATTCAATAAGTCTTAAGTCAAAGTATTACCTTTTTATGACACTAAGACCAATTTAATTCTCCCATTTTTCTATTTTTATTAATGGGGATTACCGCAAACTATTGTTTTAAGCTTTATCCTTTTACTGTTTTTCTCTTAATTCTCTCATTCATTTATCCATTAGTATTGTGAGGTCAGTGTTACCTCTAGTTGAACCCAATCTGCATAAGTTATAAATTCCACTTAAATCTGACCACATCTTGATCAGGAGCTACAATCCTTTAACACTAAGCATCAGATCTAAAAAAACTTAGCTTGAACCTTAGCCACAGGTAGGCCCACCTTTCGCTATACTCCAACTTTAACCCAGTATTTCCCTCATCTAAACACAGAATATTCACTTCTAAAGGGAACTTATTATATTATCTCATTTATCAGAAATTCTAATTTCCATTACTCAACTTTCAAAATCCAATTTAACTTCTTCAGAAACTTTTTCTGTATTTTTTCTAATTTCTTCAGTATTCAGTGCTTTCACTATATAATTTATAATATAATACTATACCACAAAGTAAGCACCAGTATTTGGAAAGTTCTTATTATTGCTATTTCACTTGATAACAAAATGTGCAAGCAATCCTCCAATTCACCTGAAACTTCTTTGGTTTACCTCTGCATACTCAAGGACCAACCACCTAGACAGAGAAAATGTATTGACTGACTAGAATATAAATACCTCGCACCAACCACAATGTCACCATTGTCGAGGACGCAGCAGCACCATATAGACTGAGCTGGGAGTCGGATTGTTTGGGCGCATTCACCATGTTTCCATATTCTTAGAGATCTGTCTTCTGCAGTTGTCACAAAATCTAAAATTCATGAAAACAGAAGAAAATATTTGTTTGGATAAAATTTTGTGTATATATATATATATATATATATATATATATAAAAACATTGTCTTTTTTCGTATGTATAATGACTAATTTAAAATTAATTTTAGATTTTGTAACTTGTTATAACTTCAAACTCATGTTTTTATTCATTTTGCATTGTACACTCTATTTTTTGGACAAATTAATTATACAAAGTATTTCCTCAATCATTCAAGAGCCTTTTAATAATATAGACATCTACTCTGAAATAATTACAAGGTAGTAAAAGAATGTAACAGCAAAAATGTAAATATGCAGCATAAGGTAATCTTACCTCTACCGTTTGGAAAGACAGATATGCTATAAATATAATTTGTATGTCCATAGTACACCTCCAGACATTCGCCAGTGATCTGCCACCTTCTGATACTAGCATCATTTGCACAGGAAAGAAATTCTGTTTCACTCAAAATTGCCAAGCCTCTTACACAGTCTTCATGCCCTAGATTTAAAAAGAATACAAAACAATGAATGCATCACTTGGCTGATTACACTATGAAGCTTACTAATACCATAAAACTTATGAGTTGTAAAATCCTAATTTTTTTTTATATATTATTTACATTTCAAATGTATTCCCCTTCCAAGGTCTCCCCTTTGGAAACTTCTTATACCCCCAATCCCCCTGTCTCTATGAGGGTATTTCCCCACCCACTCACCCACTCCCAACTTCACTACCTGGCACTCCCCTATCCTGGGGCATCTAATGCTCTCAGGCCCAAAGGCCTCTCCTCCCCCTGAAGGCCAACAAGGCCCTCCTCTGCCACATATGTGGCCAGAACCATAGGTCCCTCCATCTGTATTTTTTGGTTGGTGATCCAGTCTCCGGGAGCTCCAGGGGTTCAGGTCAGTTGACACTGTTGCTCCCTCCATGGGGCTGGAAACTCCCTGAGTTCCTTCAGTCCCTTCTCCAACTCCACCATCTGGGACCTCATGCTCGCTCAGTCCAGCGGTTGCTGTGAAGTGAATCTTGGGTATTCCGAACTTTTGCACTAATAACCACTTATCAGGGAGTACATACCATGTTCATTCTTTTGTGACTGAGTTACCTCACTCAGGATGATATATTTAAGTTCCATCCATTTGCCCGCAAATTTCATGAAGTCATTGTTTTTAATAGCTGAGTAGTATTCCACTGTGTAAATGTACCACATTTTCTGTATCCATTCCTCTGCTGAGAGACATCTGGGTTGTTTCCAGCTTCTGGCTATTATAAATATGGCTGCTATGAACATAGTGGAGCATGTGTCTTTATTACATGTTGGAGCATCTTCTGGGTATATGCCCAGGAGTGGTATAGCTGGGTCCTCAGGTAATATCATGTCCATTTTTCTGAGGGTCCACCAAACTGATTTCCAGAGTGGTTGTACCAGCTTGCAATCCCACCAACAATGGAGGAGTGTTCCTCTTTCTCCACATCCTCGCCAGCATCTGCTGTCACCTGAGTTTTTGATCTTAGCCATTCTGACTGGTATGAGGTGTTATCTTAGACTTGTTTTGATTTGCATTTCCCTGATGACTAAGGATGAGGAACATTTCTTTAGGTGCTTCTCAGCCCTACCAGTTTTCTCAGTTGAGAATTCTGTTTAGCTCTGTTCCCCATTTTTTAATAGGGTTATTTGGTTCTCTAGAGTCTAACTTCTTCAGTTCTTTGTATATATTGGATATTAGCCCTCTATCAGACATAGAATTGGTAAAGATCTTTTCCCAATCTGTTGGTTGTCATTTTGTCCTACTGACAGTGTCCTTTGCCTTACAGAAGCTTTGCAATTTCATGAGATCCCATTTGTTGATTCTTGATCTTAGAGCATAAGCCATTGGTGTTCTGTTCAGGAACGTTTTCCCTGTGCCCATGTGTTCGAGAGTTTTACCCATTTTCTCTTCTATTAGATTCAGTGTATCTGGTTTTATGTGGAGGCCCTTGATCCACTTGGACTTCAGCTTTATACAGCGAGATAGGAATGAACCAATTTACATTCTTCTACATGTAGACCGCCAGTTGAACCAGCACCATTTGTTGAAAATGCTGTCTCTTTTCCACTGGATGGTTTTAACTCCTTTGCCAAAGATCAAGTGACTGTAGGTGTGTGGGTTCATTTCTGGGTCTTCAATTCTATTCCATTGATCTACCTGCCTGTCACTGTACCAATACCATGCAGTTTTTATCACTACTGCTCTGTAGTACTGCTTGAGGTCAGGGATGCAGATTCCCCCAGAAGTTCTTTTGTTGTTGAGAATAGTTTTTGCTAACCTAGGTTTTTGTTATTCCAAATAAATTTGATAATTGCTCTTTCTAAGTCTATGAAGAATTGAGTTGGAATTTTGATGGGGATTGCATTGAATCTGTAGATTGCTTTTGGCAGG
>CM052702.1:88639925-88671626 GCA_028551405.1 Uromys caudimaculatus
GGTGCCATAATTGAACTGTATCTGAACTCTATGTACCCATAAATCCTGAGAAATTGTTTTACCCTCCCTTCTGAGAATGTTCTGCTCTGTGGTTTCTGCTGCCCAGATAAGCACACCTGTACATCTATCTGTCCTTGGTTAGGCTGACATGCTTTATGGTTTCTGCCGCCCAGATAAGCACACCTGTACATCTATCTGTCCTTGGTTATGCTGACATGCTTTATGATTTCTGCTCTGAGGTTTCTGCCTTTAAAAACCCTGCCTACCCCTCCATCGGGGTCGCTTCCCCTCGCCTCTGCGTAGGCAGCGGATCGACCCTGGTGCACCAGTTTCTAATACACCTCCGTTTTACACCGAGACGTTTCCGTGTGTTCCTTGGCCGCCGCAACCCGTGATTGAGTGGGGTTTCCCCTGCCCTGGGGTCCCACACTATTTAATATGTAAACTGGGTTGTTGTACATATGGTATGTTTCTTCAAAAAATTAAATCAAAGAGAAAAAATATATTTAAGCATGAAATTGGTATATTATTAGATTTTATTGCATTAGAATGATTGATTTTAAAAATTGTTTAAATCGATGACTTGAGTTTCAGAAAATAATTGGCAAATGAATTTTGGCTTGAATTCAGACAGATTTTCTAGGAGGGCCCTTAACATATTTCTACCATTTTGTATGTGTTTATGCAGGAAGTTATTTGCTTTGCATAATGTTAAAGAATTATCAAATCAAATTATTGATCAACTCTGTAAAACACTTGAAATTAAAGATATTGTAAATCCTGAGTTAGGTTGCCAGCATCTTTATCCAAAGACTCAAAACTGCCTGGTACTCTACTCCAGGGGATCTGACTCCCTCTTCTGGATTCCACTGGCACTGCACTCATGTGCACATACACACACACACACACACACACACACACACACTCTCTCTCTCTCTCTCTCTCTCTCTCTCTCTCTCTCTCTCTCTCTATCTCTCTCTCTCTCAGTTAAAAAGAAAGCAAATATTACAGCATTATTCATTTGAGTAGTATTTGTCATAGGAAAATGAATTAAGGCACTACAGGGGTCCCTGAAAGTTCTACTGCTGGCAAGGACACAGTCCATGTGAAGTAAGGAAGAAATCTCAGTTCAACTCGACTTAATCAAGCTGGATCAAACTTGTAGAGAGGCTCATGCCAGGCAGATTTTTTTCTCTTAATATTTTTTTTAAATTATTTATTTTTTGATACTTTATTTACATTTCCAATGTTTCCCCCTTTCTAGGTATCCTCTTTGGAAACCCCCCTCCCCTACCCTCCCCCACCTTTATGAGGGTATTCCACCTCCCACTCACCCACCCACCCACTCCTGTATTCCCACCTTGACATTCCCCTTTACTGGGGCCTCTAACACCCTCAGGCCCAAGGGCCTCTCCTCCCCCTGATGGCTAACAAGACCCTTCTCTTCCACATATGTGGTCCGAGCCATGGGTCCCTCGATATGTATATTTTGGTTGGTGGTCCAGCCTCCAGGAGGACGGAGGGGGGTGGGGGGCCAGTTGACACTGTTGCTCCCTCCATGGGACTGCAAACTCCCTCAGCTCTTTCAGTCCCTTCTCCAACTCCTCCATCTAGATTTTTTTTGATATTTACTTTATTAACATTTCAAATGTCTTCCCCTTTCCAGGTCTCCCCTTCAGAAACCCCCTATACCATTTCCCCTCCCCCTGCCTCTATGAGGGTGCTCCCACCCACCCACAATACTCTCTTCCCTCCCTAGCCTTCCCCTACACTGGGGCATCTAACACCCTCAGGCCCAAGGGCCTCTCCTCCCACGGATGACCAACAACGCTCTCCTCTGCCACATATGTGGCCAGCACCATGTGTATTCTTTGGAGGTCCAGCCTCCGGGAGCGCCGAGGGGTCTGGCCAGTTGACACTGTTACTCCGTCCATGGGGCTGCAAAAACCCTCAGCTCCTTCAGTCCCTTTTCCAACTACTCAATCTGGGACCACATGCTCAGTCCAATGGTTGGCTGCAAGCATCCACCTCTGTATTTGTCAGGAACTGCCTGAGCCTCTTGGGAGACAGCTTATCATGCTTCCATGAGCAAGCACTTCCCAGCATCCACAATAATATCCAGGTTTGATGGCTGTATATGGGATGTATCCCCAGGTGGGGCAGTCTCTGGATGGCCTTTCCTTCAGTCTCTGCTCCACATTATGTCTCCATATTTTGGTCTTCCTTCTTCTTAGGCTTCATATGATCAGTGAATTGAATCTGGGGTATTTCGAACTTTTGGACTAATATCCACTTATCAGGAAGTACGTACAGTGTTTGTTCTTTTGTGATTGAGTTACCTCACTCAGGATGATATTTTCAAGTTCCATCCATTTGCCTGTGAATTTCATGAAGTCGTTGTTTTTAATAGCTTAGTAGTATTCCATTTTGTAAATGTACCACTTTTTCTGTATCCATTTCTCTGATGAGAGACATCTGGGTTGTTTCCAGATTCTGGCTATTTTAAATATGGCTGCTATGAACATAAGGAGCATGTGTCCTTATTACATGTTGGAGTGTCTTCTGGGTATATGCCCAGGAGTGGTATGGCTGGGTCCTCAGGTAGTAGTATGTCCATTTTTCTGAGGAACCACCAAACTGATTTCCAGAGTGGTTGTACCAGTATGCAATCCCATCAGTAATGGAGGAGTGTTCCTCTTTCTCCACATCCTCGCCAGCATCTGCTGTCACCTGAGTTTTTCATCTTAGCCATTCTGAATAGTGTGAGGTGGAATCTCAGGTTTGTTTTGATTTGCATTTCCCTGATGACTAAGGATGTTGAACATTTCTCTAGGTGCATCTCAGCCCTTTGAGTTTCCTCAGTTGAGAATTCTCTGTTTAGCTCAGTTCCCCATTTTTTAATAGGGTTATTTGGTTCTCTGGAGTCTAACTTCTTGAGTTCTTTGTATATACTGGATATTAGCCCTTTATTGGATGTAGGATTGGTTAAGATCTTTTCCCAATCTGTTGGTTGCCATTTTGTCCTATTGACAGTGTCCTTTGCCTTACAGAAGCTTTGCAATTTCATGAGGTCCCATATGTTGATTCCTGATCTTAGAGCATAAGTCATTGGTGTTCTGTTCAGAAACTTTCCCCCATTGTCCATGTGTTCGAGAGTTTTCCTCACTTTCTCTTCTATTGCATTCAGTGTATTTGGTTTTTTGTGGAGATCCTTGATCCACTTGGACTTGAGCTTTGTACAGGGAGATAGGAATGGATCAATTTGCATTCTTCTACATGTTTACTGCCAGTTGAAATGGCACCATTTGTTGAAAATGCTGTCTTTTTTTCCACTGGATGGTTTTAGCTTCTTTGTCAAAAATCATGTGACCATAGGTGTGTGGGTTCATTTCTGGGTCAATTCTATTCCATTGATCTACCTGCCTGTCACTGTACCAATACCATGCAGTTTTCATCACTATTGCTCTGTAATACAGCTTGAGGTCAGGAATGCTGATTCCCCCAGAAGTTCTTTTGTTGTTGAGAATAGTTTTTGCTATCCTGGGTTTTTTGTTATTCTAAATGAATTTGAGAATTGCTCTTTCTAAGTCTATGAAGAATTGAGTTGGGATTTTGATGGGGACTGCATTGAATCTGTAGATTGCTTTTGGCAAGATGGCCATTTTTACTATATTAATCCTGCCAATCCACAAGCATGTGAGATTTTTCCATCTTTTGAGGTCTTCTTCAATTTCTTTCTTCAGAGACTTGAAGTTCTTGTCATACAGATCTTTCACTTGTTTGGTTAGAGACACACCAAGCAATTTTATATTATTTGTGACTATTGTGAAGGGTGTCATTTCCCTAATTTTTTTCTCAGCCTGTTTATCCTTCGAGTATAGGAAGGCTACTGATTTGTTTGAGTTAATTTTATATCTGGCCACTTTGCTGAAGTTGTTTATCAGCTGTAGCAGTTCTCTGGTGGAGTTTTTCGGGTGACGTAAGTATAGCATCATATCATGTGCAAATAGTGATATTTTGATTTCTTCCTTTCCAGTTTGTATCCCTTTGACCTCCTTTTGTTTTGTAATTGCTCTAGCTAGAACTTCAAGCACTATATTGAATAGATAGGGAGAGAGAGGGCAGCCTTGTATAGTCCCTGATTTTAGTAGGATTGCTTCGAGTTTCTCTCCATTTAGTTTGATGTTGGCTACTGGTTTGCTGTATATTGCTTTTACTATGTTTAGGTATGGGCCTTGAATTCCTGATCTTTCCAAGACTTTTATCATGAATTTTGTCAAATGCTTTTTCAGCATCTAATGAAATAATCATGTGGGGTTTTTTTATTCAAGTTTGTTTATGTAGTGGATTACATTGATGGATTTCCGGGTATTGAACCATCCCTGCATCCCTGGGATAAAGCCTACTTGATCATGGTGAATTGTTGGGCCGCAGCAGGGGGAGGAAACGCAAATGGGAATAGAGTCTCCTGGTCCCAGTCCCTGCAGCAGCTGCCAGGACGCCGTTCTAGCTCAGCACTCACTGCCCTGCGCCAAGTCAGGTCCTGGCCACAGCGTGATCCCTGAGAGACCTGCTGCTGCTGTCAGCGTACGCCCCACCTCTTGGCCTAGAGAGTGGATCTCTTTTTGGGCCAAAAGTGTTACAGCTCGTTGGACAAAAGGCTCCTAGATGCCGAACCAGTTTTGCACCTTTATTCCTTCTGGCTGGTGGGCAGCGGGTGCGGGCAGAAATGGGCAGGGCAGGCAGGTGGAGCAGAGAGAGAGCTACACAGGTCGGAATGGTCTGATATACTGTTTGGGAGGGGTCAGGGGTTTGGCAACTGATACTTTCCATTGGCTTGGTTTGGGGACTTTGTAGTGCCTCATTTGCTTGTGGGGGGACTCGGAGTTGCTTTCTACGTGACAAATCTCACATGCCAGGCCTCTCTATATACAGGGGTTGTGAAAGCTGTAGCTGTTTTACAGGAGTCTTCCGGGAGCATTGGCCAAAACCATAATCTGGTCCCTCGTGGAAATTTCTCGGGGTTTCCCAGAATTTTTAGCCTGCGCTCAACCGGGTGTCAGATTGCCTGCCACAGACCACTGCCCCACAGTGAATGATCATTTTGATGTGTTCTTGGATTCTGTCTTAGTCAGGGTCTAAATTCCTGCACAAACATCATGACCAAGAGGCAAGTTGGAGAGGAAAGGGTTTATTGAGCTTACACTCCATGCTTCATCATGAAAGGAAGTCAGGACTGGAACTCAAGCAGGTCAAGGAGCAGGAGCTGATGCAGAGGCCATGGAGGAATGCTGCTTACTGGCTTGCTTCTCCTGGCTTGCTCAGCCTGCTTTCTTATAGAACCCAAGACTATCAGCCCACAGATGGTACCACTCACAAGGGGCCCTCCCCCCTTGATCTCTAATTGAGAAAATGCCTTACCATTGGACCTCATGGAGGCATTTTCTCAACTGAAACTCCTTTCTCTGTGATAAGTTCAGCTTGTGTCAAGTTGACACACAAAACTAGCTAGTACAGATTCGGTTTGCAAGAATTTTATTGAGTATTTTTGCATCGATATTCATAAGGGAAATTGGTCTGAAGTTCTCTTTCTTTGTTGGGTCTTTGTGAGGTTTTGGTATCAATGTAACTGTTGCTTCGTAGAATGAATTTGGTAGTGTTCCTTCTTTTTCTATTTTGTGGAATAGCTTGAAGAGTATTGGTATTAGGTCTTATTTGAAGGTCTGATAGAATTCTGCACTAAACCCATCTGGTCCTGGGCTTTTCCTGGTTGGGAGACGTTTAATGACTGCTTCTATTTCTTTAGGGGTTATGGGACTGTTTAGATGGTTTATCTGATCCTGACTTAACTTTGGTATTTGGTATCTGTCTAGGAAATTGTCCATTTCATCCATATTTTCCAATTTTGTTGAGTATAGGCTTTTGTAGTAGGATCTGATGATTTTTTGAATTTCTTCAGTTTCTGTTGTTATATATCTCCCTTTTCATTTCTCAGTTTGTTAATTTGGATTCTGTCTCTGTGCCCTCTGGTTAGTCTGGCTAAGGATTTATCTATCTTATTGATTTTCTCAAAGAACCAGCTTCTGGTTTTGTTGATTCTTTGTATAGTTCTTTTTCTTTCTACTTGGTTGATTTCAGCCTTGAGTTTGATTATTTCCTGCCTTCTACTCCTCTTGGGTGTGTTAGCTTCTTTTTGTTCTAGAGATTTCAGATGTGCTGTTAAGTTGCTAGTGTATGTTCTCTCCAGTTTCTTTTTGGAGGCACTCATAGCTATGAGTTTTCCTCTTAGCACTGCCTTCTTTGTGTCCTATAAGTTTGGGTATGTTGTACCTTCATTTTCATTAAGTTCTAGAAAGTCTTAAATTTCTTTCTTTATTTCTTCCTTGACCAAGTTATCATTGAGCAGAGCATTGTTCTTCCATGTGTATGTGGGCTTTCTGTTGTTGTTGTTGTTACTATCGAAGACCAGCCTTAATCTGTAGTGATCTGATAGGAGGCATGGGATTATTTCAATCTTCTTATATCTGTTGAGATCTGTTTTGTGACCGATTATTTGGTCAGTTTTGGAGAATGTACCATGATGTGCTGAGAAGAAGGTATAATTTTTTGATTTAGGTTGAAAAGTTCTATAGATATCTGTTAAATCCATTAGTTCCATAACTTCTGTTAGTTTCACTGTGTCTCTGTTAGTTTGTGTTTCCAAGATCTGTCCATTGATGATAGTGGGGTGTTGAAGTCTCCCACTATTATTGTGTGAGGTGCAATGTATGCTTTGAGCTTTAGTAAAGTTCCTTTTATGAATGTAGGTGCCCTTGCATTTGGAGCATAGATGTTCAGAATTGAGAGTTCTTTTTGGTAGATTTTTCCTTTGATAAGTATGAAGTGTCCTTCCTTATCTTTTTTGATGACTTTTGGTTGAAAGTAGATTTTATCAGATATTAGAATGGCTACTGCAGCTTGTTTCTTGGGACCATTTGCTTGGAAAATTGTTTTCCAGCCCTTTACTCTGAGGTAGTGTTTGTCTTTGACACTGAAATGCGTTTCCTGGATGCAGCAAAGTGCTGGGTCCTGTTTATGTATCCAGTCTGTTAGTCTATGTCTTTTTATTGGGGAATTGAGTCCATTGGTGTTAAGAGATATTAAGCAATAGTGACCGTTGGTTCCTGTTATTTTCCATGTTATTCTTATGTTTGTGTGGCTATCTTCCTTTGTGTTTGTTGAAAGAAGATTACTTTCTTGCTTTTTCTAGGGTGTAGTTTCCTTCCTTGTGTTGGCGTTTATTATAAGCCTATTTAATCATAGTACAATTTGGGAAAAAGTTTCTAGGCAACTATCATTCCAATTCCAGTTGTACTATAGAGTTTAATGCATGACTATATAGGAGCTCCTTTGCATAGTACATGTGACTGTGATGATTGGTTCTATAGGTTAAAGGCCTAGGATCTGGTGTGGTCTCTTACCGAGATAGCATAGAGGTCTACAGGCTATGAAGTACTTGTGACATCTCCCCAAAGGATGAGTTCTGTTAACTGAGTGCTAAAGAAAAAGGTCTAGGGAGGAAGTACCTGGGATAAACATTCAGGGGATTTCAGTGAGGTCTGGCTCTATAGATAGCATGGCTCACCAGGTCATTAACAGTTTTTGCCATGTACCAGCTAGGTCCTGGTTCCTGAGAGAAGGGTTGTCTGGGAGCAGGGAATCAAATGACTTGAAGTCAAATCGTGGGTCAAAGCTGGCAGCCTATGCTCTGCTGGAGACAGCTTTCCAGCCTGCTTTCTCTCTGTTCTGCTTTCTTTCTTTCCCTGATCTGCTTTTCTGGAGATCTCCAGACAGCTCTCTATGTTCTGCTTGAGACAAGCAGCTCTCCTTTGCTATTCTAGAAAAAAAAAAAAAAAAAAATTTTCTTTGGATAGCTCACCTCCTGCAGATCATAAGTCCAGCCTTTAATTTACATATCAATCCATTCATTTACTTCAGGTTTCCTTTTGATTAACCTAAGAATCAGCATCCGGAGACAGTAAGTACCCATTTTCTTTTGAAGTTGCAAAAGAATTCAGAGATCTGCCAGCCTCAGTTTATATATTTTCGAACTCATGTTTTTAGAGTTCTTTTCCACAGCCTTAAGGGCTGTCCTGAAGGTCCCAGAATTTACCATTTTCTAAAACATTAGCCAAACCAAGCCTCCCAGACTCATGCTATCTATGATTATCATTGAGGTCGTTAATGTTAACATGAAGAACATTCTCTTAAGGAATAATATAAAATATGTACATTAGTATACAAACAAGCTTTATGCCCATGACAGCCATAGACACTCACGGAGGCTCATGCTCACAGGCCCTGTCCCAGGGGCAGGGACTGTGTCATTCTGTCCCCACCAAAGCCATGCCAGACTCCTAGGTGGAAAACAGGTACTTCCTTCTTTGAGAAGCTAACCCTGCATAATTAACATTTATGGTTTCCCTAATGATCCATGGGTGGTGCAAAGGACCTTTGTGTCTCCAACTAGGCAGTCTTCACACAGTATAGACTATTTTACCATTAAAGAAGAGTGACTCTAAGCTTTGAATATACCCTTGAATATTGACATTGTGAGGATTAACTAGAAGCCTACAGTCAGCAAAGATTAAATCAGGATGAAGACTGTGAGCTTCACCAGGAAAGCAGAAGGAGCATCACAGAGCTTTCAATCTGAAAACAACAGTGAAACTATAGAGGAAATGAGACCATCAAGGGAAAGCTACAAAGGCCCACCTCTATACAAAGGGCAACACCAGCACACTTCCTAATTTGCTTTCCTGGATTACCACTTGTGAGTGTTGCTCATTGACACTATTTTCTTTAACATCACATACCCATTTTTCTGTACTAAGTTGGGCCTACATGCTTTTAATCATTTGATGAAACAACTGTTTCTTTTATTAGCCCAATTTGTGTAAAAACTGACTTTTTCTCCACATTTTTTAATCTGTATTTTGTTACTTATTTCATTTTTGGAACAGAGCCTATTGTAGCCCAGGCTGGTCTTGAACCTGCGACATAGCTTCAGACCTTCAACCTGCAAGTGCTGGGATTACAAGCCTGCATTACTATGCCCAATTTTGGTTTTGTTCTGTTACTTTGTATGATCCCAAGATACTGTACACGGTTGGGTAGATGGGTTCTTCCCCAACAACATGGATATATGGTTAAAGAAAGGTGAACAAGTGTTCCCAGCAAACATGTTCTTGCATATAAATAAATGATCTTTGGGAAGCATACAGGAAAGCAGTAGTCATTGTTGCCTCTAGAGAAGAAAACTGGTTAAAGGCTTGAAGGGCTGTACACTATCCTTTTGAGGTTTTGGATTTTAGTGCAAACAATGTATTATTATATTTTTGTGTCAAAGAAAATAAATAAAGAGCATAATTAATTTTCACATTTACTAAATGAATTAAACAATTATCTGGACAATGTTTCCAAAGCATATGAAAATATTCGAGTTCCTCAGTATTTAGCAAGAAATACTGCTAAGGAAAGTATCTGCTTCAGGAATGTATCTTTGTTCTCTTCGAGCACCAAGCTTGAAAACAACTATTATCTTATCTTATGCAACATCATGTAAAAGAATGTTGAACAGTATCTGCTTTCAATACTCTTTCATATTCTACGTTGCTGGTAAGTACAACACAATGAGCTCTATAGATTTCATGATGCACCCTGCTTCAGTAACTCCACGTGATATAAAACAATACTTTTCAGGCTGGGCCTTGTGCCGAGTGGCTCCATTTTTCAGGATAGCAATTTGCTTCATTTTGAGAGTAAATGCCGAGGGAGAATGACTCCCGGTCTTATCTGTGCAAGTGAACAATTACCATTTGTCTAACACAAAGTACAAGACACAAACAGATCATGTAATCAAGTAGAACATGAGTTTCTTAAACAGAGCACACAGATATACATGGCCATATCAAAACCACATCAGAAATCCAGACCCATGAGCTTATTGAATACGTCATACCAACGAGGGATTTAACCTTTCATTAGGATCACATAAAAGTAGTACAGGGGCGCTAAGAAAATCCTACTACGTAGGATTGAAATAAAAGCATGTGTGATTGACAGTGGCCCTGACCACGAATGAAATTAGTGGTACTTGGCAACAAAAGCCAACAAGTTTTTATTGGTATTCAATAAATTCTGACAACACAGAGCAATACAAGTGTGCCAACCTATATTTCTGATAAGCTGCTAATTTTTTTAGTAAAATATATTTCTAGTTAAAATGTTTGTTTTTATAACCTTGGATTATGAAATTGTGAATTTGTCAATTTTCCACAAAAAAAAAAAAGGAAAAATAAAACTTTCTTTTGATATTCCTGCATTTAAACATAAAAATATGTGGACAACTGTAATGATAAAATTATATTGATGATTAATTTATACTTTGTTGATGCTAACTTTAATTTATAATCACTCTCCCCAGCCCTTTCCTTTCTCTAAACCCTTCCAAATACCTTTCCTTGTTTCTTCAAATTCAAGCCTCCTTTTGAAAGACCTGAGCCCATTATAAGGAAGTTAGACCCCCCTTAGCAAAATTAAAGCCAGAGATAATATAGCCATATTCCACTGCCTATGCTTTCCCATGAGAAACAGATGATCCTGGCCTGATCCCCGGGGCCATCTCTCTGGCTCCAGGAACTGACCCCAGGACCTACACCCTTTGTCCCAGGGAATAGCTAACCGCAGGAATGTTATCGCAACCACCTTATGACAAACTTAGAACATTCTATACTTTCCCATGACGCATAGAATTTCCTTGCTTTATGATTTTTTTCTTTAAATACCTCTGACTTGAGCTGCTCAGGGTCGAACTTCTCTGCCTCTGCATAGGTTACAAGCTCGACCCCAGTGCACTGGTCCCCTGAATAAACCTCATGTGATTGCAGCAAGAACGGTCTCTTGTGAGTTCCTTGGGGGGGTCGCACTATCCCGAGACTGGAGTGAGGGTCCCCCTCATATACGGGGGTCTTTCACTTTTTCATTAATTGCTGGTGTGCATGTGTATGCCTGTACGTGTGTTCATAAATACATAAATACAACCTGCTCAATCAATATGATGTTAATTGTATGTATATTTTCAGGGATGACCACTTGCTATCAGCTAACCAACAGGTGACTCTTCTCTAGAAAGACCTTTTCTCCCAATATCTGCATCCCTTAGTTGCCTATAGTTCTTAGTGTAGAGTTGAGGTCTTGAGGGCTTTCCCTGTCCACATTAGCATATCTGTTGCAGTTGTCCTTCTTCAATTCTTTACTAACCATTTTTAAAGCTAAAGCCGGAGCCAGAGAGACTGCCCTGCTGGTAAAGGTACCTGCTGCCAAGCCTGAGGTTCTACATTTGATCTCTGGTTCCTTCGTAGTAGAACTAACTCCTATTAGTTGTCCTTTGACCTCCACTTGAGCAACCCTGCACATGTAGCTGGTGGGTGATGTGCATACACACATAACAAAGCATTTTTTAAAGAGACGAAGTCCATTTTATCTTTCCCCTTTCTGTTCCAATGCACTTGGACTTTTTTTTTTTTTTTTTTTGGTTTTTCGAGACAGGGTTTCTCTGTGTAGCCCTGGCTGTCCTAGAACTCACTCTGTAGACCAGGCTGGCCTCGAACTCAGAAATCCACCTGCCTCTGCCTCCCGAGTGCTGGGATTAAAGACATGCGCCACCACTGCCCGGCCCCTCTGACTTCTTAAATACACTTTTGCTTATGATATTTGCAGCTTGTGAGAAAGCAGCTCCTTTATGAGTTGAGGATCACCTATATTTTGGTATCTTAATCCAAGCGTTGGGCACTTTGGCCAAAGAAGTTAAAATTCTTTGAAACCTAAGAGAACAATATTCCTAAAAATGTTCCTTTAAAATATTCTGTAATTTGACTTGAAGTATAGTACGTTGCTAAATTAAAACCACCTTAAAACTGAGGTCCTTCTGAACTTCCTGCACTTTCCCCCACTCCCAATGCAGGAAGAAACTTTCAGCAAAGTTACCTTTCAACCTGAGCAGAGCAGCCAAGAGGAACAGAAAGTCTGAGTCTTTCTACGGAAGAATCTCATTAACCAGAGAAGACTAAACTCACATTGCAGGAAAAGAGCCCAGAGTCTGTCAGCATAGCTGGCTGTATTTCTGTCACACACAACTGCCCCTTAGAGAATCCCTTACAAACAGAGGTAGCTCTTGAGGCAGCCAGACTTTGTCCCAACATTGTATGTCTTTCAAACTTATTGATTTTTTTTTTTTTTTACAAAAGCTGCTTAGAGCCCCCTAATATTTTCTATAATTCCAAATTTATTTTCCCTTTAGACACGATGAGGGTTGGGAATATAGCGCAGTAGATGCTTACCATGCTCATGTGAACCCTGGGTTCAACTTCTAGGATGATAAACAAAAACTTAAGACACCTATAGACATGAGGTATATCAGCATCTCTCATGCCCCACCAGCATGTGTCCATGGGCCACAGGATGGCTTCCGGTGTGTCCCAATAGATTTGAAGGTAGCAGTGCCCTACAGCAATGTCAAAACACTGGCCACTCGTGAATCATTTAGGGTCACAAGCATTTATACTATGTGATTGCTTCTGTGTATGCAATCCAAATACTTTTCTTCATATTTATTTCTGTCATTTTATGCTAGCAAACAGAGTAGCCTACTTACAGAGTTCCCTACTTAAATTCTACTATCATCATTTTGTACACATGTACCAATGATACACCATCATTACTAATTGCTAAAATTCCTTGGTTTTAGTTTGGCAAAATTTGTCCTAAGTTACCAGCTTTGGGTCATACTGACCCCAACTTTATTTCCATACCTCAAGCTCAGAAATTTGCCTGTCTCTGCCTCCTGAGTCCAGCTGAATTTAGGCTTTTTTTTTTTTTAAACCAAGTCATACTGAAAGCATCATACTGAGAACAAAAACAATAATATGCATCTTTATCTTCCTCTGTGTAGCTCTGGCTGTCCTGGAACTTGCTCTGTAGGCCAGTTTAGCCTTAAATTCAGATATTCACCTGTCTCTGTCTCTCAAGTACTGGGATTAAAAATGTGTGACATCAAACCCAGCTCCTCTATTTTTATTTTTTTGAGACAGGGTCTCAGTATGTAGACAAGGCTCATCTCAAAGTCAGACATTCACCTGCCTCTGCCAAGCGCTGGAATGAAGGTGTGTTTGTGTGACACCACATCCTACCCTGCCCCACCCTGCCTCATTCCCCTACACCCCACCCTGCCCCACCCTGCCTCATCCCCCTACACCCAACCCTGCCCCACCCTGCCCCACCCTGCCTCATGCCCCTACACCCTGCCCCACCCTGCCTCATTCCCCTACACCCAACCCTGCCTCAGTCCCTTGCTTCCTTTATGGTTATATCTGAAGATCAAACTCAAGGTCTCATAAATGCTATGAAAACCCTCTACTACTGAGATAAACCCTTAGCCCAGTTTATATAAACTTAAATAGCCAATATGGATATGCAACTCTTTCATATATTTTCTTTGAAAGAACTATTGATATTGTGGAGAGTTCTCCAATGTGCCCTCAGGCATAGGAGAGAGTCTATGAAAGAAGAAACCTTTAGTTTTTAAACCTTTGAATCCTTAACATAGGATGTTACAATTAGACAAAAACGCCCCAAGAATTTATCTTAGTGTTAACAGGATATAAGTCCAGTTAACTATTATGTTCTTGCTATATGACTTTAAAATAGTGCAGTTGTTAACTAAATAATTGTCAATGATAACCACTGCACACTTCCATGCTGTTGAAACGTTAACTAGTAGAGCTGTCCTGAACCCATGTGTTCTAGAAGTAAGACTAAAAAACATGTACTTGATTCTTTAAAGTGTAAAGTCCCAAGAGGAAGGTTTGGCCACTTTTTATGTTCTTTAAAGTTCTATTTATTGAACCTGGAAAGATGGCTTAGCTCTTGCTCTGGCTGCTTTTCCAGATGACTTAGATTTATTTCTAGGTTCCACATAGTGTCTCACAACTACCTGTAACTCCAGTTCCAGGATATCTGATATCCTGGCTTCCACAGATACCAATCATGCAAGTGGTGTGTACATATATGCAGGCAAAACATTCATATAAAAACATAAAAATAAATTTAAAATGAAAGATTCATTTTGCTATGTAGGAGTGCCTACACATATTTATATGTACCATGTGCAGGGAGTGCCTGGAGAGAGCAGAGGAGGGTATTGGGGCTCTAGATCTGGAGTTATAGATGTTGTGAGCCATGATGGGAGTGCTTGGAACTGAACTCAGGTCCTCTGCAAGCCAGGGCTCTTAACCACTGAGCCGTCTCTCCAGCCCTAAATTAGGACTTTTTTCTTTTTTTCTTTTTTTGTCTAATGGACTCATTTTTTTTCCCCAACCAAGGCAAATTCTTTATCTGTGAGATGGAGATTATATTCACTACTTTGTAGGATAACTGGATGAAATGAAAACTATATGAATTTAATTTTTAGTTGATGTACTATAGTGGGAAAGTACCCACTGAGGACTTACTATATAGAAAGCAGTAAATCTGACAGTTAAGATTGATGATCAAAGTCAGAGTCTCATCAACCTCAGGGTCTCAGTAGTGTCTCAGCCCTATAATCACAACACTCAGGAGACTGAGACAAGAAGATGGTTGTGAATTGCTCTCACAACCAAGGCGAGTGTGAGACTGTTTAATAAAACAAATGTGGGTTGCTGAGATGTCTAAGTGGGTAAAGCTGCTTGCCACTCCACCAAGCCTGAGGAACTGAGTTAGATCCACAGGAAACACACAGTAGAAAAAGAGAACCACTTTTTGTAAGCTGTCCTTTGACCTCTATATATGTGTGGCCTGGTGCATGAACAAACACACACATACAGAAATGCACAAACAGACACAACCATGCACAAATATACACATAGGGAGACTAAATATAATAAAAATTAAAAGGAAAATGAAACAAAGTAACAACTACAAAAAGATTGAAAAAGAGTGAAATGTTCTAAGAAAATTTAATCTTGCAGAAATGATTGCTATACAAATATGCTACAATACCATGAACACTAAAGTGGCAATAAATAAAACTGTATTGATCCGAAGAGGAACTAGGAGGGTCCAGATGATATACAGTATTGAACTGTGACAGATGGAGAAAAGATTAATTTAATTGTGTTTGTGTGTATGTTGAGGGGCATGTGTATGTGTGTATGTGTGTGTGTGAGAGAGAGAAAGAGAGAGAGGGAGGGAGAGGGAGAGAGAGAGGGAGAGGGAGAGGGAGAGGGAGAGGGAGAGGGAGAGGGAGAGGGAGAGAGAGAGAGAGAGACATGTGTGGTATGTGGTGTGTGTGTATGTGTGATGTTTTCTTAGGGTAGGAATTCTTCCTGTAGCCAGAATGACCTAGGACTCACAATATAGGCTGTGCTTCAATCTCATGAGCCTCTTGCATCAGTCTCCCATAGAGTTAGTTTTTGTTTGTTTGTTTTAGGAACCTAGAAGCACCAACTCCAAACATCATGGTGTGTGTGTTCAGAGAAAGTTGAGAAATTCAACATGGCTGAGGCAGACACATACCTAAGGGAAATGACCTTAGTAAAATAACTTAGGGAAATGGGAAAGGCCTTATATAACAGTGTATTCTTAAGAACAAAAAGCTATTGGGGTTGCCAAACAAAGGGAATAATACTTAAACCTAGTGTTTAGAAAAAGAATCTTACTTTGGGGTGTAGAACTGGCTGGAGAAAAGAGGCAGAAAAACTAGGGAATGTTAAAATAATTCAATCCACTAGGAAGAAAATTCTAATAGACAGCTGGAAATATTCAAAGTTTGACAATATGAATCAGGGAAAGCTCACCCAGTAAGGGAGTATAGTGGCAGAAGAGGTTTTAAAATGTCCACATTTGACATTTCAGGGCCAAAGTCAAGAGCAAAACATAGACACACACACACACACACACACACACACACACACACACACACACACAAAGAAATAGTGATTTCAAGCATAGAATGGGGGCGGGTTGGGTTTTTTGTTGTTGGGTTTTTTTTTTGTTTTGTTTTGTTTTTTTTGGTTTTTCGAGACAGGGTTTCTCTGTGTAGCCCTGGCTGTTCTGGAACTCACTCTGTAGACCAGGCTGGCCTTGAACTCAGAAATTCACCTGCTTCTGCCTCCCAAGTGCTGGGATTAAAAGCATGCGCCACCACTGCCCGGCTTTAGAATGAGGGTTTTAGGAAGAGTGAAGAAAAACACAAATTAGATTTGGCAACTTAACAAAGGTTTGGGGTGTGATGGATGCCTTGCTGCAATACGGAAGGCTAATTTTAGTACAAAGTAGACTGACACTTCAATGCAATGTAGTGAGACACATACCAACACCATCGGGTTTTGGCTAAAAATATGTATTCTCACCTGTAATTTAAGCGCTCAGAGATTGGAGCAAGAAAACAGGAGTTTGAGGCTAGCCTGAGCTACCGTAAGACCTTTTAAATAATTAAAGACATTCTTTGCCTCCCGTTAGACCTTCTCAGCCAAACCTGGGGCAAATAGTGGTCGCGTTAGGGAAGAATGGACCTGGAGCATAGTATTTATTTGCAAAATCTGATACTACAGGTAAGAACATACGGGTAGCGTGAGGTGAAGGTAAATTGATTTAAAATTCCTACTTTGGTTTCAGAATAGGTCATTTTAAATGAAAAAGCTATTAACTGATGAAAATCTTGGGAGACTCCAGAGGCATGCAGAAAATGGGTAAACAAATGGGTAACGTAAGGCGTAAGCCAAACAAGCAATTTTGCTCCACTACTCTGAGTAATCAAGCCCAGCACCTAGATTTAAAACATCCGGATTCAGCGCGCAGGTGAACCACCCGGGACGCGCGGCATTGTGGGATTTGTAGTTCCAGTTTACCCCCTTAAACTACTACAGATCTTCGGTTTTTCTCTGAAATGAACCGGGTTCTGACAGGACCCGTACCTCCGGCGCTTAGGCAGAACTTCCTGGTCTCACCATCCCTTCTTCGGCCCGCGATCCAGGGCGCAGAAGGGGAGAGAGCTTCTGTCCGTGATGCCTCAGCAGCCCGACGCACACACTCTGCGTCACCGCGGGCTGCGGCGGATGATGAATTCCGGTGTGTAAGTTAGGGTTGCTGTGTCACTCAGTCCGCTCGGCGCGCCCCTTCCCCTGCGGTCCTTCCGCACCGGCTGACTGGCTCTTCCGGTCTCCGGTGCCCCTCTCCTGCAGGCGGGTCTCGGGCCGCAGCCTGGCGCACGCCGGCTCCGGCCTGTGGACGAGTCTCGTGCTGTGCCCGGGAGCCGGGCTCGGAATCCACGCTGGCCATGGCGAGCGGCGCTGCCAGATACCGGCTGAGCTGCTCGCTCCCGGGTCACGAACTGGATGTGAGGGGCCTGGTGTGCTGCCTCTACCCGCCGGGAGCCTTTGTGTCTGTGTCCCGGGATCGTACCACCCGCCTCTGGGCTCCAGACAGGTGAGCACTGCAAGTCGGCTGGGCAGCAGGCTTCCAGACACGTGGGAGGAGTGACCCTCCTTCCCTGCCATGGATCTCTCCCTCTTCCAGGAGTCTGTACTACTCCCGCCTCCCTGCTGAAATCGAGCTTTGGCACTCCCGGCGCTGTCTGCGAAACCGAAAAGATTTCGGGGCAATGAGTGAGATTGGAGGATCTGGTTGCCTGTCCTATCTAGACCACTAATGGGCGGCTTGACCTTGGAGGAGCATCTTAAAACACCTGTAGGGGCTTCAGCTTTGGCAGATGATCTCTCGAGTTTCTTTTAGACTTTAGTATTTATTGCTACTTGCGCCCTCCCAGTTTCGGTGCTGTGAAAACATCTGGCTTGCCCCTTGGCTCCCATCTCAGTAGTTGCTCTCTAGTCATCTCAGATTTAATTTTTAAAGATTATGATTCTCAGTAATTGCCTTGCAGAGGCATGATGTCCTCTCTTAGTTGTCCACGTTATATTCTGTTTGGGGAGGAGAGGATGAACCTCCTCAAATGTTTGTTGCTGTGTAGGAGTGTCCTGTTTTCTTGAGGAGGAAAAATTACCATTGCTTTGAAGTTTTGCCTCCAATCCCCTCCCCCACCAAAAAAAAAAGTTAAAATCCAGCTCAAATCAATGTCAGAGGTTGCGTTTAAAGCCCTGATTAGTCGGAAAATTTAAGACAGTAAACAGATTTCTGATTTAGGGAAGGTAAATTGAGCTTAAATGATGAGATACATCTCTCTCCCTCTCTCTCTCTCTCTCTCTCTCTCTCTCTCTCTCTCTCTCTCTCTCTCTCTCTCTCTCTCCTGGGGAGAAGGACATCACAGAAAGGCAGACAGGTTCTCTTTGTTTACAGAACTTCATTATTTTCTCTTGTGAGAATATAGA
Source organism: Uromys caudimaculatus (assembly GCA_028551405.1). Classification (NCBI taxonomy): domain Eukaryota; kingdom Metazoa; phylum Chordata; class Mammalia; order Rodentia; family Muridae; genus Uromys; species Uromys caudimaculatus. The sequence continues at coordinate 88,658,330 of CM052702.1, forward strand.
GTTAGGTCGGAAAAAATATTAGTAGGGAGCTTTTTTTTTTTTTTACTTTTTCTTTTCTTTTTTCTCTTGGAGGTACTCCTCGTGTGTGTGTGTGTGTGTGTGTGTGTGTGTGTGTGTGTGTGTGTGTGTGTGTGTGTGTCTGTGTGTGTGTGTCTGTCTGTGTGTGTCTGTGTGTGTGTGTGTGTCTGTGTGTGTTTTCAAGCCGACATCTCTTATTAGATTGAGTAAGCTGATCTTGGAATGTGGAATGGGGGAACTCTGAAGTGGAAAAGCTGTAGTTGGAGGGCTACCAGAGTGGCAGAGATAAAGTATGACGTGAGCACAGGTCCTGAAGACTAGCTGGAGCCCGGTGGTAGTGTTTATATGGAAAAACCACTTGAGTTAAGGGCAGGAGAGATGGCTCAGTGGTTAAGAGCAGTGACTGCTCTTCCAGAGGTCCTGAGTTCAATTCCCAGCAACCACATGGTGTCTCACAACCATCTGTAATGAGAGCTGATGCCCTCTTCTGGTGTGTCTGAAGACAACTACAGTGTACTCATACACATGAAATAAATAAATAAATAATAATAAATAAATAAGTCTTTAAAAAAAGACACTTGAGTTTCAAGCAGGGAGTGGTTTGCTTTAATTCAGTTGTTAAGAACTAATGTTTTTTTGTTTTTGTTTTTTTTTTTTTTGGTTTTTCGAGACAGGGTTTCTCTGTGTAGCCCTGGCTGTCCTGGAACTCGCTCTGTAGACCAGACTGGCCTCGAACTCAGAAGTGCGCCACCACTGCCCGGCAAGAACTTCTGCTATGCCAGGCAGTGGTGGCACACGCCTTTAATCCCAGCACTTGGGAGGCAGGGGTAGGTGGATTTCTGAGTTCAAGGCCAGCCTGGTCTACAGAGTGAGTTTCAGGACAGCCAGAGCTACACAGAGAAACCCTGTCACAAAATACCAAAAAAAAAAACCCAAAAAACCCTGTACATTCTCTAAGGCTGTTGTAGGTAGACAGAGTGAAATAATGAGTCACTGCTTTTACCTAGGAACTTTACACTGAAATAATCTGTTTGAAAACTGGTTCTTCTTATTGATGTTTTTGTTCTTCAAATTTTGATTACACATTTTTCAACTAACTGATCAAGATTTGCTGCTAAGACTGTTGTCATTCCTAGCTCTTCAGGTTAGTGTCTCTGTAACGTCCCTCGATGTGACTCTGTATCTCAGCAATAGTTTTCGTGACATAGAAGGAGTCTGCAGCTGGCACACTGACAGTTTTTATTTCATGGTATATTATTTGAGTTAATGAAGGACTGTACTATATTGGGAATCAAGCAGTAAATAAAATCTGTTTTTCCATGTCCATTGTCGATATGATCCTGGATGATAGTAGTAAGTGAAGAGATGCACCAAGAATGGTGGGAGAATTTAGGAGGTAGAAAGAGCTGTATTTTAGGGTGGACTAAACATCTAGGTTTTAGCCAAAGTCCATTGAAAAAACCAAAAGGTACAGCTTAACAGAAAAAGCATTGTCTTACGAACTAGACCAGCCTGGATGCCATGGTTTCACACTGCTTCAGACCTCTTTAACTGGCATCACACTAAATCGGATTCCACTATCTCACAAACTTCTGGGGTGTGAGAGAGTTATGGCTTCAGCACTTTTGTCTTTCTATCGATTGGCCTCTTGAAAGCTACCCATATTTGAAGATATAATTTAAAATTTATGACCTTACATTTTATCTTTCTTGACTCTGCTAGGACAAAAGTACTTCTCCCTCTGGTTAACACTGAGCACCTTGGGTCCTAAACCAAGAGGGTTCTATGGGGTTAGCTAGGAAAGCCAGTTTCTTTTCTATCCCATCCTAGATTTCCTTTCCTCAGAGGCAGTGTTTTTATCTAACTGCTTTTGTGTTTTACTCCTATGTCAATGTAAATTGCAATGTTGCAATATTTACGTGTTGTTTTTTTTTTTTTTTTAAAGGAAATATCTGTTAGTTTCTGCTAGGGAACATTTGAAATTTGTGCTGCCTGTTTTCTGCCGACCTCCATCTCGTCTGTCTTTTTTGTATGCTGACCTTTGCTTACCTTGACTAAATCAGTGTTTGTGACTATTTTTTCCCTCTGGTTTGAGTTTTCTATGTATTTATCTTTTTTTTTTTTTTTTTTTTTAATTTATTTCATGTATGTGGGTACACTGTTGCTGTCTTCAGGCACACCAGAAGAGGGCATCAGATCCCATTACAGATGGTTATGAGCCACCATGTGGTTGCTGGGAATTGAACTCAGGACCTCTGGAAGAGCAGTGAACTGCTGAGCCATCTCTACAGCCCCTATGTATTTGTATTTATCTTAATTCTATTTTAAACTCTTTAAATGGACATTTTAAAATGTTGGATAATTTAAGGTTTCCTCTCCTAACAGAGAAAGCTTTCTCACGTGTTACTGGAGCACAGGTAGTCCTGGGTAACTTTACTGTCACTCTCTTCAGACTGCTGGTGTAGGATTTCTGTTATTTAGACTTCACTTTCTTGGTTTGTTTTTTTTTTTTCATCTTGCCTTACTGGAGCACATCCTCCAGGCACTTCCCAATGTAGTTGGTCAATAACAAAGGTGTTTGCTTCAGAGTTGCAAGTTTGAAAACAGTTTTTTTTTTCTGTTTTGCTGGAGTGACAATTGTAGTGGTTCCATGATTGTAATCCTGAAGTAATTTTCCATCCAGGTAGTGCAGCATTGCTCCATTGTTTTTATTGATGTTAGACTGTTGAGAAGTCTAAAGCCATCCTGATTTCTTACCCATGCTCCTCCCTCCCCTCTCCCATGTGTACACTTTAAAAGGAGTCTGTTTTCATCCATTTTCCTGGATCATTAGTTGGCCTTTTAATTTTGATAACCTTTGCCTAAAACTTTCTCAAATCAATCGGTTGGTTTCTTTCTCTATTTCTTTTTCTTTTTTTTTGGTTTGGTTTGGTTTTTTGAGACAGGGTTTCTCTGTGTAGCCCTGGCTATCCTGGAACTCACACCTCGCTCTGTAGACCAAGCTAGCCTTGAACTCAGAAATCCGCCTCCCCCTGCCTCCCAAGTGCTGGGATTAAAGGCGTGCGCCACCACTGCCCGGCTCTGGTTTTTAATTTTTAAGTTACTTTGTTCTTGGTGGTTTGCTTCCCCCAGCGAGTTTTGTTTTCCTTCCTCACTGCTTGTTTTGGTCTTTGAGTTTCATGCTCGAAGTTTTTCCTGGATATCCGTTATTTATTATGTGCTCAGTTCTGAGGATGAAGATCTAAAAAGCTTTTGGGAAACTATGTTCTTGGGTGGGGCTTGCTGGGTGAAAACTTTACTGAAGTAGCACTATCTGGGGAGCTATTTTATTTTGCTGATCTGCCAACAGGATATCAACCTGGCCTTTGGTGTTTTATTTTTAATCATCTTGGGCTGTGATATAAAATGTCCTTACACTCCAAGATCCAATGATTCTTTGTTTTTGTTTTTTGTTTTGTTTTTTTTCAAGACAGGGTTTCTCTGTATAGCCCTGGCTGTCCTGGAACTCACTTTGTAGACTAGGCTGGCCTCGAACTCAGAAATCTGCCTGTCTCTGCCTCCTAAGTGCTGGGATTAAAGGCGTGAGCCACTACTGCCCGGCTCCAATGATTCTTGTATGTCTGTGCTGCTCTGCTTCCCTTTCCTCAAGACTTTTTCTAAAGCAAAAGTTTCAGTCAGATTGGTCAAGGGGTACAAGAGGGTCTCTGTCTCTTTGCTCTGCCTCTATCTCCCCTACCAATGTTTCTTAAGTATTCTGACATTGACTTAAGAAGTACTTAATGCTTACCTTGTGAAATATTGTGGTAGGAACTTGGGACGATACAAAGGAGAAAATGAGACCAAATTGTGGAACTAAGAACCTAATATAATAGATCATTATAAATAACCCAAATAAACAACTATGCTGGGAACTGCTAAAGTATACACATAGTTTTACATAAAACAGATTGCTGTGCTGGGAGTAATGCTACATGGCCCTAGGGAGTGATGCCTTTGAGCTAAGCTTGGACTTGTTACACCACTGCCTCAAACAAATATAAACAGAGTCTTAGTTGTTTTTTGAGCCATTTCTCCTGCCCCAGAGACATTTAAAAAAATGCTTTATCTTAACTTTCTCCAAGCTTATTAATAAAATTACTTAGAATCACATTTTTAAAATCCCATTGAAGTAGATAAACTAACATTACCTACTACCAAATGCCATAGAAGAATGTTTTCTGTGATAGCTTCTGACTGATTCTAAAGGCTTCCTTACAAAGGTCTGGTTTTTTTGGTGCTTAAGTAAGAGATACACTGAACAGATAACTCTCTTAATCCACTCTTCTTTTCTCACACTGTAGCTCAGGCTGTCCTTGAACGTTTGATCTTACTGCCTTAGCCTCAACATATTCCACACATCTCCCTTTTTAAAAAAGGAGTTCTGTGAGGAGACACCATGATCAAGGCAACTTATAAACTACAATAAAGCATTTTGTTGGGGGCTTGCTTACACTTCTGAGGGTAAATCCGTAAGCGTTACGGTGAGGAGCACAGCTGAAAGGAGGCAAGCATGGCACTGGAGCAGTAGCTCAGAGCTCACATCTCATTTGCAAATTGTAGTCAGAGAGCAAGTTTGGGACAAGCTTGGGCTTTTGAAACCTCAAAGGCCACCCTCAATGATATAGTTCTTCCAATAAGACCATACCTACTCTAACAAGACCACACCTCCTAATCTTTCCCAAATAGTTCTACTAAGTGGGAACCATATATAAAAATATATAAGCCATTCTCATTCAAACCACCACAGCATGTTTGTCCACATGCTTTTGCAGACACCCAAGGAAGACTTTGAGTGTCACTTCCAGGCTAGCCTGGCGGTCAGGCTCCAGGGATTCTCTTATGCCCACTTCCCTCTAGGCAGCACTGACATTACAGGTGCTCAGATATAACTGGTTATATGAGTACAAGGGATCCAAGCTCAGGTCCTTATGCTTGTGTGGCATGTGCTCTTAGCAACTAAGCTATTGATATCCCCGCCCAATTTTTAATAAAGTACAACAGAATTGACCCATGAGTAATTTTAGGTGTATAGTTTGGTGGTGTTTACTACATTCATAATGTTGTACCCCCTTCAGCACAATTATCTTCCTAATCTCTTGTTGGGAAACTGAAACTATATACCCACCCATTAAAGTAGTAGCTCCCGTTCCTCCCCTTAGCTCCTGGCAGCCACCATTCTCTCGTATATCTGAAAGATTTTGACTTGTACTTCATATAAGTGGACTCTACAGTATTACTTTATAACTGGCTAGTTTCATTTAGTGTAATGTCTTCAAAGATCCATATTGTGGCATGTGTCAGAATTTCTACATAACAAGTGAGACTGTTGTGTGTGGACAGCACATACTTAGATCATATTTTTAGGCATTCTGTCAATCTGTCTTTTGATCAGAGCACTTAATCCATTGACATTTAAAGTGGCATAAAATTCCCCTTTAAGGCTGAGTAAAATTCTGTTTTTGCTTAAACATTTTTTTCTGATTGATTCATCCATGGTAGACATTGGATGGCTTCTGTGGTTTAGCTATTGTAAATTGCTACTATGATAATTTTTGCTTAAGGAGCTCTTTAAGACTGCTTTTATTCTGTTGGACATATTATCAGAAGTGGAATTGCTAGATCATATGGTAATTGTCTTTTTTGATTAGAAGAATTGCCCTGCCTTTCATAATGTCTTGTTCTTGGGTAGAATATATTCTTATTTCTAGTTGGCTTACAGTATTGTTCAAGCTCTCTGTTTTTTTGATTCTTTTTAATTTGGTCTTGCTAAAGATTGGACCCCTGGCCTTACCTGGGCAGACAAATGCTCTGCTGCTGAACTGAACTCCAGACCCTTGGCTTATTTTCTGTGTTGTCATCCTGTTATTGGGTTTGATATTGAGGTCACAACTGTGGCAATGCAACTGTGCTTTCAGTCCGACAGTTTTCACTTGCTACATTTTGGTGATCATATTAGGCACATAGCTATGATTATTGAATATTATTTCTGTAGTTATTCTTTTTTGGTTTTAATTTCTTGATAAAAGGTTTTTGCCATGTAACCTAGAGTGATCTAGCGTACAGTTTGGAATCACAGGCATATATCAGCATACCTAGCATGCAATTTTATTAATATGTAATATTTGACTTGGTACCTGTTTTAACTAAAGACAATTGGTTTAATATTTCTATAGCCCCCCCTTGCCCTTTTTTGTTTACTGTTTACATGGAATATCTTTTCCTCAGTGTTTTTGTGTTTGGGGAGCTAAACTGAAACTCTTGTGCATAGACTGCACATACTTATTAGATCATGTGTTTAGGCATTCTGCCAGTCTGTCTTCTGATTAGAGCATTTATTCCATTGACATTTAAAGTGAATAATACATTTTATTATTGTTTTCTATATTAGAGGTTTTTTTATTATTTAGATCTTCTATTTAGTTGATTTGGGGGAATAACTGAAAACTCTGAAAGTGTGTGTGTGTGTGTGTGTGTGTGTGTGTGTGTGTGTGTGTGTGTGTGTACCTCTAGCACAGATGAGGACTGTTTTTCTTTGCATGACTCTGAATTCATTTCATCTGGAAAACACATACTTCTTGGAGGGCAAATTTGATAGTATGAAATTCACTTGCTTTTGTCATCTGGAAATGTCGTCATTTATCTCCTTTATGAACAACAGTTGAACAAGACATAGCAGTATTTGTTGATGGGCAGGTTTTGTTTGGTGTGTTCATGTGTGTGCACGTGTGCAAGTGTTAACACTTTGAATACATTGGCCCAGTGCCACCTGCCTACAGAATTATTTGTACAAGTGCACAGAGGAAATTGCACAGAGCCTCTCACATGTAAAATACTTACTCTCCCACTGAGCCACGCCTTCAAAGGTTTTGTTGTTTTTATTTTGTTTTTAATGGGAAATTTACCTACTATCATTTTGGTGTTTTGTTTTGTTTTAAAGATTTATTTATTTATTTTATGTATATGAGTACACCATCGCTGTCTTCAGACACACCAGAAGAGGGCATCAGATCCCATTACAGATGATTGTGAGCCACCATGTGGTTGCTGGGAATTGAACTCAGGACCTCTGGAAGAGCAGTTGGCGCTCTTAACCGCTGAGCCATCTCTCCAGCCCCCTACTATCATTTTGTGAGTAAGATTTGTGTGTGTGTGGAAGCTAGAGGTGGGTGTTGATGCTGATTTTTTTCTGTCACTGTCCATGTTTTGAGACAGTGTCTCTCACCAAATCTGGAGCTCATCGATTTAGTTTGGCTGGCTGTTTGAGCCCTAGGGATCTACCTGTTTTGGCTTCTCTGTTGCTGAGGTTACAGACATGAGCCACAGCCTGGCTTTACATGAATGCTGAGGATCCAGACTTGGTAGGCTCAGTGCTGGTTGATGCATGAGTAAGGGATTATATATGATTGGGGAAAATGTGATGTGACATCTCAGTAAGAGCATACTGATCTTTAATGTTTAATTAAAACCAGTATGTTCTTTGAATGGTATATTACTACTCAACCTGTGTACTGAGTAGTAATGAATGTATTTTATGTTTAATTCTTAGGGTAAGCCAGGGGGCAAGTGTGTTTGTATTAATGATCCTCCCTTTCCAGTCCTAACAGGGGCTTTACGGAAATGCACTGTATGAGTGGCCACTCTAATTTTGTGTCTTGTGTGTGCATCATACCATCAAGTGACATATATCCTCATGGACTAATTGCCACTGGAGGAAATGACCACAATATTTGCATTTTCTCGCTGGACAGTCCAATGCCACTTTATATTTTAAAGGGTCACAAAGATACTGGTAAGTATAACATAATGATATTTTTGTATTTGAAGAAGTTTCACTACTTTGAATTACTATCCATGTATTTTTCTTCCTCATATTTTTAGCTATGTTTGTTAGTGGAAACCTTTTTGGACCATCTGAGTTCTGTAAATTTTCTGTTATAAATTTACTTGCAGATTTAGAGTATATTCAAGTAGTTATTCCTTTTTATTCTGGGATCAGATAGTTTTAGGGATCTGATATTATTAAAGGGAAAATACTTCAAAAATATTGCGGCTCTTATAAGATGATGTGCTAAATCAGTGTGGTCGTGTGTACTTATTCTTATCGTTTTAGGATTTATTTTTTATTATTTTTAATCATGTATGAGTGTCAGTGTGGGTGTATACACCTATGTTCAGGTGCCCATGGAGCTCAGAGACAACAACACTTCTGGAACTGGGGCTATAGGTTGTTAGGAGCCACTAGATACAGGTCTGGGAGCTGAACTCAGGACCCCTGGAAAAGCAGTTTGCATTCTTAATAAAGGAGGCATCTCTCAGCCCCTACACTTACTTTGTATAGTATGTGTAGAAGTTTGGGACATGATTTATAAACACTTAAAATTAATTCCTGTACAGAGTAAAGATGTTCATGTATATGTAATATTTTAAATGCAGAATGATACAAATCTTAACTTTTTTTATTTTGGAAAGTTTTAAATGACTTGGTATTTTAGAGTGAGTTATAAATAAATATGTATACTATTTACAAAAGTAAATAGTATAAAAATCTCTATGAGTTTACATAGCTTTAAGAATTATCAGTGGCTTATATTATTTAATTTTCTTACCCTACCATGATACTATTTTAAAATGAAATTCTTGATTTTTTTTCCCTGTACTTCAATATGTAGCTTCACAAACTTTTTCTGTAAAGTGTTATTAAATGTTTTAGACTTTTTAAACTATATGGCTGTTTTTTGGGTTTTTTGTTTTGTTTTGTTTTGTTTTTTTCGAGACAGTGTTTCTTTGTGTAGCTCTGGCTGTCCTGGAACTCACTCTGTATAACAGGCTGGCCTCGAACTCAGAAATCCACCTGCCTCTGCCTCCTCAATTCACACAAAAGCATAAATTAAAGTGTTGGTTTTTCAATAAATTTTTAGTGCTTCTCACATGATAGGTAAGTGTTCAGCACTGATCTGTCTTATTTGCCCAAGGTACTTTTGGACTCACAGTACATGTAGTATAGGAAGACTTTTAGCTTCTCATCTTCCTGCATTAGCCTCCTGGGTAGCTAGGATTATAGACTTACGCCACCAGGTCCAACAAATAATCTTTATTTATGGACACTTGAAATGTGTATTTCATGTAACTTACATGTCACCAAAGGTAAACTTGTTTGACTTTGTGGTTTGCATGCATGCATTAATTTGCTGATCCCCCCCCCCCCCCAAACAATGAATGACTCTTGGGGCAGGGAGGGACAGCCTTGGATGTTGTTCCTCTTTCTTTCTTTCTTTCTTTCTTTCTTTCTTTCTTTCTTTCTTTCTTTCTTTCTTTCTTTCTTTCTTTCTTTCTTTCTTTCTTTCTTTCTTTTTTCATTTCTTTGGGCCAGGTGTGGCATCCTTTAATCCTAGCACTTTTGAGGTAGAGGTGGTTTGGGGCCAGCCAGGACTAGCTACATAAAATTATTTTAGTAGTGTGTTTGGCAGATGTATGCCACAGCACATACAAGGTCAGAGGATAACACTTGGGAGTCTGTTCTCTTCTCCTCCTTATGAGATCCAGTGATGGAACTAATATTGTCAGGCCTGTGCACAAATGTCTCTTCTCATAGAGCCCTCTATCCACCCTCACCTTTTTAGTTTTGAGAAAAGGACTCTCAGTAGCCTGATGCTTGCCAAGTTAGCTAAGCTGCCTGGCCAGATAGGCTGAGGGATCTGCCAGTTTCCACATCCCTAGCACTGGGATTATAAGCATGTACCTCTTAGCCCCTTGGCATTTTTGTATGGAGTCTACAGCTTGAACTTAGTCCTTTGTGCTTCCTTGTAAGGGAAACACTACCATCTGGCCCTTCTTGCTAGCCCCAACTTTTTTTCTCTAATAGGAGGAAATAAGCATATTATCATAATTATACTTAAACAAACAAAAAATTCTTACTATTAACTATCTAATGAGTGTTTAGAGTTGCTAAGCTGACTCAGCATCTTTTTTATGCTTTGAATTCTGACCCTGACAAGGTCCATTTGCTAGTTCTTACCTGACACCCATGAAGGTTGGGTAGCTCACAACTGCCTGTAACTCCAGTTCCCAGGGTATCTAATGCCTTTTTCTTGTCTCTACAGGCACTTGCGCATATGTGGCATATACTCATACAGGCATATACATATAAATGAAAATAATAAATTAAAAAGCAAACATATCTCAAAACACTTGGACTGTTATGGTCACACGGCTTATAAATGGCTTAGCTAGGCCTTGTCCCTAGACATTCTGGCACCAAAGCTTGTAATCTTGAACTCAGTGTTCCTTTGCAGCTCCACTGAATAGAACTTTATTGGCTAAGAAAACATCACTTCACAGACTTACTTAAACTTTTTAATACTTCAGAAGATTGCCAGGTTGACCATTTGTTCATATAAAAATGTACTAACTAATGATTTTCCCCCCTTAGTTTGTAGTCTTTCTTCTGGAAAATTTGGGACATTACTTAGTGGCTCATGGGACACCACTGCTAAAGTCTGGCTGAATGACAAATGCATGATGACATTACAGGTATTGTTTCTGTGTGAATATTTTAGATAATAAATGAAAATGAAGATTCTGTGGCATCTTAAGTTGATACCCCTTTTACTTACAGGGTCATACAGCTGCAGTATGGGCAGTAAAGATTTTACCTGAACAGGGCTTAATGTTAACTGGATCAGCAGACAAGACAATTAAACTATGGAAGGCTGGAAGATGTGAGAGGACTTTTTCAGGTAATATTAGGGTTAACAACTTTTGTAATACATAATATGCTTCTTACCTGCTCAATTCTTTCCTTAAAAGTTTAGAAGCTGAAAAGTGATAATCAAAAAACTCAGTATAATTGAGGCCACTTGGGTGAGTCTGATTTTGTGTATGTTGTAATGTATGTAACTCGAGTTTTTTGATACAGTGAAGATTATATTGTCTGATTATTTGCATATCTATGTACTTTGAGCTCTGGGGATTTGAACCAATACCTTTAACTACAAGCTTTCCTGCTGAACTACATCATTAGCCTCTGTACTGTCTGATAGGAGTGTCACACTATTCTTTATTTCTTTGTAGGCCATTAATATTTTGAGTTCTACTGGTTTTCCTTTTTATTTATTACTTAAAGGTTAAAGTTGGGGTGTGGTACATGCCTTTAATCCCAGTGCTAAGGAGACAGTAGTAGGTGGATCTCTGTGAGTTGGAGGTCAAGCCTGGTCTACATATCTTGAGAGTTTAGGAAATCTTGTCAAGAAGATAGAAAAAAATGTAAAATAGCTTGCTAAGACTAGAGATTAAAATGTGTGTGTGTGTGTGTGTGTGTGTGTGTGTGTGTGTGTGTGTGTATATATATATATATATATATATATATATATATATATATATATGAATGGACTAGTTAGCAGACCTACCGATAACTTAAAAATTTAGATTTGCTGGGCCATCAGGGCTCCATAACCAAATACTGCTAGGAGAAAGCTAGCCTCCCAGGAGTGAGGACAAGCCAATGAGTGGAGGTAAAGCGAGCACCACTGCTCAGCAGGACCTGCCCGGAAAATCCTCAGGACACAGGGACTGAGGAACAGCCAGGGACAGGAGCCTTCCAGTTTCCATCTGTGTTTGGGGACCTCTGCCTGGGCCACCGGGCTCCATAGCCAAATAGTGCTGGGAGAAAGCTAGACCCCCAGGAGTGTGGACAAGCCTATCTGCTCAGAGGGACCCACCTGGAATCCCCAAGAAACAGGGACTGAGGAGTGGTCTTCTGGTTTCTTTTGGTGGCCAGGGAGGTGATACTGTGACACAGGGCTCCATACTCAAATAGTGCCAGAAGAGAGCTGGTATCCCAGGAGTGCTGACACACCTTCGAGCACAGGCAAGACCACCACTTCTGTTCAAATTCACTGGATCAAGAGGGACCCTTGCAGAGCCATCAGGACACAGGAACCAAGGGACAGCTGGGGACAGGATCCTCTGGTTTCTGTCTGCACCCCAGAGCTGACCCTGTACCACAGCTCTCCAAAGCCAAATTCCTTTCAGAGAGAACTGGTCTCCAAGGAGAACTGATGAAAAGGCTTGCAGGAGGGACAAGCCACAGTCAGAGAGAGCAAGACCAGCTAACATCAGAGATAACCAGATGGCGAAAGGCAAGGGCAAGAATATAAGGAACAGAAACCAAGGCTACTTGGCATCATCAGAACCCAGTTCTCCCACCACAGCAAGCCCTGGATACCCCAACACACCAGAAAAGCAAGACTCAGATTTAAAATCACATCTCATGATAATAATAGAAGACTTTAAGAAGGAAATAAATAACTCCCAACTAGAAGCCCTTAAACAGGAAACACAAAAATCCCTTAAAGAAATACAGGAAAACACAATCAAATAGACGAAGGAAATGAACAAAACCATCCAGGAACTAAAAATAGAATTGGAAACAATAAAGAAATCACAAAGGGAGACAACCTGGAGTTAGAAAACCTAGGAGAGAGATCAGGAGTCATTGATGCAAGCATAACCAACAGAATACAAGAGATAGAAGAGAGAATCTCAGGTGTGGAAGATAACATAGAAAACATTGACACAACAGTCAAAGAAAATGCAAAATGCAAAAAGCTCCTAACCCAAAACATCCAGGAAATCCAGGACACAATGAGAAGACCAAACCTAAGGATGATAGGTATAGAAGAGAGTGAAGATTCCCAACATAAAGGACCAGTAAATATCTTCAACAGAATTATAGAAGAAAACTTCCCTAACCTAAAGAAAGAGATGAACATAAACATTCAAGAAACCTACCGAACTCCAAATAGATTGGACCAGAAAAAAAAATTCCTCCTGTCACAATATAGTCAAAACACCAAATATACAAAACAAGGAAAGAATATTTAAAGCAGTAAGGGGAAAAGGTCAAGAAACATATAAAGGCAGACCTATGAGAATTACACCAGACTTTTTTTTTTTTTTTGGTTTTTCGAGACAGGGTTTCTTTGTGTAGCCCTGGCTGTCCTGGAACTCACTCTGTAGGCCAGGTTAGCCTCGAACTCAGAAATCCGCCTGCCTCTGCCTCCCAAGTGCTGGGATTAAAGGCTTTTTTTTTTTTGATACTTTATTTACATTTCCAATGTTTCCCCCTTTCTAGGTCTCCTCTTTGGAGACCACCTATCCCTTCCCCCGCCCCATCTCTATGTGGGAATTCCACCTCCCACCCACCCGCCCGCCCACTCCTGTATTCCCACCTTGACATTCC
>CM052702.1:88672126-88688862 GCA_028551405.1 Uromys caudimaculatus
TGGGCGGCAGAAACCACAGAGCAGAACATTCTCAGAAGGGAGGGTAAAACAATTTCTCAGGATTTATGGGTACATAGAGTTCAGATACAGTTCAATTATGGCACCTTGAGGTTTGGGGGACCCACCTGTTATTGTTAATTGGGTCAGCCAGAAGGCAAATGGAAAATTTTCTTTAGCCAGGTTCTTTTATTCCTTCAATAGCATTATATTGGAATGATCTGATATAGTTTTTTTGTTTTGTTTTGTTTTGTTTTTTTGGTTTTTCGAGACAGGGTTTCTCTGTGTAGCCCTGGCTGATATAGTTTTAAATATAAGAAAATGGGGAAAAAAATCTCAGGTTCTTAAATTCTGCCCCCAAAACCAACCAACCAACCAAAATACTTTAAAATTAGTCACTGTGAAAATATAATCAGTGAGTAGTCATGCCTAATGGAATTAAAAAGAAAGCCTAACTTTCAAAATCACTGCCTCAAGGAAATAATATGTTGGATTTTGTAGCTTGTCATTGCTACTTTGTGGGTTCTTCTTTCTTCCACCTTTTTTTCTTCTACACTTTCAACCCCCTAACACTAGATAAGAGAGAAAAAAGGACAGAGGGTAAAGGAAAGAGATCCCTGAATAAGGTCAAGGGTCAGAAAGGGGCTCCATTATTGTTGGGCCACTTCCTATTGATTAGGGGCTTTGAGTTCCCTGGGGCAAGTTTCATCTTTGATGTCAGGATATGTAATTTTTTCTTCTTGTTGTTTCTTCTTTGCACATGACTACTTAACAAGCCATGACAAACAATGACCAATTAACACCCACCCTGCCTCTCAAGGTCCTAGCATTTATATACCCTTGAAAAAGTCCCCAGAATTCCAAATGTCACAAACCTGCAGAAATACCTACAGCTGGAAAAATCCCGCTCTTGCTTGAGCATGAGTTAACTCATAGTCTCCTGGCATGGACAATCTGAAGCAGCCCATATCCCATATTTAGGATTAAAATGAAAACATATTCTTACATTTCTATGTTTTTAAAAGAAACCAAAGTTCCAGAATTCTCATTACAGGATTCTGTTGGAGTGTAAAAATGGTTCTTGCTACTTCAGTACCCAGAAAGTTTATGTTTTTATAGACTAGAGAAATTATATAGTGGAAACATTGCAGTTCATAGCATACAATAGCCTGGAGTCTGAGCCAAGGTGTTTCAGCTCGCACTGGTGTACTATGACAGTATTAGGAATGCAGAGTGTGCATGTGTTTAAGAACCAAAGCTTTAGTGAAATCTTGAGATGCAACATGGGTGAGTGTTGGGGGCACACCAGATTCATTACCATTTGTTTCTAATTTAGTTTTTGTTCACTGAGTATTCAGAAAGATTTTACTATTGTAAATTTGAGGGGAACCCCAATTCAATGAAAGCCCAGGAAAGTTCGTGATCTACAGTGTAAGAAGATGAGCTCTTCAGGCAGAAAAGAACTTGACAGGATGGACACTTGAAATACTCAGTTATCTGATGAAGCCCAAGTAAGTTCCTATAAACAACAACAACAACAAAATCTTGGACTGTGGATGCTGCCCAGGGGTCCAGTGCCTGGCATCCAGTACCACAAAAAAAACAATCAAAGGCAAAATGAAAATGACCAAAGTCAAATAAAGTAGATTCCTTCCCTCTGGATGCTGAGAGGCTATTCAATGAGGAGATGCCCTGTTCTGTATTATTTTCATCACATAAAAGATACAGGAACAGACACATTGCTGACTACCCAAAGGATTTATAGCAAAGTAGTCTATTCAAAAGTGGGTCATCAACACCTGTCCTGCCAGTTTGAACTGTTAGATCTGTCAGTGTTCTTAACTGGAAGGCACAGAAACTGTAAACTAAAAGCAGAAAAATGAACGTGTTGAAGTTTATTAAGAAGCTGGGTAGATGGGCAGTGGTGGAGCATGCCTTTAATCCCTGCACCTGGGAGGCAGAGGCAGGTGGATTTCTGAGTTCGAGGCCAGCCTGGTCTACAGAGTGAGTTCCAGGACAGCGAGTGCTACACCAGAGAAACCCTGTCTCGAAAAACCACAAAAAAAAAAAAAAAAAAAAAGAAGCTGGGTATGGGGCTGGAGAGATGGCTCAGCAGTTAAGAGCACCGACTGCCGACTGCTCCTCCAGAGGTCCTGAGTTCAATTCCCAGCATCCACATGGTGGCTCACAACCATCTGTAATGAGATCTGATGCCCTCTTCTGGTGTGTCTGAAGAGAGCAATGGTGTACTCATATACATAAAATAAATAAATCTTTAAAAAAAAAAAAAGCTGGGCATGGTGGTTCAAGTTTTTAACTCCAGTTTTTAGGAGAAGCAGAAAGATCTATATAACCAGACTGGTCTACATAACGAGTTCCCAGGATAGGCAGGGCTACATAGACAGACTGCCTAAAATTAAAAAACAAAAACAAAACAATCTCCCAAAAAACATTACTAAGGAATCTGGCAGAACAGGCTACAAGTTTCTTTTCTCTCTCTCTCTCTCTCTCTCTCTCTCTCTCTCTCTCTCTCTCTCTCTCTTTCTTCTTTTTTTCTTTCTTTCAAAGATTTATTTAATGTATGTGAGAACACTGTCACTGTCTTCAGACACACCAGAAGAGGGCATCAGATCCCATTACACATAATTGTGAGCCACCATGTAATTGAACTCGGGACCTCTGGAAGAGCAGTCAGTGCTCTTAACCATTGAGCCATCTCTCCAGCCCCCTACAAGTTTCTTGATAAAGATATTGCAGCTTGCTGTTGATAAACCTTTAATCTTAACCTGGATATAGTTGCTGGGGCTGGCATCCCTCCTTAAATAGACCCCTGATGTGTTCCTTATGGTTCACATTCATTTTCTGGGTGTGAGCATAGGGTTAGATTGGAGCTAGCAAGCAATGAACTCTGATTCCACTATTAAGGACAACTGGAGGGGTCAATGCAGTCACTCTCAGTTTCCTATAGAGGAGTTGGCGGGGGTAAGTTAAGAAATCCGTCTAACGTTTAGTTATGAAAACAAATAAAAACCAAATTCGCACCACGGATAGTTCCAATAAGATATTGTCACTCTGGGCCAGAGCCCATGTTTTAAAACAAATTCTCTTGGCCGGGCAGTGGTGGCACAGGCCTTTAATCCCAGCACTTGGGAGGCAGAGACAGGCGGATTTCTGAGTTCGAGGCCAGCCTGGTCTACAGAGTTCCAGGACAGCCAGGGCTATACAGAGAAACCCTGTCTCGGAAAAAACAAAAAACAAACAGAAAAACCCAAATTCTCTTAAGGACATTCAAATCACTTACATACATAGTCTTTCTCACAAACTTAGGTTTTAAAAAAAGGAACTCTGGTGTTAAGAAGATTAAAGACTTCTTTCAAGAAAGTGTGCAGTTAGTTGGGAAAGGGATAAGAGAAAAGGGAGGGAAGAGACTGATCTCAAATCTCGCGAGATCCCCCCCTTTAAGTACCGAGATCTGAGGCGTAGCGCTGGCCAATCACGAGGGGCGTTTTTCGTCGCGGTGACCGTTGCTAGGATACGCAGCGTTGTGCTGGCCCCTGAGCCCTGCGCCCCGGCTGTGCACTAGTGAGCGGTGAGACGCGGGGGGGACGTTCGTGAAGACTCCTCAGAAAGAAGTTCCTGTTGCGGGGTCCTAGCGGCGCCTCATCACATCAGGCAAGGTGAGACCTCTCTGCTTCCGTGCCTTTTCTCTGCGTGGGTTATGGTTCTGTGGCGACTCTGACTCGCTCCAAACGGAACAAACTCGAAATCGTGGGCTCTTGGCTGTTCTATTACTTGGGGTGGGAGGCTCGGCCTGGGAAGTTACACACTACGCCTAGACCGAAAAGATGCTCCAACCCGGGGAAGGATACAGACGCCTCAGAAGGAGGGGGCGGTCAGTCGGCTACAGAGCAAGGGACGCCGCAAGTTTGGGCTTAATACAGGTCAGAATGGTTGGGTCAGGGAGGATAATGGTAGTAATAAGGAAAACAAAACAACGTGATGCTTTCCATGTAAGAACTAAACTTCACAACAACTCTGCAAAATAAGGACTGCTGGCCACACTTTTGTTTTAGAGAAAACACATCCCGAAGGTGTGTGCCAAGTTTCTGTAGTGGTTACTGTAGAGGCACACTTTGTATCCTTAATCCCCGTGGAATCAGGGATTGTGTGAATACTGGCCTCCCTCCGCGATGATGTGAATTTGAGTCGAAGAACCCCAGAGATAGGGGTGTATTTGTTAAAAGAGAGCCCACCTCCCGTTTCTCTTACAAGTGGGACTAACATAAGGTAGGCTTTTCCCACTACAGTAAAGCAATGGTAAACAAATTTTTTTTTATCTTGTACATTTTCTCAGTTAATAAGAAAGTTAGAGTAACAGTTACTAATTGTGCTGGGATTACTGGATTTTTTTTTTTTTTTTTTTTTTTTTTTTTTTTTTGCTACTTTTGAGTTTTGACTATAGGACCTTTTTTTTGCAAAAATACTGTTGATGTCTTTGTATATAGTTCAAAACCATAGGGATATGGCACTACTTGGAATACAAAAATTCTAAGGTTCCCTCCTTCTCTCTTCCTTCCATCACAGGCATGTACCACCATACCTGATTTATTTTAATTTTTAAATTTTTTTTTTTTTTTTGGTTTTTTGAGACAGGATTTCTCTGTGTAGCCCTGGCTGCCCTGGAACTCACTCTGTAGACCAGGCTGACCTCGAACTCAGAAATCCGCCTGCCTCTGCCTCCCAAGTGCTGGGATTAAAGGCGTGCGTCACCACTGCCCGGCTATTTTAAATTTTTTTAAAATTAAAATTGTAAATCAAAATAGACATATCTTCCCAAAAATGTATCTTTTTTTTAAGACTTTTTTTTTTCTCTTAGTGGTGCTGGAGGATGGTTGAAGTAATAGTATTTTCTCTACCACTGAACTACCTTCAGAGCCCAAATATAGCAAATTTTTGTAATTGGGAATGCCTTTGTATAGGAGGATATCGAGAGATACACAAATATAGTTTCTGCTTGCCACTGAATCAGATGCTGAAGATTAAAGATATGAGCCAACTCTTGTTCTCAAGGGAAAGGAAGACATAAGCAGATTTTTTCAGCTATGGTAATAGGTACTGGGTCAGAGATGTGTGCAGGATATGCGGTAGCATATACAACAGTTCAATAAGCTCTCAGAAGGTGGAGGTGCTTTAGAATAGTCATGGAAGAATTCTGAGAAAACCCAGTGTGCAAGATGTCTGTTGGGCAATGAGACTCCTTAAGAGGGTGATGTCATAGGCCACCTGAACTGTGAGGCTCTACATTGGATGCCACTACTGTAAGGATAGAAAGGAAAGTGTGTGTGTGTGTGTGTGTGTGTGTGTGTGTGTGTGTTAAGCATTTGAAAGAATTAATAATTCTCACAATGGGAAGTGAGGGGGAAAAAATCAATGACCAAGTTTCTGACTTGTATGAGTAGGAGGTAATACCAAGAGGAAGGGCAGATTTGGGGGATATGATAGATTTTTCATTAATTATATACATTTGTCCCGAAAACAATTAGACTACATATGAGTGGAGAAATTAATTATTTGTATATAAAACCCTGATGTTAATTAAGTGTGCCAGGAAGATAAGGAGCTATTCATCTTTAGCTATTATCTGCTAAAGCCTTGAATGTGGATGTAATAGTCCAAGCAGAGCTTAGAGAGAAAAAGAAAAGGAGACTGGATGGCATTATGTATTGCCTTTAGAGCATATAAACCAAATTAGTACTTCCTGCTCCAGGATCAACAACCAAATAGAGGATGGAGACTGAAAAGAGAAGTCGAGTAGGCGAGGGTCATGCTGATGACTTCACATTGAGTGCACAACAGTCAAAGATAACATTACATCATGCAGTGGTAGACATCTAGGACGTAGTGGGAATAGGCTACTGGGTACAGCTTGATTACATAAGGAAGACTTTCTGCACAGTTTAGAGGTGTTTGCAGGACAAATTAGTTTCTGTGCTTAGGAAAAAATGACAAGAGATTGAAAAAAGTACATTTTAAAGATAGCTGCAGCAGTGGGAATACTACTTCCAGGGAGATGAAGTCTGTGAGCCATGTAGTGGGTTAAAGAGGGCAAATCAGAATAGAGCTTCCTCTTGAATGAGAGAGGGCTAGCTGTTGACACTGGATCAGGGTGGACTCCTTTGGTTATGTGCTCAAAAGGCCATGGAGTTTGTGTCCTAATTGTCTCAGACTTCTAGGAAATCAAGTTATTTGATGAGAGTGATAGGAACACACGGGGACATGATTAAGGATTGAATACACCAAGAATTAAGAGTACCTTGCCTTTGAAGAGATGGAATATTAAGGGAGGAATATTATAATAAATGTAGCTCATGCTGAGGTGTACTTGTGGAGTCAGAGGATGAGTTTGTAGTTAGTTTTCTTCGTCCACCTTTACAAGGGCCCCAGGGATTGAACTCATATCACCAAGCTTGCATGACAACTTTTTCTACCCAAATGAACCATTTCACTGGCCCCAATCCCATAGTTCTAAATGGACTATTAAAGTAAAATTTGAGTAAACTTAAAGCTAATTTTGACTTGTCGTAGTATCTGAGAATGACAGTGTGCGAGAAGAAAAAAATCATCTTGAACTGGGTGTTTGAAAGAAGGGTATAATGAAATACTAGTATTTTGGTGTACGAGACCTCAAAGGAAAATTGAATTTTTTTTTCAAACAGTGGTTAAAGTGAACAATGGCCAGTAATCACAAATCTTCAGCCCCTCGCCCTATTTCTCGGGGTGGAATAGGACTAACAGGAAGGCCTCCTTCTGCAATAAGACCCCTATCTGGGAATGTTCGAGTGGCGACTGCAGTAAGTTGGGAATCTGCAATAACAGATTTTACTTTATTGTTCCTTTATTCTTTAAACAATATTCTTGTATGAAAAATGTTTTGGAAATATGTAAAAATACAATGTCCAAGAACAAGTCCATTATCAAGGGATTATACTTACTGATTATCATATTTTAAAGGTATAAGAATTTACTTCTTGTGGTGCTGGGATCAAACACAGGGATTAGGTGAGAGTAAAGTTATTATAACTAAAATTGTGCAGTGTGTTTTAGAATCAAAATCAAGTGAGATAAAATAGACAAGAAACAGAATCAAGCACTTGTAAGAATTTTATTAAGCATTTCAAATTAGTTAAAAACACATAGAATATTCTTGAGACTCTGCCCCAAACTTAATGAATTCTTAAAGCAAATTTTTGTTTCTTCTTGTATCATTTATTATATTTACAAAAAGTGTAGAAACTTGATATTTTAAACAGTTTATAACTGGTAGAGGAAAATATTCATAATTAATATAAACTTGATAAGTCTGAGGGCTTTCTAATGATGATAGAAAAACCTAATACTTAAAAATATTTTTAGTTTTATATTTGAATTTACAAAAATTGAAGATTTCATAAAAATGGAAAGAATTGATAAACTGCTAATCTTTCATATGTGTGGTTCATAACTTTTTTTAAACAATATTGTGTAACCAATATTTATTTATTTATTTATTTATTTATTTATTTATTTATTATATGTAAGTACACTGTAGCTGTCTTCAGACACCTAGAAGAGGGCATCAGATCTCATTACAGTTGGTTGTGAGCCACCATGTGGTTGCTGGGATTTGAACTCATGACCTGTGGAAGAGCAGTCGGCGCTCTTAACCGCTGAGCCATCTCTCCAGCCCCAGTTCATAACTTTTTAAAAATTGAGACAAAAGGTAGCAGTGCACCTTTGATCTCAGCACTTGGGAAACAGAGACAGGTGGATCTCTGTGAGTTCCAGTCTAGCCAGGTCTACAGAGCAAGTTCTAGGATAGCCACAGCTACACAGAGCAATTATGTCTCAAAAAACCAGAGACAGAGAGAAACAGAGAGAGAGAGAGAGAGAGAGAGAGAGAGAGAGAGAGAGAGAGAGAGACTGAGAGACTGACTTCCTAATATAGACTGGGCTATCTTTGAACTCAGAATCTCCTGAGAGCTTAGACTGTGCCACCACACACTTCAGTATTCAGAATCTTAAAATGAAAAAGCAAACTTATTAATATGTATGAGTTTGTTCTAGATTAAAGTTATAAACTCATATTCAAGTAAAATTTCATGAGTTTTTATTTATTTTGATACTGGGAAAGAATAAAATTATAAATTGGGTTAGAACTCATTTAGAATGGTAATAACAAAAAGAAGAAAAGATATAATAATAGCCAAATATAAATAAATGAATGTTATTAGTAAAATTTTTTGATTGTTACAGAAATTGAGAAAAATATTTTAAAAAGTTAAGATAGTGGTATAAATCACTAAGTCAGTATGAGAAATACATTTGAAAAAGTATGAAGTTTATAAGCTGATTATTCTAAGATAAATAATAACTTACAAACATGATTACATTTTCATTATTATAATATTTAAAGACTTATTTTACATGTTGTTAGAAATGAAATGGAGGGCTAAGACACTCTGGAGACTGAAGGAGGAGAACTGTGAATTCAAAGCCAGATTGGACTACATAGGTTCCAATCATCCTGGAAAAATAGCAAGATCCTATCCAGGCCAGGATTGGACAATAGAAGTGCTGTGTCTCAGAAAAGGGAAGAAAAGAAAAGAAAAGAAAACCCCATCTTTTTCTCTGTTGTTTATACATGTGGTTTTGAGTAACTGAGAAAGTACGTAGCTCTGGTATCCAAGTTCCAATAATAGGCTAATTTTAGAAGAAATATAATATTGAGTCCTGTGTTTAAAGAAGAACAGCATCTTTTTTTTCCCCTTTTATGATTTATCTTGACTTTAAGATAATGGTATCATATCATTATAACCTAAAATGTAAATAATTTTCTAAAGTCTTCATATATATGGTATCTTTTTCTCTTGTTCTAGTAATAATTGGTGCTTTTAGTGCTTGTTAAATAGTTGCAAAGTTAATCTGACAATTTATTGCCCAGTTCCTGTTTGCCATGTACTTTACTTGTGTGGTGTCATTTTGAAATGAGTGGTGTTCGTTGTAAAACAATCAAACAGCGGCTGACTGGGAGCTTCTTCCTGTTCCAGGCATTGTCAGCTGTTTGGTATGTATCTTATCAGACTTTTCTGTACATTCACAGACACAAAACCACATATGCATATGTAGCTTGTGGTCTGATTCAACATCAGGATAACATTCTATTCATTGTTAGACTTTTTGCCCCTTTCAGTAGTACCTTTTGATTAGTCTTGAAGTGAGCACATGTACTCACACTTGATTCCATCTTATTTTCCTCTATACTGCATCTGGGAAGTGAGAAAGGAGAAAGCTCTCCCAATTCTGCTTGCTTAAAGCAGAAGAAAGAATTGTTTAGAAAGTTTCTAAAGCAAAGACTTACCTGTCTCTCCTAGAGACCACTGTGGGTAGCCCTGAACTTTTTAATTTGAATTATAATCGTTTCTGTTTTTTCAGCATAGTCTCTAGAATCTGTACCAGAGTTGGCAACTTATCTAAATAGTATGCAAGTAATTCTCTGAGTCACTTAAGACGTTGGTAATTTGGTACTGGGTAGTTTGGTTTTTCTTTCTTTTTTTTTTTTTATTTTACTCATTTTTTTACTGGATATTTTCTTTATTTACATTTCAGATGTTATCCCCTTTCCCAGTTTACCCTCTGGAGACCCCTACCTCATGCCCCTCCCCCTGCTTCTATAAGGGTGCTCACCCACCTACCCACCCACTCCTACAACAAAGTAAATGATAAAAATTTAATATTTTAAAATTTACACTCTATATTTAATCTGCTCTTGTACGCCAGTCTTTGGCAGAGACAGAAATAATAAAAAAGATAAAAAAAGATAGACGATGCAGAGAGATTTTGGAATACTTTCATAATTTTTATATGTTTTATAATTTTGTAATTTCCCATAACTTTCTGTGCTGTATAGTTGACAAGAGGAGAGTTATGTCTTTCCTCAGGCCATGAAATAATACTTTTTTTCAAAATGAATTTCCTAATTTTAAAGAAAATATATACTTATTATAATAATGCTTGAAACAGTAGATTCTATAAAGGAGAAAATCAACTGTAATATCATATAGAAATAATACTTTAATTTCTTTCTTAACATTTATGTATTTATCTGGGTGGAAGTGGAGGCACATGCCATGATGCCCATGAGAAGGTCAGAAGAAAACCTGTGGGAGTCAGTTCTCTCCTAGCATGTAGGGCCCAGAAATCAAACATAGACCAAAAGGTATGGCACTAAGTGCCCTTACCTAACTGACCCTACTTAAAAAAATTTTTTAGGTAGCTTTTGCTATGTAGTCTAAGCTGGCCTTGAACATGTACATTTTGTAGAGTTTTAATTTTTATAAAACTTCTCTTTATAATCTTATGCTAGTAGATATATACTGTTTTCCCTGGTTTAATAAAAGTGTAAATTTTCTTCTCATTTAGATGCCACCAGCAACAGCAAGACCGGGTTCTCGTGGTGGTCCCCTAGGGCCTGGTGGAGTTTTGTCATCTCAAATCAAAGTTGCTGACCGTCCTGTAACCCAACAAGGTTTGAGTGGAATGAAGACTGGCATGAAAGGTATTTATTTTATGAAGATGAATATATTTTGTTCCAAAACTATTACAGCACATCTTAATAAATGAGAAATGTAGCTTGTAGTTCTTACTTTTTGACTTATAAAATTGTTAGATAACAGAATGCATGTGGGATACATTGTGAATTAGAAAACTATGTGCTTATGTATTATATATATAATGCACATGACACACTTTGATCTTCATCATGAAGTTTTGTTACAACTGGAAGAAATTTGAAGAAAAGTTGATTATTAAAAATTAGATTTCCATTACTATATAAAAATATTTTGAAATTAGTTTAATAGTATTCAACTTAAAATTAGACTTACTGGGCCTGTGAAATGGCTCTACAGATAAAGACTCCTGATGCCTGACCTATGTGATGGAAGGAGAGAACCAGCTCCCACAGGCTGTGAGCTGACCTCCATACATGTGCCATGGCAGGGACCCTACACATGCAATTTAAACATTCTAATGTAATAAAAATTCTAAATGATACTATTAAAAACATTTATTAGGAGTTAAGAAATATTACTGCTTTTTCTCCATTATAATAATTAGGAAAGGAAATAAAGACTGACATTATACTTCTCTCTAAGGCATAATTATTTATTTATTTTTGAGACTGTCTCAAAAATACTGTTCTTTACACTCTCTATGCACCTGAGGATAATCTTGAACTCTTGTCTTCCTACTTTAGCTCTCTCAAGTGTTGATATTATCATACTTGGCTTAAATTAGTTTTGCAAATTCTTTTCTTTCTGGTATGGTACTGGAGATAGAACCTAGGACCTTGTGCATAGTAGGCAAATGCCCTACCACTAAGTTATATACCTAAACCTATTACATTATGCTTATTTCAGAAATTTGATCAGTGTCATGTATAAGCCAAATTAAACAATGATTAAAATATTTAGTTTTTTTCTTTTTTTTTCCTATAGAAGGTTTATTATTATTATTATTTATTATTTTTGATACTTTATTTACATTTCCAATGTTTCCCCTTTTCTGGGTCTCCTCTTTGGAAACCCCCTATCCCCTCCCCATCCCCGCCTCTATGAGGGAATTCCACCTCCCACCCACCTGCCCTGAGGTACAAAGTTAATTTCAATTACAATATAAATATAACAATAGTGATATAACTAAATAACACTGATAAGACATATAAGTTATCTGGATGGTTTTAAGTAGTGTGAGGTAGCATATATACATTATGTGAAAATCCTGCAGAACTTTATTAGGGACTTGAGCATTCCTGAGTTTTGTGTCTATTGCAGTCTGGTAACCAATTCCCTTTTTATACCAAGGGACAACTGCATTTTTTTTTTTTTTTTTTTTTTTGGTTTTTCAAGACAGGGTTTCTCTGTGTAGCCCTGGCTGTCCTGGAACTCACTCTGTAAACCAGGCTGGCCTCAAACTCAGAAATCCACCTGCCTCTGCCTCCCAAGTGCTGGGATTAAAGGCGTGCGTCACCATTGCTCGGCGACAACTGCATTTTTATTATTTAATTTTATTATTATTTGTGTGTGTGTGTATGTGTGTGTGTGTGTGTGTGTGAGAGAGAGAGAGAGAGAGAGAGAGAGAGAGAGAGAGAGAGAGAGAGAGGAAATAGACACACAGAGGGTTGGGGAGACACATGTGTATAGTGCAGGTGTGAAAGTCAGACGACAATTTTCTGGAGGTGGTCCTTTCCTACTGTGGGCTCCTGGGATCACACTCAGGTTGTCAGGCTTGGGTGGTGAGCACTTTTACCCGCTGAGCCATCTTGCTAACCTAACCACTTCTTAACCTTCCTAACCACTGCATTATAATAGTGTGGTGTTCCTTTTAGGAGTCTTAATTTTTTTATAATACCATATTGCTTACTAAGTAGAAAACCCATTGCTTATTTAGAAGTTTTTGCTTATTAATAATGTAAAAAAGTAAGTCAATTATTATGTCTTTGACCTTTATATGTATGCTATGGCACTTGTAACCCACACACATATCATACAATCTAATGATAATGAAATAACATTTAAAAAAAGTCCTTCTGTATTGCTCTGTTCTAGGCTTCCATCGGTCTAGTTTCTATGTAGTTAGTCTGTCCTGTAGTGATTAGTTTCTTTTTAAAAATACTGTCTTATTCTTTTTCAATTCTGTGTATGTTTGTGTGGGTTTGTACACAGAAGTACAGTGCCATGGAAGCCAGAAGAGGCTCTCAGATTTCCTGGAGTTAGAATTACTGGCACTTGTGAGTTGCCCAACGTGGGTGCTGGGAATTGAACTCAGGTCCTCTGGAAAAGCAGAGGTGCTCTTAACCACTGAGCCATTTCTCTAGACCAGAGTCTTGTTTGTTTGTTTGTTTCTTTCTTTCTTTCTTTTTTTAATTTAATATTTTATGTATTCCCTTTATATTCTGCTCACTGCTCCCTCCTGGTCATCCCACCAATCCTTCCCCCATACCCCCCTCCCCTTTTCCTCTGAGTGGGTAGGGACTTCCCTCCCTGGGTATCCTCCCACCCCGGCACTTCAAGTCTCTGTGAGGCTAGGCGCATCCTCTCCCACTGAGGCCAGACAAGGCAGCCCAGCTAGAAGAGAACATACCTCACATACAAGCAGCAGCTTTGGGGATACCCCCGCTCCAGTTGTTCAGGACCCACATGAAGATCAAGCCTCATATCTACTGCATATGCATGGGAGGTCTAGGTCCAGCCAGTGTATGTTCTATGGTTGGTGGTTCAGACTCTGAGAGCCCCAAGGGTCCAGGTTAGTTGGAGAGTCTTGTTTGTTTACAGCCTCGCTTTTAGTCCCATCTTTGTGGTCTGAGTTCAGCCTCCTTGATGCCATGATTCTAGGACACTAGTTTTCAGCTGTTCTTCCTATGATACCGTGGCATTCATGAGGGAGGTCTGAGAACAGTGGCGTGTAATAGTGACTGTGCTTTGGATTTGTTGTCATATTGATTATTAATGTTCATATCACAAACTTTTTTTTTAGGTCCCCAGAGGCAAATTTTAGACAAATCTTACTATCTTGGACTTCTTAGGTACGTAAACTAAGTATTTTTTTTAATTCATGACCTTGGAGTTTTAGTTGTGGTATTTATTACAATAATTAGTTACCTTTTGAATTCTAAGAATAATTTTGTATTCTAACACAATTTCTAGTTAATAGGCTGCACTGCATGATAATACAGTTAGATTGAGATTTGTGGGGTACAGGCAGGTGCCTATATGTGGTATTGTGTACACATGTCTGAACTGATGTTCACACACTTACGGGGATGGATGTGGGTGCTTGAGGACAGCCTTGAGTGTCACTTGTCAGACACCGGCCACTTCTGTTTTTGAGACAGGAGCTCTTTGCTACCTTGGAGCTTCCTAAGGAGGCTAGGTAGGATACTGGCTGTTGAACCTCAGTGATCCTCCTGTTCTTGCCTCCCCAAGGCAGGATTACAAGCATGGGCCATCAAACAGCTGTTTTACATGGGTTCTGGCAATTGTACTCAGGCCCTTGTGCTTGCAAGGCAAGTATATTACCAATTGTACTGGCTGGTTGTGTGTCAACTTGACACAAGCTGGAGTTATCCCAGAGAAAGAGCTTCAGGTGAGAAAAATGCCTCCCTGAGATCCAGTTGTAAGGCATTTTCTCAATTAGTGATCAAGGGGGGAGGGCCCATTGTGGGTGGTACCATCTGTGGGCTGGTAGTCTTGGGCTCTATAAGAAAGCCAGCTGAGCAAGCCATGAGAAGCAAGCCAGCAAGGAACATTTCTCCATGGCCTCTGCATCAGCTCCTGCTTCCTGACCTGCTTGAGTTCCAGTCCTGACTTCCTTTGGCGATGAACAGCAACTTGAAAGTGTAAGCCGAATAAACTCTTTCCTCCCCAACTTGTTTCTTGGTCATGATGTTTGTGCAGGAATAGAAACCCAGACTAAGACACCAACTAAGCTGTCTTCCTAGCTCTACGCTGAGATTTTATGATTTTATGTAGTTTTGTATATGCAAGACATTTTGTCTCAGTCTGTTTGTGCTGCCATGATAAAATATCCAAGATTGGCTAAGTTATAAATTACAAGAATTTATTTCTCATACATTATAGAAGTTGGGAAATCTTACGATTAAGGTTCTAGGAGATTTGGTGTCTGTTCTTTAAAGCTGGCACATTCTTCTTACCTTTACATCATGAAAGAAAAATGAGGTCAATAAGCCCCTTCCAGTTGTTTTTTTAAGACACTAACATCTATGAAATAGCCTTCATGGCCTAATTAGAAATTGAAAGACTCAATTTATTTCACACGTGCATGCATGTGTGTTGAGTGGCTTGACACTGGGCCTTTCTACATTGCCCTGGCTGTCCTGGAACTCACTTTGTAGACCAGGCCTGCCTCAGACTCACAGAGATCTGCCTGCCTTTGCATACCAAGTGCTGGGGTTTAAGGTCTGTGCTACTACATCTAACAGAAGGCTTAATTTCTTAACACTGCTAAGTTGAGGATTAAATTTCAATATGATTTTAGAAGGAACACAGGCATTCAGATCATATTTTCATTTTTTTTCAGGAAGTAATAATCTTATTCTTTTTTAGGGTTATTCTAAATATATTATTCATATAGTTGAAATATTGCTGATTTAGTATTAAGAAAGGAAGTATATATTTATAATACATTATTGCAGATATTTATGTAAGTATGTATTTGGTCATTTGTTACAAGCTTGCCCTAATTTTAATTAATTTATAAGCCTTTTTTGGGTATTTTGAGTCAGTATCTCACTTTATAGCTTTAACTGTCCTGGAACTCATTATGTAGACCAGGCTGTCTCAACTCACAGAGATCTACCTGCCTCTGCCTTTTGAGTGCTGGGATTAAAGGTATGTGACACCATGTCTAGCTTTAGGCCTTTTAATAAGATCTCTAAATGAAGAACTTTAAAAGAAATACACCTTTTTTTTTTTGTTTGTTTTTTTGTTTTTCAAGACAGGGTTTCTCTGTGTAGCCCTGGCTGTCCTGGAACTCGCTCTGTAGACCAGGCTGGCCTCGAACTCAGAAATCCACCTGCCTCTGCCTCCCAAGTGCTGGGATTAAAGGCGTGCACCACCACTGCCTGGCTAGAAATACACCATTTTAATTTTATGTGTTTGAGTGTTATACATGCATGTATGTATTTATGGAACGTGTATACCCTTTGCCTGTGGAACTCAGAAGAGGGCATTGGATCCCCTGGAACTGGTGTTACAGATAGTTATGAGCTGCCACGAGGGTGCTGGGAAATGAACCCTGTTCTTACCTACTAAACTATCCCCAATCCCTCTATAAAGAAAATAAATTAATTTGTCTCCACATAATATCTTTCCTTAGCTGTCCTAGTGATATATCTCTATTTTCCTTTGGTTTTTTTAGTTTTGCTTCTGTTTTTTGAGACAGTGTCTCATTCTGTAACACTAGCTAATTTGAAACTCACTGTAGGGGCTGGAGAGATGGCTCAATGGTTAAGAGTGCTGATTGCTCTTCCTGAGTTCAATTCCCAGCAACCACATGGTGGCTTACAACCATCTGTAATGGGATCCGATGCACTCTTCTGGTGTCTAAAGACAGCTACAGTGTACTCATATAAATAAAATAAATAAATCTTAAAAAAAAAAAAAAAAGAAAAGAAACTCACTGTATAGACTAGGCTGTCCTCAAATTTGCATTGACCTTCCTGCCTCCTGGCATGTTGAGATCAAAAGTGCCTGGCCTGTTTATCTTTCTTAATGACTGGAGACTCTATGCCAGGTATTTTTTCTCATTTGCTCAGTGGAGTAAGATGAGATAGTTTCCATTCTTAGTCACACAAGCTCCTGAAACTATTCTTTGTAAATGAATTTGATATTGTTATACATTTATGAAAAGTATATTTGTTAGGAGTCTTTTCTGAGTTATAAGCATTGCTGAATTTCTTCTTTCTTTTCAATTAGGAGCAAAATAAGTGAACTTACAACTGAAATTAATAAGCTTCAGAAAGAAATAGAAATGTACAACCAAGAAAATTCAGTGTATTTGTCATATGAAAAGAGGTGAGTAATCTTACAGTTAAAACATACAGGACCTTTATTAGGAATTCATACTTATGAATATCAATTCAGTATTATGAACATAATTTATTGAATATGTGTACAACATCC
>CM052702.1:88688962-88700567 GCA_028551405.1 Uromys caudimaculatus
TCTTAAATTTTTTTTTTTTTTTTTTTTTTTTGCTTGACACTTAAAAATATTTTTTAAGGGGGCTGGAGAGATGGCTCAGCAGTTAAGAGAACTGACTGCTCCTCCAGAGGTCCTGAGTTCAATTCCCAGCAACCACATGGTGGCTCACAACCATCTGTAATGGAATCTGATGTTGTCTTCTGGTGTGTCTGAAGACAACGACAGTGTACTCACATTTGTAAAGTAAATCTTAAATTTTTTAAAAAATACTAAATAATACATCAGTCTATTTATTCTTGTGAAAAATTAAAACTGCAAGAGTACAGAAATTAAATTACCCATTTTATTTCTCCTTCATTTCTCTCCTCTGAAATAACTTGGCTTAACATATTGATAGGAATTCTTACAATTTTGTTTGCATCTTAAAAATTATTTTAAAATACATTTATTTTATGTACTATTTACTTGCCTGTGTAAACCTCCAGACACATTCATGGAAGTTGGAGGACAACTCATTTCTCTTCTCTACAGGAATCAAGTACAGGTTACCAGCTGTAGTAGGAAGTATCTTCACCTGCTGAGCCATCTTGCACACCGCCTATCCGCTTTAACGACATTTATAAGTTATATACAAGTGTTTTCCTATAAATACTTAAATAGTAATTTTCAAAAGCATTACAATTTATTAGTTATAAATGACTTCAGTGCTTTAAAATCACCTTTTACCTTGCTATGGGGTGTTGTCACCATGAAACTTAAATAACATTGTAGCATCCAGATTACCTCCATTTGTATGTTTAATTTTGTGCACATTCTGTCAAAATACAGTATTGTATAAAAATAGTTTCACGAAGGATACTTCCTACTCTGGACAGTCACCTTCGTAATGCTGATAATGGCCTGTCCTTGGAGTGACACGACTTCCAAGGAAGTCCCAGTATTAGAATTTTCTTCTAATTTGTTAGGAACATTAAACAATTATGGTACCTTGAGTTGATGAAGTGACTAGCTTTTGTCTTAGACTGTTGATTAGACAAATTATGATATAACTAGTTGATATTGTTAATACTTTCCAATGAAATGTTGCTAATTAGAGTATGTTGCAGTTCATAAATTTGCTGAGCACCATAGCCTATAACAAACACTTTGAAACCCAATATTAACTAGGACTTTCTTTATGTTGTGTTTTATATTTGTTTTATAGATCTCGTTCTACTCTTAATTACGTGTGTATGTGTGTGCACATGAGTGCAAATATCCTTCGAGGCTAGAAGAGAATAAAGGTGTTGAATCCCTGGAGGCCAGAAGAGAATGAGGGTGTTGAATCCCTAGACCTGGAGCTATAGGCAGTTAAAGCTGCCAGATGTGGGTGCAAGGGGGTGAACTCACATCCTCTGTGAGAGCAGTACATGCTTTCAACTGCTGTGCCATCTTTTTAGCACCTGATGTTCTGTTTTAAATATGCGAAAATCAGATTCTTTTTTAAAGAAAACTTAATTTTGTAAAATACTTAAATGTTAAATATTTTTACTTATGTTGTAATGTATTAGGTAAATAAATATAAAATGTCAAAGAATAAATTAAAAACTAAAATTATTAAAAATATTAATAACATGTAAAACACGCTATTTATGGGTTTAATGAGCTAATATTTGTTGAATGGAAAGAAGTTAATTAGTGATCTGATATATATCTACCACTCAGGTATTTTAGGTCTTACTACCACTAATTTATATTATAAATATAAAAAAGAAGTATTATATTTTAAAATATAAAGTATAGATTAGAATGTTATAAATATAACATTAAGGCTTATTAGTTGTCATCATCAACTACACCTAAGTAGTTTTTGACTATTTTGATTAGTTTTTTTGACTAGTTTTACCTTTTATTTAAAAAAACCCAATAGCCCCCCCCAAAAAAATCCCACAGTTAAAAACATTCCTAAAACAACAAAATTCTGCCACAGTGCTTTAATTCCAGCACTCCAGAGGCAGAGGCTCTCAAATCTCTGAGTTCCAGACTAGCCTGGTCTGAATTGCAAGTTCCAAGACAGTCAGGATTACACAGTGAGACCTCTCCAAAAACAACAACAACAAAAAAAACAACAAACAAACCATATATCTATATATTTAAATGTATTTTAAATATATATATACAATTTCTTTAAAATGTGGACTATAATTTATACTTAATAGAATATTATGAAAACTGAATTAATACAGATACCGGTTCCTGAACACTCTTTGGGACAAAGTAAAGCTGTGCTGTTACTTGCTGATACCATTCCTTGACTTAAGGGTTAGGCTTAATGTACTGTTTATGCTTTGTTCGGTTGGGGTTTTTCTTTTTGTTGTTGTTTTTTAATTTTGGGGGAAAGAAAGTTATTTTATATTTTCACTGTTATAAATTTGTAAAACAGTTAATATTTTCCAGAAGGGGAAAAATACAAGTGGCAAATAATTTCCAAAGCAGTTTCATACTTTTCTTTATCAACTTGGTCTTTTCAAAGCAGGCAAAGCTCTTCAGTGTATGGTCTTAAAGGGACAGTTTTTCATTATTTATCACTTTTCTACACCAAACATTTAGTTTACTTATTGGCCAAATGATGAATATGTTTAGTTTTTCATTTTAACTCACTATTTTTTCCTTAGAAAATAAGATATGTAGAAGGATTAACACTGAAATGACTATAGCTAATTATAAAAATAAATATGTATATTAAGACTTACCTAAAACATTAAGGCTAACAAAATGGTGCTTTTTTTAATATATATGTTTTCTTTTAGTTGGTAGATAAACTTAATACCAATACTGAAATGGAAGAAGTAATGAATGATTACAACATGGTAAGAAAATATATAAATATAATCACTAGCTCCATATAAATCATATCTTCTAAAATAAAGCATTTATCTAGAAGTAGTTTGATAAAACTTTATGGACCTTATAGACAGTTATGACTCTGATCATAAATATCACAATTATCATTCAGCACTCTTCATTGTTCTTTTAAGTCTTGTTATCCCCCTCCCGGTCCTCATCCCATTCCTCCTCACCCCATCTCCAAGAGGAATTCGACCCCACCCCACCCCCTGGGTCCTCAAGACTCTCCAGGGTTGGGTGCGAGGGTTGGGTGCATCTTCTCACTGAGGCAAGACCCGGCAGTCCTCTTCTGTATATGTATCAGCAGTCTCAGATCAGCTCATCTATGCTGCCTGGTTGTTGGTTCAGTGTCTGAGAGATCTCAGGAGTCCAGGTTAGATGAGACTGATGGTCTTCCTTATGGGGTCACCCTCCTCCTTAGCTTCTTTCAGCTTTTCCCTAATTCAACCCCAGGGGTCCCTGGCTCTGTCCATTGGTTGGGTGTAAGTATCTGCATCTCACTCTTTCAGCTACTTGTTGGGCCTCTCAGAGGGCAGTCATGCTAGGCTCCTGTCTGTAAGCACACCATAGCATCAGTAATAGTGTCAGGTCTTGGAGCCTCCCCTTGAGACGGATCCCGATTTGGGCCTGTCACTAGACCTCCTTTCCCTCAGTCTCTTCTCCACTTTTATTCCTGCAGTTCTTTTAGAGAGGAATAATTCTGGGTCAGACGGCAACCCCATCCCTCCACTTGATGCCCTGTCTTTCTACTGGATATGGACTCTACAAGTTCCCTCTCCCCACTGTTGAGCATCCCTCACTTTGAATCCTGAGAGTCTTTCACCTAGGTCTCTGGTACATTCTGTAGGGTGCCCCCACCTTCTACCTCCCAAGGTTGCCTGGTTCCATTCTTTCTGCTGGTTCTCAGGGTTTCACTTCTGTTTCCCCCCCCAGCACCCCGCCCCCCCCATACCTGATCATGTTCCCCTTTTCCCTTCCCCTCTCCCATCCAGGTCCCTCCCTCCCTCTGCCCCACCCCCTCCCTGTGATTGCTTTCTTCTCCCTCTCAAGTGGGATTGAGGCATCCTCACTTGGGCCATAAAGCTTTGTTTCAACTGATCTTGAACTAAGGAAGTTCCATCTATATTGCTTGACTATATATTAGTTAACAATATTTTGGTTTCAACTTTTTAAAATGTTTCTTTAGGTTTTAATATTTTACAAATAGAATTAAAACTCAATAGAAATACTATCTTTAAAATCTTACAGTTTTTTTAAAAATTAATTATTTAAAGTGCATGGATGTTTGTCTGCATATATGACTGTGCCCTATGCCCTCAGAGGCTAACAAAAGGGATCACATTGCCTGAAACTAGAGTAACAGATGAGCAACCACTTGTGGGTGCTGGGAATTGAACTCAGGACCTCTGGAAGAGCAGTCAATGCTCTTAACCACTGAGCCATCTTTCCAGCCCAAAAATTTATTTATTTTTTTTAAGACAGGGTTTTCTTATGTAGCCCTGGCTATCCTGGAAGTCGCTCAGTAGACCAGGCTGGCCTTGAACTCAGATCTATCTGTCTCTGCTTCTTGAATGCTGAGAAAAAAGGCATGCCCCACACAGCCTGACTCAACCAAAACAATAACAACAAAAACCCTAAAACCCCAGAATATTTTAAATGACTTCTAAATTTGGGGTTCTAAAATAATTTAGTAAATTATTTTTATTTTCAAAAACTTAGAAATGAATATTATTGCTAGAAATAACAAAATCCTAGAAAATTATTTGGTCAGTTGTTTGTGGTATATCCAGATTCAGGTCTGTGTATATACAGTCAGCTAGGAGTCATTAAGAAATCATGAGGGATTTAATGACAACATCATGTTGATTCTAGATTTAGCATATAGCTAAATAATAATAATAATAGTATTCATTTATTTATTTCATTTATTTATATGAGTACACTGTAGCAGTTTTCAGACATACCAGAAAAGGGCATCAGATCCCATTACAGATGGTTGTGAGCTACTTGCTGGGAAATGATCTCAGGACGCCTGGAAGAGCAGTCAGTGCTCTTAACCGCTGAGCCATCTCTCCAGCCCCTACTCAAGTATTTATTGAACATACAGTATATTGCTGAAATGCTGTTTACATAAATTAATTTTAGCCGGGCAGTGGTGGCACATGCCTTTAATCCCAGCACTTGGGAGGCAGAGGCAGAGGCAGGTGGATTTCTGAGTTCAAGGCCAGCCTGGTCTACAGAGTGAGTTCCAGGACAGCCAGGGCTACACAGAGAAACCCCGTCTCTAAATAAATAAATAAATAAATGAATGAATGAATGAATGAATGAATGAATGAAAGAAAGAAATTTTTATTTTTAATTATTAGAACACTAAAGAAAAATGAATTATTTTGGTGTAAGCTTATTATGTTAATATAAGGACTAATTATTTATCTTGTAGTGTTCTTTGTTAGAGGAAAGTTATATTTTTTCTAACTTTTGCATGTGGCATTATTACGATAATCTCATTTAAATCATAGCCTTTAGAGTAATCTTTACAGAGAGAGTCTGATTTGGTGGTTACCCTTTTTTTAAATGAATAATGTCTGTTAACTGTTTACACAGCTTAAAGCTCAAAATGATCGAGAAACACAAAGTATGGATGTCATATTTACTGAAAGACAAGCGTAAGTTCATATGCATAAATGCATTTTGGTAGCGTTTAATTTCTGAGTCATTTATTTTCTTATAAACTTTTAACTTTTCTCTTATTTTTCTTTTGTTAATTGTTGGATTAAATTTTTATTTTTATTTCATGTGTACTGGCATTCTGCCTGCATATTTGTCTGTGAAAGGGCATTGGAGCCCCTGGAACTGGAGCCACAGAGAGCTGTGAGCTGCCCTGTGGGTGCTGAGAACCGAATCTGGGGCCTCTGGAAGATCATCTTGTGCTCCCAACACTGAGCCATCTCTCTAGCCCTTAATTACCGGAGTCCTGTGAGTCAGTGTCTTACTGTGTGCTGCAGGCTTTTGCAAACTCAGGAGGATCTTTCTGCCTCAGCCTCCCGAGCGCTGGGACTACAGACAAGAACCACAACTGGCACCTTATTGAACTTTTACATTTAAAGTTTATATTTGTAATAGAAAATGCATCATCTTAATTTTCCATAAAATTTTAATATAACATTTATCTAAATGTCAAATATATGGCTGTCTTATTTACTTACTCCCAAGGAGCTAAATTTTATACAAAGGAAAGGACTACCCAGTTTATAAATATGATTTCTGCTTCTAAAGACTTAAACTCTAAGATGAATTATGTCTTATATCTGAAACTTAGAATTTTAACCTAGGCTTTTAAGTAGATTGAATTATGATCCTTTAGTTCCACTTTAATATCAATCAGTAGGCTTTGTACATTAATTGTCATTAAGCATTATTTGCAAATTATGAGACCTTTATTATTAGTCCTTTTTTGTAAAAAGGTATCATGTACATCCTTTTGAATATCTTTATTAAAGAGAAATTGGAATGTCATAGCATTGTATACTTGTGTATCATGTTCCAAGTTCTGTCATCATGTTTATAGCTGTGTTCTGTCTTCAGTTCTGGCCACTATCCCTTTCCATGTATGCAGATGAAGAAAACCACAGAAAGTGTGTTACACTACTTCATCCATAAGTGTAGTTCAGGGTTTTACAGATAGCCTTATTTCTAAAAGGCGCAGGTAAATACACTTAGTTTTTCAACATATAGAAGGGTAAAATACAGATTTTGCTGGTTCTTAATTCCACTCTTTAAACTATTAAGTTGTTAAAATCATGTTTGCAGCTAAGCTATTATAAGAGAAATGGTAAACATTTCACTTTAGATAGACCCTTTCTATGTTAGGGCTAATTTTTCCAGAATGTGTCTTTTGATCTATTAATATGCTGTGAGCTATTAGCTATTCTTCCAAGAATTGTTTATCAACTAAATTTTGATGTTTCTCTGTGTGTGTAACACATACACACATACACACATACACACACACACACACACAGAGAGACAGAGAGAGAGACAGAGAGAGAGACAGAGAGAGAGACAGAGAGAGACAAGAGACAAGAGTCAGGAAGAGAGGGAGGGAGGGAGGGAAGAAGCCAGGGACTTGTACATGCTATGCAGATGCCCTTCAAAAGCTCAGTACTTTACTCTTTAATTATCAGAGAACACCTGAGCCTAGTAAAATCTATAAGTACTAAAGGAAAAAAAAATCTTTGACCATGTTTAGATTTAGATTTCTTCAGTAATTTGACCAGGTACCTTTTTCTTTCTCTAAAAATGGTTGGCAGTGTCACTGTAGAAAATCAGTGTTCTAGAAAACAATTTGGGAAACTTTGCTCTGTTTATTGAAGCAGAGATAGATGTGTGTGGATTACTTAAATATTCTCAGTTATAGCTCAGAATGATTTTAAAAATAATCTCCCAAAAGAAATAGAGATTTTTTTTATTTTAAATAAAATTCATAATTAGTTATGATGCCCAATTTAGGAGCCATTGTAATATTAAACATGGCAATTGTATATGAAACTCTTCCTAACAATCACTGTCAAATACAGTATTGATTAGTATGGATTATTCCAAATCATTGTACATGTGCTTTAAATTGTAACAAATTTTTGAGGAAATCTTGTTTTTTAAGTTCAGACAGCATTAGAAAATATTCTCTACTCTCTAATTCTGTGAATTCATTTGTGAACATAAGATCAATTTATATAGTTAAAGCTTCCTGTTTCTCATTTTGATGATTTAAGTCTAAAATTTATTATTTCTTTATTGATTACAATTTTAGTATAATTTAAGACATCGCAGCATGTGTATTTGTTAATACCAGAATCTGCTCACTTTAGTTGATAAATAATTGTGTTTAACTGTGGCTCCAGCTGCATATGTAGCAGAGGATGGCATTGTCTGGCATCAATAGGAGGAGAGGCCCTTGGTCCTGTTAAGGCTCAATTCCCCAGTGTAGGGAATGCCAGGGCAGTGAGGTGGGAGTGGTGGGTGGGAGGGAGCATGGGAGAGGGGGGTTTCCAGAGGGGAAACCAGGAAAGGGGATAACATTTTAAATATGAATACATAAAATATCCAATAAAAAATAATTGTCCTTAGGCCTTGTTTTTAGTAGTCTGAAGTTTCCTGAACACTGCTAACACTAGTAAATGCTGGTAGTATAGATAAATTATTAAACTTAGCTAACCAGTATATGGGTTATTGCATTTGGACTTTCTTGTGCAATACAGTAAAAAATAATAACTGATATTAACATAAGGTACTAATCATTATGAAGGTCTGCTGGTTATAGTTTTGTTTGCCAAATAAAAATCTTTTTATCTAAGCTATAAATAGACTGAAAGTATTTTTTAAAAATTCAACAGGATAAAATTACTTTTCTTCATGTACCTCATTGATATCTATGTATCTGTCTTCAATAAACCCATCATCATCTACCACAAATGAATGCAGCTGTTCAAATATTACTGTGGTGTCTTCAGAGTTTGTGTCTGTTATTTGTGAAAGAGAACTTGGGTTTCTTGTAAGACCATTTTCATAGGTTTCTGCTTCATGCTCTTCCAGGCGATGGTGATTGTAACTGAGCAGAATATTGTACCACACTGGGCACTTGATAGCAATGAAGATGAGCAGGGAAGTTAGCAGTACAGTGGCAACAACACCAACCAGGAAAGTCCAGCTTTTCCCAAGAGGCTCATGCTCTGAAATAGAAGAGAGAGGTTTTGTTAAGTTGACAGAAGTCAAGCAGTATTGGAAAAGAACATACTTTATACAGTTTTCTGTGAATAAAATTACTAATACACTAAAGACAAGTGTGGACAAGCAACATCATTTTCCAAAATGACTAAAGGTTGAGCAACCCTAACTAAAAAACCCAAGATGCTCTGAAGTTTGTAACTTCACTTTTTGATCCTTAACATGATTTCACAAGTGGAAAACTCATAGAAGACATCAACAGAGAGGTCACAGTACAAAGAGAGAAGCCCAAAAAGTATTGTATAGATTATCTTCAGGCTACATACATGTGGTGTTTTTGACACATAAATGAATTTTGTGTTTAGACTTGGATCTCCTCTCAAATATGCAGTACTCCATATTAAAAGAAAACCAGGTATTGTTATGAGCTCATATAAAACATTAACATATACTTGTGAAGTGTGTCTAGTCTAGTAAATAGTAATTAATATTGATGTCATGCACATGATATCTAATTGAGCATGGGTTAGATTTCCAATATTTTATAAATTTTTGTTGAGATGAAGAATTGTTCTTTTACATTGTTCCTAGAAACTCAAAAGAGTAAAGGACAAAAAGAACAGTGTATTTAGTACCGATACCTTCAGCAGTAGTAATACTCAAAACCAGTACATTACCTGAGTCCCATGTTAAGTTGTTTAAAGAGCTATTAAAAGACAAATTCCTAATGGACTGGAAATCTTCAGTTATGGTGGAAATATATTTAGAGTGGCACTCAGTTGTGAAGGGTGCTGACTTGATGCTGTAGTGCTTTAGGTCATCTGGGTAGCTACATGTGGTGATGTTCTCATTTTCTGGTAAAGAAATAAAGATGTATTAATGACAATAGAAGTAGTTCATACCACAGTATTGATTTAGACTTTTTGGTAAGTCTGTCTCAGTAGACAATAAGAAGTACTGGAAAGCTGGATGGTTCAGTAGTTAAAAGCACTTGGTACTGTTGCAGAGAATCTGCATTGAGTTTTCAGCTTCCACATGGTGGCTCATGATCATCTTTAGGTCTAGTTCTAGAGGATCCAGGACCCCCTTCTGAACTTTGCAGGCACAAGGTATACACATGGTGCACATACATTCAGGCAAAATACTTATACGTATAATTCAAAATAAATGAACCAAAGTTTTTTATTGTAAGAAAGTGACTCTTGATATATTTACATGCCAACATGGGTGTTGATTCATATGCCCATTATATAGATTAAATGCAGTATGTGTTTATCATTTGGTTTTTATGTTGGAAAATTTTATGGTTTTATGTTATAATCTGGTTTCCAAGCAGAGCATGATGTACAGTTAACAAAATAAGCCTGAACTTATCTTAACTTTGAGTTAACTTAACTGAGTTAACTGAACTTAACCTTGAGTTCAGTATGCAGAGCTAGAATTAGGCATATCTTGTGTATTTTGTGATAACCCTAAAGAATATATATGAAGTTTTTGAACATCTTTTTTAAAGCTAGAACCTTACTATGTATTCCTAGCTGATCTGGAACTAACAGAGATCTATCTGCCTCTGCCTCCCAAGTTCTGGAATTAAAGGTATGCCCTATTACACCTGACATATAAAAATGCTTTATAACGACTCTTCATGTTTAATACTACCTTCTTGCATATATCAGTCTTTAAATTGCCACCCCCTCCCCCCCAAGGTTCGGTGAGAGCATGTCTATTCTGAAGTTTCTTTCAGGTGTTTGTTTGTTTGCTTGTTTTTTGTTTTTGTTTTTTGCAGGGGGGCTGTTTGTTTGGTTTGGTTTTGGTTTATTTTAGAAATGAAGTTCAGAAACGAAGTTCAAGGCCTGTGTCTCCCATTGAGCAATATTTTCAGCCCAGCTGTTTCTTTCCATCTGTTCTAATTCTGACATAAGCCCTCAAAGCTCAGTCCCATTGTCTTATTGCTTGACTTGGAGTAGGATAGCTTACCTAATGTCACGTTAGATGTGTTCAGCCAGTTCTGAAACTCAAGTAGACCACAGGTACAGTTCCATGGGTTTCCATCCAGAGTTAGTAACTCCAGATGAAATAGCTGAGACATATCAAAGAAGCTTATCAAATTGCCTTGCAGATTCAGAACTCTTAGGTTCTTAAGAGGCACAAATGTATCAGGACTCAGTTGTAATATTTTGTTTTGGCAAAGAAATAATTGTTTTAGTTCATTTAAGCCAACAAATGAACCCTGTTGAATTACACTGATTGAATTTCCACAGATATTTAAAATTTCTAGGTTGAAGAGATTACTGAAACTACTGTTATATAAGGCAGTGATGTTATTTTCCATCAAGTAAAGCTCAGTGAGTAAAGAATACATCTGTAGCACCCTGGTATCTGAAGCATTCAGAGTAATTTGGTTAAAACTGAGATCAAGGATGGTAACATTGTTACTGATACCCTCTGGAATCAAAGCATAATTCCTTCTGGTGAAATTACATTTGATTTCCTAGAAAAGAAAAGAAAATAGAAATGATTTAATCAGAAAAAATTCTACCTGAATTGATCAAAATTACATATGCAAGAAGAGATACTGGATCATTCTGGAAAAAGTTATCCTTTAACAAAGAAGAGGAGCAAATGTGTTTCTTTATGCAAATGGAATACTAAAGAGTAAGGAAATTCTGATACAACCACTTAAGGAGAGCCAAAGATATCTTCCATCTGTTGACTATATAAGCATTACAGAAAAAATATTTAAGTTTTTCTCTTATAGAAATATAAGGCAAATATAGTTCGGTTGACCTACTTAATCAGAATTATTGGCATATGCCTGTGCTGCAAGCACTTGTGGAGTCTTAGGCAGGAGACTAACAAGTACCAGGACAACCTTCACTGCACAGTGAGATGCTTTCTCAAAAAACAGACAAAACATACTAAAACCTTATTTGATGTTTTAGCATACAAAATAGATATATATGGGAGAATTGTTTGTTTATTTATTTATTTATTTATTTATTTATTTATTTATTTA
>CM052702.1:88714359-88739325 GCA_028551405.1 Uromys caudimaculatus
AGCATCACTAGCCTATGGATTCGCAGTGCACATCCAAGGAACTCAGTGCAACTCATTGAACTCATTGTTTAAGGTGGATATTGGCCTAGCAAGACTGTTTGTCAAAAAATCAGAGCTGTGATATCTCAACACCACCTGAAACTAGCTAGGAATGCAGATTTTAAGGTACTACCTGAGACTTCAGTATGAAACCATAGCCCTCAGTGTTTTTTGTATTAGCCAGAATTCATACTAATGTTTGAGAAGCACTGCTTTGGAAAATAATCGAGGGCCTTATGTTGTATTTGGTACATGCCAAGCACTACTGAGATAAAACCTAAAATAAATACTCTGTTCAAACCAACTTCTACAGAGTTGTTTTGTTTTTCTTACAGGCAGTGAGGCCTTTTGAGCAATAATTTAATACTTACCAATTGAGAGATTTTAGTATCTGAAGCACTCTTACCGACCCCATACTGGCCTGACACTATTGACTGTTGACTATATCTAAAATTACCCAAAAAGCTTTCAGGGCATTTCTATGAGGGATTAAGTTGAGGTGGGAAGACCCACATTAACTAAGGAGGACCATTCTATAGGCTGGGGTCTTACACTGAATAAAATGGAGAAAGAAAGCCACACACTAGCATTCATCTTTATTTGCTTGTAAACTATAGACCTGATAAGACCAGTTGTCATGACTTCCTTGCCTGTACCCTTCCTATATGCCCTCAAGCAGTATGTAGAAATTTCACTACTGAGAGCTATATATTCTACCTCTATGGCAGCACTGAGATAAGTAATTAGTGTATGCAAAATCCTTCCTGTCTTAGTCGATCAAACTTCCCACTGTATATTTTAAAGTGCACCTTGTATTTATAAGTACTGTTGTTTCCCTAGCTGAAAAGAGACATGTCTACCAAAATCCAAACTGTTTTTTGAGTTGGATGAAGCCAAAAGTGAAAAGTTAGTTTAAATCATTACGTTTTTTTGTATTTTTTGTTTTGTTTGTTTGTTTGTTGTTGTTGTTTTTCGAGACAGGGTTTCTCTGTATAGCCCTGGCTGTCCTGGAACTCCTCTGGAGACCAGGCTGGCCTTAAACTCAGAAATTCGCCTGCCTCTGCCTCCCAAGGGCTGGGATTAAAGGCATATGCCACCACTGCCCTGCTTAAATCATTAATTTTTATGTGCTCATTTTAACATAGCAATTTAAAAGTATTTGAAATAGGAATTTATTGCTTACTGCTAAATTGACATGAGAGAAGGGGGGGCAGCTAAATTAAGTATACAGAATTTAGTAAGAAATCCAAGTTAACTGAAATTGAAATAGGAGAAATTGTCTTGGCTCTCTAAATGCATGAAAATGTTAGAGGAGGTCTAAAATAATAGTTTATTATGAATTAGTGTGGTGTCACCCCAAAGTCAGCTAAAACAATAGTTTGCATTAACAAAAAAATGGTTATGGTGCGTGTGTGCGTGCATGCATGTGTGTGTGTACATGTGTGCAAAGCGCCAATGGAGTCTAGAAGAGATTGTTGGAACTTTTGGAGTTTGGTAGCTCTAAGCCAGTTGATACTGAGTACTAGGAATTTTGATCTTTCTGAAGAGCAGCATCTCAATCACTGAGCCATCTCTCCAGCTCCAGAAACTAATTTTCTATTGAGGAATCACAACACAGACCAGTTCACTAATGCTCTGACTTGTCTCTGTCTCAAGAGTGATGAAGGATTTGTTTCGCAGCTTGGGAGTGCTTTGAGATATGTCGGAGCTCTGTCCCACATAATCATACTGGCCAGGTATGCCTTCCCATTGAATACACTGGCAACAAGAAGGGCGGGTTTGCTCAAGTGGGAGAAAGGACTTCTGGGTTCCTGACTTAAATGGCAGTAGATGGTGAGGATACTCGACTAACAGAAAATAAAGAGGTACAGTTTTTGAGGGGGAATGCTGAAAAGTTTAATGTATACACTATATTTTAGGTTCCCAGAAGGACATCTAAATATTAATCTAGTAAGCAATTGGATGAAAGAATTTGAAAATTGGGAAACAATTAAATTAAGGGTTCTTAAGTCACTGGACTAAATGAGATTGTCATTGATATAGTACAGTTTCAGAAGTAGGCTCAGAGGATAAAGACACTTGCCCACATGTCTGGCAACCTAAGTTTAATCCTCAGAAACCCCATGGTAGACAGAGCCAGTTCTCACAAGTCGTTTTTTGACCTTCACATGTATGTTGTGGCATACTTGAATGCGCACACTCAAGCATATATACACATGCATACATGCATGCATGCATAAAATAGTACATGTAAAAATGAATTGAGAGGATCTCACCTAAGCAATGCAGAAGTAATACATGAAAATATGTCAAAAGGGTTTATCAACAGTGGCAGATATTGCAGGGTGAGAGAATTGAAACTCCCTTGGGTTGGATAATTGATGCGTCACCAAATCTCCCTGGGAGTAGTCTTATTGGAGTGGGAGGGAAAGCCTCATTGAAGTATCTTGAGCAGGAAAAGAAAAAGATGAACTATAAACAGAATGCAGGTGTAGGAGATTCTCCTTGGTTTAGAGAAAGACAGATAAAGTTGTACGTTTTTACATAGCCTAAAATCCAGCCCTTCCTTGTAATCCCTTATTGCCTTAACTAGTCTTAAGAGTTGCCAGATCCAGGAACTAAGACTTTTTTAGTAAGCCAGGCCTCAGCAGGTCCAGAGGTTCCTCAGTTTGCTACTGCTATTTGCATGTTTACCACCATGTGATCTGAATATTTGAGATCATATGTCATACAAATTACCTGTTCCTAACTGAGAAATATACTTGTAAGATGAGTAAATGTCCAGTATTATACATGATACATGTGCACAAGCAAAAGTCAGTATTCCCATGCCTCCCCACCCTGCTCCTTCGGGACTCTACTGCTACTGTTTGCACAAGTTTATCAATGCTTTAATCAGATCTATGATGTTCTCTGCACCATATAGGAAAATATAGAACACAGATTATTGGAGTTTTAATGTCTGGACTGCTGTTCTTCTCTTGTTCCACTCCTATTAGCTAATGTCCTTTTTAATGCCAGATTTTAACTAGGAATCCTCATAGTTTACCATTCTTTCCATCTTTTTTCATCTGTAGTTTTTCTAGCAAGCGAGGTACTGATTGATTGGCCTGAAGAAACTGTGTTGAAGCAAGCTCATATATTTATGCTTTTTTTACTTGATGCCTTAGGTACATGGAGTTGCAGCATCTTACATTGAGAATGTCTCTGTATTTCCATAGTTCAATGTTCGTTACGGTGAAACTCCGTTATC
The DNA here is from genome assembly GCA_028551405.1 of Uromys caudimaculatus. NCBI lineage: Eukaryota > Metazoa > Chordata > Mammalia > Rodentia > Muridae > Uromys > Uromys caudimaculatus. The sequence goes on from CM052702.1 coordinate 88,717,652, forward strand.
AAAATGATCACAATGATCACAGTCTACCGTAACTAATGGTTCCTTTGTAGGGCCGCTATGTCAGAGATGTCCTTTCTGGCTTTGGATTTTTGTCTGTTTAGACATGACTTTCATATTCACTAAACTTAGTATGTTCAACATTTTTGTATGCAACGTCTTTATCACCCTGTCCCCCTGTACTGGCTGGTTTTGTGTCAACTTGACACAAGCTGGAGTTATCCTAGAGAAAGGAGTTTCAGTTGAGAAAATGCCTCCATGAGATCCAGCTGTAGGGCATTTTCTCAATTAGATCAAGGGGGGAGGGCCCATCCCTGAGCTGGTAGTCTTGGACTCTATAAGAAAGCAAGCTGAGCAAGCCAGGGAAAGCAAGCCAGTTAAGTAACATCCCTCCATGGCTTCTGCATCAGCTCCTGCTTCCTGACCTGCTTGAGTTCCAGTCCTGGCTTTCTTTGGTGATGGACAGCAACGTGGAGGTGTAAGCTGAATAAACCCTTACCTTTCCAACTTGCTTCTTGGTCATGATGTTTGTGCAGGAATAGAAACCCTGACTAAGACACCCCCTTTGCAATTAATGCAGCTATCTTTTAAGTTGCCTAAGAATCTTGAGAATTATCCCCAGTTTCAGTTTCTGTCTTATCACTGTCCATTCACTCTGGCTCTTGATACCTGGGAGAAAAATTTACTAACTTCCATCCTTTTACTGGAAAATGATTTGACCTGTTTTTTCATATATAAGTGACTCCTGTTGATTCTCTATTATGTAGCATGAATATTAAGGAAATTTTTCCACATTATTTGATTTAGCTTAGTTGTACATTTCTATAGTATCCTTTTCATATGAATTTAACATGGAATGTTAAATTCATAGATTCTAAACTTTGTGAGGTAAGAAATTCTGCTATCGTACTTGTTACAAATCATTCAAAGGTGGGGTAGACTTTCTTGGAAACTTCTCTTTCCTATCACTGGTAGTGTTCATGTATAGGCTGAACAGCTTCAAATTTGGAATGGAAAGCCTATAAGTTTGTTCCAGTGAGAAGAATGTTTTTCCTACTTGTAAAGGCACAAATGAGTAAATCCAAGCCAATTTCTCCAAATTAAAATTCTACTAGACACTATCAAATATTCAGTGACTGATGGCATAAAGAGAACCCCAAAAATACTTTTTTTTTAATTGGATATTTTCTTTATTTACATTTCAAATGTTATCCAGTTTCCCTGTCCCCCTCTCCCCGGGAAACCCAATTCCATCCTCCCTGCCCCTGCTTCTATGAGGTTATTTCCCTACCTACACATTTACTCCCACTTCCCCACTCTCGAATTCCCCTACCCTGGGGCATCCATTGAGCCTTCACAGGACCAAGGGCCTCTCCTCCCATTGATGCCTGACAAGGCCGTCCTCTGCTACATATGCAGCTGGAGCCATGGGTCCCTCCATGTGTACTCCTTGGTTGGTGGTTTAGTTCCTGGGAGCTCTGGGGGGTCTGGTTGGTTGATATTGTTGTTCTTCCTATGGGGTTGCAAACTCCTTCAGCTCCTTTTGTCCTTTCTCTAACTCCTCCCTTGGTGACCCCATGTTCAGTTCAATGGTTGACTGCAAGCATCTGCTTCTGTATTTGTCAAACTCTGGCAGTCTCTCAGGGGACAGCTGTATCAGGCTCCTGTCAGCACGCACTTCTTGGCATCCACAATAGTGTCTGCGTTTGGTGACTGTATACGGAATGGATGGCCAGGAGGGACAGTCTCTGGATGGCCTTTCCTTCAGTCTCTGCTCCACATTTTGTCTCCATATTTGCTCCCGTGAGTATTTTGTTCTGCCTTCTAAGAAGGACTGAAGCACCCATACTTTGTTCTTCCTTCTTCTTGAGCTTCATGTGGTGTGTAAATTGTATCTTAAGTATTCAGAACTTTTGGGCTAATATACACTTATCAGTGAGTACATAGCGTGTTTGTTCTTTTGTGACTGAGTTACCTCACTCAGGATGATATTTTCAAGTTCCATTCATTTGCCTGCGAATTTCATGAAGTCATTATTTTTAATAGCTGAGTAGTATTCCATTGTGTAAATGTACCACATTCTCTGTATCCATTCCTCTGTTGAAGGATATCTGGATTGTTTCCAGCTTCTGGCTATTATAAATATGGCTGCTATGAACATAGTGGAGCATGTGTCCTTGTTGTATGTTAGAGCATCTTTTGTGTATAAGCCCAGGAGTGGTATAGCTGGGTCCTCAGGTAATACTATGCCCAATTTTCTGAGGAACTGCCAGGCTGATTTCCAGAGTGGTTTTACCAGCTTGCAATCCCACCAACAATAAAGGAGTGTGGGGGAAAAGTTCCTGAACAGAACAGCAATGGCTTATACTCTAAGATCAACAATAGACAAATGGAACCTCATAAAATTGCAAAGCTTCTGTAAGGCAAAGTACACTGTCAATAGGACAAAAATATTTCTACATTAGAATAGTATGATTGGAATTTTAAAAATTAATGTTTTGCATTTCTTATAGGTGAAATGAATCAAAAATACAAGGAGCTTAAAAAAAGGGAGGAAAATATGGATGGTAAGTGATGATCTTATAAAGTAAAGATTAAATTGCTATTCATTTGTACAAGGCACTGAAGACATTTGCCAGATTGAACCATTTAGAAAACATGATATTTTAAAAATTTGGTTCTGAGTGAATGGGTTCTGAAACCTGAAAATTTCCTTTCTTCTCTCCCATTTGAAATGTTATCAAATCATTATCTATTATAGAGTCATATCATGCAAATTAGATTGCTATAGATACATGGTTTTTTAATTAGAAAACATATGCTACACTATTGAGGTACTAAAGAAGAATTGGTAGAAAAGTTATAATGGAAGTATGTTAAGGAATGCATGCAGTGTTGATGTTGGTCTCTTACTAATAGTAAAGTTTTAACTACTTTTAATTTTGGATGTTCCAAAGGAATAATTAAAGAATGCAAATAAGAGCAAAAGTATATATGAGTTATAGATCATACAAATGGATAATGTCTTAGAATACTTGTTTATAATCTGAAGAAATGATAAAATTTATTTTGTGATTAAGCCATTATTTGATTAATTTAATAAAAAGGCATTTTCAGATAAGGTAGGTACTTAGTAATACTAATTTCAGAAATAAAACCAGTGGCCAACTAGAAGTATTAATAATTATAGCTGTGTCAAGGAGGTAGTTTTTCTGATCTTTATGGGACTAGTTATTTCTTTCGAGCCTATATAACTCTCTAGTTTACTTATATTAGAGTCATAAAACACTTCAAGTATTTGACAGTAGAGCAGGTTAATAGTTTAAATTTTGTATTTACTTGAATTTCTGTAAAATAGTCTGAAGTTTATTTAGCACTCAGTCTGTCAACAGTAGTCTGTCTTACTAAGTTTCTAATCGGCAGCTTTTATCGAGACTTTTGAGGAAACGAAGAATCAGGAACTAGAGCGGAAGGCACAGATAGAAGCCAGCATCATCACACTTTTAGAGCATTGCAGTCGGGTAAGTACTGTGTGCCATCTCAGTATTCTGATTTTCTGAATAGCAGTACAGAAATGGAAGACTCAGTTTATGTTTGTCCACTTAAACTGTTTCCTTTAAATTCCTTCTTGTTTTTTCAAGCTATTAATGTTTATCTCTGTAGGAAAATTTTAGCTGATTAGGATAATGTGGCAAAGGGTGGGATGAGCGGTATATGAAGCTGTGATTAGAATAAAATTTAGGATTTCCTTCCTTCCATTGATTATTTATCTGAATTTACTAATAAAATTATAAAACCCAGACATTATTTTAGAAGATATTAATATGTTTTACACTGTAATTAATTTGGTAAATATTTTTCCTATAGATATACCTAATGAACATTTTAAGTTTTCAAAAAGTGTTTATTGAGAATTTACTGTGTATTATGCTAAGAAGGAAAATATATGCCCCCCTTTAGTATTTTTAGTGTTCTAAGTCTGCACAGTTCCTAAAATTATGTAACTAATTCTGTCTGCAGCTTAATAAAGCAAGTGAAAACATGACTGATTCCTACTGCATTGTATAAAACATCAAAATTGAATAATATTCAAAGCATCACATCTTTTGTGTTTTGTGGTGGTTTTATAGGAAAGCTAAATCCTTTGTTTATTTCTTTGCAAATACAGAATATAAATCGTATGAAACAGATATCCTCCATCACCAACCAAGAGCTAAAGATGATGCAGGATGACCTCAGCTTTAAATCAACTGAAATGCAGAAGTCACAGACGACGGCTAGGAATTTAACCTCAGGTAAGAATAGTGGCTAAGAGTTTATATTTTTTGTTTGTTTTTTGTTTTCTTTTTTTAATAACGAATGTATTGTAGAAAGATTCGTGGACTTGACAGTCCAGTACTGTCTTAGATCCTGCTGTAGGAGTTATGCGTTAGTATATGAATTATGTTATGGTTCTGACATCCAAAAGGAAAATTCATATGTTTCAAGGTACCATTGCCTGGGAGTTGGATGGGGAATGCTGAGCTTGTAAATGCACACTGAATGATAATAAGAGGCTAGAAATAGAGATTGGTTTAATTTGTCGCCATAGGATTACTAGTTCTTGTGATTTATGTGCTGAGCAACTAGAAGAGGAACATTCCAATGTTGGCTTTATCTACAGTTACTTTGTACTTTTTTAGCATGTTAAAAATCCACAAAATTTAGTATTTTAGTCATTGTTCACTTTATTTTTTAAGTTTATATTCATAGTAAATGTGTGTCGTTATGGTGTGTTCATACATGCATGCATGTCTGTCATTGTACTTTTTTATTAATCTCCAATGCCCTCTGACCACTTTCCTCACCCAAATACCCCTTCTGCTCTCATGACACATGGCTTCCATTTTTCCCTCTTTCCTGTCTGTCCCCCTCACTCCTTCCCTTCATTGTCCCCTTTACACTTTTAAGACCTGTATGTACCATAAATGTAAGCTTAGCATTTGTGCGAGTAACTGTGGTATTTGTCTCTCTGAATCTGGCGTGTTTTGTGCAGCATACTGATCTCTAGCAGCACTCATATTCCTGCAGACGGAGGACCTCAGTCTTGACGCTGATTAACACTCCATTGTGTAAATGCACCACTTGTTCTTTTATTTCTTCACTGTTGATGGGCACCAGGCTGGTTCTGTTTCTTAGTTGTAAATGGTTCAGCAGTAAACACGGATGTGCAGTACTTCTGTGATTGCTGACTCGAGTCTTTCAGGCGGAATGTTAAGTTTTTTAAGGAACCTCTGCACTGATTTTTGCACTGATTTCAACAGTTTACGTCCCTCCGGCGTGCTTGCTGTTTATGTTGTGGATGGCCTGTGTTAGTCAGTGAGGACATAGAGGCTGGCATGGCACAGCTGGACAGCAGAGCCCCAGCTCTTTCTCAGCTTGTAAAACTCACGTTTTGTCGTTGAACAGCTCCTGTCCCCTCTGTCTAACCCATGGCAATCACAGTTCTACTTCTGTTTCTTGAATTTGCCTCTTAAGAAATCCTCATAGAAATGTGGTCATAATGCTGGGCCTGGCTTATTTTGCCTAGCATAGTAGGTATTTTAACCACTCATCAATACTTAGATTGCTTCTCTGTTGATGATGTGCATAATCCTGTAAAAACCATTAATCTGTGAATCTCTTCATTGCTATTTTTAGATTCTTGGGCTAGTTTGAGCATTTCAAACCTTTCCTCTTCTCTGTAACTAAGGAATTACATTAATTCATCTATATAGTCACTTATCCAAGGTTGATGTTAATTCAACAAGCTTTTTCCTCCCTTAAGTTATCTTGGTGCCACAGCCATTGAAAAACATTTTGTAAAGGCAAATATAAATACCAGGAAACAAAGTCGGTGATTAGGACTCTGTATTTCTTACATACCTTTATGCTTTGTGTTTATATTTCCTTTTAAAAACTAGTCACTGAGCTTTCTCCACTTGTGGATGTGTAAAAGAATGAGAACTGGCTTTCATAGAGGTGAAAAATACAGTTTGTCACTAAAGTAAGGTTTTTCTTTTTCTGGAAATTTTCTTAAGATTTGAATTCTGCCTTTATAATTTATTGCATCTATGGGTTTTTTTGTTTATTTAAGACTATAGCTTTTTATTTATTTATTTTTTTTTTATATCATTGCCTACACTTAAGTTTCTCTTATCTGAAAATCACCGGAGGTTTATGATAATCTTGTTGACTGTTCTGAGGTAATGTATGTTCTAGTACCCGTCTGTAAACTGCCCCCTTTCTTTCTTTGAGATCAATACTGGAACCCACCTGAATTTTTTTTACTCTGTTTCTTAATAGAGCACTCTTACTCTCTGGGGCAATATTACTTCTTAGAGAAAAGGTGAAAGAAGTTATACCAAGCGAGCGAGATGATCGTGACTGAGGAAAAGAAGAAACAGCCCACAAGGGTTCCTCTGGATTAATCTGCGAAACACGTTGAGAAGCACTTGTACTGCACGATAGAAGCAAGGAATCTTGCTAGCAGTAGTTTTTATTTATATTTTTAGAAAGGAAGCTCTGGGGAGTAAATAAATGTGCTGATGGTAGAATATTTCAGAAACATTTCTCCAGGTCAAAGTGGCCCCTCCTGAGATTGTGCTGCTCTGTACACACTGTTAGTAAACTTCGCAACTTCATAGCATATCAGAAGGAACCTGACTGCTTCCTCTTCCTGTCTCTTCCCTTGGAGAAGCTTTTAGCTTTTCATAAGGACCTGATGGAAAGGGAGATAAACCTTACTCTATACCAGCCCAACATTTGCTCCTTTTCTCTGAGGAAAAACAAATCAGTTTGTATAGTTCTTAAATGTATTTACTGTACATATCCAGACTACATTTGCAGTTAAATATATGTAACTGCTTGCTTCAGGTAGCTAAGTATGTTTCCTGTCTATATTATTAAAGGGCTGTAATAGGCCTTGGAGCATGCTCAGCACTGTATTCTCATAACTGTTTGTAACCTTAGTGAAAATAGGAATCCAAATGAAGCATTTTATGGATTTCTGAGATAGTCTTACTATATTTCCCATCTGGCCTTGAACTCAGAGCCCTCCTGCCTCAGCCTCCAGATGCCAGGATAATAAGCATGTACATAGCTTGAAATTGACACCTTGATAGCATTTAAATCTTGTTGCAGATATATTGATATATACTTGTACATATGTATTTCAATATGCTTAAGTTTAAAACTCAAAAGGGGTAAATGAAACATTCAAGAAATACTAACTTGCTGGGCAGTGGTGGCGCACGCCTTTAATCCCAGCACTTGGGAGTCAGAGACAGGCGGATTTCTGAGTTCGAGGCCAGCCTGGTCTACAGAGTGAGTTCCAGGACAGCCAGGGCTACACAGAGAAACCCTGTCTTGAAAAACCAAAAAAAAAAAAAAAGAAAAAAGAAATACTAACTTAATTGTATCAACTTTAAAGTATTTGGTTGTATAACAATCCCTTTCAAAAACCATTTTTGTATGTTTGTATGTGGGTACATATGGGTGCATATGGAGGCCCAAAGCTGATGTAAGATCTCTTCCTCAATCACTTTCTACTTTTTTGAGACAAGGTTGGTCAGTGAACCCTGAATTTGCTAATTCTGGATCATCTAGGTAGCCAGTTTGTTCTGGGATTCCCTGTCTCTGCCTCCTCAGTGCTGGGATTATAGTAGGCTGCCATGCCTACCCAACACTTTTGTAGATTAAGAAGATCCAACTCTGCTCTTCATTCTTGTGCTGTAAGCACTTTCTCTATTGAGCCATCTCCCTAACCCACAACCCCCCTTTAAAACAGTGACTTTTTAAAAGCACTGTTTTTCTTACTCATATTCATTTTAAATGAATACTAAGTGGAATAAATATCCAGTTACTGAATTTCTGTTCTTGTTCTAGGCTGCCATGTGTGCTTGTCTCCAAAGTTACACATTGTTTTCTCTGCAGCACTAACCTTCTCACTTGTTCAGTTATATTGTAAAAGATTAGCAATTTTCTGGGTGTTTAGTACTATGTCCTATACCTCTCCCTATCCCTTTCTTCTGTCCCTCTCCCTCACTCCTGCCTCTCCCTGATCATGCAGTTTAAAATGTTCTGCATTCAAAGTGCAAATATGCTGTCTAGTTTGCACCTAAAGACAAGAAATTTACTATGTACCTTAAGAAGAAAATACACATTATATATGCTCCATTCACAAATAAAGTGTAGTGCTGTTCACTGTTCATTAGTTATTAACAGTCATAAATATATACTAAGTAAGATGTCCTTAAGAAGAAATATATACAATAAATTGTATATTGGTTAAGTGATTAAAATGTTGTGACCAGAAGCTCTAAAAACCTAAGGCTAGTTATATGAAAGTACAGAATTTTAATTGTTGCCTTAAATTCTTATGCTTTTCAGATAGTCAGCGTCTGCAGCTGGATCTACAGAAAATGGAACTTCTGGAAAGTAAGATGACAGAAGAGCAACAGTCTCTGAAAAACAAAATTAAGCAAATGACTGCTGACCTGGAGACATACAGTGACCTAGCAGCTTTAAAATCATCAGCTGAAGAAAAGAAGAAGGTACATGTTTAACAGAACCTTAAAAAATTATCACCCAAATATCCCTTCCTTCCTTCCTCATTTTTCTTTCTTTCCTTTCCCTCCTTCTCTCCCTCCCTTCCTTCCTTTCTTCCCTCTTCCTCCTCCTCCTTCTCTTCTTCCTCCTCCCTTCCTCCTCCTCCCCCTTCTCTTCCTCTTCTTCCTCCTCTTCTTCCTCTTCCTCCTCCTTTTTTAAGACAGGCACTCAAGTAGTTCACTTTAAACTTGGTCTGAAGTTTGGGTGCCCTTGCACATCTGATCTTTCTGCTTCATCTCTGAATCCTGGGATTATAGGTTATGCCTACTATATATGATTTACTTGAGGCCAAACTAGGGCCTCATATGCTAGGTAAGCCCTCTACCAAGCAAGCTGCAGCCCCCAGGTTTTTTTTTCCTTGATTAACTTTAATTCACATGTGCTTTACATGACTTACTACTTCTAGTATATTATTTGACATACAAGCTAAAAAGAAATAATAAAATTTGTTATATGTATAGTTGGAATTTAAAGAGACTTAGAAGCAAAGTATAAGCTGCTCCCTAATACAGAGCATTCTAACCTGTGACTCTTGCCAAGTCCTGATGTGGGTGATACGGCTCCCCTGCAGACTCATCAGTATCTCTCTATTCCATTTCTAAATTTAATCCTAAATTTTTGGCAGTCAGTACAGACATGGGAGTATTTATTACATTATTAATATAGTTAGTTTTATATAGCTTATTATTCAAAAGATATTTTTATAATTAGTCTTAAAGTGATTATAACTCTGTAGAATTTTACAAAATAAAACGAGTAAAATTTCTAAGCCAAATGTGGTTTTTGCGTTGACTTTCTAGACATTTGTTATAGCTTCTGTTTGGATCTGTCTAGAAATTGCATCAAGAAAGAACAGTATTGTCAACCCACAGAAATGCCTTTAAGAAAATAATGGAGAAGCTGACCACAGAGTATGAGACACTGAAAACGCAACTTCAAGACAATGAGACACATGCTCAGGTAGGAGCACTCAAAGCTGACTTGGAAACCCACTCTGCGCTTTATGCTGGCTGTCTTGTTCTCAGTCAAGTCTGCAGTTTGCTTTCAGACCTCCTTGTAAGCCTTCCATACTTTTTTGGCTTTGAAACAGTGAGATTCTGTACTTTAGTATGAATTAATTTCTGTCTTATTCCTCCAGTAGGCCTGTATGAAAGGCCAGTTTTATAGGATATACTCTCCTGGCCATGGCTATTATGCTACCCTGGGTGATTGCCTTAAAATTGGCCAAAAGTAAACAGAACCTTCTAACTGCTGTTGAAATCCCACAGAAACTACAAATAACAGAAACTCCAGTGACAGACAGAATTCTTGTCATTTTGAAATGAGTAAAACACATGTGTACATGACACATACATGCACACTTTCATGTGCACACACATACATGCATATATGCATACATGTCCTGTGTACTTAGCTTGGGACTTTCTGTTGTTTCCCATTTACTTTTGTTCTTCAGTTCTTCATACATGTATGTGTGGAGCTTTCACTTCTCCCTGTCCTCCTCCCCCACTGAAACTCTTCTGTCCACTAATCCCTGTCCCACTTTGATATATTTTTTTGTACCCACTGAGCTTAAGATTGCTTGCATGACAGTGGGTGGAGGCATTATTTATAAAGCATGGACAACTTGATTTTTTTTTATTGAAAACAAGTTTTTTCATACAGTGCACTTTGATCGTCATTTCCCCTCCCTCATCTCCTCCAGATCCTTCCCACCCCACCCCCCACTCCACATCTTCCTTCTCAAACAGGCAAGGAAATCAAACAAACCAAAATAAAATAAACAGGGGGAAAAAAAACAAAGAAAAAGCATAAGAAACTCTTACATGCATGCGTAACACACACACACACACAGAACCCATAAAAACAGAAAATTGGGAAACAGTATATAAGCAAAAGACCAATAAGATAAAAAAAAAATGCTCAAACCAAGCATTGTGACACAAAAACTCCAAAATTTTTGTGTTTGTTTGGTCTTGACCATCTACTTTGCACCTGACATTAAGTGTGGTTTGTATACCCAGTGAGACTCCATTGGAAAAAACTAGTTTTTCCTTAGTGAGCTGTTGACACTTGGAAATAGCTTCTGAGTTAGGACTAGGGGCTCATGTCTACTTTTCCTCTCCATACGGAGACCTCATCTGACTTGGACCTGTGTAGGCCCTGTGCATCTGGCCACAGTGTCTGTAGTTCATATGTACCTCAGTCCTCTTGTGTCTGGAAGGTACTGTTGTTGCCTTGGTATCTTCCATCCCTACTGGCTCTTTTTTTTTTTTTTTTTTTTTTTTGATACTTTATTTACATTTCCAATGTTTCCCCCTTTCTAGGTCTCCTCTTTGGAAACCCCCTATCCCCTCCCCCTCCCCCACCTCTATAAAGGAATTCCACCTCCTACCCACCTGCCCACCCACTCCTGTATTCCCACCTTGACATTCCCCTTTACTGGGGCCTCTCCTCCCCCTGATGACCAACAAGGCCCTCCTCTGCCACATATGTGGTCCGAACCATGGGTCCCTCCCCCACTGGCTCTTAAGAATCTTTTTGCCCCCTCTTCTCACAGGCATGGGCAACTTATCAATGGTTCCACCACTGAGAAATGACAGTCCTCCTTGCAGTACCCACTAACTGGCCCATATTCTCTGGTTAAGGGTGGGACCTGGTGAGCCCATATTAATGGGGCCAGTCTTGTGCACATAGCTGTAGTGAGCCTATGAGTTAATTGTGTCATTTCCAGAAAACATTGCTTTTCAGCACGCCTCCATGATCTCCGCATGTACATTCTTTCCACTCCTTCCACAATATGCCCTGAGCCTTGAGGGGATGGGTTGAGGCTTGTGACACAGATGAGCATTCCCCAGTCACTTATTCTCCTCATTCTGTCTATTTGTAAGTCTTTGCACTAACTGCAGCCCCAGTTCAAAAAGAAGCTTTTCTGATGAAGGCTAAGAACAGCACTAATCTCAGAGTTCAACTGGTATCTCTGTCTGTCTGTCCATCTATCTACCTACCTACCTACCTACCTACTTAGTGTGTGTATGTGTATATGTATGCCACAGTGTGCATTTGGAGATCATATATAATATACTACTATGTGATAAAGCATAGTTATAAACCAGTCTCTAATTGGACATTTATGTAATTTCTAATCTTAAACTGTTATAATAACACTATGAAGAGCAGTCATGTTCTTGAAGCTCTTGATTCATCTCTATAGACACATAACTAACTACAGTAACTTTTTCATATCACCCATCCTCTGGTACATACAAATATCTGAACAGTGTTTGAAGTCTCACAGATTATGGGCTCTTGGAGGGTACACTCTCCATCTACTTTACTTTGTCTCTAGCACCATGTAACTAGTTTGTATATGGTAGGTATATAGCAAGTATTTTCTAATTACCAAATGAAACATATGTGCTGTATTCAAATTGAGTAGCTAAAGTAAGGCAAGGATTGATTATGGTCATGTCTAATCACCTGCAACTTAAAATTTTAAAAGTCTGAAATTCCCCGATTTACATAGCAGTATGATCAAGGTATAACAACCAAAATCAGGCCATGTTATCCCCTCTTACTCAGAAACGAACATTTCTAACACATTGTAAATATTGGCATATATAGGCTATTTCATCTATTCATCACCTCGTATTTTCACAAAATAAAATAATTCTATTAAAAATAGTCCTTAAAAACAAAAAACAAAAACAAAAAACAGTCCTTAAATAGTTTCTTAAAAATTTTAACATCTTTAAAAATGTTTCTTTCAGATATCACACTATATGGATGCACTATTTTAAAAAGATAGTTTATATTTCTACTGAAAAAAAAAATAGAAGCTTACAAGAGTTTGCAATAACTAGAAATCACTAACTTATGTATCTTGTTTACCTGTCAGTTTGTCTTTATTTCACAATGTAAAAACCTAAATAGACTTGCAATTTACAATGTAAAAACTGAGTGGGGGTGAGTGCTAGAGAAAAGTGTAAGAACAGTTTGTGGCTGTATTACATTGTCTGAAATGGGTCATGGGGAAAAAGACTGATTTTTTTTTATTTTTTATTTTTTTACTGTTGTCCTTCTTTCTCTACTACATAGATGATGTGAGGCACCATGAGGACACCTTTGTTTAGTTGGTTTTTTTTTCCAAATCGTAACATAAACCACAATTTTAAATATATCTCTGTATTTTTGTATTTTGCCAATCTTGGCTAATTAAATTAAATCCTTGTCTCTAAATCTTTTGTTTTCTTAAAAAGTATTCTTAAATCTATAAATAATTTCATGTGATACTATTTGGATAAGGTGTAGAGAGAGGATTTCACAATTGGCATTTACCCTATGGTAAGAGGCAAGGCAAGGCCGGAATGAGGGTGTATAGTGTAAGAGGGATTTGACATGGCGTGGCTCTTACATCATTTGTATAGCACCTAAGAGCTCTGTTGCCATGAGAACAAAAGGGAAACAAGTCTGGTACTTGACTTTGCAGAAGGTTATTAATGATTTATTGCCAAAATGTGCTGACTGCTTCCTTAGCGGCCATCCTAACTTCCAGGTCTTATTTGTGACAAATCTGATTTAATAAGGACTCAAGGACCATATATTTTACACAGTTAACTATAATTCCATCCTGATATCCAAATTTATCTCTCTAGAGGAAACAATAGGATAGATATGTGTGCCCTGAGAATAACTTTCATGAGAATAAGAAGAACATTTTTTCTTGCTTCCTCAGTTACCACGTTCTTTTAAATGCTCATTACTTCTTTGAAATAGCCAGGGATAACATTATTTAATGTTTCATTTTTCAGACAGCCCTTTGCTTAGGGAAAACTACATGAATCTTAAAAAGCTAGAGTTACAAGGTTAATTAAATCAGAAAAACAGTTTAATTTTATAACAGTGAAATTGTCTTCTGAGGAAGCAACCATCAATATAATATCCACATTAGTTTCCTGTTGATGTAGAAATTATTGTAACGATGCCAGCTTTTTACAGACTCTCTTACAATCTTCACTCTGCAGCTCTGCTCTTATCGCAGCCTGTGAAACAAGACAGGAAACTTAGCACTAGAAAGAAGGAAGTTTTTCCTATATGTCTGAACCTTTGGCAGTATTAGAATATATATTACCTTTGTAGCATTAGATTTCCAGAATTCAGGGAGAGATTCCCATCATGTCCCACTTTTCTTTTTTAGGTTACTTTAGGTTACTTTTGTAATTAAAATAAGCGTAGTAAAACTTTTTATAGAATTTAGCATTGTCCTAACTGTGTATGCTATTGTCTGATTTAACCTGAGTTTCTTCTCTGGTGACCTTCACTTTATTTAGAATGAAAGCAATTGTTAAGATTTAAAATTGGGTGGTTTTTTTTTATCCTCTCAAAGGAATATGTAATGATTTTTTTGAGTATGAGAGTCAGTTAACATTCACCTTTTGTGTTTCTAGCTTACCAATTTGGAGAGGAAGTGGCAGCACCTGGAGCAAAATAATTTCGTAATGAAAGAGTGTATCCTTTAAGCTGACTTGACATGCCCTTACTAAATGCTTAATGTGTACAGAACTCTGAGCTAATTATAGAGGGGTCACAAGACTAGCACCAGTTTCTTTTCTGTAACAGTGTTTACTTAGACTATCTATCAGAAAAATGACTTTGAGAATTACCCAAAATGGAGTATAGCACCATAAAGTCACCATATAGCATAGTGCTTAAGGGCATATATTATAGAGTTGGGTGATCAAATTTTGAATGGTGATTCTGTCACTGGTAAGCTACAGTTCTTAGAAAGTTCTTTTGATCTGTATAAGCCTTAATTTTATAATGTCTAGAACAGTTTGTATTCGTAGAGTTTTTGAAAAAGTTTAGATCTAGGTGTTAGTTGTTTGTAACGCTGCAGTTTGACTGTCTGTAGAGCAGAGGGTACTAACCAGTCAGAGTCATAAGAACTTTGACCTCTGAGTTCAGTTATGTGACACATGATTCAGCTGCATCGTACTCCTACCGAGTGTGTCGTAGAGTTACAACAGCTGTCCAGAAGTTGTTTCCTGCTGTTCCCTTTGACTTATTCCAGGACATGTGTCCTCAGAACAAGATGGTTATCATAGGCTCTCTTGTAGGGTGTTGCTGAACTTCATCTCAGAGGCAGCACACACCTCAGCTTACTTCTAGATAGGATGCCATAGGAGCGCTATTCATAGTGTTAGAACAACTCAGCTTAAAAGGCCGACTGAGGATTCACTGGATGTTTAAAAGTCCTGCATTCTCGCTTTATGCAACATAAATTACATGACTCTGAATAGTGAAGTCTAGAGACTTGCCTGAAATTCCGTGTGACCGTGTAGAGACTAGAGTTTTTCTGAATGTTAGTTCTGAGAATAAAATTAGATCGAGCAACCAGACATTAAAAAATCAGGAGCTGGGAGGAGAGGAGGGAGGGGACTGTGATCAGCTGTAAAATGAATGACTAAATAAGTAAAGAGGAAAAAAATCAAAAGTGATGTTTTGAAACAGGTTTTACTTGGCCTTTTTGTGTCATTTATACTTTGTTAAAATAAGGTTAAATCTAAAATTTATTCTAGTACTTTTTCTGTACTGTCTACATTTACTGTGACAAATACCTAAGTCTGCTTCAGTTCCTTTCTGAGTCACAGACTGCTGTTTTTACTGACATTGTTCCTCAACTCTTGCAATTAGTCATAGCAACCAAGAGTCAAGAGAGTGATTACCAGCCAGTGATTAAAAATGTGATGAAGCAGATTGCAGAGTACAATAAAACCATCATGGATGCTCTACATAACGCCAGCAGAAGCTGAAACTGAGCTGACAGAATCAAGAAGCATCCTCAAGCATGCTAAAAGTAAATTAGCTTCCCCTTGAAGACCCCAGGTTCTTGAATGCCTTGGTTTTGTGATCTCCTTGAAGGAGAGAGATCTTGCATAGCTAAAAAATTCAATAAAATGTTTGCATATAACTCCTTTTCCTGTGATGTTTGCGTAACCACAGCTGTCTATTCTCTTATTCTCTTACGAATGACCCAGGTTCAGTTTACCAGCACCCACACACAAGGTGACTGACAACATTTGTAACCTCAGTTCCAGGGGATTTGGCATCCTCTTCTGGTCTCTGTGAGCACCAGGCATACATGCAAGCAAAACAGTCATATACATAAGAATGAATGAATGAATGAATGAATGAATGAATGAATGAATAAATAAATAAATAATAAGATTACTTTTGTGTACTACCCAGCAAAAAGAAAACTTGCTAATACTCTTGAGACCAGGAGCTGACCCCACACTGCCTCTCTGATGGATTAATGTCCCTCTGCTAATTGTCCCTTGAAAATCTTTTTTTTTAAAAGTTATTTTAATTATATGAGTACACTATAACTGTCTTCAGACACACCAGAAGAGGGAATCAAATCCTATCTCAGATGGTTGTGAACCACCATGTGGCTGTTGGGAATTGAACTCAGGACCTTCAGAAGAGCAGTCAGTGCTCTTAACCGCTGAGCCATTTCTCCAGCCCCCTTGAAAATCTTTATCTTTACCTTTGCCTAAAATTCTAATGAAAAAATGCACATAAATGATTAAGCTATTAACTGCTAGAGTTGGCCATCTGGTTAAGAGAGTGCTCAGTAGCACTAGGAACAGCTACAGGACTCTGGGAACAGGCTCACTGACCCTTGTGTTTCTTCAGCTGTCTTCATCAGCACTGGAGTTGGAATTGTGCGTCTGTACCCTATTAGAGCCCATTTGGAATAGTAGTATATGATATTGTTTGGGATCACGAAAGGAATGTCTTGAAATGAGTCCTGGAGACAGCATTGGTTGAAATTTAATTCACACCATCCAAGCTGTGTGTAGAATTCCTAGAAACAGCTTTGGTGGGAGACTTCAGGAAAGGAGACAATCTTTTTATTTTTATTTTTGTATTTTTTAATTTAATCATTTATTTATTTATTTATATTTTTACACTCCAGATTTTATTCCCCTCCCCCACCCATCCACCATCTGACTGTTGCACATCCCATACCTCTGCCCCACCCTCTGTCTCCGTGAGATGTCCTCACCCCCACCCCCCACCCCACCAGACCTCTAATCTCCCTGGGGCCTCCAGTCTCTTGAGGGTTAGGTGCATCTTCTCTGACTGAATCTAGACCTGGCAGTCCTCTGCTATATATGTGTTGGGGGCCTCATATCAGCTGGTGTATACTGCCTGGTTGGTGGCCCAGTGTTTGGGAGATCTCCTGGGGCCAGGTTTAATTGAGACTGCTGGTTCTTCTGCAGGGTCACCCTCCTCCTCAGCTTCTTCCAGCTTTTTCCTAATTCAACCACAGGGGCCAGCAGCTTCTGTCCATTGGTTGGGTGCAAATATCTGCATCTGACTCAGCTGCTTGTTGGGTGTTTCAGAGGGCAGTCATGCTAGGCCCCTTTTTGTGAGCCATTCTAAAGAGATACTTAGGCAGGGTAGGGGGGATACCCAGGGAGGTCCCACTCCCTCAGAGGAGAAGGGGAGGGGGATTTGGGGAAGGATTGTGGGAGGGGATGACAGGGAGGGGCCTTGGAGAGGGATGTAAAGTGAATAAGTAAAAAAAAAAAAAAAAAAAAAAACAACCTCCCTTTGCCAGTCAGTCAGACTATTAAAACAAAGGACTCCAAAGGATTAAAAATTCTTAGAAATCTCATTCTGGAGGAGGAAGGCTGGAGCCTGATCCTTACCAGAGGAGAAACTTACCTCCCACATTTTAAAGTGCCTGACAACCACTTCTTGACCAGAATTAATTGGTTATCCGTACCTCAGGACCTCTATTTAAACCTAAACTGCAGAATGGCTTTGAAGGTTTCAGGCCCCATTTTCTTGCTCCTCTTTCCAGCTTGGACACATTGAATAGCTCTCTTTTTTCTACTTTTCACTATTAATTGCATATTTATATATATTATATATATAACTATATATATAGTATAATAACTATATATATAATATAAATATATATTATATCAGTAACATATATAATATATACTATATATTATATATACAGTATTAGTAACAATTATACACATAGGTTTCATGAAGACACTTTTGTACATATGCATAATATATTTGAATCATACTCACTCCTTTCCTGCTACCCTTTTTTATCCTTATCTCCTGCTCAATCCATTTCTCTTCCCAATTTCCCTGTTAATTTATTTATTTTTTTATTGAGACAGTGTCTTGCCTAGACTGTCCTTGACATTATGGTCCTCCCACTGTAGCCTCCCATGTAGCTGAAATTACATTGGTGACACACATATGTATTTTGGTGTTTTCAAAATGGTCTCTGGTGTTTATGTAATCCTTAGAAATGCAATAAAAATTGAAGTAAACTCTATATAGCTATTCTTCACCTTGTCTAAGGAATATATGACTATTGTCATGGTTTAGATGTGTTATGAATGTTCTCCAAGGCTTCAGGTATTAAAATTTAGCCTCTGCTATGAGGAATTGTAGAGATGGAAACTTGATCCAGCCATGATACCTAGAGTAGGGAAATGATTAGATTAATAGCATTACACAAAGTTATTAGGGTAGAGCCCCTTTGCTTCAATCTTAGCAGCTTTTAAAGAAGAGAGTTATCAAGTAGACATGTATTCCCTGTGTCTTGCCATGTGATACTCTTTGTGACTTGGAACTCTACCAACAAGCCTTACCAGATAAGGTCCCTAGATCTTGGTCATCCAGAACCATGAGCTAAAATTTTAATCTTTTGTTTATAATGTATTTTGTCTCAGGTAGGTTATCACATCAAAGGAAGCAGATTTGAGTTAGTAAAAAACAGTTTGGTGTTATCTATAACTCAACCATTAAAGATTGGCAGGTAGGGAGGTGAGTGTGAGTGTGTGTGTGTACTCACACACACATTATAACAATAGGGAGTTTGACAGGAAAAACTTCTTGGAAAAAAAAAAAGTAAGGATTCCAGTTTCCATCCTAACTTATTCATATATTATATTTGGGGAAACATAATTGAGCAGTTTTTCTTTAAACCTAAAACATATTTTATCTGAGGGAAATTCTCACTAATGTCTCTTCCTTCCTCTCAAAGCCTTTCAACAAACCCAACAAAAGTCTTCTTTTTGCTGGGCTAGAACTGGAGGTTATATCTGCATGAACCAGCTCTTCCTCATTCAGTGCCATCACTCTGAGTTCTATTCCTGTTCAAAATAACACCTTGAAATTCATGTGGAAAGAAGCAGCAGACTGAACAAACACACTGAGTACTTTCACTAATGAAGATCAACATGGGAATGATAAATAGTCTGTTCTGTTCTTATCCTCTATCAGTAAACAAACACAGGTTCTTCAGGGCTAGGAAACAGTCTTGTGGTATTGCCTAGCCTGGCCTGGCCTGGCACTCAACAGTTCCCCTCCCCCAGCCTCCAATTCCCAGAATTATAGATGAGCACTATCATGCCCAGGTCTAAACAGTAGAGTTGGTACTCTACAGCTGTGGCACTCCATATACTAGGGGGAGGTAATCAGTGTACTATTTATTAATGGCACTCAATATAGAGAGAAGCCAGTTAGTAGTAAGTGCTCAGGTGGTGCAGCAATCCTGCCTAATCTCTCCAGAATGCTTCCTTTGGCTTCCTGAGTCTGGCATAAACAGCTGTGAGAATGCACTGCCTCCTTTTTTTTCCTTTTTTTTTTTTTTTTAAGATAAGGTCTTCCTCTATTATCCAATCTGGCATCAAACTTGCAATATTCCTGTCTCTTCTCCCCAAGTGCTAAGTACTGCTAAGACTGTAGCATAGACCATCAAACCTGGCATGTTATGCATTTTTGAATAAACCAAACAGTTTATTACAATGAGTAGACATTGATTAATTAATTTACAGTGTTTTCATATCCCAAGTCATACGAAGTTTTAATTTTATATACATTCCTTGGAAACTTTACCTATTATAGATTCATACTATACAACAGAATTTTAATACTAATTTTACAAAACTGCTTTGCTGCCTCAGTTTCTCCTTCTAATGAACTGTTGTTTTGCAAAACCTTACTAATACATATAAAAATAACCAACTTGGAACCAACAGTGTTCTGCATAGTAGTCATAGTACAGCTGGTATTCCCTCTTCCAGGAAAATTGGAACTGGAACCTAGAGACAGAAACTGAGGCAGGGGCCATGGAGGAACACTGCCTACTGGATTGTTCTCTAAACTTGCTTTCTTATGTCATCCAGGATCACCTGCACAGGAATGTCACCACACCCAGTGAGCTGGGCCCACTCAAATCAATACTAATCAAGAAAATGCACTTCAAACTGGCCTAAAGACAAATTTTATGGATTTATCTTAGGTATTTTCTCAGTTGAGATTCTCTCTTCCCAAAGGGCTCACCTTGGGTAAGTTGACAAAAAACTAGCCAACACAATTGACTCCTTGTCAATGTGACACTCATCAACATTCAACTATAACCTTTCCTTTCTCATTTGTCCCAAAGATGTCATAGTAATATCAACAATATACAACATTGCAACTTAAAAAAACTTCAGTCTTTATACAAACATTTTAAAAGTTCAGTTTCTTTAAAATATCCAAATGTCTTTTAAAAATCTCTCTAAAATATCCAGTCTGTAAAATCAAAGTTAAGACACTGTGGGCTGCTGTAAAATAAAAATTATTAATCTAAGAAGGAAGAAGCACAGCACAGTAACAAAGCAGAAACCAGACCTTCCGGTTTCCATCTGTGGATGGAGACCTCTGCCTGGGCCACCAGGAGTCCATAGCCAGAGAAAGCTACCCTCCCAGGAGCTTGGAAAAGCCGTGAGTGGGGTTAAAGGGAGCAACACCTCTCACCCAGACCCGCCTGGATCCGCCGGGATCCAGGGCCTGAGAACCCGGGGCCAGGAAACCTCTGAGCCTTCCAGTTTTATCTGTGGGTGGAGACCTCTGCCTGGACCACCAGGGGCCTGTGCCTGGGGACCTCAGCCTGGGCCACAAAACTCCAGGAGAGAGCGGGTATCCCAGGAGTGCTGACACACCTTTGAGCACAGGCAAAACCACCAATTCAGTTCAAACTCACTGGATCAAGAGGGACCCTTGCAGAGCCATCAGGACATAGGAACCAAGGGACAGCTGGGGACAAGATCCTTCTGATTTCTTTCTGCACCCCAGAGTGGACCCTGTGCCACAGCTCTCCAAACCCAAACACCTCTCAGAGACAGCTGGTCTTCAAGGAGTACTGACACAGAGGCCTGCAGGAGGGGCAACCCACAACCAGACTGAGTAAGATCAGATAACATCAGAGTTAACAAGATGGCAAAAAGCAAGGGTAAGAACATAAAGAACAGAAACCAAGAGTACTCGGCACCATCAGAACCCAGCTCTCCCACCACAGCAAGCCCTGGATACCCCAACACTCCAGAAAAGCAAGATCAGATTTAAAATAATTTCTCATGATGATGCTAGAAGACATTAAGAAAGAAATGAATAACACCCTTAAAGAAATACAAGAGAACAGAGATAAACAGTTAGAAGCCTTTCAAGAGGAAATACAAAAATCTATTAAAGAATCACAGGAAAACACAATCAAACAGGCAGAATTTCAAGAAAACACAAACAGAAAAAGGAAATGCACAAAACTATCCAGGAGCTAAATATAGAAATAAAAACAATAAAGAAATCATAAAGGGAGACAACCCTGGAGTTAGAAAACCTAGGAAACAGATCAGGAACCATTGATGTAAGCATCACCAACAGAATACAAGAAATAGAAGAGAGAATCTCAGGAGCAGAAGATACCATAGATAACATCGACACAACAGTAAAAGAAAATGCAAAATGCAAAAAGCTTCTAACCCAAAACATCCATGAAATCCAGGACACAATGAGAAGACAGAACCTAAGGATAATAGGTATAGTAGAGAGTGAAGATTCCCAACTTAAAGTACCAGCAAATATCTTCAACAAAATTATAGAGGAAAACTTACCTAACCTAAAGAAAGAGATGAACATAAATATACAAGAAGCTTACAGAACTCCAAACAGATTGGACCAGA
>CM052702.1:88739825-88761925 GCA_028551405.1 Uromys caudimaculatus
GTTTTGTTCATTTCCTTTGTCTGTTTGATTGTGTTTTCCTGTAATTCTGCCTGCTTGATTGTGTTTTCCTGTAATTCTTTAATGGATTTTTGTGTTTCCTCTTTAAGGGCTTCTACTTGTTTACCTCTGTTCTCTTGTATTTCTTTAAAGGCGTTATTTATTTATTTCTTAAAGTCTTCTATCATCATCATGAGAACTGATTTTAAATCTGAGTCTTGCTTTTCTGGTGTGTTGGGGTATCCAGGGCTTGCTGTGGTGGGAGAGCTGGGTTCTGATGATGCTAAGTAGCCTTGGTTTCTGTTCCTTACGTTCTTGACCTTGCCTTTTGCCATCTTGTTAACTCTGATGTTAGCTGCTCTTACTCTGTCTGGCTGTGGCTTGTCCCTCCTACAAGGCTCTGTATCAATACTCCTTGAAGACCAGCTCTCTCTGAGAAGTATTTGGGTTTGGAGAGCTGTGGCACAGGGTCAGCTCTGGGGTGCAGACAGAAACCAGAAGGATCTTGTCCCCAGATGTCCCTTGGTTCCTGTGTTCTGACGGCTCTGCAAGGGTCCCTCTTGATCCAGTGAGTTTGAACAGAAGTGGTGGTTTTGCCTGTGCTCAAAGGTGTGTCAGCACTCCTGGGATACCAGCTCTCTCTTGGAGCCCTGTGGCCCGAGGCTGAGGTCCCCAGGTCCTGGTGAACAGTGGTGTTTGTCTTAACCCTACTCACGACTTTTCCATGCTCCTGGGAGTGTAGCTTTCTCCTGGCACTACTTGGCTATGGAACTCTGTTGGCCCAGGCCCAGGTCTCCTGCCACAGATGGAAACCGGAAGGTTCCTGTCCCTGACTTTTCCTCCTCAGTATCTGTGTCCTGAGGGCCTGGGAGGCTAGCTTTCTCCCAGTGCTAATTGGCTATGGAGCCCTGTGGCACAAGCTGAGGTTCCCAGCTACAGATGGAAACTGGAAGTTTCCTGTCCCCGACTTTTCCTCAGTCCCTGTGTCACTCGGGTTCTGGGCAGGTCCCGGTGAGCAGTGGTGCTCATCTTAACCCCACTTACAGCTTTTCTACGCTCCTGGGAGGGTAACTTTCTCCTGGCGCTGCTTGGCTATGGGACCCTGGTGGCCCAGGCAGAGGTCTCCTCCCACAGATGGAAACCGGAAGTTTCCTCTCCCCAACTTTTCCTCAGTCCCTGTGTCCCTCGCGTTCCGGGCAGGTCTCGGTGAGCAGTGGTGCTTGTCTTAACCCCACTCACGACTTTTCCACGCTCCTGGGAGTGTAGCTTTCTCCTGGCGCTACTTGGCTATGGAACCCTGGTGGCCCAGGCAGAGGTCTCCCACCACAGATCCAGTTACTTCTTGAGATGAAAATAAATCAATCTTTTCTCTCCTCCTCCTCCTCCCCCTTCCTCCCACTCTCTTCCTCTCCCTCTCCTTCCCTCTCTCTCCCTCTTTCTCTCTCTCCCTCCCTTCTCTTTCCCTCTCCCTCCCCTCCTCTTCCTTTCTCTTGGTGGCGAGACATGCCAGTATTTGGTGCAGAATTTGGTTGCTGGATTCCCAAGCGGTCCCTGCTACATGGCTGCTATAAATAATATCATCTGTCCACCCCAATCATCTGAAATGCTCATGTGGGTATTCTGGGCTTTTCTCCATTATGCTGCTGCAGATTCTTTAATATGTCCTGGATTCTTCTCAGGACTCATTTCGGTTCACCAGCAGCTGTATGTATTAGTGGTTTTGTGGAGGGCTGAAGGCTGAGTGATTGCCTATTTCACTACCTTGGTGATCTCACATTTTTTAAATGCATATTTCCATTTAGTTAAGTAAACTACATGCTTTCAGCAGCATTGTTCCTGAGCTTTGTATCCTCTTGGATATGCTATTATGAAGACTCATGCATTTGAGGTACATTGAGTTACCTGTTTAAATATATTTAACACTGTGAAAAATTAAAAGAGATTCTAATTCTAGTTCCTTGTATTAGAATCACGTTAGAATCTAGCATTGGTAAATATGCCACTACATACTGTTGGCATCATTCTATCGGTTGAGGTTGGTACTTAGGAAAATCACAAGGATTCTCAACAGCTAACACATGAACATTTATAATGCTGGAGAAGGTTGCTGGGGTCTTTGATGGAAATGACTGCTAATGTTCAACTTCTCTCCTATGGGTGAAGCTGTAGCTGAGTGGATGCAATTGGAGGTCTACTCCCCTGAGGCAAGACAACGAATTAAGAGGTAGAGTTGTAGAGCTTCCCAGCCTTGTGTGCTTTGCTTTCTTGCCTTGAGTATATACTCACCAACTCTATGCATCTTAAGACATCTTAAAAGTACATTTCCAAATATATTTTTACGAGACACACTCCTGGACAGAATGTGGGCAGACATGACATTTATTCACCTACAGGAGGAACCATTGCAGCAGGTAGCTACTGCATCAACAGTAAATTCACAAGTGATCAAAACTACAAACTTTTACAATGTGTGATACATGTGGGAATATGACAGTGTGCGATACATGTGAGGATGGTAACTCCATGTCACAAATGTCACATGTCACTCCTAAATTCCTAGTTTTACTTCTTAAAATATACAACAGATTACTAGAAAAACTAAATGTACATAATTGTTCCTGTCTGAAAGAACTGCAGGGATGGAAATGGAGAGGAGCCTGAGGAAAAGGAGGTCCAGCAACAGGCCCAAAGTGGGATCCAGCTCAAGGGGAGGCCCCAAGGCCTGACAGTATTATGTAGGCTATGGATTGCTCACAATAAGGGACCTACCATGACTGTCCTCCGAAATACCCAACAAGCAGCTGAAAGAGCTAGATGCAGATATTTGCACCTGATCAATGGACAGAAGCTGCTGACCCCTGTGGTTGAATTAGGGAAAATCTGGAAGAAGCTGAGGAGGGCAACCCTGTAGGAGAACCAGCAGTCTCAATTAACCTGGACCCCCGAGACCTCTCAGACACTGGATCATCAACCAGGCAACATACACCAGCTGATAAGATGCCCACAACACATATACAGCAGAGGACTGCCAGGTCTGGGTTCAGTCAGAGAAGATGCACCTAACCCTCAAGAGACTGGAGACCCCAGGGAGTTTAGAGGTCTGGTGGGGTGGGAGTGGTGTGGGGGCATCCTCAAGGGGACAGGGGAGCGCAGAAGTGGTTTGAGATATGGAACAGTCAGAGGGTGGACCAGGAGGGGAATAAAATCTGGAGTGTAAAAAAAAGAAAAGAAAAAATAAATAGAAAAGAAACATTAGAAGGAGGAGGAAGAGGAGGAGGAGGAGGAGGAGGAGGAGGAGGAGGAGGAGGAGGAGGAGGAGGAAAGGAAGGAAGAAAGGAAGGAAAAAAAGAAAAAGAAAAAGAAAGAAAGAAAGAAAGAAAGAAAGAAAGAAAGAAAGAAAGAAACTAAATGTAAATCCCACCAATTTGTTTTTGACCTTACTTATATCTCTCTAAAAGTTCTTAGTCTCCTAAGAAAGTTTTTAGATGTTAACATTTTGGAATGATTTGGGTGCTGTAAAAACACAGGACAAGCTGTCACATGAACTGGCTTCTGTAGGTGAGGAGCAGAATTGAGAGACCTTCTTTTCTGCTACTTGGAATGTTCAGCCTCTTGTGTAGTAACCCACATTCTAATGTAATTTGTACATTTCCCTCACTTTTCTTCCTGTGCTGTCAAGGGAATGTTTAGGTTAATGAACAGTATCTTATGTGTACACAGCAAAACACTTTTATAGCATTCAGTAATAAAGGAAAATATCAAAAACATCTAGAACAATTACAAGTTATGCATTACAGTATTTGTACTCACACCTTCCTGTGCAATCCATATTTTTAGAAAAATATATTATATGAAACCACAACCAGGCATTCTGATCTTAGCACATTCTTCCTCCAAGCAGTACGCACAGTCATGTTAGAGTCAGAACACACTACAGATCCACACGAGCTGCATGATGAGGGTCCCAAACACACAGCACAACATATACACTTCTGTATCACGTCTCTTGGCAGAGGGTTGCTTGCTTAGTACAGGTGTCAAGGCGTTCTTGCAAACACCGGTGAAGAGAAATGGCAATTGAGAATGAAGGGTTCTTCTCTAGGCTGCTTCTTCAGCAGAGCAGTCAATTCCTGCGTAGGTAAACTTCTCATAAAGTGTGGTGTTCACGTATGTCTGAAATGAGACAGTATTAGAGTACACCACATTTCTGTCTCTTCCAGGAGCACCTAGGTCAATGTCCTGGTTCCCTTATCTTTCATAATTTGGGGAACGCCTTTGTTCTCACTCCCTCTGTGTGTATGTGACAGTGTTTTTGCTTTTGTTTTCTTCTGAATTTCATCCCTTGACTTCTAAATAAAATTCTCTACTCCCCCCAGCCGTAGTTTCTGACTTCCTTTGGTGTCTCACCGACCTCTCCTAAAAAGGTCAACGAGTGTAGGTTCCTTCCCCTGGCCACGCTGATCCTTCACCTCTCCCTATATGGATAATCTTGCTAACCTAGATTTATTTGTCTGTTGACCCCTAAATTGACATAGGCAGCTACTTTTTAAAATGTTTCAATAGACTTTTCTTACCCTCCAAATAGTAAACTACAGGCCAGACTTTGTTTTCTGTGTATTGTTGGCCAGGTCACCTAACCTCTTTGTTTCTTCATCAGTAATTTAAAGGGACAGGCCACATGAATAAGATTGCTTCCAGCTCTAAGTGATAGGTTGTATTTTATTGTATGTATAAGTGACTATATCTTACATAGAAATCTTATTTCCCTCTAACTTCTCAAAGTTGAGGAGCATATTCGTTATGTGCCTGTAATACCTAAGGCTATTCTTAGGATAGATTGTTGACTTGTATCAATGACTTTTTAGCGATCACCTCCAGCACATCACAAATTCCCAGGGAAAGAGGACCTGTGTCAAACTGTGCTCACCTTTCGTTCTTCCAGCATCCTGTTTAAAGACACCAATATCTGGGCAAATGATGGTCTCTCATAAGGCTTCTCCCTCCAGCATTGTCTCATTAGATCATACCTTTGAACATGAAGGGTGCAAGGATTAACTCTAAGTGTGCTTTAGGCCTTGGTATACCATTGGAATAAAGCATGAGGCAGAAGAAAAACAAAATTAGTCACTGAGAGATGTATAGTCCTGATGTTGTCAGACATAAAATATATGCACTCTACCTAGAAAGTTTCCAAGTGCCTTCGCCTCCTCCTCCAAGCCCACATGCCCTTTCTGCATCTGTAGGTCTAGTGCAGACTTGTCATTCTTTTAGAACTTAGATCTCAGCGATTGTAGCCATGTAGAATGGACTGAGTTACCTGTCTATAGCAGTGTTTCTTTTGGAATCCTACCTCTCTAAAACATTAGTTCCCCTTGTGAAATGCCCATATGTGTATGTCATAGAGATAGGACTTTTAGAAGTCCTGTGACTAAAAACAAATGGCATCTTTAACCAGGTGCAATGGACCAATTATTGACAGACATTCTAAGAACTAAGAAATAAGCTCACAGACATTAATTCTGTTGAAACTTTGATCTTAGACTTCCCAGATTTCAGAACAGTGAGAAATATATATATGTGTGTGTGTGTGTGTGTGTGTGTGTGTGTGTGTGTAATTGAATACACATATATAATATAATTATGATTGTATAATTAATATATTATATAATTATATACAATATAGTTAAATATAATTATATATGCATATTTAATTATAAATGTATACATGAATTAATTCTTTTGAGAATTTCATACATTGTATTTTTATCATATTTACCCACTTCAACTCCTCCAAGATCCATTCCCTATCCCATATCCAGCTTATTGTCCTCATTTTCTTTTAAATCTGCTAAGTCCAGTTATTGTTCCCTCTTTACTCTGAGTTCTGTGGCCATCCACTGGAGAATGTTCAACCTACCAGGACTCACACCCTTAAAAAAAAAAACTCTACCTCTTCTGGAAGCTTTTACCAATAGTTCTTCAGCTGAGGGTGGAACTTCATGTCCACCTTTGCCATTAATGCTGGGGTTTTATCAATCTTGAGTCTGTGCTGGTCTTGTATATACTGTCCCAACTGCTGTGAGCTCGTATGTATAATTTCTCTGTTGTTCCCCCGCACCCCCAAAACTGTTTCCTTATAGTCATCCACTGCCTCTGGTTCTTAGAATCGCTTGTCCCCCTTTCCAAAAGACCTCCAAGTCTTAGGAGACAGCCAACGGTAAGTGCTCATTTATGGCTGAGCACTCCAAGTCTTACTCTCTGCACCTTGACCAGTTTGTGGGTCTTTGTGTTGTTACCATCTACTGAAAAAAAAAGAAATTTCTCTAATAATATTTGAGAGATACACTAATCTATGGGTTTAACAATGAGTCTTTGGGACTGGTTTAATACTATGTTCCTTTAGCAGAGTAATAGTAAGTTCTCTCCTAGGCCCTATAAGCTGTCTAGCTACAGGTCTTTGTCCAAATAATGGTTTTACATATGGATTCCATCTTATGGAGTGAGCCTAACATCCAGACATAAAGGAGTTGGTTACTGCCATGACCTTTATGCCACTATTGCACCCGTGGACACGTCTTGTACACTAATTGTTATTGTAGCTTGCAAGGCCCACAGCGAGGTAAGATTGGTGATTACTTTTCTTCTCTGGCAGTATTAATAGTGTATTTTATCACTATGAAAGATAGCCAGTAGGAATAAAGCTTCTAGGTCAATACCAGCCTGATTTCTCCATGTTCTAGGACTGAAACATCTGTTATCTTCAGTAACAGCATCTTTCTGTCAAGTCCTGAAGGGTAACCAAGAACAATGGCTATATCCTGCATTGTTTGGAGGGTCCATGGGAACTTACTGGCAAACAACTCTAAAAGAGGTAACTCATTTCTAGCATTAGGATTTTTATTTGTTAGCCTGTAGTGTCTAGTAGGGGAATGGCCACATCATTTTAGGGCAACTCTATCTAAACTCTTTGTATATATGTGTGTGTTTAAATTTTAGGAAGCCTCTAC
Source organism: Uromys caudimaculatus (assembly GCA_028551405.1). NCBI lineage: Eukaryota > Metazoa > Chordata > Mammalia > Rodentia > Muridae > Uromys > Uromys caudimaculatus. The sequence goes on from CM052702.1 coordinate 88,746,830, forward strand.
ACTAGTAGTTTTTCATATGACTTCCTCAGGTCTTTAATATTAAGTTTCCCTCCGTGTATTCCCTCCTTTACCCTGCCCTCTATCTTTCATTCCATTTAACTTTTCCAATTCCATTACTTCTCTTTCCCCCTCATATCTGTGTCCTATTTTCCTTCTCTTGAAAACCTCCCTTTGTTTTATCTTCCCTCTCTTGAAGACTCAACGCCCCCATACTTCCTAGCAAATTTTCTGACTTCTGTGGGTATTCCAAGTAAAAGACACAAATCAAAATATTCAAAGCCAACATTCACGAATGAGAGAAAATATGGGGCATTTGTCTTTCTGCGCTAGAGTTTCCTCACTCAGAATGATTGTTTTCAGTTATATCCATTTCACTGGGATTTTCATTATTTTTTTTTTCTGAACATCTGATTAATATTCCATTGCCTAAATTTTTATTATAGATTCATCAGTTTATGGGTATCTATGCTGTTTTCAACATGTGCCCATTGTGAATAGAGCATGAGTGAACACGGATGAGCCAGTATCTCTAGAGCAGGATATAGAGTCTTTGGGTTGTGTATCAAATGCCGTACAGCTGAATTGCGGTAGATCGAGGCTTTGCTCTGTTAGGAACCTTCTGTTTCCGTAGTGGCCTCACCACTTTGGACTCCCCTGAGCAGTGAGTCAGTGTCCTGCTTTCCCCACATCCACACTGGCATCACGTCATTTGGCTCCATCACATTAGGACTCTATGGTAGGATGGACTCTCATAGGAGTTTTTATTTGCATTTCTCTAATGTCTAAGGATGTTGAACATTAAAAAAAATTATTTCTCAGCCATTTGTGTTTCATCTCTTAAGAATGCTCTGTTTAGTTCCATGTTCCAAATTTTAATTTTTTTTTTTTTTGTATTCTTGGTGTTTCTTTCTTTAGATCTTCTAGATGCTAACCCTCTGTCAGATGTGTAGCTGGTTACGATTTTCCCCATTCTTTAGGTTGGCTCTTCACGGTGTCCTTTTCTATATAGGAGGATTTTAGCTCTATGACACCCCAGTTTTCAGTTGTTTATCTTAATGCTTGCACTCCTGGACTCCTGCTCAGAAAGCCCTTTCCCATACCTATAAATTCAAATGTACTTCCTACTTTTCTTCTATAAAGTTCAGGGTGTCAGGTCTTCTGTTGGAAGTTGCTTGATTCATTTAGAGTTGAGTTTTGTGCCAGATCAAAGATAAGGGTATAGTTTTATTCTTCCACATAGAACTTACCAGTTTGCCAGCTCCACTTGAAGAGGCTTTCTCTTCTCTACAGTGCATTGCTGGCTTTTGTCAAAAATAAGACAGATGTGGGCTTATATGAGTGTTCTCAAGTCTGCTTTATTGATCAGTTTGCCTGTTTTTATGCCAGTACCATGCTGTTTTTATTTGCAGCACAAACAACTTGAAATTGGGAATGGTGATCTGTCCAGCAGTTCTTTTATTCAGGATTGTTTTGACTATCCTGGATCTTTTATGTTTCCATATAAAATTTAAGATTATTTTTCAATTTCTTTGAAGACTTGTATTGGAATTTTGGTGAGGGTTTCCTTGAATCTGTAAATTGCTTTTTAAATAGGTATCTTGACATGGGGGGGGGGGTGTTCTGTTTAGTTCTATTTGGTGCTCTATATGATTTTTGCACCTTGATAGGCATCTCTTTCTTAGACTTTGGAAATGTTTTCTTGTTAAAAACATTTTCTGTGTCTTTGGATTGGGTCTCTTCACCACCTTCTTATTCCTCCACCTTGTCAGGACCTGATAGTCTCTCTTCCACTTGATCCAATCTATGGGCAGCAGGGCTCTCCTCTGAGCTTTTATCTGAATAACTGCAATTTTTATTTCAGGATTTATCTCATTGGGGACGTTCTTCAAAGATCCTTGTTTTATAAAATTGCATTTTTATAGCCTGAATTGTTTTTATTTTTCATTCAACTGTGTTTTTATAGCCTTCATTCCAGAATTTATTCCTATCCTCTCGGAGGCCCTTGATCATCCATGTCTGCCCAGGGTGACTATGTTTATGCCTCTTGTACCAGGGGAAATATTAGCATCTCCTTCTTTCTTAGAAGTCTAAGTAATGACTTGTTTGTTCATCCTATCACTAAGCACTCTTGAAATTTTGCCACTTAGGGACACTGGCTAGTTCTGGAATGGAGGCTCCACTGACATTAATTGTTCTTCCTTGTGAAAAATAATCTCAAAAGAAGCAAAAGTGTGAACAAGTTGTTGCTTAATGGAGTGACTCTGAAATCTCTACACCAACCTAAATAAAAAGTCTGCTACATTTTTCATGATCAGTTTTGTGTATTTCATACTCTTCTGTCCTTGTCCTTCCTCACTCTACCCTTCTCAAGAGCCTGTACCTTAATCACTCTCCTAGATGTAAGTAGCAGGGAAACTTGCTGCTCCTTGCCCACCACATAGTGGTCCTACTAGCAGAAATATCCTTTTTCTTCACCTATCTGATAGCTTCAGGTGAGTGTTCTACCGTATCTGACGTCGGCTCCATTAGAGTCACATGGAGAAAGAGAAAGATGAAATAACCTCGGTGAGGCCTGACTTACACCTCATCGTCACAGTTCAGGGGCTTCTCCAGCCTGTAGCCCTGGGGCAGCTTCTCATAGAGTTCCGCGCATGTCATGCCACAGTATGGGGTACCTCCTAGAACACAGGAAGTAAGCTCTGTGAGTCCTACTGACACAGAAGGCTGTGTTTCCTGCCCCAGTGCTAAGCAGTGAGGAGGGACTCCAAGTGCCTCCCTCTACCACCTCACTGTGTAGCAGGCTGGACCTCCATCACTGACCACACCACAATACTACCACTCCTTGAGTGGAAGGGACCCACCAAGACCTCACTCCTGACAGTACCTCTCCTTTCTCTCAAGTCTTCTATGCAGAGCACATCTCATGTACCAATGGCATTTCATTTTTCATACTAAAAGCCTGTATTTATGCAATCCCTACTTTATCAACAACAGTTACTGTACAGCTTAACTTAGAAAAGCTATCCACTATTAGAAACGTTTCATAGGAAGGGAAATCCTATATAATACCTCTCATTACTTTTCAATATAGCAACTTGCAATTTTAAAATACTAATTTATAAAACCACTATCATGTTATACATGAAGTGTTTGGCTTGGGGGTGTGGGATTTTGCCCGTGAAATTAAATGGCCTTCAGGATGAGACTTTTATTGGTTATGTAACATCCATCTAAAGTTACAAGGGTAACTTGTTACTGCTCTTTGATATTCACGGAGAGGCAGAAACAATTTAGAGTGAAGCCCTTAGTGTTAAGTATGCTGTTAATATACAGAGTTTAAAAACAGAAGTGTGGAGAGTTGTACTCTGCTGCAGAAACACTGTATTTGCAGGTCCCACCTGCTGCCGGCATTAGAGAAATTAAAGAGTGTCCTGTGGAATTGGGTGATGAGGAGACTACAGAGGCTCCATGCCCTTTGTCCAGTGTTTCACCTGGTGGGTAAATTAACTACTCACCTAAGCTAACGATCTCCCAGAGCAATACACCATAGGACCATCTATAGGAGAGACAGCATAAAAAAAAGTCATCAGCAAATAGGGTGACCATTCTGGTTTCTGCCCCGCCCCCCAAACCCTGGTGAGAAACCTTTTATCAAAAGAAGAAATGCTAATCATACACATTCTAGGGTGAGAGCTGACCCACAGCATGAGTTTCTCTTAGGTTAGTAGTAGGTCTGAGGGTTAGGGGTGGGGGTGACTCATCTTTCCAAGCCCCTTAACCCAGTAAGTAGTGAATGCAAGGCCCTAGTATAGAAGACAATGAATTCCACACCAGACAGCTGGGAGATGAGGCCCTTCTCTGCCATCTGACACTTGAATGGTTAGTATAAACTACCGGACATATGGGACCCCTAAGAATAGTCCTCCAAAAGTGGAGACTCCCTGGTGATGCATCTGGCTGCAGGGAGGAGATGGTGTCTCCTCCTTCCTAGATAAGGACTCTGGGACAAGCATTCCCTACCTGCTGCTTACTTTCTCCTCCTGCACGAGTGTACAAGTGACTTGTCACTGCAGGCTGCAAGAAGACATAGCCCTACCATTACAGCAGCTGTTCTAAGCTGCTCCCTCTATGCTAGGTCCAGGGAATGGACTCATGGGGCTGCCCCTATGTCTCTTCTCTCTTTAGAAGTCATGACTTCAGCGCCTGAAGTCTGTATGTGATGGGAGAAGACTCCCTTAACCTCACACTTGGGGTTTTACACTGGAAACTCCCACTCTGCGACTGCGCTTTCATTTCATTTCCTCCTTTTATGTGCTGCACACGCCTGGCACACCTAGTAGCAGGGGCAGCTCATGACCTAAGCAGCTGCTAGGTCCCTGAGAGCAGGCCAGTGGAATTGCCTGTACAATAACCCAGGGTATCCCTGTTTCTCTTTAGCATTTCTGCCAAATATATAATTTTCTAAGAAAAACAAATCCGAGAGGCAAGGTGCTTACTTACACATCACTGTTGGTTGTGTAGACACTATAGTTCAGTGACTCAATTGCCATCCAGCGCACTGGGAGCCTTCCCTGGAGAGAACAAAGTGAGACATCACTTAGGGAAGTGTTTGTGTTTAGAACTGGACATAGGAACAATAGACTCAGGAAGGTTCAGTTTGTGAATTTCCAACCACAGACATGTCTTCAAATTCAGAGATATGCAAAAAGTGTAAGCCTTACCCCACGGAGTCTGATACGACTCTGTCTATGTGAATGCACATTTGATAGCCATTCAGCCATTCACCTGATCACCTTGCCCTTGAGTAGCACCCAGAGGTTTTTTAAAAACAAAGTACAGGCCCAGAAACTGAGAACGCAGCTGTAAGGTGGAAGGGAACAATGGGGACAAGGCTGAGTGGGAGAGACCACCTTAGTGTCTGTTACAGGGTATTTGATCACATCACGAACACCACAATGTGTTATTTACTGAAAGAAAATAAACTGTTTCTAGTTGTGGTGAGGCTCAGACTTAGCCCACATCTTTAATCCCTCTAGCTGGAATACAGACACGCCCTTAGTATACACCTTTAATCCCAAACAATAAAGCTAAAGCTAGTTTGTAGAAGGAAGCACCCAAATTTGAAACTGATGTCTAATTGAGTGAGAAAGTGATGAATCAGAAAAAGATTTTCAGAATAAGATATGCCCAACTCTCATGAGAATAGAAAGGAAAGGGAAGCTATTTGAGGGAGCAATGCAAAGAGAGGGGGGAAGAGGCTGTTTTACAGGGACTGCTGTGCAGAGACAGGTTGAACAGAGAGAACAAGCTAGACACAGGTGAAGACAGAACAAACCGGAGAATGGGATGGAATTGAAAGAGTAGAACATATTGCCAAAGTTAGTATGAGGCCAAGCAGAGCAATTCAGGAGAGACCCAGAGAAAGAAGCCAGATTGGCTCAGGCAGCTTGCAGAGGAGTTTGAGCCAGAACAGCTGAGTTGAACCAGCCAGCCAGAAATCAGAAAGAACAAGAAAGGGTGAGCTTATTCAGCAGTAAAAGTCTCAGACACTGAAAACATTCTAGGCCTAGATTAGATTGCACAGAGGTTAGAAGCTTCCAGGATTAGGCCTAGGTGGGCAGACAGAAGCCTGTAAGCCCAGGAGGAGACAATTACATCAGGCAAATAAAATATATTTCAACAGAGGTGGGCATATCTGTGCTCCCATAGGCATTTTATCAATGGGGAAAGAAAATATTTTAGGCTACAAGTAAGAGCTCGTTTAGTGTCATACTGCGTCCAGGCTGAGTAAGATGAGGTGTATGTAGCCTGGGTATTGTGAGCCTTTGTTCCTATTTCCCTCAAATCCTTTATGATTTGGAGGGGTCCTATGAAACTGGGCAGTTACATGGCTCACTGCTAAAGAGACCTATTCCTTCTTTGCTCCCTCTTCCCCTTCCAGAGATGCCCAAACTTTCAACAGTGCTAGTTTAACGTATACAATCAGAAGGGCTTTAGGGCTCTTCCTCAACCTGCTTTTGCAGACATTCTACCAGGCTTCCTTCCTAAGACCATCTCCTCCACCCTCAAGGGTGATTCTAAGTATGTGGTCCTCTATCAGTCCTTTGTGGAGTGGCTGTACGTCCCAAACTGAGATTCTGTATGTTAGGCTCAGGTTCAAGAGGGTCCTCCCATCTCCCTCCTCCCCCCACCTTCTCCCTCATACACCTTTCTTCTTTCTGTGTCAATCTGGGCTGAATCCCCCACCTGTTCCTTTAGCTCACTCTTGCATCACAGCCCCAGAATGGAAGTACAGTCATATCAGCTGCTCCCTCCCTCCACCCCACAGGCTTCGGCCTTCACACTGCCAAGGTTCCACATGTGCATCCACACTTTCTGTATTTGACTTCTTTGGACTTCATCCACTTTCACTGTCCCTGTTACCTTGATTCAGCCGATGCCTGATGAAAGGATCCTCTTTGGTGAGCGCTCTACCTAATAGACCTCACCCTCTAATGGCCTGTTCTCTATACAGGATGATTGGTGGAAACTCGTAGTTTACAGATGTGGGTCTTTACTTTAAGACACAATCGTTAGCATCCACGACCTAAGATCACAAGTCCTTACCTGAGTTTCACAGCCCCTGACTGGAGCTAGTTCACAGAGCCTCAAGACTCCATCCCTGCTGCCTCCTCAAACCTTGAACTTGAATTCACCTTCCTTGTTGTATTACATAATCCCCCAAAGTCTTAATGCTCCCCTTAGATTACAGACTTCTATATTGGCCCCATTATCCAGCTCTTGTAGTTTATCTTCATATCCAGTATCTACTCAACATTCCCTATGTTACTTAGGAGCTGACCTCCTCCAAGAAACCCTCCATGACTGCCCTCAGGGAGCTTTCTCTGTGCTCCCACACACGTGTTCCTGTACCTTGGGCACTGAACTGTTGTAATTTCTATTTCTATATTTATCTGAGGGCTTTTGCTGAAAGTACTAAGTCTTAGCATGTGATCCCTGAACCTTCTATTATTATAAATGGCCTCATAATAAATCAGCGAGGTGACAGCTGATGCCTGTTGATAATAGTCAACACTAAGTCGCCTAGTATAGTTTATAGTAATGCTTTCAACAGTGGAATTACCTATGAGGGTTAAGAAAAAAATAATAGTCCCAGAAAGATAGACACTTGGATCCTAGCTCTGAATTTTTAGATTTGTGTGCTTACTTTGGTGTGTCTGGATAGGACAGGAGGCTAAACCTGGCACATCAAGTGGGACAGGACAAAGCCTTCAGATGTGGAGGGGAGAGCTGGACCCATGTGGTTATAAAAACAAGGGAAGAAAACGTGTAAGGAGTAAGCAACAGCGGGGATTGGGGACAGGGTCGGGTTAACTAAAATAAACTTTTTTGTGGAAGCACGCTATTTTGCAAGCTAATTTAAATATATAATTCAAAAGGATTTTGAATGGAGTCACCCTTCATGGGTGGGCAATGCTCTCCCCGGAAGACCTGGGTTATTAAATTAGAATCTTCAAGCAAGCTCCCTATGAGTCGTTAGTCAGGAAAGTCCCAGACACCCCTAAAACAACATGGGATATTGTCATGGTTCTTGCTTGCCCCCCACAGCTAGACTAAAAAACCTTATTGCCGAAGACACAGCACATTTTGGTTGTAGGACATAGAGAGATACAGCTAGAACTGAGCCGAGAACTTCCCAGATGGCTACTTTTCATAACACTGAAAGGTAATACAAAGGCTGATTATGGGAAAAAGCATCAGTGGACTTACCCAGGCATAGAGCCTGCATGTGCTGACCGTCAGTACTGACCGTCCAAGAAGATATACCTATTGAAGCGATAGTGACAGGGCTGTGGGGGTGACTACTGCTTTCTAATTGGATTCGGGTCTTATGACAAAGGAGGAAATTCATGTCTGATACTGTAAATCTGGTCAAAAGCCTATGGCTGGGGTACTCATAAATCAGAAAGTTTGGGGGACTCTGAGAGAGATACAATGGGAAGAATTTAAGTCAGAGGATGGGAGGGTTTCTGTCAAATGCTGTCTTCTAGACATGACAGGGGCCTTATATTCATGAGTTCATGGTATCTGTGATTACCAGCAAGAGGTGTACACACAAGACCGTCAGTGTTCTGGCATGGGTGGGAGGAAGCTCCATTTTTAGTTGAGAAGCTATTGGAAGTTCGTGGCATCCTGTAGAGGACAGTCATGTCTCTTTAGCAGAGTGGGTGGCTACACATGCATGTTCATGCAGGCAGCACTAATTGGACTTAGTGGATTATTTTTAAAAATAAAGACAGAGAAAATGAAGGTGGGAGGTATTGGAGGTTGGTTCTAATGTTTTGATTCAATAGGGAATCTGTGTGTCCAGACACTGAAGGTCCTTGTCCCCAATTGGTTTTTGATCAATCAATAAAGATGCCAACAACTAATGGTTGGTTACGGGGTGGGACACTTAGAGTTCCGAGGGTTGGCTACAGAGAGGAATGGGAGAATCACCATGACTCAGAGTAGAAGGAGGGGACACAGGAGCAGCCATGTGAGACTAAGGGTAAGTGGCCACTGGTCACTTACCCGATTGGGTCTGGGGTAGCACGGGAAGTCAAGGCATTTTAAAAATAAGCTAATGTGGGGCTGGAGAGATGGCTCAGCAGTTAAGAGCACTGACTGCTCTTTCAGAGGTCCTGAGTTCAATTCCCAACAACCACATGGTGGCTCAAAACCATCTGTAATGAATCTGATGCCCTCTTCTGGTGTGTCTGAAGACAATAACAGTGTACTCATATAAATAAATAATAAATCTTTTTTTAAAAAAACAAGCTAATGTGTGTCTTTCATTCACAGATCCAAAGATAGCTTCTGGGCTGGTGCACGTGTGTGATAAGCCAGGAGCCAAAGCGGTGTTGCAAAAACTCACTGCACCAGGGAGGAAAAAGTATTTGAGGGGTGCCCAGTAGGGAAAGGAAGAGAGATTTGGGTTGGATATAAGAAATTGTCAGTGAATAAGTTAAATATACCCTAAAGAAAACCACAGTAAAGAAAACCTTCCTAATGCAGAGTGCCCAATCCTGGCTCTTGACATCAGACTGTCTAGAAGGTAGGACTCAGCATCTATTTTTTTAAAGTTCCACAGATGATTGTAAAGTACAAACCATTGATCTGAAAACTTGCTGGGCAGTGGTGGCGCACGCCTTTAATCCCAGCACTTGGGAGGCAGAGGCAGGTGGATTTCTGAGTTCGAGGCTAGCCTGGTCTACAGAGGGAGTTCCAGGACAGCCAGGGCTACACAGAGAAACCCTGTCTCGAAAAACCAAAAAAAAAAAAAAAAAAAAAAAAGGAAACTTGACCTGAGAAAGCAGCCACTCTGCCCACTGGTGGCATTTTGCTGTCTTGCATTGGCTTTTTCCTTTCCAATCCTTCCTTTCCCCTGCCTTTTGTTCCCAGTCTTTGTTGACAATAAACACTTTACCCCGCTTTTGGGAGACAGAATTTAGTTCTGACTGCTTTGTCCCAATAGCATCCTTCTCTCCTGAACTCTGAGAGAAACCGTTGCCCTTTATACGATGTCAAGCCAAGAAGCACCATCGGTGAGGATCTGAGAAAGGTGCGAAATGGAATTTCAGACCATGAAGCCAAACATCACCCAGCCTGGGGATACTTCCAACCTCTCACCTGGGATTGCACAGCCACCAAATCAGAGAAAGGCAAGGAAGGGGAATACTGTGGCTTAGTGTGAAAAACTGGGGAGCTGGACGTCATGGGCAAGTGGGGACCCACCCCCTTCTACAGGGAGAAGTGCAGTGAGTGGGGAAACACCTGACAGCACCAGGAGAGAAATATTTCTCCACAAGCTCATCCTCGGGGAGCCTCCTGCAGCTTCTTAGGGTGCTGATGCAAGACTAAAGGGCCACATGGGGACAAGTAAGGCTCTGCGTTCCTTCAAAACAGTAGTGGAAGACTAAAACAGATTCTAGCACCTAAGCGTGTAACTGGGTGGGAGTGGGTATAAAGAGCAATGGTGCCACTGATTAGAAAAATCTGTCAAAGTGACTGCTTAGGGACACTTTCGCTTTCAGGAAATATTGAGATTTTCTATTCTGTCAATAAATGAGACAAGTATTTTGAAAAGGAAAGGAAGCATGTATTTGAGGATAAGGCAGAGCCCTGGACCTTGTTAAGAGGCTAGAGACACAGACTCAAAAAGACCTTCTCATGACAAATGGAGAAGGCCCAGGAAAGCTGAGTAAGAGACAATTGGCAGAGCTGGGAGAGGGAGAGCCACGCCACTGAAGAGGGCTGCCAGATATGCGGCCACAGCCCTGAGCTTGCTCCTGCCCTGCTTACCCACAAGGCCTGCCCACCTAGGGAATATGATGTCATCAGTGACATGTGCTTTCTCGGGGCATTTTGATTCCTGGGCAAGCACCAAAGGAGAATCGATCTGATTGATTTCTCCATGCACCGAATACTACATGGTTCCGTTCTACTCTGATCTTGGATTTGAAGGTAAAATCTTGTTTGGCACAGTGAGTATCACTAAGAAAGGGTGGGTTTAACTAGCTTTGATTTTTGCTGAGTGAATACATCTTCTACTGAGAGGGCAATCGTGGGCAAGCCTTCATACATTACACACTTCTCTAGAGGGACGTTTAGTGACAGCACACTTCCCTCATGGGTTCCTAAGTTTTTTTGTTTCCTTGCCCCGTTTGTTGTTTAGAAGCAGAGAATGGAAGCTCATTAGGCCTAGATTGGATACAAACAGAACACTGACCACTAGGCTTCATTCAATTGCATAGCTACACATGATGAAGGCTCTTTACTTGCAAAACAAGATGGTGATTGGGGGATGCTGGTCAGGACTGAGAGGGTAAAGGCTTCTTTAGTCACTTGCTTCCCAAGTACCCTTGAGATATATGAACAGCCTCTGTCAGCTTCCTTTGAGACACATGACGTGGCTGGTGATCAATAATTTATTTTGATCGATGAGGGTTTTTTTTTTAAAAATGAAGGGCAGATATCAAGTACTAACATGGGAAATCCCTAAGCTCCATGTAACTTACTGTCAGTCCCACACTCACCTTTCAATGAGAAGTGAAGACCCTGCAACAAATTGCCAGGTAAAGAGGAACCAATGGGAGGGCTTTACACAGGCCCCAAAGCTTAAGGTGAGGTGGTGATGGTGAATGAAGCCTGTTGTTAGCCCAGCTTAGCTAGTTCCTCAGCTCTCACCCACCTGGAGCCACTCTGCTGAGCTGCCTATCAGGCTTAACCAAATAAATTGTAGGGTTACATGCTTCCTGACAGATAGCTGTGTTACTTACATTCCAAAAAGCCATGTTACCTTAGAGGAGGGCAATTCCCTGCCCTGTTCAATAGAAATCACAAAAATACAAAGCTCTGTGTACCTGACCCTTTTCCTCAGAATGCCCACCTTGTCCTCTAAGGTGTTACGTGTACTCAATTAAGATGTAACTTTTCGCTCCTTCCTCCAACACCTTCCAAGTGACTCCTAACACCCATCCTTGGGTTCTCTTCTTGGTTCACTTTAAAATTGTTTTATCAGCAAGACCAAGAAACTCCTAAGGGGACTAACTGTGTATATCCCCAATGACGACAGTATCATGTTAGGAACCCAAAGGTGAAAGACTACCAGGCCGCACACCATCCATGCCAGATGTGTCAGTCACCCAGAGCAGTGACATTCTAGTGGGATGGGGAGGTCCTCTGTGTCCAGAACTTACCATTGTCTTTTTCACATACACTTCTTGACCTCGTGACAATCCAAAATCTGCAATTTTGGCTATGTAGTTTTCACCAACTAAAATGTTTCTGGCAGCCAGGTCCCTGTGGATAAACTAAAATTTTAAAGAATCATGCATCTTCAGTGTAATACTTGGTAGAGGATACTCAAGAAATGACACTGTAAAAAGGCCTTTACAAGGTCTTCAGAATCCACCGCCCTTAAAGCACATCTCCACAAGTCTCAGATAGCAGGTTCTGTCAAGTGACTCCTTACATCTTGAAAGGATCATTTTATGGTTGGGAGGAAGTACAGGACTTTTCACAGCAATGAGGAACCTCTGTTGTTAACTTTATTTGCAGGTAAACCTCAGTATGATAAGATCAGAGCACCTCACTAAACACATGCTTTTAAATTCTCTGGAGAGATATACTGTCAGTATTGGGGATTGAATTCTTTCTATGGGGGTGGAATAGTATCAGTTTCTTAACTCCGGGAGACTAAAAAGGAACCAGAGAAGAAAAGATCATGGGAAGCTGTCTAAACACACTAGAGCCCTTCAGAAGGAACTCCATAGAAAGTTGTCCAGAGCAAGGTTCTAAGAACAAACCTGTTTTTGGCTCAAGTAGTCCATTCCCCGGGCCACATCCGCAGCAAAGTGAAGAAGCTGCTGAGAGGACAGTGTGGAAGCCGTGCTGTTGGCGATGGCAAACGCGGGGTCTGTCTCTAGCACTCGGCTCTTACGCAGGAAGTCCAGGAGGTTTCCATGCGGGGCATACTCAATAGCTAGGTACAAGTAGCCTGCAGGGAAGGGATGAGAGGGTCATCTTATCCTGACTGAACAGCCGGGGAATCTTCAAGATGTGCTCTGGTATTGGAGATTGGCTTACAAACTCCATTTTGATCAGAAGAGACATATCTAGTGTGCTGGAGACAGGAGGGAGATGAGGGATACTGACCTTAGAGAGCTGTGGCTGTCTAAGGGACCAGCCCTGAGCTCACAATCTTACTTTCCCACTCCTTCGTTGCTACCAAATGCGAACACACCTGCTGTTCCTGAAATACTTCCATCAACTCCTTAACACTAGGCCAAGAAAATCAAAGCATCCTCTTCTCTGGGACACCTTCATCAGAGTCCCTTTAACTTCATTCAATATTCATCAAAAAGCCAACGCAAGCTAGGAACACTCTGGTCTGCATCTCTAGCAACTGTAGACTAATGACTAAATGCCCCTGCCTTCCCTTCCCCCTAAAACCACACTAAGTAACTGAGTAACTGCCTAGCAGGGATCTAGTTTTTTAAATTATATTTTGCTTGAAGACATCAAAAACTTGAATTTTAGAAGAATAAAATAAAGCAATACAGTTTCTAAAGGCAGTCTGTCTCATTGTTTTGGTTTTATCCTAAATTCTTTTCCTTGTTGTTAACAAATAGTGAAAAGAATCATGTTGAAATTCTGATGAGGATTTTAATGGCAATACCGATGTGTTGAATCCGTAGATTGCATTTGGTAGGAATGCCATTTTTACTATGTTAATCCTACCAATCCATGAGCATGGAGATCATTCCATCTTCTGACATCTTCTGGTATCTTCGTCAATTTATTTCTTCAAAGACTGAAAGTTTTTGTCAGGCAAGCCTTTTACTTGATTGGTTAAAATTACCCCCAAGATATTTCATATTATTTGCAGCTATTCTGAAGGATGTTGTTTCCCTGATTGCCTTCTCAGCCCATTTGTCATTTGTGTATAGGAGGGCCACTGATAATTTTGAATTAATCTTGTGTCAAGCCACTGCACTATGGGTGTTTATAAGCGGTAGGAGTTCCCTGTAAAATTTTGGAGGTTTCTTGCATATACTATCATATCCTCTGCAAAGCTTCTTTCTTTCCAACTTATTTCCCTTTGATCTTCTTCAGTTGTCTTATTGCTCTAGCTAGAACATCAATTACTGTATTGAATCTATACAGAGAGAATAGACAGCCTCGTCTGTTCATGAGTTTAGTTGGAATTGCTTTGGAGGGCTCAAGGGGGAACACATAGATTTCCCTGGGAAAGCGAAATAGAATGTATTTTGTGGATGGACTTGGGGGTTGTACTGTCTGGTTGTGTGTCAACTTGACACAAGCTGGCGTTATCACAGAGAAAGGAGTTTCAGTTGAGAAAATGCCTCCATGAGATCCAGCTGTAAGGCATTTTCTCAATTAGTGATCAAGGGGGGAAGGCCCCTTGTGAGTGGTACTATCTGTGGGCTGGTAGTCTTGGGCTCTATAAGAAAGCAAGCTGAGCAAGTCAGGAGAAGCAAGCAAGCCAGTAAGGAACACCCCTCCATGGCATCAGCTCCTGCTCTTTGACCTGCTTGAGTTCAAGTCCTGACTTCCTTTCGTGATGAACAGAAGCATTGAAGTGTAAGCTGAATAAACCCTTTCCTCCCCAACTTCATCTTGGTCATGATGTTTGTGCAGGAATAGAAACCCTGACTAAGACAAATTGGTATCAGCGAAGTGGGGTATTCCTGTGACAACCTAACCATGTTATGGGGAGGACTGTGGAGGACTTTGCAACTTTGAGCTAGAACAGCCATTGGGATGTTAAGAGCTCTGTGGGGTGTTCTGTAGGAGCTTGGAAGATAATGTTGAGAACAGTGCAGAAGATGGAGGCCTGGCTTGTGAAATTTCAGAGGGGAGATTAAAGACTCTTATCAGGGCCATTGTTAGTTTGATTTAAGATTCTGTGGTTTTGGTTAGCTGGGGCTGAAGAAATCAGCTGTGATTAACAAGATACCAGAACTACTAAAGCAAAAACATTGCATTGCTGGGACTATTGATGCTGGTTAGCTGGAGCTAAGATATTAGCAGTGATTAAGAAGAAACCAGCATCGTTGGGGTGAAATCTTCTGAGAAGTGTTTTCTGAGAGCACAGAGGCTTTGTTCTAGAGATAGACAAGGTTGTGCCTTGTGCTGTGGCAGGACTTGGTAATGTGTAAGAGTCACCCAGGTGGTACTGGTTTTGAAGGCATGAAGGAGTCATGAAGAGCAGCTGAGGCTTGGGCACTGTGAGAGGCCACAGAAGGCCATTGGTGAAGGTGCAGCCTCAGTTGCAATTGACAGCCCAGGACTGAAGGGATCATGCAAAGGAGGTGAGGCTTGGCACCATGGCAAAGCCTAGTTGCAGCAGAAGACAGCATTGTTTTGGAGATACCAGTACCATGAGATGACCACCAAGAACAGCAGCAGCAGTGGAGTACAGGCATCTGCAGCCTAGAAGACAAGGTGTGTGCTACAAAGGGCAGAGCTGGAGAAGTGACTCAAGCCCTTGGAGGAATCCAGAAGATCGTGAGTTGATCCCAGAAGGTT
>CM052702.1:88762025-88788843 GCA_028551405.1 Uromys caudimaculatus
GAAGAAAGAAGGTATTTTAGTGGATCCCACAGTTAAGACACTTTAAATTTTTAAAAGATTTTGAATTTTAAGAGATTGGATGTTTAAAGGGGACTGAAATGTTAATATGTAAGAATTTGCAAAGACTGTGGGACTTTTAAAGTTATTTAGATCTTGGGGATGAATAAGAAAGTAAGGGTCGAGGCTTAATGATGATGTGTTTGTGTGTCAAGTTGACAAGGGGTCAATTGTACTGGCTGGTTTTGTGTGTCAGCTTGACACAAGCTGGAGGTATCACAGAGAAAGGAGCTTCAGTTGAGAAAATGCCTCCATGAGATCCAGCTGTAAGGCATTTTCTCAATTAGTGATCAAGGCGGGAGGGCCCCTTGTGAGTGGTAGCATCTATGGGCTGGTAGTCTTGGGCTCTATAACAAAGCCAGCTGAGCAAGCCAGAAGAAGCAAGCAAGCCAGTAAGGAACACCCCTCCATGGCATCAGCTCCTGCTCTTTGACCTGCTTGAGTTCAAGTCCTGGCTTTCTTTCGTGATGAACAGCAGCATGGAAGTGTAAGCCAAATAAACCATTTCCTCCCCAACTTGCATCTTGATCATGATGTTTGTGCAGGAATAGAAACCCTGACTAAGACAGGGGTACATGGGGATGGGAACAGGAGAGTTCACGCATGCTAGAGGGGGCGATAAAAAGAGAGAGTACGGGAGAGACAACTGGAACTGAGGGCAGGCATTTGAGAGGCAACATAGAAACCTAGTGCAGCATACATAGATTCCCTGGAGTCTGTGAGAGTGACACGAGCAAAGTCTCCTAGTAATGGGGGAGATGGAGCCTACCTGGCCATCTTCTATGACCAGGCAAATCTCCCAGAAGTAGGCCTGGGACATCAACCCAGCCACAAAAACTTTGACCTGCAATCTGTTCTGCCTGCATGAAGTGCTGGGGTAATGGGTAGGGCAAAAACTTGTGGGAGTGGCCAATCAGTGACTGCTCTAACTTGAAGTCCATGCCATGAGAGGGAGCCCACACCTAACACTGACTGGATTAGACAGCTCAGAGACCCAGGATTAACCAAACAACTGGCAAAAAAAAAAAAAAAAAAAAAAAAAAAAAGTCAATGAAATGATTCCTAATGATACTCTGCTGTACTCATAGATCAATGCCTAGCCCAGTTGTAACCAGAGAGGCTTCATCCAGCAACTGATGGGAGCAGATACAGAGATCCACAGCCAAACACTAGGCAGATCCAAGGAAACCCTGCTGAAGAAAGGAAGGAAGAATTGTAGGAGCCAGAGGGGTTGAGAGCATCACAAGAACGCAGCCCACAGAATCAACTAACCTGGGCTCATAGGGGCTCATGCAGACTAAAGAGGCAATCACAGACTCTGGATGGGCCTGAGCTAGGTCCTCTGCATATACATTTTGATTGTGCAGCGTGGTGTTCTTGTGGGACACCTAACAGTGGGAGTGGGGAGTCTCCCTCATTCTTTTCCTGCACTTGGGACCCTTTTCCTTCTATGGGTTGCCTTGTCCATTCTTGATATGAGGTTTCTGCCTAGTCTTATTGTAATTTGCTATGCCATGTTCAGTTGATATTCCTGGAAGCCTCCCCTCAAGGGAAATAGGAGGAACATCTGAGGGAGAGAATGGGGGAGGGGTGGGAGAAGCAGAAGAAGGGGAAACTTCAGTAGGGATGTAGTGTATAAGAGAAGAAAAAAAAGTAAAGAGAAAAATACCCCCCCCCATAAACAGTAAAAAATAGTGATATTCTTGTGGGTATACATGTACTTGTGTGTGTGTGTGTGTGTGTGTGTGTGTGTGTGTGTGTGTGTCCAAATCATCATGTTAAAAGGTCAAATGGATTTAAGAAATTTAAATTTGGGGGAAACTGCTCACAGAGACTAAACTGACATCCAGAGAACCTGCATGGGACTGATCTAGGCCCTCTGCACATGTTCCAGCTGTGAAGTATGTTCTTCTGGGACTCCTAACAGTGGGAACAGCAGCTGTCACTGTTTTGCCTGCTTTGGGGACCCTTTCCTCCTGCAGGGTTGCCTCATACAGCCTCAATACAGAGGGAGGTGCCCAGACTTAGTGCAATTTGACATGCCATGGTTGGTTGATATCCATGGGAGGTCTGCCCTTGTTAAGGGTGAAATGGAGGTGGATGACAAAGGAAGGAATAGACAGGAGGTGGGAGAAGGGACTGAGAGTAAAGGAGGAAGGGGAAACAGGTCATGATAGTAAAAGAAAGAAAGGAAGTGGAAGTAAACATAAAAATATAAAATTAAATAAATAATAAAATCTAATAAAAAATGGAAAAATGTAAATTTGTAACCCCCCCACACCTGCCAGAAGAATAAAAGAAAAAGAAAGAAAAATCTTCCCACACTGAATCTGAAATATGTCATAAGAAAAGCATATCTAGTCATACAGATCTTTCACTTGCTTGGTTAGAGTCACACCAAGGTATTTTATATTATTTGTGACTATTGTGAAGGGTGTCATATCCCTAATTTCTTTCTCAGCCTGTTTATCCTTTAAGTAGAGGAAGGCTACTGATTTGTTTGAGTTGATTTTATATCCAGCCACTTTGCTGAAGTTTAGGAGTTCTCTGGTGGAGTTTTTGGGGTCACTTAAGTATACTATCATATAATCTGCAAATAGTGA
This sequence comes from Uromys caudimaculatus, assembly GCA_028551405.1. Taxonomy (NCBI): domain Eukaryota; kingdom Metazoa; phylum Chordata; class Mammalia; order Rodentia; family Muridae; genus Uromys; species Uromys caudimaculatus. The sequence goes on from CM052702.1 coordinate 88,764,686, forward strand.
TATTTTGACTTCTTCCCTTCCAATTTGTATCCCTTTGACCTCAGGATTAATATAGTAAAAATAGGCATCATGCCAAAAGCAAGCTACAAATTCATGCAATCCTCATCAAAATTCCAACTCAATTCTTCATAGAGTTAGAAAGAACAATTTGCAAATTCATTTGGAATAACAAAAAACCCAGGATAGCGAAAACTATTCTCAACAATAAAAGAACTTCTAGGGGAATCACTATCCCTGACCTCAAGCTATATTACAGAGCTATAGTGATAAAAACTACATGGTATTGGTACAGTGACAGGCAGGTAGATCAATGGAATAGAATTGAAGACCCAGAAATGAACCCACACACCTATAGGTACTTGATCTTTAACAAATAAACTAAAACCATCCAGTGGAACAAAGACAGCATTTTCAACAAATGGTGCTGGTTCAACTGGCGGTCAACATGTAGAAGAATGCATTCTTATCTCCTGTACAAAGCTGAAGTCCAAATGGATCAACCTCCACATTAAACCAGATACACTGAATCTAATAGAAGAGAAAGTGGGGAAGAGCCTCTAACACATGGGCACAGGGGAAATTTTCCTGAACAGAACAGCAATGGCTTATGCTCTAAGATCAACAATAGACAAATGGGACCTCATAAAATTGCAAAGCTTTTGTAAGGCAAAGGACTCTGTCAATATGACAAAATGGCAACCAACAGATTGGGAAAAGATCTTTACCAATCTTACATATGATAGAGGGCTAATATCTAATATATACAAAGAACTCAAGAAGTCAGACTCCAGAGAACCAAATAGCCCTATTAAAAAATGGGGTACAGAGCTAAACAGAGAATTCTCAATTGAGTAATATCAAATGGTTGAGAATCACCTAAAGAAATGTTCAACATCCTTAGTCATCAGGGAAATGCAAATCAAAACAAGTCTGAGATTCCACTTCATACAAGTCAGAATGGGTAAGATCAAAACCTCAGGTGACAGCAGATGCTGGCGAGGATGTGGAAAAAGAGGAACATTCCTCCATTGCTGGTGGGATTGCAAGCTGATACAACCACTCTGGAAATCAGTCTGGCAGTTTCTCAGAACATTTGACATAGTATTACCTGAGGACCCAACTATACCATTCCTGGGCATAAACCCAAAAGATTCTTCAACATATAACAAGGACACATGTTCCACTATGTTCATAGCAGTCATGTTTATAATAGCCAGAAGCTGTAAACAACCCAGATGTCCCTCAGCAGAGGAATGGATACAGAAAATGTGGTACATTTACACAATGGAGTACTACTCAGCTATTAAAAACAATGACTTCATGAAATTCACAAGCAAATGGATGGAACTAGAAAATATCATCCTGAGGGAGGTAACTCAGTCACAAAAGAACGAATATGGTATGTACTCACTGATAAGTGGATATTAGCCCAAAAGTTCAGAATACCCAAGATACAATTCACAGACCACATGAAGCTCAAGAAGAAGGAAAACCAAAGTGTGGGTGCTTCAGTCCTTCTTAGAAGGGGGAACAAAATACTCAAGGGAGAAAATACAGAAACAAAGTGTGGAGCATAGACTGAAGGAAAGGCCATGCAGAGACTGCTCCACCCAGGGATCTATCCCATATACAGAGACCAAACCCAGACACTATTGTGGATACCAAAAAATGCTTGCTGACAGGAGCCTGATATAGCTGTCTCCTGAGAGGTTCTGCCAAAGCCTGACAAATCAGAGGTAGATGCTTGCAGCCAACCATTGGACTGATCACGGGGTCCCCAATGGAGGAGTTAGAGAAAGGACTGAAGGAGCTGAAGGGGTATGCAACTCCATAGGAAGAACAACAATATCAACCAACCAGATTCCCCCAGAGCTCCCAGGAACTAAACCACCAACCAAAGAGTACACATGGAGGGACCCATGACTCCAGCCGCATATGTAGCAGAAGATGGCCTTATCCGACATCAATGGCAGGAGAGGCCCATTGGTCCTGGGAAGGTTTGATGCCTCAGTGTAGGAGAATGCCAGAGTGGGAGGCAGGAGTGGGTGGGTGTGTGGGTGAGCACCCTCATATAAGCAGGGGGAGGGAGGATGGGATAGGAGGGTTCTGGAGGGGAAACCAGTAAAGGGGATAACATTTGAAATGTATATAAATAAAATATCCAATAAAAAATAAATAATTTTTAAAAAAGGAAAGGTAGATCTAAGTTCTGGCATGAGTGTCCTTTCTTGCACATTTTCTCAAGATATAAGCACTTATGTAATAATGTACTTAAAAGATTTAAGACATATTTTCAGTTGCTGTCTGAAATTGTTTTAAATCTTACGTATATTGTATATGCTTAAGTGTTTTTTAAAGTATTTATTTTATGTATATGAGTACACCATAGCTGTCTTCAGACACACCAGAAGGGGTCCAATGCCATTATACATGACTGTGAGCCACCATGTGTTTGTTGGAAATTGAACTCAGGACTTCTGGAAGAACAGCAGTGTTAACTGCTGAGCCATCTCGCCAGCCCGTGTATGCTTACATGTATATTTATATACCACATATGTGTAGATATCCATGAAGATCAGCTGATGGTGTCAGAATCCCTCTGGAACTGGAGTGACTGATGGCTGTGACCTGGATGTGGATGTGGGAACCAAACCCAGGTCTTCTGCAAGAGCAACCATTACTCCAGCTCTGATTTTTTTCTTTTAATATACTGCTATCCCACACCAACTATTATTTCCAGGAAATAACTCAAAGACAAATGTCATTGCTTCATTATTTAATCTAAGAGCTATAATTTGGCTTTTAGAATTATACTTATGGGATCATCGGATGATATATGGAGAAAGACACCCATATTTTTAGCTTAGTAAATCAAGGAAAAAGAAACCAACTCTTTTCTATTGTTTGTGGGTTTTGCTGAGAAAGTCAACAAAAGGTTGTCAAGTTTATACATAAGTACAGCCTGGAGCCTTTCTGTTTATGGAAGCAAACTTTTCCATGAGGAATTTTGTTGAGACAGACTAAGAACTACAAGTCCATGACGCATGAATATCAAAGTAAACTCGGAAAACACATCTTGCTGTGATCGCCCTCATAACTCAGTACACACGATACAGTAGCAAGCATTTGAATCAACTTGAATTCCTAGGTTTAAAAATATGAGAACACAGAGCAGTTGGAAAGCTACACTATAACTGAAATGAAAACGCTTTGGCTAAAACTAGAGCTGTCACATATGAACTTAATATCACTGCTTAACCATGGTCAGTGTTTTCACATACACAATGCATTACTTGTATTCAAGCCTTTAAAAGGCAGAACACCAAGTCCTCGGTGTAGAAAGAGTACTTTGTATTTTAGTTTAGCCTGAGCTACAGAGTGAGTTCCATGCCAGCCTGGTCCATGGTAAGACCCTGACTCAAAGCAAAAATATTCAATTCAGAGGAACCAATGCAGTGTACTCCTTCTAATGGTAAAGGCTCCCTACATGTATATAGCAATAATACGTGTGTTTTTTTTTAACTCCTTAAGTAGTAAGGATAAAGGTGAAAAGAAGCCATGGGTACTTTGGCCATTAAAAGTTAAACCACCACAGAGAGCCAATTTAGCCTTAGCACCTCCCTCCCCAAACATCATAAACTTCAGCCAGCCAATCAATGGGACTAGATAGCTATTCAGATCGAAACTGCAGCTTTAAAATAAGCAGTGTTCTCAAGAGGATTATCTTTCCTCCTTTTGTTATGGAATGTTCCTGTTTTATCTTTTAAAATCTTCAAGGGGCGGGGGAAGGGGTGGGGAGCATCTTACCTCGGTGTTCACATGCTCCCAAGAGATTAATGATGTTTGGATGGTGTCCAAGTTTACAAAGAACCTCCAGTTCTCCTGCGAAGTCCCTGTGGTCATCTTTGGAGGCATATTCTGGAATAAAGTCCAAGAGTTGTAATGTTGCTTCTTCACACCTTTCCAAAGGGTAAAGAGTAAAGACAGGACCCTTGTCCCTGTCCTGTCTTTGCCCCCAGGACTCCTGGCTCATTTAGTCACCATCAGGCCTGGAAAACTCTACCCCCTAAAGCAGTGTTTCTGAGCCTCCCCACTGCTAACTGGGCTGATAAGTGTTTGGGGGAGCTGCTTTGAGCACTGGAGAATGTTCAGTGACACTCCGGACCTTCACTTGCAATCCAAACAAAAACATATCCACAAACTAACACATGACCTCTCCAAAGCTAAATCCCTCATGGATAAGAGCTACTGCTCTCCCATGAACATTTTCTAGGACACTGAGCTGCAGTTTTCCTATTCTTCTTGTCCTGTCTCTCTAGTGGCACCTGGATTCAGTAGTGTGGCCCAAAAGCATGAAGATCTACAAAATCAGCCTCACCTGGAAGCATGAATGCAAATTCTCTGACCTTGACCAGACTTACTAAATCAGAAACTGGGAATACTCAAGTGTGATTGGGGGGAATTCCTTCCGTTTTTGAACAGGTCTAGCTAATTCTGACACACACTCAATTTCAAAAATGAGCCTTATGAGAAACAATAACACCTCCCCAAATGAGCAATAAATGGCAAAACGCCAGCATTCCCAAATCCCTAGGAATCAGCATATTGGTGTTTGAGTGGCTCCTACCCCTGTCTTACACATGCACATCCTGAAGATATCTGCCACAGGCTTCATCTTAAAGGAAACACCTTTATCTGCACATAACAGCCACATCTGATACCAGGGCAACTCCTGGTTTGAAGAATATATGGCCACAAAGAGAAGGCTTCAACAGGAAGTTAATGTCTCCCCACCCCAGCAAAAGGCCGCCTTCCAACCACTGACCTTTCATCCTCTTGATGGCAGCATCCATCCGTAACCCATCCTTTTTGATGCGTGCCTTCAGAACCTGGCCGAAGTTGCCCTCCCCAATCACATCTTGAAACTTGATGTCATTCCAGTCAAGCACAGGATAAATTGTGGGATCCGGGTTGTTTTTGGCCTTCCTGTTTAGGGCCAGAGTTCCCGAGTTGAACTGTACAGCTGGTTCGTCTCTCTGGAAAAAAAATATCATTTTTTGTGTGTCAGGACATTTGTCATCTTAAGGTGCATACTATCTTCTGCTTTGTATCTACACAGGTGGAAAATAAACCACTTATCTAATTCTAGAGTGGGCATGCAAATGGGTTTCAGCTTACAATTCCACACTCTTGTAACTACTGCCTACAGTGCTGGATAGGCACTTGCTTGTCCATTAGCAGAAGGTTGTCCATCAGCAGTGCTTGCAAAGCCGGGGGAGGAGTGATCACAGCCTACGTGCTATGTTTGCATCCCATTCTGCTGTACAGAGATCAGTTTGTAGTTCTAGTTGAAGGAACTCATGGCAGTCTCAGGGTATGCCTCAGTGAGGCTTTTCCTAGCAACATCACAGGCCTCGTCTGTCTTTGCTCCCATGCTTTCTCATCCTAAAGTTTAAATTTGATCAAGTCTTCAGCCCAGAATGACTGTTGCTCGTAGCAAACCCCCAGCACATCTATTCTGAATTCAAGTGGCAACTAGCAGTCTCTTGACAAATCACTGATATTGCAACAAGCTTCAAAGTCCCAATCCCCCTGCTGATCCACCCTCTCCAGTAAAGCCTGAGTTGAACCATCTCTGGCCAGGAATCAGAGAATGAACCCCCTTTGTCCTCCATGGAAGATAAACTTGGGGACTCTGGCACATGAGTTAGATTTCATTGGAAGCATGGAATTGTGTTAAGTGTTTCATATACAAAGTTGACAAGATTGGGCACAGATTTATACTATGAAGCTAGAAGCTAGAAGCTTGAGAAATGCCTGGGATTTCATATTCCAAAAAAACTGCTGGTCAAGTTCAGTCTTGTAGAACTTGGCTACTGGTCAACCTAGATCAAAGAATGAGATAATGCCAAGGGCCACAAATTCTAACCAGAGATTGTTCATAGGGAAGAAGTACATGCATACATAGCTCTACACATAGAAGGGGTGATGGGATTGAGGGAGATATGAGAAATAGCAAATGGGAACCAAGAATGAGAAATGTATGGATAATCATTTAATTCCCTATATAATTAGGAAATGAACTCTTATGTTATGGTCTGGTTATCCTCATGTCCTTCTTTATCAAACAAAAAATGTGCAATTCATTCTACTGAAATATTCTGTCAGACAACTGACTAATCACATTTTGGGGAAGAATCCTGCTTTAGACATATGCTTCTGCATAATTATTAATTGTATGCTTTTCACTTGCAAAGCTCATCTGGCATGAATGAGAACTTTCTCATGGTCATGTTATTTGCCTCCCAAAGGAAGGAATGGAAGCCAAGGGGGAAAAATGAAACTTGTCTATAAGGATCATTTACTGTTTCACATATTTAAAGCAAAACGTCTTCCTATATGTTGGCCAGGGCTCATTAGCTAGTAAAAAGATGAGACACTACCACATTCTGGAAGGCCTGAGCCATTCTCCTTTGGACATTTGCTCTCTTCAGTTGCAACATAATTAGAAACGCCAACAGCACGGTGATGCAAGTCATTCCAGCCGACCCAAGGATGGCTATCAGTAACATCTTTCCCCCTCCAAGGTCTGAAGAGGCTGTGCAGGAAAACAGAGGTGAAGCCACTGAGTTAGTTTAGGTGGATGATGGACCAAGACCATATGTTGGGAAAGACACAATGTAATGGAAATATAACTGCCCAGCTTACTATGACTGCGGACTACTCAGTAATTTCTAAACTCAGTAGAAATGAGTCTAATTCATAGGATTATTATGAGATCTCTAGGATTTACAAATGTGCCTCCAAAGTGGCTATTATTCATTTGTTCAACTTTGCTTCCAAGTAGGGGCCCGCATAGATGAACATTATTTAGTAATAAAATAACTAGCTACTTAACATTTAGTAATTTGTAGCTCAGTTTCTCTAGAAGTGGTTTGATGTTCTGATGCCAATAGTATAGAGCCCATAAAGATATGTTGTCTTATTCTATATTTTTCCTTGTTTTAAAGAGTGGATGGGAAAACCTAGTAATTGTTGATGGCAGAAGTTAGAACAAAAACAAGGAAAAAAATAAAGCATTACATTTAGGGCCTATGTTAAAATAATCCACTTAAGACTGCGTTAAATCCTCCTACACCTTTTCCTTGAATCCCAATGAGATTGACTAAGTATGTTTTAATAATCACTCACAGATTATGATCCCACTTCTTAAAAGTGTTCAATACATTCCTATGTATTGATCATAAAAATATCAAGAGTAGTGAAGGGGGTTGTTTTGTTGTATCTTAGCTTAAAATTTTCACATTGCACGTTTTACATAGCTTGCATTTAGAACCTATGTGTATTTTTTTACCAAACTACAATACTGATAAAAATTAAGCACTGATAAAGAGTGTGATCTAAGAACTACAATTTCCATCTATAACATGGTAGATACATCATTCCTTGGATATTTTGAAAAATATCCCAGAATCATCAATGAATATACAGCTTCTTTTATTGTATTTTAAAACCACATCTGACCCTGACCACAGAATCAAGAACTATAATATTGTCTGTAAAAGTAAACACTAGTGCAAATTAAGAATCTGCACAATTACCTTTCCTCTGACATTCTGACTTCATTCCTTTGCATGTATAGGTCAATGAAGAGTGTCATGTGGCACCATTTGCACAGATGCAAAGTCTATCCTTACACTTGATGTTGGGCCCAAGAGCACAGATTTTACCCAAGCAGTGAGCATAATGTGCTTGGCACTCTGGGAGGATCTCAAGCTCTCTCAGAAGCTGCAGTCCAAATAGCTAAGTTTAGTTAGCTTGCATTTCATACTGACAAGCATTTTAGATTTAGATTAGATGAGAAAGTTAGAAGAAAACTCAGAATAGCACGAGTCATTGAAAATCAGAGAAGGATTTATTTCAAGAAAAAATGAAATGCAGTTCTGGGACACTCTATCACCACCACAACATGGTACACGCGCGTGCGCACACACACACACACGCACACACACACACACACACACACACACACACACACGGAAGTATCTGCATAGCCTGTTTCCCATAAGCAGGTTCCACATACCTCTTTACAAAACTGAAATCCACATTGTTTACGTTTTTCTTTGACTGTTGGATGTGCTTGAGGCTAATTAATTCTAAGGCTTAATAACAAAATATGGATCACTAGAGATCCTTCTCAAGACATTTTTATTTTAAGGATTCACACAGCAATGATATAGCTTACTAGGGCAAATGAAAGATGCCATGCATCATCATTTACATATGGAGCAAATATCTCAAGATAGTGAGGCTTCTCTGATGCTGTCTGAAAGTCCTCTATGAAAATATCAGTCTACTACCAACCTTGGGACTGTGGAAGTGTCCTCAGTTCATGAGAAAAGGCTGGGTTGCTTGATCCTATGTTGTTCTCAGCAAAAATATCCACACGGTATGTAGTCTCTGGCTCTAGGCCCTTGAGCTGGTACTGAGTGATGGTGGCATTCTTGATCTTCACATCAATGTGCTGGTCTTCATTTTTGCCCTGAACTTTATACCGGATGATAATGGAAGAAATTGAATAGCCATCCACTATTGTCCAAGAAACCATAGCTGTGGAGTCAGTGATGTTGGAGATCTTGATGTTTTCTGGTTGAGGAGGGAGAACTAGAAATTTAAAAAAAAATTCATTTAAGATGTACTGCTGCCTCTTAGATAACTGTGGTTTTGAGGGAGAGTTCTGGTCAACTCATTCACCACCATTCATTAAAGTAAATAGGAAGAGTACTCCCTCACATGCTGACTCGTCCACTGGCAATGGTACTGTGACTCCTGTTATGTAAGAGACTGGCCCAGAGTAAAGAATACAAAACATGTATTGCATGTTTGTGTCCTTTCAGTAAATGAAGGCTTGGGATTTGTGTTGCTTCACAAACCTATCTACAATGTTCTTGATGCTGGATGGAATGGAAAGATTAGGAGGACTGACATTCACATGGTACTTAAATATGCCATGTACTATTCCATGTTTTAACTTATTTCCTTACTTTAAGTAGAGAGACACAGAGAGATTTGGGCTTCAGTCAAGGTCGCACCACTGTTAGACAGATTCAACTCTGGTAGTCTGGCTCCAGAATCCATTGTCCTAGCTATGGTGCCATATCTTTACCCCAAACACATTCATAGATAGCAGGCACGCTAGTGTATGTGTAAGAGAATGTGTTGAGCCCTTACAGATAAGACTCCAGAGATGTGAGAAAAGTGAGAGCATTTTCCCTTCAGGGACCCAGGCAGAGTGAGAAAGACATGTCCCCAGGACAGAATCATCCTTGCAGTCTTCCTGAGACCCTCTTCACAACAATCATGACCTACAGTAGGCTTTTAAGATTGGTAGAACTGTAACTGGCTGACATCGTCAGATGAAATCAGCACACAGGAAGTATATGGAGATGCACAGAGGGAATACAGTGTTTTATGCACTCCTGGGCACGGGACACACTCAGTAACTTCTTTCAGAGGAACTGTGCATATGAGATTCACTTTTGAACATGTTCCCTAGGAAAGCTTTCAACCCTGTGCACATGGAATGTGCATAAGAATAGTCATGACAATTTTTTGTATGGTAGCAAAAGAAAGAAAGAAAGAAAGAAAGAAAGAAAGAAAGAAAGAAAGAAAGAAAGAAAGAAAGAAAGAAAGAAAGAAAGAAAGAAAGAAAGAAAAGAAAGAAAGAAAAGAAGAAAGAAAGAAAAGAAAGAAAGAAACATAGAAAGGAAGAAACATAGAAAAGAAAGAAAGAAACATAGAAAGGAAGAAACATAGAAAGGAAGGGAGAGGGAGAGAGAAGAGGGAGAGAGAAGAGGGGGGAGAAAGGAAAGAAGGATGACAATATAAATGTTAAAAGAAATTGATAAATGGCATAGTAAAGACTCCTGGGTAAAATGATGGAGCGGAAGATGCCTCTGTATGATGTGATGATGTAAAGACTCAGGATAAAAGAGAAGAGGTATTTCAAGCTTTCTGTCTTTTTTTCAAATTAACTTTTGTACATTCTTCTGATTTTGTTTGTATAGTTTTTATTATTGAGCAAACTGTCTTTTCACTTTCCTTTTTATCCTTTGTGGCCACTTCTTTAATCTACTTTTAGTGATGTTTGACTATCTGATTCCTAAGAGCATCTATGCTTTCGTTATTGTTTTCATTCTTTTATCTAGCTTTGTTTATAAAGTTTTCATTATTGGGAAGTCTTTAAATTAAAAGTATATGTATGTGTGTGTGTGTGTGTGTGTGTGTGGATACACAGACTATGTGTATAGGTGTGTGTGTGGAGGCCAAGTGTTGACATCTGGTATCTTCCTCAATCACCCTATACATTAGTTTTTGAGGTGGAGTCACTAGTAAAGTCAAAGGATCCCCCTCTCTCTGCCTCATCGGCGTTGAACTTACAGATGCAACCCACCACACACAGCTTTCACTGAAAGCTGGATCTCTGAACTCACATTTTCAAAAAAGCACCTATCAAATGTTCCATCTCTTCTCCCCTAAAAAAAAAAATGTATATATCTTGTTCTTTCCACTTTTCCTTCATAACGTCCTTTTCTATTCTCCTTGGTCCCTCATTTACTTAACTCTGCTTCTCTACTTTTCCTTTTCACTGGCCCTCCCCTATATCATGCACTAACCATCTCTACATTTACACTAAATAATTTTTACTATGTAACACATTCCTAGTGATTTTTTCTATTTTTCTGTCCCATGGTAACTGGCAGTCTATGAGATGGTATGTGACTGACCTTAGTTGACCTGAGGTGCACTTATATACCCTGTTCAATTTAGTACTGCTGCTGTTACAAGCAGTTGGTTTTCTCTTTTCTTGGGATTACTGCTTACTGAAAGAATCCCAAATAAAACCAGAAGAGGTATCCTAACCAATAGACAAATAGATTGTAACAGGAAAGCACAAGAAACCTGAAAAAGAAAGGCAATGGGGAGCCTTAAAAGATCATAATGTTTTCACGACTAAATTCAAAGGTACTGGAATGGGTAAAGTCTTACATGAAGAATTCAAAATGTATTTATAAAAGTAAATAGTGACCTCAAAAAGGATACAAGTAAAGAAATGAAGTAAGTAAACTAACTCAGAACCAGAAAGTCTCAAGATAGATGAGAAAATCAGCAATAGGGGAGGAAAAATTTAGCAATGCAGAAGAGAAATTCAGGGAGAAAACAAGATGGGGAGGATGTTAGAAATTAAAATCTTATTTGATTAAAAAAAAACACAGTAGAAAGGATTACCAATAGACTACACTAAGCAGAAGAAAGACTATCAGGAATGGAAGGCAGAGTTTAAAAAAAATCACTATATTCAAATATTAACTATAGGGGTGGGGAATCACACTATAGAAATAACATACTGACTAAGAGCATTCGCTACATAAGCATGAAGAACTGCATTTAGATCCTAGCGCCCGTGTCAAAATCCAGGTGTGGCCATGCACATAAATGCAATGCAGCACTTTGGAGGAGCAGAGGCATTAGGATCACTGGGGCATGCTACCTCCAGCCTAACTCCAGTCAGACCCTGTCTTGATAACACAGAGAGGGATAGAACACCTAACTTTCTTCTATGGGTTCTGAGCATGTACACAGGCACATTCCCCCATAAATGTGTGTGTGTGTGTGTGTGTGTGTGTGTGTGTGCAAAAATAAAATTAATAAGCATGACTGTAACACCTCAGACCCTTGAAATACAACCAAAAGTTCACACCTAAGTAAAGCATATATAGAGTAGAAGAAGTTGAAATTAAAAATCAAAGGCATAGAGACAATTAATTAATAAAATTTCAGATATAGAAAGAATAGATATCCAAGCCCAAGAGGCGTTTACAGCTTCCACTGGACAAGCCAAATAAGAACCTTTCCACAACATATTATATGCAACATGCCAAAAGGACAAAAAAAAATTAAAATGTTAGAGAAGAATCTCCAATCCACTTACAAACGCAAACATCAGACCTCTCAACAGAAGCTCTATAAGTTCCTGGAAGTAAAAAGACTGACAACCAGAATTCTTATATCCAGCAAAGATGTCTATTAAAATTAACATAGAAATAAAGACATTTCAAGATAAGCACACAGTGGGGCAGTTTGGAACCACCAAAAAAATGACTGCCAATAATGCTTAAATGAATACTATGCACAGAGAAAGAAAAGACAATCTCAACTGAAAACACTAGAAATAATAAATTTCATGAGAGGAAAAATTGATCTAAAGAGAAGTGAGAAGGAATTTATCATGTCCAACATTGTAAACCAGTAAACCACTAATGTGAATAGAAAACAAACAATAACCCAACAAACCAGAAGAACACTCAACAACATTACAAGTTTTAGCAAATGTCTTTCAATGATAAATATAAGTATAAATGGTCTTAATTCTCTAATTAAAAAGATGCAGACTTCCCTAATGGATTACAAAATGAGATCCAACTACCTATTATCCCCAAGAAACACACATCACTGGCAAAAACACTCAAAATGAGTGAAAGAATGAAAGACAAAGACAAGCCAGCTGTTCTGATAACTGCTTTAGTAAACTTCAAACAAAAGTTAATGTGAAATGATAAATAAGAAACCATTGAAAAGATAGAATGTTTATAAATACATATTCTCTGAATATTGGGGCTTCCAATTTCATAGAATAAATAAGAATCAACATTTAATAACTTTAATCTTGACTTCTCATCAATGCCATTCAGATTAAAAATCAACAAAGAAAAAACTTCAGTTTCCTATTTCATAATATGCACTTAGGAGACATTTATAGAATACTCCATCCAATAGTTTTAGAAAGTTTTGTAAGAGAGACTACATTTTAGGCCAGGAAGGGACTGTTCGAAATATGGAAGTACTGGTCTGGGACTGGAGCTCAGTTGGCAAAGTACTTGCCTAGCACACATAAAGTCCTAGGTTTAACCACTAATAGCACTCAAAGCGGGTGTGGTCATACATATCTGAAATTCTAGCCATCATCAGGTGGAGTCTGGAGGATCAGGAATTCAAGATAATTCTTAGCTACATAGCAACTTTAAGGCCAGCCTGAGATTCATGATATCTTGTTTCAAAAACTACATGAAATACTGAAACAATTTCTTGTGTCCTGCCAGATTATAGTAGAATAAAATAGAAATCAATAACAAGAGAAGCCACAGAAACAATACAAATACTGGGAGAATGAAGAACATACTCTTGAATAAACAACTGGTAACTTGAGAAATTAATAGATGCAAATAAAAATGAATGACCAATTTATTAGAATGTGTGGGATATAGCAAACATATTAAAGAAAAAGTATATAGCCATGAGTTCTTACATTAAAAAATCATGAGCTTTCAACTAAATAAGGATGAACTTCAAGGTCACAGAAAAATAAAAATGACTACCACCAAAGCACTAGACTGAAAGAAATAATAAAGATTAGGACAGACATTAGTGACATGAAAACTAAAAGCACAGTACAAAGAATGAAACAAGATTCTTTGAAAATATAAGGTCAACAAGTCCTTAGCCAAATTAACAAGACCAAGAAAGAATACCCAAATTTATAAAATTAGAAATACAGGAGTATATTATAATAGATTCCAAGGACTAATTAGATGTATCAAGAGGTAAAGACTGCCACACCTGAAAACCTGAGGTCAATTTCTGGGACCCATATTATAGAAGGAATGAGCCAAGTGCTGCAATTTGTCCTCTGATTGTACACACACACACACATACATACATGCACACATGCACACACACACAAACTGTAGACAAATTGATGAATTTAGATGCAAAAATATCACGAGTGAATTTTGATGTGCAGCAGAGGGACATGGAGAGAGGCAAGGGGGCTACAGGACCTCAGGACAGAATCTCTCTTTGATGCTCTCAGGTTTAAAAAGATCTCAGAGGCCAATCTGTGTATTCTGAGGAGGCAAAAAGGGATGCAGGCTGACTGTAGTCACTGAATAATTATTCCCCTTTGCTGTGTTAGACATCCTCAAATGACATGCTTGCGGTCAAGTTAAACATGCTTAAACAGCCTGTTTTAGACAAATACGGACATAAACCCTGTGTGTGTGTGTGTGTGTGTGTGTGTGTGTGTGTGTATTGAACTCAGCACCTGCTACCAGGCTCTCCACAACCACCTGTGCTATCTGTGTCCAGTCTCAAGGAACAGAGACTTTAGAGCATGTTTTTTGGTTTAATGTCGCCCCCTAGGTGACATTTTGTAATTATGGAAATGGCTCAGCTGACTGACAGAGATGGGGAGGGAGGGGGGGGGGGAGATGAGCTGACTTGGCTGGATCTTAATTACCAACATAGACCTGAGCTGGGAGGAAGGAAGCAGAGGGTTGAAGGAACAAATAAATAGAACGACAGAAAGAAGAAAAGGAGGCAAGACAGAGACAAACCAGATGAGGCCCATATAACCTCAAACTCTATTTCACTGCATAGTCTGAGAAAGCCTGTGTATCCCAGAATTCCAAAGGAACCTCAGAGAGGTCCTACATGAAGAACAGAGGAGGGCCTTGTTGGCCATCAGTGGGAAGAGAGGCCCTTGGGCCTGAGGGTGTTAGATACCCCAGTGTAGGGGAATGCCAGGGAGGGAAGACAGGAGTAGGTGGGCAGATGGGTGGGTGAGGGAATACCCTCATAGAGGCATGGGGAGGGGGAGGGGAGGGGGGGTTTCCAAAGGGGAGACCTGGAAAGGGAAAAATATTTAAATGTAAATAAAGTAAAAATCCAAATATATATATGTATGCACACACACACACACACACACACACACACACACATATATATATATATATCACAATAAAATACGCTCAAACTGAATCCAAGAACATATTAGCAAGATGCACTATGACAAAGTGGTTTCATTTTAGGGATACAAGGATTGCTCAAAATATATTAGTAAGTGTAAAACATTGCACAAATAGACTTAAGAACAGAAATCACATGATCATCTCAAAAAAGACTTTTGACCCCTTCTTAATAAAAGCCCTAAAGAAAGTGGGAAAATAAGGGCTGAATCTTAAGACAATAAAGAGTATACACAATAAACCCCTAAGCAACATTATATTAAGTGGGCAAATGTTGTAATCTTTTTCCTCTAAAATTAGTAGTGAGACAAGACTGTTCATTCACTCCACTCTTAAATACTTCAGGTCTTAGTAAGATAAGGATAGAAATATAAATAGGAATGTCAAATCAAATTAACTCCATTTGTAGTTAGCATGAACTTCTACTTAAAGATAAAATACCCTCAATACCAAATGGAAACAGATCTGATTAACTTTCAAACAAGTAGCAAGATACAAAATAAACATACAAAAATAAGCAAGTTTAGAACTGGAGATGTAGCTCGTTCGGTAGAGAGCTCACCTACCATGAAGCCCTGTGTGCCATCCCCAGCTGTGCATACACTGGCTGTGATGGTGCATGCCTGTGTTCCAGAACTCAGCTCAGGAGGTGGAGGCAGAAGGATCAGAAGTACAAAGTCATCTTCAGCTTTATAGCAAGCTCAAGGCCAGCCTGTAATACATGAAACTCTGTCTCAAAACAACAACAAAACTCATCATTTCCTATATACTAATAGTTAACTTACCAAGAAAAAAATTCCTATGCACAGTAGCTTCAAATAAATAGCCTGGGAATAAACCAAGACGTGAAAGACCTCTACAATGAAGACTTTAAAACACCAAAGGAAGAAGCTGAAGTCACCACAAAATTGAAAGACCTCCCATGCTCATAGATTGGCAATGTGAAAAAGACTATATTACCCAAGCAGTGTACAGACACTACACAATCCTTATTTTAAAAGTCTAATAACATTGATCACAGAACTAAAGAAAAATCCACAAGTTTATATGAAAGCACAAAATACCACAAATAGCCAGAGAATCATAATAAAGAAATAGCATGGCACTGATAATAAAAACAGTCAAGTGATTAGCTATAATAGAGAACTCAGAAATAACCCCCATAACTACAATCACCTAATTTTAACAAAGCTATAAAACACACACTGGAGAAAAGACAGCCTCTTCAGAAAATAATGCTAAGAAAACTAGATATCCAGATATAGAAATATGAAGGTATCTAGATTCCTATGTCTCACCCTGTGCAAAAATCAATTCAAATGGATTAAGGACCATGCAAGGCCCGAAACTCAACCTGCGAGAAAAACAGGGAAATAGACGCAGGCAAGGGATTTCTTAAAAGGACACTAATAGCATAGAAAACCAACCTAAAAATTGACAACAACAACAACAAAGATTGCATGAAATTTAAAAGCTTCTGCACAGTGAAGGAAACAATCATCAGGATGAAGACACACCTTAAGAAATGGGAGAAAATCTTCGCCAGTTACACATCCGACATAATGACAGTCAATTGATGTCCACATATGTAAAGAATTCAAAACATTAAGCATTGCAAACCCTCAAATACCTCATCAGGAAGAAGGCTAATGAACTTGATCAGGAAACCAAAAATAGTCAGTAAGGAGGTTCAGGAAATGAGCAGGCACTTCTCAAAAGGATAAATGCAAATGGCCAGTGGATTTTTGAAAATATGTTCAGCCTTCATAGCCATCGGGGAAATACAGATAAAAGCTGTGTGGAGATCTTACCTCACCCCAGTTAGCAGAATGACTGCCATCAAGAAAACAAATGACAAGTTCTGTGGGGATATGGAGAAAGAGTGGTCCTTACCCACTGGGAACTGGAGCACAAACCTATGGAAACCAGATGGTGGTTGCTAAACAGAATCTCAGTTAGAACTGTCATCTAAGCTGGGTGTGGTGATTCATTCCCATGATTCCATCACTCAGGCTGGGACAAGAGGGTCATCATTGGTTTTAGGACAAACTGGGCTAAGAAGTGGTTTCAAGACAGTCCGAGGTCCAGAGCGGGCCTCTGCCATACACAAAAGCAAAAAGAAAAAGAAAAGAGAAATAACTACCATGTAATACAGCCGTGTCAGTCCTCGCAAGGCACGAATCTGCGCACTGTGTATGGCTGTCTTACGGTAGCCGAGATCCATCAGCAGATGAACGGTTAAAGAAAATGAAGTAGGTAGTTGCGAAGAAGGATAAAATTATGACTTTCGGGAAGGTGGATGGTCCAAATATGATCAGACTGACAAATGCTTCCCGTTTTCTTTCATATTTAGTATCTAGGCTTAAACATGAACATATATGTACACATGCATGTATGACGTGAAATGAGAAGTGTAACAACATGGGGAGGAGGGGAGCTAGCAAGGGTGGATGTGGAGGAGGGGCAGAGTCCTGGAGTGAGGGGGACAAATATAGGCAAGGTACAATGATACAAATGCATGCAGATGTCGTAATGAAACCACTGTTTTTGTGTGCTTTCTAAAGTAACTTAGATGGGAGTGGGGAGGTGGCTTAGTAGGTCAGAGCACCGGTTACTCCTCTGGAAGGTCTGCATTGAATTTCCAGTATCCACATGGCATCTAACAACTGTGGTAACTCCAGCCCAAATCCAGTGCCCTCTTTGGCCTCCACAGGCCCTACATACATGTGGTGGACAGACATAAAATCTCAACAAATTTAAGCAACAATAAATCCAAAACAATCTGCCATATTTATAAGATAGAAATTTATACAGAAGTTTAAAATGCACATGTTAGATATAAATAAATTAAAAGATATAAATCATGTTTATTCAGAAAAGGATGAAGAAATATATATGTGTGTATATATATGCACACACATACATATATATCTGACTCCATACTAAAATGAATGGAAAGACTCAAAATAAACACAATTTTGTCTAAAGACAGAAGAAAATAAACAGAATGTGGATAACAGTCATGGGCAATTTAAATGTGTGTGTATGTGTGTGTATGTGTGTCTGTGTGTGTGTATGTGTGTGTATGTGTGTGCATGTATGTGTGTGTGTACATGTGTGTGCGTGTATGTGTGTGTGTTGCTTAAAGCAGATATAACAAAGTATAATAGCTGTTCATTCTCTGTGCTGCATTAGTCCTTACACTATTCTGTTGCTTTTAACTTTCACACAATTAAATATATATATATATACATGTATCCAGATACAAATGTATATGTATATGTATGCAATATGAATGATCTAGCTGTTTGTCTTTTGGGTTTGGCTTTATTTATTTATTTTGTCAACGGGACATAAGCTAGATATACCTGAGAAGAGGGAACCACAATTGAGAAAATGTTTCCATATGGCCTATAGGCAAGCCTGTGGAGCATTTTCTTAATTAGTGCTGATTTGGGAAGGCCCATTCCATTGTGGGTGGGGCCACACCTGAGCACTTGAAGTGTGTAAGAAAGCAGGCTGCAAACCAATATATGCTGTTCTTCCTTGGCCTCTGCTTCCGTTCCTGCCTTGAATTCCTGCCTTGGCTTTCCTCAATGGACTACAATATAGGGTAAGTCAGACAAATAAACCCTTTCCTCCCTAGTTGCTTTTGGTCACTGTGGTGCTTTTTAACACCACAATAGAAACTCTTAACTATGACAACAATGGATGATCCCCAAACACTGGCAAAACAGTTCAGATTTCCATGAGTCACTGGTGTGAGAAAGTATTACTGAGGGACGATGGAGCTGTTACTCCTACATGTACTGAGCAAAGAAGCAGCTGCAGCAGACAACCTTGACTTCGGGGTTGGTGAGGACCATGTGGCAGGTCGTGTGGCCAAAGGTATGTTAGCTCATCATTCTATGGCTTCGGATTGCCAAGAAATAGTTCTCATTCCATGAAGCAGGTTAAACTCGCTGACCAAGACAGGGAACCCTGAAGTTTCAAATAACCAATCTAAATCTAGAAAAGCTTAGACTACAGAACATTTTTAAAGAAAAGAGGTTCTCACTGCTCTCATAAATAGTAACTCTGAATATGAAAAATTTCCAAAGCAGACTTTTTGTTTATAAGATCGAGGAACTCATAGAAGCAGGGGGAGCAGGAGGGGATGGGGGTTCGGAAGGGAAACCAGGAAAGGAGATGACATTTGAAATGTAAATAAGGGGGCTGGAAAGATGGCTCAGCAGTTACGAGCACTGGCTGCTCTTCCAAAGGTTCTGAGTTCAATTCCCAGCAGCCACTCACAACCATCTACAGGATCTGATGCCCTCTTCTGGTATGTCTGAAGACAGCTACAGTGTACTCATATATAAAATAAATAAATAATTTTTAAAAGAAAAGACAG
Organism: Uromys caudimaculatus; assembly: GCA_028551405.1. NCBI lineage: Eukaryota > Metazoa > Chordata > Mammalia > Rodentia > Muridae > Uromys > Uromys caudimaculatus. Next base: position 88,783,943 of record CM052702.1, read on the forward strand.
AGCTAAGAAGCTATGAAATGTAAATAAAGAAAATATCTTTAAAAAAAAATAAGATTGGGGAAGACTCATCCATCAGCCCCATTGTGGATATATAATAACTATAATCCTTAAAAACTATTCTATAACAGTTTAAGCCCTAACAAACTTTATTATTACTACTGATATTCTTTTTTGTTTTGTTTTTTTTGTTTTTCGAGACAGGGTTTCTCTGTGTAGACCAGGCTGGCCTTGAACTCAGAAATCCACCTGCCTCTGCCTCCCAAGTGCTGGGATTAAAGGTGTGCGCCACCACTGCCCGGCTACTACTGATTCTTGTTACTAATAAACAAGTCCATAGCAAAAACAGACAAATTGTACCCCAGTCTTGCCCAAAGCCCAGTGGGCCCTTCCAGTATAATACGCTAGGACATTAAGATGATTATGTGGGCACTAATTAACCTCCAGTCACACAATGAACGCCCCTTGGGACCTCTAAGGACCTGAATGGAAGTTGTAGGCAAATGTTGCCGGGTGAGGCGGGGGCAGCATGAGCTACTTACTGTCACTAAGGGTCCAGGCCTTGAGTTCTTCACTCCACTCCCCCTGGGCCTTGGTGTTGACTCTAGCTCGGACAGTATACTGCTCCCTGGGGAGTAAGTTGTTCAGTAGCACCGAGGTCATGTTCCCAGGCACTTTGATGTTCTGCTGATCACTTTTTGTTTGCATGGTCCACCTCTCAACTTCCACATAAAATTCGTCTTCTGAGCTTGTAAATATCGGTTGCCAAGTCAAATTTAGAGCAGTCTGGCTTTTTGGCAGGAGACTGAGACCTCTTGGAGGAGGGAGTCCTAGGAGTGACCAGAAGATGGTCATTGTCATGTTGGGTGGAAGAAATGACAGCTGCAGAGGGCGGCCGCACAGAATAACCTTGGCTTTTAGAATAATTGAAAATACTCACACTATGGTTATGGTCCACTAGTAAATGACTAGAGGAGGGCAATCTTCACGCTTTAATGAGATTATAAAGCCATCCCAAGGATTACCAGAAACAAATAAGAAGAGCAAAGGTTCAAGAAAAATGGTTATTAGTGTATGGGTAAAATCTCTAAAGGAAGCTTCCTAAAAGTCAAAAGTCAAGCCTACAGCTGGGAAAGGAAAGCAGCGGGATTGGTGGAAACGAAGAGTGTGCAATTTGCTTCAAGACCATTTGGAGGAAGACATTTTCAAGCTTTAAATGTCAGCAAGGATATTTCAGATATTACGGCTGCCATGGTAAAGGGCCAGCCCTAGCTCCATTCAGGCCACATTGCAGTATCAGCTATAAACACCTGTTATCTGGCCACAATTACTCAGGAACCTGGAGTGCCAGAGAAATTGCCAAAAGAAATAATATGGGTTTTTAAGATTAGAGAGACAGGAGCATCTCACTTCTGCTTTGTAATCTGGGCAAATTCATAACCTAAGTTCACCTGTAAAATGGCACAACCAGATTCAGCTTCCAGACACAGAAGAATAAACGAGATAATGGGTTGAGAGGGCTTGGGAAGACTTAGGAACTCTGCCAATATTTGTTCCCTTCCTCCTTTCCTTTCCCAGCCCATGCCAACGAACAAAGGAAGAATATGTCTATTTTATTAATTGCGAATAATGACAGTAATTGATTTATAAGTTCCAGATAGAAAGTCCTTCCAAAGCATGGAAAAGCAGCCTTCCTTCCTGATCTCAGGATGGTGGCATTTTTGCCACTAGAGGCAAAGCTGATTTGCAGAGTGTGAGAACATTTTAGATCACGACAGTGCTTTACAAATGGTGATCACAGTCCACAAACAGACAGTGCATGTGTGGTATGAGAATCTTACATGCATGATTATTAGATGGTCTAATAGAACTCATATTTAAAGAAAAACAAAAAACCTCCAACATTTTAGAGTATGACATTTTAAAAAAAAAGAATTTGAAAAACACTTTAAATTCTTAGCTGAAGGAATTAAAAAAAAGAGTCCTGCAAGCCTACCCACCTCTAATTGTCTGTAAACTAATGAGGACGAGCAGTTGGGCAAACATTTGCTTGGCATTATGTTAAAGGTCTTCTTGGCTCTATCACTATAATCTAGGAAGATGCAAAGGGGCGGAGTCTACCCCTTTTGTTAGCCTCTAGAGTTTGAATCCCAGCATAAGCTACCCATGGTAGATGAGTGTCAGAAAACACTTGTAAGATTCCTCACTCTTTGCTCTGGGTAGCAGGAGGAACTTCAAATGCTGCCATCTCTACTTTAGCCTCCCTTTTGGGACATTAAAGTGGGAACTTAAGGGCTCTTTGGAAAGTCAGTTGGATCGAGTTTTGCTGGGGCAAACACATGAAGGAATGTTTCACTGAAGCAGACACAGGAGAGAGGATGTTCTGCTAAGGCCGGCACGTGAAAGGACACGATGAAGGATTCTTTGCTAACAACATGCATGTATTGGTCCACCTTGCACTGTATAGTTGAACTGCATTTGTCGGGATGCCATAGAGAGGAAAGCACCAAAACAAACAAACAAACGAAACTTCTGGTGGTGTGCTGCAGTTTCTTGTCTAGTCTGTGGGCATGTGCTGAGTCAAGGCACGTGGAGGACACCTGGTGTTTGGAGGGTGTAAATAGGACACCACAAAGTGATGACGAGAGAGCTCGGCTTGCTGGTACAGCGAGCCATGCAATGCTTGTGGGTCTGATCTTCACTTCCCTGAGAGAGGCACAGCTAAGACTTCTGGTGTTCCTCCTAGTCCTTCCTGCTGACTCAAGCCAAGGTTAAGGCCTGGCTATCTCTACTAGGTCGTGTCATCTTTGTTGCTAACCCAACTCTACTGAACTGGATTGCTGGTGTATCTGTGAGGTGTTTTTGAGTGGATCGAGCTGCCGCTGCCTGCTAACCTATGAACTAAACTGCCAATTTTCAGACAAAGCAGACAGGAATTGTTCCAAATAACCTTTCTAAACAGGTCCACTTCCTCCCTATCCTTCTTTTCCACTACCTCTGGTAGGTATTGGGCTACAAAGGAGGTTAAAGTTTTTAAGAACCATCATTAAAAATAAGGTTTGAAAAAATTAAACTTACAGAGTATAGTTTACCCTGCACCCAGCTTTGGCTTCTCTTTGCTCTGCAAATGAGCTCAGAATATGTTCTCTTCCCTCCTCTCCTGGCTTCAGTGGCCTTCCCACCTCAATTAAAACATAAACAGTACAAGTGCCAGATGAATTAAAAAAGCAAGCACCAGCAAAATTCAATTGGTGGGAAAGGAGGAATTCAAGAATTCTCTTTCCACCGACCCCTGGAGTACTTTGAAATATTCCAAGAGGCCTCTAAATGAATCCTGGCTGGAATGTATTCCGAGGACTGATGGCAGTGCTTCTGGTCTGTGGAGTGTTTTATGTTCCGGCCATGAAGAATTTCCATGTGAGTCAGACTGTGACCTTCCTCTTTTGATCCAATTCTGACCTATGGGAGAATTAACCACCACTTGCCTCTGACTGCAGGATAATGAGACATAGGGAGTGCCCCTTACTCTCAGATCAGGGACTCTTTATTCTCTCTGTGGAGTTTATGCTATTTTTTTTTATTATTGTAGGTTGCCATTTCTTACTGTCACCCTAGAAGCAACTAGAGAGTTTGCAGAGAAATGGAGGTCAGAGTCCGCATGAAGTGTACACGGACAGTGGAAGTATTAAGAAAGTGTGAGATAGCAGGAATCCTGGGACTCTACAAACAAAAAAGGATATAGGGAGTGGGGGTGGGGTGGGGTGGGGTGGGGTGGGGTGGGGTGGAGTGAGAGTTGTGCTTGCAAGAACTACAAACCCCAGCATCAGAAAGGCCCAAGACAGCCATTAAGATTAAGCATCTAGGAACCAAGCACCCAAAGCTCAAGAGCTGTAACTTAGCTGCCAGGCATTGGTACTCTAAGCCCTAGGAATGAACTTCTGTCTTAAGAGCCCAGAGCAATAAGAGTTGGGACATAGAGCTAAGGGCTTCTGTGTTTGAAAGCTGTTATAGTTTGGATACAAACTGTCCCCTGAAGAGCTCCTCCACTGGAGACTTAGCTCTCAGAGGGAGGTTCGTCTTTTAGACATTCTAGAATAATGAGGAAGTAGAACCTAGGTAGATGATTAACTCATTGGCTATGAGAACTTAGTGGTTGTTTTGGATTGGCCCTTTCCTCTACCCTGCTGTTCATGTCTACCATAAGGGGAAGAAGACCCCTTTGCTACAGGTTTCTTCCGATAGTATGTTCTGCCCACACAGACCGAGCTGAAGGGCCATGGATCAAACCACCTGAAACCATGAGCCAAAACACACCTCTCTTCCCTACGTTGTTGTCTTGGGAGTTGGTCCAAGTGACAAGGACACGTAAACAGTTATGACTTGCTGTATAACACAGGGAGCACACAAGAACTTACAAGTATAAAACACTCTCGTCAGGAGATAGTAACAGGTGATTAAACACACCACTCAACTCAAAGGATGAAAGGAGAACAATATAAAGGTTACCCTACTGTTTCAGAGGAGGGCACTGAATGGCAGAGATCTGGAAGCCGGGTTAGCATCAATGAGTCTGCACAAATTGAGAGCTCTACCACTGGCACGGTGCAAGGCCGCTGAATACCACCAATAAATCAAGAAATGTTCTTTGAGGTACGACTCGCACATGTAAATCAGTACTCCAGAGGCTGAAGCATAAGAACTATGACTGACAGTTAGGGGCCAGTGTGAGCTATATTGTGAATCCTGGGCCAGCCTGGACTGTAGAGTGAAGCCCTGTCTAAAACAAACAACAACAACAAATAAAAATAAAAAAACTAAAACATAAATCAACCCACAAAACCATGAAAACAAAACAAAATGACAAGGAAGGAAGGAAGGAAGGAAGGAAGGAAGGAAGGAAGGAA
>CM052702.1:88788943-88800979 GCA_028551405.1 Uromys caudimaculatus
GAGCGAGAGGGGTGGAGCTGAAGAGGACTGTTCTTCAGACAAAAGCCTTTCCTTCTATTTGATGTTTGAACTATGGGCACAAATTACTTTGAAAGATAGAAATTATTTTTTAAAAAATAAATAAACTTGAATTTCTGAAGCATGTTTGTGACAGAAGCCTGGAGTGGCCTCATGGGATGGAAACAGGAAGCTGCAGGGTGATATACAGAAGTCAAGGCTCAACACAGTGGCTGCTAAGTAAATCTCAGGGATGTCCTTGCCTTCCTGAAGGCTCATCTGCTTCCTCCTCTGTTCCCCTCCCCCAGGGACACGGACCAGCAGCCCGGCCCAAATAAAGGAACTGTTTGGCCTGAAGTATCAGGTCTTCCTGTCACTTTCCCACCCATTCTACAGCGAAGTCCTTCCACCTCCATCCCCACCCACCCACTCACCCAACACCACCCTTCCTGGTCTTCCTTCCTCTTTCCCCTTCCTCCCCCTCCCACCCAGCTCAAGAATAAATGTCTGTTGGCTTCAACTGACCGATAGACGCTGTTGTGAATCGTCTCACAGGTCCAGGATGCCCTTCTCCACCCTCTCCAGGACGGGCCAGCTGCACACACAGTTCGTAGTCAGTCCGAGGCTCCAAGTAGTTGAGTGTGAAAATCTCATTCATCACTGGGAAGAGAGAAAGTCCAGAAAGCTTCAGCCTGTATCCTGTTATGTTCTGTAAACCAGAGTGGCTGCTTTTGCAGTGCGAACTAAATTACGTTTTTAAAAAGCAGTGTCTCAGTGAAATAAAGAGGTAATTCCATCATCAAGGATATACAGTTTCCAATGTAAAGGAAATTAGGCCTTGGAACAGGTATTTCCAGGTTTGGGGAATATACATTAGTATGTATATTTCTAGGTTTTTATATATATATATTTAGCACGTATATTTTTAGGTTTGGGTATATACATTAGCATGTATTTTTTAGGTTTTTATATACACATTAGCATGTGTATTTTTAGGTTTTGGTATATACATTAGCATGTATACTTTTAGGCCATGTATACATTTCTGCTCTAGTATTTTTGCATTTTCATTTGCAAAATTAATTCTAACAGATCTACCACATAGGATGCCATACGTGGGGGACTCGATTCACATAAAATATGTTATCTTCACTTTTCTCAAGGGCATAAACTGATTGCAACCAAGCTGTCTGGAGAAAAATGGCCCAGAGGTTTTTGTTTAACGTTACCCGACAATGGGTCTCTAACATTCAGACTCCCACAGTGAGGCGCTCTGGAGTCCCTTAAAAACTTCCCACCAATAATGGGCATGTGCTTTTCTCTTAGCCATTTGTTTTGTTGGTTTCTTTATCCCTGTCTTTATAGCTATGGATATTGTAAAGTTCAACTTCTAACTTACCTTATGATAAGTTGCTAACTGGCAAAAAAAAAAAAAGTGAATTATGGTTAACAATTCTTAGAGGATTATTCTTCATTATTAAAGCCATATTACAAAAAAAAAAAAAAAAAATAGCCCCAGCTACTGATATTAAAACAGAAAAGCCACAAATCAACTTCAGATTCTTGAGATACTAAATTTGGGCTGTATCTACAATGGAGTGTGAAGAGTTCAGTAATAAATAATGTCACTTTATTCTGTGTATCAAGTTTGGCTGCATTATGAAGTCAGGCCCCTGTTTTTCTTGTATTATTTTTACATTTGTTTATTTGTTTTTGTGTACTGGTGTGTGTGTTACCTGCATATGTGAGTGTGCCATGTGGGTGCCTGGTGCCCATGGAGTTCAGAAGAGTAAGTCCAATCCCCTGGGACTAGAGTTTGGACAGGTTTGAGCCACCACAGGGATGCTGGAGATGAACCCCGGTCCTCTGCATGCGCAAAGCCCCCTTTTTATTATTTTTCATAGTATTCACCAATGTCTGCATACAGTAGAACAAAGGAAGTTTAGGGGAAATAATTTAGGGAAATTAGGCATAATTTGGTGAAATTCGGAGTGGCATAATCCACACTGCCCACTAGCAGGGCAGTGGTGCAGGACTGTCTGAAAGATGGCCCAGTCAAAAGAGCATGAGCAGTTGACAATGCTTTATTTGTTTTTAACTTACTTTTTAGAAATTATAATTTTGCATTGTTACACAGCAAATAAAGCTAAAATGTTTTAAGACACATTTACCTTTTTCATGATATTCACAATCTTTTGTTTACAGCTTTTTTCCCCAGCAGCAGGAAGGGGCCAGCAGCTGTCATCACGACACCCCCTCTTTTCCCTACCCTAAGTGCAATCCTGTCTCCACAGACTAAATTTTTCAGAGTCGATTTTTTATAAAACCCTCTGTGTTAAGTATCTTCAAGATGGACAAGGTAAGAACTGAGAGGCGGGGTGGGGTGCATCTAATACAGCAGAAATAATTGCTCTCAAGATTCAGGCAGATTAAGTACCTCTACCTTTCCATCATGGGCTAGACCTTCCTGTTCCTATAGTATAATCATACTTTTCACCATGGCCAGGCATGGTAGAGTTCTAAAGTCATGACTGGCAGTTCAGAGACCTGAGAAGAAATGCTGGTATAGATGGTAGCCCAATATACAGCTATGTCTGTGTGCCAGGGTGCTCAGTGGTATTAAGCAAGTCATTCCTAGAACTTTCATGGCTTCTGCATGTGCCAAAATATTCTAATTTTCTTCTATTAGCATGCGCTGATATGGTAGGGGATTTTGCTATATAGGAGACATCTTTTTTTCTGGTACTAGACCTCCAGTTGGTGCCTTTTACATTCAAACCTTACCTTGAATATGTTTCCAGGCCTGATTGACAGGTTTATAGAGAAGCTTCTTGGATTTGATTGGTCCGTCCCCAAAGTAAGGCTCAGAGCTGATATTGATGATAGCAAAGTTGTGTCCAGTGTCAATCACATTTGGGGCATGCTGGGGCTTTGGAAGAACTAAATACAATTTTAGCAGTCAGAGTCATTCTTGAGCATTGGGGATTTGCTATTATTTAATCTCATAGTTAACTCTCCAAGAGTTCCAGTTCAATCCTGTCTCACCACCACTATCCTTGCTTTAAAATGATTCCTTGAAAGAGCCCTCTTCCACAGTCCTTCAATGGTTTCTGATTACATGAAGACTTAACATCTAAAATTTGTGCCATGACTCAGCAGGCCCCATCATTGCTTCAAGAAAATGCCCTTGCTATAGTACAAGAAACCTACCTTTAACAGAAATGTTGAAAGGCTTTTCTACCATCCCAGCCACTGTGTTCACACTGCAGACCCAAACTCCTGAGTCAGGAGGTAAGATTCGGTTGACAGTGAATATGGCCACTGAGAAATGATCTGTATGGTTGAAGTCATTTGGCTAGAACAGTCAGTCAAACACACACAAAAATTAGACTTTCTTGGGGTACTTACACACAAAGGCTCCTAACACATACTCCACCTCATTGTTTAGTAGGAAGTTTTCTAGGAGAGACTGAGGAGCTAAGTACAATGCTGATATAATCACTGGCTTATTTCCAAAGCTATTGTAGCAGCCCTGAAAGTTTGTGTTGGACTGCTGCCCTCCCAGATCCTGCTGTTGTATTTGTGTTTGAAAGTGTCGAATAAACACTTACCAGCAAGGAGTTGAATTCTTTTAAAACTGCCCTGGGTAGCATTTTTTCCCTTTTTGATATGGTAGGATGAAAGGACAAAGGAGCTTCCTCCATATTTGAGGGGCTGTTAGGAATGGTGCAAAGGGAAAAGACACATGGATCTAAAGACACATGGATCCCTAGTCCTTGTGTCCGCTTCCTCAGCTACATAACCTCACCCATCCAGTTCCCTTTTGTGCAAACGTGAGGCAGACAGTGCTAAAAAGTTATGGGTAGAAGACCAAAATGACAGCTGAATTTAGAAGTTCCAGCAGTGGTCTCTTCACAGAGCAATAAACCCAAAGAGCTATTCACTACCAAAATGCCTTCACCAGAGCTGAGGGAATCAGGTGAGAGAAACCAGTATTGACTTTTAGCATGAAAATAAGAAAAGGTATACTGTAGAAAGAAGAAAGTAAACCTACTTGGAGTTCCCCCCCAACTCCAAGCAGCATAGACTGGAAAGAAACGCCTCCCTTTCATTGGAGGATAGGGAGATTAACTCCAAGTCTTAGACCTCATCTAATATCAGGCATGTCACAGTGAAACCCAGTGTCAAGCAGAGCCTCATAGCCTTGCCCCACTATACAAGTATGTACTCTGTAAGCTAAACCTTTATTGGCTAAGACATGCTTTCATTATGAGACCTTTAGGCCATAGCAAGGAGCAAGATTCCATCAACTGAGGAGCAAAGAAAGAAGCTGAGCATGGGGACTTAGCTGGAGCTCAGTGCTCAACAGTGAGACTAAGCATTAGGTGGGTCCTGTAGACCTATATCCTGAGACCAATGCTGAAGAAAAAAGCCTCCAAGTACAGAATATCTAAAATTGAATACAAAGAGGAGGAACTGGAATAATCAAACAAGGACAAAAGTAAATTAGTAAGAAGCTAAACTGGGAATTTCAACACATGTAACACTATGAAAAGGTCAAATCTATGGGTTATAGGCATAGAGCAAGAATTTTATTCTAAAGGTATAGAATATATAAAACATATATAGGCATATATATAAAACATTATAACAGAAAAAATTCCCAGAGCTAAAAAAAAATACATGCCAATACAGATACAGGAGTCATTTAGGTACCGCAGAGACAGACCATAAAAGAAACTCTTTGTCTAATTATAATTAGGAACACTAAATACACAGGACAAAGAAAAATTATTGAAAACAAGAGAGAAACATCATGTCTCATATAAAAATGGGTCTATCAGGGTAACAGCGGATATTCAACTGAACCTTTAAAAGCATAGAGGACTTGAAGTGTTTCAAGTCCCAAAAGACAACAACTACCAACCCAGAAAACTACACTCAGCAAAGCTATCTGTCCTCAAAGAAAATTTAAAACATTTTACAATGGGAAATAGACTAAAGGAATTTATAACCACTAAGCCAGCTTTACAGAAAATACTTGAATGAATCCTGAATACTCAAGAAATACTGTAGAGAAAACAAACCTACCCACATAGCCATGGGCAAGACTTTATTCCACACTAGAATAATAGTTAATCAAGAGAGAAGAAAAAACAACCAAACATTACAAATTCAATGAAATGGCATGAATCAATACATACCTTTCGATTTTAACTCTGAATATTAATGGCCTCAATTTCCCATTCAAAAGGCATGGATGAGTAGATACAATAAGAAAAGAAAGCAGGAACCACTTCTTTCTTGCCTACAAGAGATCCACCTCACAACAAAAGACAGACACTACTTTAATGATACACCTTAAAGTTCTAGAAAAAGGAACCAGACCCTAAGTCAGTAGATGCTAAGAAATCATTAAGATCAGAGGAGAAATCAATGAATAGAAACAGAGAACAACAACAACAACATGTAGTGAATGAAAAACACAAGAATTGGCTCTTTAAAATATAAACAAAATAGAGCATCAAATTAACCAAAAGAGAGAACCCAAGTAAATGAAATTAGGGATGAAAAAGAAACCATTACAAAAGATGCCAAAAGAAATGAAGAGAATCTATAGGTCCTACTTTAAAATATATATTCCACTGTAGAGTTTAATCAGAATGGCCCCCATAGACTCATATATTTGAATGCTTAGCAATCAGGGAGTGGTACTACTTGAGAGGAATTAAGATGTGTGGTCTTATTGGAGAAAGTGTATCATTGGAGGTAGGCCTTAGCAGTTTTCAAAGACCTAAGCCAAGACCAAAGTCTCTCTCTTCCTACTGGTTGTGGACTCCAGTGGAATATAGAACTCTCAGCACCATGTCTTCCTGCGTGCCACCAAGCTTCCTGCCATAATGAGAATGGACTAAACTTCTAAAACTGTAAGCCAGCTCCAATTACATAGTTTTTCTTCATAACAGTTGCTGTGATCATGTTGTCTCTTCACAGCATTATAACATAAAGACACCCACTAACTTGGAAAATTTAAAAGAAATATATGGCTATTTAGATGCATATAATCTATGAAAATTAAACCAAGATGAGATAGTTTAAACAGATATACAATAAGCAGGTATACTACAGTAGTAGTAGTAGTAGTAGTAGTAGTAGTAGTAGTAGTAGTAGTAGTAATAATAATAATAATAATAATAATCTACCATCTAAAATTCACTGGTGAATTTTGCCAGACCTTCAAGAATAACTAAAACTGGAGCTTTTCAAAGAGTCCCATAAAATAGACCAGGGGGGACCATCACTAGACTCTGTTTACCAAGCTAGAATTTCTCTGATACCTCAACCATGTAAAGACACAACAAAATAAGAAAATTATAGATCATAGGCACTAAAGGAGAGTAATTATGTAGTTATCTCTCTAGATATAAGAAAAGGCCTTTGACAAAATCCAATATCTCTTCATTCAGGATAGAAGAAACATATGAAAAAAAGTTACACATAACAAATCTATATTATTATATTAAATGGGGGAAAAGCACAAATTATTTCTTTTAGAATTAGGAACAAGACAAGGGTATTCCATTATTACCATTCTTATTCAATACAGGACTAGAAGTCTTAGTCAGGAGTAAAAATTTGTTATAATAAAAACAGAATAAAATATTGGTAAAAGATGTGGAAAGATATCTTGTCTTCATGATTAAGTAGAACAAACACTGTTAAAATGATTCGTATGACCCAAAGCAAACAATGCAATCTCTCTAAAACCACCAGTGAAACTCCTAATATCTGAAACTCTTTATACTTGAAAAACCAACACAATAACAAGACCACAAAGAGGCTGTAGAGATGACTTTGAGGTTAAAGCATTTATTGCTCCTTCAAATGATGTGGGTTTCATGCCTACCACTCATAATGAAGCTCACAACCACTTGTCACTCTAGTCCCAGGAGAGCTGATGCGCCCATTTGGCCTCTGTGGGTTCCTGTACCTATGCAGTACACATATACCCATATACACACACAGGCTCACATGTATATTAATTAATTGACAGCAAAGAAAAACTGAACAAAAACAAAATGCAAGAGTCCTTACAATTTCTATCTATACTGCAAAACTATAGTGATTAAAACAGCATGGCATGACATGAGCTAAGAAGCACAGACCAATGGAACAAAATAGAGAGCTAAGAAGCAGACCCCATGTCTACAGCAAACTAATTCGCAATGAAGTGCTAAAAATATGCAATGGAACAAGGACAGGCTTTTCAGTAAGTGACACCAGGGAAACTGCCTGTTCACAGTCTAGGACTGGACCACAATCTCACCAAACTGCAAATGGGAACAATGGGGAAACACTCAGCACAAGTGCATGGAAAAGAAATTTTTAGAGGAGGACCACAGTTACGGTGTGTCTTCTCACATCAAAGAAATGGCAGCTTGTGATGGTGAAAGTGAGGAGTAAGGGGGAGACTCGTCTGTTGCTGGTTGGGAGTGCAAACTTGTGTAGCACTATGAAAATCAGGGTGGTGATTCCTCAGTTAGCTGGGGATAGAGCTCCCTCAAGACCCATCTGCCACTCTTGGGCATAGACCCAAAGAATACTTCATCCTACTACAGAGACATTTGCTCATCCATGTTCATTGCTGCTGTCTTCACAATAGCCAGAAGTTGGAAACTGCCTAGATGTCTCTCAACAGAAGAATGTATAAGGAAAATGTGGGATATTTACACAATGGCTACTACTCAGCTCAAAAAAAAAAAAAAAAAAAAAAAAAAAAGAAAAGAAAAAGAAAAAGAAAGAAAGAAAGAAAGAAAATGGAATCATGAAATGTGCAGGTAAGTAGATGGAGCTAGAAAAAAAATCATCCTGAGAGAGATAATCCAGACTCAAAAAGGCAAATGCGGTATGTATTCTCCTATATGTGAATATTAGCTGTTAAAGAAGGCTATGATCCGTATAACCACAGATGTTGGGTATAGAGGAAAGGACTCGAGGGGATAGAAATAGCGCATAGAGTCATGGAGAGATGGGCGGGGTGGGAATGGGCTGATTAAATGAAGAGGGAGCAGAGGAGGCAGTAGGGAAATAGTAGAGGAACAGCTAAAACTAAGGGCCATTTAGGGGTTACATAGAAGTCTACAACTGTAGAAGCTTGTTAGATATTCTCACACAAACAAATGACAGCTTACGATGGTGAAAACGTGGAGTAAGGGGAAGACTCATCCATTGCTGTTTGGGAGTGCAAACTCATATAGCACTATGATACATGAAAGATAGGAAAATATTTGAATGGAATATTTGAATGGGAAGACAAAGGCCTAACTAGATCTCTCTTGCCACCAAGTGAAACATCCTGTGCCTGGATTAGTTACATCTAATCAAGTTGTTGGCCAAAGGGGTCTAATGGAAACTCCCAGATAACCCAGGCTATTGCCATGTCTATTTGTTGCTCTCCACAAACTGATAAGGACCTATTGCTGAAGACAACATATACATTACTCACTGAATATTGAAAAGTCAAGCTGGTGTCTACCTAGAGCCTCCACCCCTAATGACTAGTGTCCTTGGTACAGAAAGATATTCTGTATACTACCAGAGGAGAACGATAACAGCAACCCAGCTACAAACCCTTCAACCTACAGTGGGTACCTATTTGCATGATAGCTGGTACAACCGTGGCACAAAAGTCTGGAGAGCAACCAATCACTCTCTGATTAGATTTAAGGCCCACTCCCTGAGATGAAACCCATGCCTCACAGTGCTCAGATGGCCAAGAACCTAAGACTAAATAGGCCATGGACAAAGGGGGAAACTAAATACCACTGTTCTTCTAAATAAACAGTAATAAAATGATTCCTAACAACATTCTGCTATACAAATAAATCAGTGTCTCCATCAGCCAGTATCAGGGCCTCCTACAGCAGATGGGAACAAATATGAAGGCACACAACAGGACACAGAGTGAGACACGTTGGAACATTCCCCAGTGCTGAGAGGGGAAGTGGACACAATCTCCCATTCCTAAACACAGCTATCTCCAATTGACAACCACTTTCAAAGGAAAAATTAATTTTCTCTAATGGAGCCCCACTGGGTATACAAGCCACACTATTGGGAAGCCCCATGTCTAGAAGATGGCTGTGGTGGTTTAAATATCCTTGGTCCATGGAAAGTGGCCCTATTATAAGGTGTGGCCTTATTGGAAGAGGTGTAGCCTTGTTAAGAGAAATGTGTCACTGTGGAAGCAGGGCCTTGAGGTCTCATATGTATGCTCAAGTCTGACCAATGTGATCCAGAGTCTCTTCCTGGCTGCCTTCGGAGAACAGTCCCCATCCCCTACAGATCAAGAATGTAGAACTCTTGGCTTCTCCAGCACTATGGCTACCATACTTCCCACCATGATGATAACAGACTGAACCTCTGAAACTGTAAGCCAGCTCAAATTAAATGTTTGCCTTTCTGGTTGACTCTTCACAACAATAAAGCCTTAACTAAGACAATGGCCAAGACAAAAATTACCCAAACAAAGCATTATGAGCAAAACATTTAAGTTTTTGAAATTTCGCTCCTACTGCTTTGTTTGTTTGTTTTGGGTGGGGGTTGCTGTTGTTTACATTTGTTGTCTTTTGCTTGTCTATTATGGTTACTGATTTTGTGTTTTTATGGGTTTTTGTGGATGTGTATGTATCTCTGAGTGGATATGTGTTTTTCATGGCTTTTCTTTGTTTTTCCCTTGTGTTTGTTTTGTTTTATTCTGGTTTGTTTGTTTGTTTCTTTGTTTTGGCCTGTTTTTTTTTCTAAAGAGAAACAGAAAGAAGGCATAGAGTTGGATGGGTAGGGAAGTAGAGAAGATCTGGGAGGAGACGAGGGAAAACCATGATCAGAATATACTGTATAAAAAATCATTTTCAATTTAAAAAAAAGAATGTCTGGAATAAGCATATAGTTACAAAAATCTTTGCCATGATAGCACAGTATGTTACTCACCCATGCGTTTCAAGATCCCTGTGCGGTCCCTAGACCACCTTGCTCTTCTTAATGTAGGATTTAGAGGAGATAATGTGAGGGTCTTGCATCATCTGACTGTACATATTTCAGTACACACATTGGACAGTTTTGTAGGATAGGGGCTATCCTTGACACTCAGCTCTGACAACTCCATTGTGATGGCAAATTCCCAACCTGGCATTGCGGCCCCACCCATGCAGAGGAAGGGGGTGAGGCTGCAGTGAGGCAGTATCTGCATTTGATAAGTGCAGCATGGCACTTGTGTTATCAAAGACGACAACACACCAGCCAGGAAGGGGTTAAGCCCTGGAGTAAAATCCAGCTTTTAGCTTTTTAGAGCTATAGTGAAACCATCTTATGGTGCTAAGCAGGAGTACTGAAGAATGGTTCTTACTTGGAGCACTGTACCATCCGGCTTCACCAGGGTCATTTCTTCACTAGTAGGTAGTGGCCAGCCAGAGGCTTTGCAGATGGGATTAAATTTTCCACTGTTTACTTCAATGTGATCTGGCAAATCCTCAATCTGTGGAGTCATCCTTGGCCTGCCTAGATTTAAAAAAAAAAAAAATTAAAACAATGCAGTCTAATCTTCAGCATAACAGCAATAGCTAGTCTAGTAATCACTCACTGTGATTAAATTAATTATTAACTTTACAAAATTTACAATCACCTGGAAAATGGGTCCATGAGCATGTCTGAGAGATTGTCTTGATTAGGTTATCTGATGCGAGAAGACATACTTGATACATTCCCTGTTAGGGATGCTGAACAGGGGAAAAACAAACTGAGCACTATCACTCATTGCTCTCTGGGTCTTGACTCTGGTTGCAATGTGATCATCTTCTTCAGCTCCTGCTGCCAGGACTTCCCGACAAGGATGGGGAAGTACCTTGAACTCTGACTCAAAATAAACCTTCTCTCTTAAGTCGCCTTTGTCAGAATGTCTTATCACAGCAACAGAAAAAAAAGAGACTAACATCTACTATATGTGAGAGCTTTGTGACTATTTAAATTTATCATTGCCTAACAAACTTAAGGATATTATTAATATCTCTACTTTACATAAGAAGGGTCTAAACCTCAAAACCTAGACTAAAGCTCAGGTCTTCCTGAATCCAAAATGCATGGTCTTCTGCCATGGTACTGTGCTCCCTCAGTGGACTTAGAAAAAGAAGAAGACTCTCAATATAAAACGATCATCATAGCCATACACTACCCCAAACCTAGATATTTTTTTCATGAACTGACAGCAGCTGGGGTTATCTACATAAGACCTACACAAAATTAAGCTAGTCATAAGTGGAGTACATGAGCCCCAAGCTCCATTTTTTTTTAATTTTTATTTTTTGATATTTTATTTACATTTCAAATGTTTCCCCCTTTCCAGGTCTCCACTTTGGAAACCCCCTATCCCCTCTGCCCTCCCCCTGCCTCTATGAGGGTATTCCCCCAACCACCCACCCCCGTCTTCCCACCTTGGCATTGCCCTATACTGGGGCATCTAATACCCTCAGGCCAAGGGCCTCTCCTTCCCCTGATGGCCAACAAGGCCATCCTCTGCCACATATGTGGTCTGAATCATGAGTCCCTCCATGTGTGTCCTTTGGTTGGTGGTCCAGTCTCCAGGAGCACAGGGGTCAGGCCAGTTGACACTGTAGCTTGCTCCATGGGGCTGCAAACTCCCTCAGCTCCTTTAGTCCCTTCTCCAACTCCTCCATCTGGGACCTCACACTCAGTCCAACGGTTACTGTGAAGTGAAACTTGGGTGTTCTGAACTTTTGGGATAATATCCACTTATCAATGAGTACATACCATGTTCGTTCTTTTGTGACAGAGGTACCTCGCTCAGGATGACATTTTCAAGTGCCTTCCATTTGCCTAGAATTTCATGAAGTCATTGTTTTAATAGCTGAGTAGTACTCCATTGTGTAAATGTACCACATTTTCTGTATCTATTCCTCTGCTGAGGGACATCTGGGTTGTTTCCAGCTTCTGGCTATCATAAATATGACTGCTATGAACATAGTG
>CM052702.1:88801479-88866448 GCA_028551405.1 Uromys caudimaculatus
GGTACATTTATACAATGGAATACTACTCAGCTATTAAAACAATGACTTCATGAAATTCGCAGGCAAATGGATGGACTAGAAAATATCCTGAGTGAGGGAACCCAGTCACAAAAGAACACACATGGCATGCACTCACTGATCAGTGGATATTAGCCCAAAAGCTTGGAATACCCAAGATTCAATTCACAGACCACATGAAGCTCAGGAAGGAAGACCAAAGTGTGTGTGCTTTGGTTCTTCTTAGCAGGGGGAGCAAAATACTCACAGGAGGAAATACAGGGACAAAGTGTAGAGCAGGGACTGAAGGAAAAGCCATCCAGAGACTGCTCCACGTGGGCATCCATCCCATATACAGTCACCAAACCCAGACACTATTGTGGATGCCAAGAAGTGCTTGCTGACAAGAGCCTGATACAACTGTCTCCTGAGAGGCTCTGGCAGAGCCTGACAAATACAGAGGAGGATGCTTACAGCCAACCATTGGACTGAGCATGGGGTTCCCAATGGAGGAGTTAGAGAAAGGACTGAAGGAGCTGAAGGGGTTTGCAACCCCATAGGAAGAACAACAATATCAACCAACCAGACACCCCCCCCCCCCAGAGCTCCTAGGGACTAAACCAACAAACAAACAGTACACATGGAGGGACCCATGGCTCTAGCTGCATATGTAGCCTTGGATGGAATAGGGGGGTTCCGGAGGGGAAACCAAGAAAGGGGATAACATTTGAAATGTAAATAAATAAAATATCCAATAAAAAAAGAGAGAAAAAGAAAATAACAGGAGAGTGTAAGAAACCAGAAACTATCACTCCAGTTCACTCTCAAAATTTTATTCCACAGCAAGAGAATGGGCGTTATGAAACACAACAAATTCTCATATTCACATAGGAAATTATCTTTGCAAAATACAAATCTGCACACATCATTTCTGTTAAAAAAATTTATTTGTTATCCCACCCCCAATACAAAAATCAACTGGAAATAGATTAATGACTTAAACTCAAAACCTCACATTTTAAAACCTATTAGGAGAAAATATAAAAGAAAATCTTTTTTTTTTTTTTTTTTTTAAGATCAATTTGGGGAATGATCTGGATATTATCCTAAAATCACAGGGAAAAAAAGCCAAGGAGACAAATAAGAAAATTTGCATCAAATTAAAAGACTGCAGGCAGTCACCAGAGTGGGCTGTAGGAAAGGGTTGTAGACCATACATACCTTAACCATTTCTGTCTAGTACATAGGAGAAGCTCAAGTAACTGAAGAGCAAAAATACCTGCTTTTTAGGAATAGGCAAAGATCGAGCAGAGACTGAAGGAAAAGCCATCCAGTGACTGGCCAACTTGATACACATCTCATGGGCAGGAACCAGTCCCTCAAATGATTAATGATGCTGTGTTGTACTTGCAAACAGAAGCCTAGCATAGCAGCCCTCTGAGAGGCTCTACCCAACAGCTGACTGAGACAGATGCAGACACCCACAGATAAACATTGGAGAGAGGTCAGGGACCCCTGTGGAAGAGTTAGGGGAAGGACTGAAGGCCCTCAAGGAGATGGCAACCTCACAGGAAGACCAATGGTGTCAACTAACCTGGACCCCTAGGAGCTCCCATAGACTGAGCCACCAACCAAAGAATATACATGGGCTGGTCCAAGGTCTCTGACACATGCCCTGGGTGTGATCACTGGCAGCCCACAGTCAGACAACTTCAAGGAAACACAAATTAAAAACTCAATGAGACATCACCTTTCATCTGTTAAAACGGCTAGGATCAGTATGTCAAAAGATAGCAAATATGAGTGAGGATAAAGAGATGAACATGCAGGTGCTATTTACAGTCATTTAACTACCCCAAACAGTGTGGAAGTTCCCTAAAAGCACAAGCAAACAATCACACAATTACCATGGGATACAGAAACCGTACACATGGAAATAAAATAATTTTATATGTGGGGAGGTGGGGAGAGAGAGAGAGAGAGAGAGAGAGAGAGAGAGAGAGAGAGAGCACATCACAAAGAAAGGAAATTCTGTGACTATTTCTGACAACATAGATGAGTCTAAGTTGAATTATCTAAGTTGAATAGACCAGACAGAGAAGGGAAGGTATTTTTTGCTCTCTCCTGTAGATGGAATCTAAGGAACAGAAGCATGGACAGTGCTCTACAGGGATTGGTGGGGCAGGGTTGGAGGTGTTAGTCTAGAATACAGTTTCAGTTGTGCTGTTTGAGGACCTTCTTAGCGATATACTATGGCAGGTACAGGCAGATATACAATGTCATGTACTTCAAAATTGGTGAGGGTGGATCTCAAGTGTCCTCACCATAAGCACAAAGAGAATCTGAGATAAAGGATTTGTTAATGAATTTGGCAGCAGCAACTGTTAGTTCTTGAGTAAGATCCCTGAGTAACAGGAGTTTACTTTTGGACCTTAAATCTTATCTGGATTTGCCCTAAAGCCTGATTTTTATGGCATAAAACAAAAAATAAAATAAAATCTTTCTTAATTTTTATATTCAAAGCATTATCCAAAACTCAACAGCAACATAGTTGCCTAGAGATCCAATTAAAATGCAGAGCCTTGGGTCCCAGTCCAGAACCATGCAAGTTAGAGTCCGTGTTTTCATGAGATCCCTAGGTGACATGCCTGAGAAGCATCTACTCCCAGATCCAATCTCACTGTTGAATATAATGTCCTTTTCATTAAAACAAACAAACAAACAAACAAACAAACCTGTGATTTAAATCCCTGCATCTAACATCAGGCAGGCAACCAAGCAACCCAATGCATCCTGGGGCTGATGTCAGCTAACTTGGCCTCTGGACACCAGCATCAGTTTCCCCTGTTCCCCATGTAAGTGGTGCCTACCTTCATTGCACTGCAAACCCCTCCAGCCTGTGGCACAGGAACACCCATAGGGGTCTGGGAGACAGAACACATAAGACTTGCATCCCTCTGGTCCACTACACCTTTCTTTACAGGTCCTGCCAAATGTGTGTGGCTCACAAGCTGTGGGAGGAAACAACACAAAGGCTGATTCAGAATCAAATCATAAGCCCTTGAAAGGCTGGACTCTTAAAACATTTCTCCTAGACAGGGGATTTCTAATCTGCAGGCTGGCAAAGAGAGGGCCACACCTTCCTTTATGATCCACTTTAAAGAAAACAAAACCGCCTCTCATAGAGGCCACCACTCGGTTTCACCGGTTATGAACCCATGACTGTAGCCCCACAAATTGGTGTTTTGTTACGACTTTCCAGTAACATTGCAGTAAATAACCTTTAGAAAAGGTGTCTAATCCACACAAAGGTGGTACCATGGCCCTAAGGGAAGCCATTTAGCTCCATTCTCATCTATGTTCAAGCTACGTTTAGTCATCAAGTATATTCACTTACCTTTCTCACACGTCCTCCCCATAAACCCAGGAGGGCAAATGCACTCCCCAGTATCTTCATGGCAGACACCATTGTTCTTGCAAGTAGTACAAGGACGGTGACAGTCGGGCCCCCACTTCTGAGCTTCACATCCTATTGTGAAAACAAAAAACAAGACTAGGAAACATGGAGGTGGGAAGCATGGTCACTCAATGAACTGTTATTGAGCAGTTAATACATGACAGTCATTTTAGTGGGCAACGAGAATGAAAATATTGCCTCGTCACACTAAAAGCAAATAGTGTGATATGGAATGAGATGCTTAAACAGGAAATAACAGAAGCAGAGACAAGAAGTACCAAATCCTGCCTTGCCAACCGAAAAGTACACAACGGAAGGCCTTCCGGCTCCACTCCCCAGTGTAGGGGAAGACCAGGGTGGTGAGCTGGGAGTGGGTGGGTGGGAGGGGAGCATCCTCAAAGGAGAAGGGGGAGGGGTATGCGAGAGAGGGGGGTTCTGGAGGGGAAACCTGCAAAGGGGATAACATTTGAAATGTAAATATATACAATAGCCAAGAAAAAGAAAAAGGAAAAGGAAGGAAGGCTTTCCATGAGGGCAGAATGTAAACTAGGAGTACAGGACCCCATAAGCAGCAAGAAAGATAAGGCTAGACAATGTGTTCCAGGCTGAGACACTAGAGGGAAGAGACTTTGGCATGTTCATGGTACAGTCCAAGACTGAAGCATGTTTTAAAATGGATATCCTGAATGTTGGTGTCTCCGTCACCAAGGCGCCTGACAGGAATACAAACCTCAGCCCCACAGCCAACCATCCCACACATCGACTCAGCCTGGAGTAGGTGGAAGAGGGCTGAGGCTAAAGAGAAGGACGCACTATTTCTGCTGGAAAGTATATAAGAAACAAGTGAAGCAAAATACCAAGATATACAAAACTCAGCTCAAGGCAGTAAAATGCTTCCTAGATTCATCTTTCCTAGTTGCTTCCAACACTTGGTGGTTTTAGATTGTTAATTAGACTCAAGAATAACTTCAAGTATGGAGAAAACTCAGGAGTGCTGGTATGGCTCTTTGTGGCTGCAATCTTGGCTTCATTATTTATCTGTAAGGAACTAGCATCATTGTCTCCAGGCACTAGTCTCATGGTGCTTGGATACATGCCTGCAGCTGATGTAACCTCAAACTCTCTTTGGCAAGAACTCCTTGCTATCACTATTTTCTCTAAAATAATCAGGAAAACTATCAACACATACTAGCCTCAATAGATAAAGTTGCAAGATGTCTGAAAGCTAATAGTTAGGTTCCTTGGCATATAATAGAAGAAAAACTGCATAATTAGTGTGAGCTAGGCTACTAGGCTCTTACACACAAGAAACATAAAGTCAGATAATTTAAGTGAAACAGGCTCCTCGTATATGAAACTATTCTCCAGCCTAGCGTCTGTCTGTAGATATAGCTCAGCTTCATCCTCAATCATAGATAGAAGAATAAAACTCCCGAGGATAACAGGGGTGATCTCTTAGGATGGAGAAGCTGGAGTTTGTTGATAATCACATAATATTCACCTATGTGACTTAGTTTTTAAGCTTTGCAATGCTATATTTTAAGAAACCATATATTATTCATGGCATGCAAAGGAAAATAAAACCTATGTTGTAAGAAATCTGTTGTCATGAAAACAAATTTATACTGAAAAGCAATCTGTAATCATAGCAGTGGGGTTTCTAAAACAAAATGTTAAAGCACCATCTGTTTCTATGCTTTAGTTCAGACAGAAGAGATGGCCTTGTGACTCCAGCTTCTCTCAGGAAACATCAAGTAAGCCATCTTGGGGAGCTGTTGTTAAGTAGGGTGAGCATAGCTCCACTCAAACTTCCTTTGAATGGCTTTAGACACTAAGCATGTTTCCCAAATAGCTTTGTTAGATATGCTAACACAGGCAACATCATATACTCCAACCAGAAAACAATACAGAGGGGAGAAGGGGGGGATTTTTGCTTTATGGGAAAAGGGCCAGATAAGCACCACATTCTAATCTCTATTTACATTTTGACATATACAAAAAGCTGTAAACTTGATATGGTAGCTCGGTTCTGTAAGCCTAGCACGTAGAAGTCTAAATTAGGAGAATTTCATGATATACTAGTTTAAATGTTTAAAGATTTTGAACATTTTCCAGATGACAATGTGATATATTAAGAAATAAATTTCTGGTTCCTACCCTTGTTTCCTGGCACACTGTTCCTAAAACCCTCAAAGTAATAAACACCTTTTGTGTGCTAATGAGGATACTTTTGAGTACCAATTATGGTGGTAAAGGAGCCCTTAAGTCACTTTATGATAAGGGTCACCAGAAACACCAAAGGAGACTTGGAAACTTGGGACATTAGTCCCACCTCTCATCTCTAGGGAGGGCTAAGGGCTGAAAGGCTCGCTAAAGATTGCACAAGACTAAGGGTGCTTCTGGAATAGAAGGTTCCCATAGAGTTCCCTCCCCCATCCCTGCACCGTGCCCTGTATACCTTTGCCCTGTGGATATTAATCTGGATCCTCTTTAGTATTCTCTACTATAAACCTAAATTATTTCTCTGAGTTCTGGGAAATGGCCTAGTGATTCCCCAAAGCAAAGAATGGAAGTTTGAGAGACCTTGATCTATAGCTATTCAGTCAGGAGCAATAGGACATGACCTGTGATTCTCAACTTGCAAGCAAAATAAGACCAATTATATGAAACCAAGCCCTTACCTGTGGGATCTGACACTGTCTCCAGGTGGAGGCAGAGCAGAGTTAAACTGTAAGATTAGTTAGTATCAATTAATTAATAATTAAGAAGATATCCAGGTGATATGTTTTGGAGACTTGCTTGGTGTTGGGGGAGCCTGCACACTAATGTCAGAAATTATGTGTCCAAGTGAGAGTTAAGGATTCTTCCGTTTTTCCCAGTCTCAAACAAATATGCATTAGTCTAATGTTTCTGCTCCAAGACAGCATACCCCATTTATGCCAGATTCTGAGACCTTGAGTATATAGCATTATATCAGACAAGAGCTATCTTAAGAAATCATTGCAAACTGCTCCTTTACCATCTGGCCTCTCCTGTGTAGTGGTATAAAGGGGGAATTGGAGGAGAATTAGAGAAGTAACTGAAAAGCTAGACATCAAGAACTGAATACTATAGATTTACTAACATTCTTTAAAGATGGGTTCTAAATGAACACTACACAAGAAAGCCAGTTTTGGGAACAGGAGCAGACTTCTCTGGAGTCAAGTTCAAATAATCCTGCCTATATCACACTGTACTTTATATCTCTTGAAGTGTCTTGGCATGGGGAATAAACTAAGTTAGCCACACTTTTCATACTTCGACCATTACACTGTAATGTTGAGTTATCTAATTATATACATACCTGCTCTGCCTGGGAATTACCCAAGGGCTATGGATTTACTGTGTTATACTCTGTCTTTAACACTAACACAATGCTATTCAATGCAGTTAATGCTTGTCAAAACACTGAATTACAGAGCTTTCGGCCTGAAGGCCTGAGTGATTAATAGAAAATCAAACATGGCTGAGGGGAATTTGAGGCAAAGTCTCTTGCTTTCTATAAGTCAATTGCTCCATAAAAATGGCTGGTGCTGGCTCCTTCCACCTTGGTGATCATCCTGTAGTGGAGAGGGAAGTTTTCCCTAGTTCTAGCTCTTGAAGTTTCACACTGCAGAGTCAAGTGTTCTAGAATGCATAGGACTTGAACCAAATGATGTTTACCTAGGAGCTCAGATGACCCAACTCAGCCTCCTGTAATAGTCACATCCCAGTATCCAGAGAGACCATCTTCCTCAGTTCAATTCTGCTTTCTAATGGGGATGGTCCTGCAATACAACTATGGCTTCTGTTTCATAGCTCTACTCTTGCCTCTGGCTTCCTGATTTAGCCTGGTTGACATCTATGTATGTTAGACCAAGCTAATTCTTTCTACTGGAAATATAAAACACAGAGGTAAAGCATTGTGCACCTTAGCAGTGGTAACAACAATCTTCTAGATGAGAAACTTAGGCCATTTAGCCCAACCCCACTACTTCTGAATCACACATCTTCCCTAGAACATATCTTGGATGCAACTTGGTTCTCGACCTTTCTATCAAATTCTTAAGAGTCCTGCCTGCTATTCCTCCATCTTGCTTATGTAGCATTGCAGGTTGCCATAACTTGAAACTACAAATCCTAACAACTCCATCAGTGTAGAACAGTGGCCTCTCAGTCACTTACTCCGGACAATCAGCCTGGTGAAGGCCGAGGTGAACAGGTTTCCTCCTATGTACCTGGCTGAGTACACACCAGCATCCTGGGGCTGAGCATGAGGCAGGTGCACTTCTAAAATATCAGGTACTTCATGCCGAGGCACTGAATGGATGAAGGAACCTGGCGAGGGAGAAAAGTGAAGGAAAAAAGTTTGTGTCCAAACACCTCTATTTATTTGTTTGTTCTTATAATCAAACAACCTCACACAGACAATTTTGCATCTTACCTGGTTGGATTTGAGACTCTACTTCTATGTCACTGTCAGCTTTTATTGTATGCACCTACACTTTACATGTGTGTACATGTATGTGCATTCTTTTTTTTTTAATCTCTACCTCACTTTGCTTGATTAAATAACCACACACCTTGTCTAAGAGGGCTTCTGTTATACACAGAATTTGACGAGCCTGCATCACAGCAGCTTTTTAGACAACTATCCTTGAAATTGCAATATGACAGTATCTAGTGTGTTAGTTATCATCCAGCATCTCACAAATGGAAGTAATAGAAGGAGATGAAATAGACTCACCATTTTTGTAAATCACTGCATCTTCTTCTTTAATTAACACCTTTTTGAAAGATATGTTCACATTGTCTCCCCTGTCCACGGTCATAGTTAAAGTAGCAGGTAGGAAGGAAGCTTTTTAAAGAGAAAGACAATAGGTAAATAAATAAATAAATAAATAAATAAATAAATAAATAGACGGAAAGATAGAAATTCACACATTTTCCTCTTATAAATACTAAATCCCAGGGGATGAGACCCAGCATACACCAAGCATCTCCTGGCTTTTCTGATATGAAGAGCAATAGTGCATAATAGACTATATGAGTCTTTTAAAGAATCTAGTGAAAGGAATGGTTATTTCCTTTATAAAACACAAATGTATATACACTATATATGATAATTATGATAATTCTATCCTGTAAATGGCTTGGGAAGTGGGGACATTATGATGATTGACATCTGCTGTTACATTATATCCTGATATTAATTATAAACTATATTATCTATGAATCTGCTACCCTTCCCCAATCCCTACTATGTTTACTCAAAATACAAAAGGATTCTAATGGAATATGAGTCCTCAACATAGAAAAGATAGTAACGTTTGCCTACTCACTTTTCTTTTGGTCTTTCTATGTGGTGCTGACTGTTGCTTTTAAAAATTGTAACTGTACCTTTAAAGCACTCCAAACAAAGTGGAGTGAATACAATGCTGCAGTGCTCAGGCTATGAAGACTAAAATATTGAAAAGGATAGACGCTGATGCTTTACCCTCTACCCTTTAATTAACATGTGTAGAACTGGCCAGCACTGAGGGAGAGACAGAAAAGATTCTGTATTTGGCATACAGTATCACCTGTGACTGCAAACTGTACCTCTGTGTCAAACTTAGAACACAACATTGCCTCAGTTGCTTGGTTTACTGGAGAAGATGTGTGAATGGAAGTATCTAACATTCTTCTAGAACCAAGTGTCTGAATACCTTTAATGTACACCATAATGGACAGTGATAAGGTGGGGATTTTCTTTAGGTAGTGTTACGTCAATGTTAAAAGTAGACAGATTAACACTACGAGGAGATAAGCAACACATACAACCTTCCTTGAGGACAAGAGATGATGGATGTCAACAGAAGACTAAAAAAGAATGGATGAGGACAAAGAAAATCATGGCACAAGAACTACAAATAAAGTGACAGAAGATATATCAAATACACGTAAAAAGATAGGGAAGGAGCACTTCATGGCAAAATAGCAAAATCCCTACAGAGTTTTATCCAGGACCAAGTCTTAAATGAAATCAGAGAGGCTCCGTTAAGGACCTGGTGTTGAATCAGTTGGTCAGTGTCTTAATTCTTGTTTTATCCTTGTCTTTTGGATGGGGGCTGGCTTGTAAGATTCTATCAAGTATTTTGTGTATCTCTCTAGCTTAAAAAGCTACCTTGCTGTGGTGGTTTGAATATGCTTGGCCCAGGGTGTGGCATTATTAGGAGGTGTGGCCTTATTGGAGGAAGTGTGTCACTGTGGGCGTGGGCACTGAGACCCTTCTCCTAACCATGTGGGAGCCAGTCTTCTCTTAGTGGACTTCAGATGAAGATGTAGAACCTCAGCTCCTCCTGAACCATGCCTGCCTGAACACTGCCATGTTCCCATCTTGATAGCAATGGATTGAACCTCTGAACCAGTAAGCCGGCAGCAATTAAATGTTGTCTGTATAAGAGTTTCCTTGGTCATGGTATCTGTCCACACCAGTAAAACCTTATCTAAGATATTTGTGAAAGCAGAGAGTGCCTCTGAACCACACTGAGAAGGCTTTGGTGGTGTTTTGGGGGGGGCCTATGAGCTGTGGCTGCTAACTGAAGAAAAGTCCCTTGTATGGTCAGGAAAGTGAATACCTTTGATGCATTTGATGCCCTGGGCAAACATAAAGGGAGCAAAGTATAGAGCAAGGAATACAGAAGCAGTATGAACACTGGAAACACACAGCCTCAGGGGTGAATCCATCCTCGGACACTCACCAAGTAATTTCACCTCTGCAAATTCCAGCTTTCTCATCTATAATTCAGAAATGAAATCCACCACGAAGGCTGTTATAAATGTGAAGCCATAGAAGCTAAGCTTCAAGGCGCTCAGGATGTCCTTGCCAACTATCAATAAATGACATCACTGGGGTGCTGAATCTGTACTGTGGATGTGAGTGGCAGGGACTAAAGTGGATCACCATGCAGAGAAGGAAAGCAGGGACAGGGACGTAGGTACAGATGGAGGCTTTAGAGCATTCCTTCGCATCTTGACAACTTGGCCACCCTAACACACCAAGTCCTTCCTGACTGTGAGAGACTCCTGTGAGAACGTTTCTGATCATTTCATCTTTGTGACTTTCTCTGCAGTTTGTTTATGTTTTCTCCCCTTTGTGTGGAGATTGTTTAGTTGAGCGTGGGACTCACTGAGCATTGTATTCAGAAAGGAACTCAGAATCCTCATAGGCTCCATTCCAATGTAGCTTTTTCCCACTACTCTGTGGCTCTTTATTATTTCAGACATGGTCTCTTAGCTCTCTGTTTTCTTAGGGGCACCTTCACACCAAAGGTCTGCCACTGTCCGCCTGCATGAATGTCTCCAAGCCGGTTGTTCCTTGCCAAGTACCAGCAAAGGAGTCAAATTGTGTGCTAGACTTCAGGCTTCCTATAGTATGGGAGCTTGTTATATATTCAGTGTGCATTTATCAAGGCCATATGACTTGCCGGGATCATAAGAACAAGCACCATTGAATAGTGCTGTGGGCCAAACCCTGATATAAACACATAATAAGAGTTTGTTTTTCATAACATCCTTATGTCATAAGCACTGTCATTATCCCCATTTTACAAATGAGACTGAGGTTCAGAGAGTTTGAGTAACCTGGCTCAAGGTCACACAGCAATTCCAGGAAAGCCAGGTTTTTTTCCTCTTTTTTTATTTTGTTTGTTAGTTTGTTTTAATGAAGGAGTTGTGATAGTTTGAATATGAATGTCTCCAGTAGACTCATGTATTTGAATGCTTGGCCTATACGAAGTGGAATTATTAGACGCTGTGGTCTTTTTGGAGAAAGTGTGTCACTGGGCCAGGAGGGTGAGGAAGGAGCAAGCCTTTGTGGTCTCAGAAGCTCAAATCAGTCTCCTTCTGCTGCCTTTGGATCAAAAGGTAGAACTCTCAGCTCCTTCTCAATCACCATATTTGCATGCCTGCTGTCTTGTTTCCCCCACCATGATGATAATAGACTAAATCTGTGAACTGTAAGCCAGTCACAATGAAATGTTTTCCTTTCTAGGAGTTGCTTTGGTCATGGTGTCTCTTCACAGCAGGGAAACCCTAACTAAGACAGGAGCTCACCAGTCATGTATTAGTGTTCACTAGACTTCTCAGGCCAACTACTTCATTTTATAAATGAGGCTGCCGAGCCCTATACTGGAAGATGACATGCATAAGATCATCACGGGAAAGCTAAGAACACACTTCATTTGTTCACTTAAGAGCAGGAGGGAAAAGCAGATGAGAGCAAACGTTATAAGCATTATAAGCAAAGGTGTTCTCAATGGAAAGAGCTGAGTTCTTTTTGGTTGTTTGGGTTCTTAATGTTAGTGTGATTGCTGAGACACAGGTTCTGGACCACATTCATCCACCTCAGCTATGTTCTCTAGTCTTCATCCATAACCCCATCATCACTCTTGTCTAAGACATAGATTTTTATCCCGTCACTTAATACCTTTCCCTTACACCTCACCAGCTCTACTCATCCATCAGTCTGTATTTATGTGCCTACAGGGACTTACAGATCCCTGTAATCTAGGTTAGGTGGCCTCATGGTAACTCTCCAAATACCCTGCCCTTTCCTCCTCACGGCCTTGCTCTCAGGATATGACCCCTGCTGCTCCACTGAGGCTCCAGGAGGGCAGGGCCACGTCTGTCTTGAAAGCTGCTGGTAGCTGCAGCTAGGACTTGCATTCATGCTAGTGTTTAGTCTCCTAGGTGCAGCACTCTCAAGCTAGTGAAGGCACCTGAGTACAAAAAAACGATAAGCTCCCTGTTTTAATTGGGTCTTAGTGACACTCATTATGCATTTGAAAAAGAATAATCTCCAGATGAGAAATTAGTAAAGTTGCCAGCGAAATGTTTTCCGGAAATAGTCTCTAATATATGACATACTCAAAATAGTTATAGGAAAACATGAATGTGGGCTGAGGCTGGGAGCCCCTCAGTAGAGGGCTTCCCTAGCATGCACAAAGCTCCAGGTTCAGTCCACAGCACTGCATAAACCAGGCATGCTACTGTACTCTTAGAATCCCAATACTTGGGAAGTGGAGCAGAAGTTCAAAGGTCATCCTTAGATACATACTAACCCTGAGGCCAGCCTGGATTTCATAAGACCCTGTCTCAAAAAGAAAAATGAATTTATGTATTTGATTTCAACTTTTTCCTTGTCTTTTAAAAAATACTCTAGATATACTCTTATTATTTAGATATAGATGGCTGCACTCTATCACCTTTATAATGATGGTTAGACAGTTTGGTGTTCTATTGTAAAGTTAGTTCTCAAAATGAAACTAGAAATCTAGGAAAAGAAAAACTTGCATTTCTTCTCTGAAACAAATCATTAGATCTAAAACCATTACAAATTTTATCTGCAACACTCTACCCAAAAATGAAAACTCCATTGATGCTTGAGCTAACTGCTGTTGATTGTTTTGGATGATGGTTTCACTGATTAAAAAACAAACAAAACCATTTGGATTGTTGAGGTGTGCAAGCCAACTTAAGTCATGTTTGGCACATCTCAAATGGATTTGCCACTTCCTCCCCAGTTGTATCAGTCAGCAGCCAGGGGTAATGAGTATATCCTTATCATTCTGTGTTCCAGGTCAGGCATGTGAGTTCCCATGAATGTGTGTGCGTATGTGCAGATGTCTGTTCTGGTATGCACTCATATGTGTGTGCTCATGTGAAGGCCAGAAGACAACTACTGGAACTGTTCCTCAGTCCAGAAAAGAGCCGACTGCTTTTTTTTTCATTGAGATATGGTATCTCATTCACCTGGAGCTTACGCATTAGCCCAGGCTAGCTAGCTAGCTAGCCTCAGGGTCCCTACTGGCTCTACACCCACCCCACCTCCAGCTTTGAGATTGCAAGCATGAATTTTTTTTTACAAGAATTCTGGGATCAAACTCAAGTCTTGTAATCACAGGCAAGCACTCTGCTGATTGAGCCATCACCTTAGCCCTCCCAAGATACTTTACTGTGGAGCATAGTGAAGTAGCATAAAGACATAGCTTAGAAAGTCTTCCTGATACCACAATCCATATTGCTTTCTCTATGATGTATTTCCCCCTACTGAGTGGCCAATAGGAAAGGCAGACCAGTCACCAGTCTAAGATGTTCTTACTGTCCACATAAAGGTGAGAATGTGTCACCTCTTTGTCTATTTTGTATGTGCCTCCACAATTCGGACACATCCTAAAATCCTGAGTAGGAAAACTCATTCCTGGGTGTGGTGGTTCTTGCATTTGGGAGGGTAAAGAAGGAAGATTGCCAGAGTTTGTAGCCAGCCAGGGCTACATAGACATTGTCTCAAAACAAACTGTTGCAGGATATTTGGCCAAACTGTGAACTCCAAGACTGTTTTTTTACTGAAGAAAGCTGTTTCTAGTTATGGTGTGGCTCAGTCTTAGCACATACCTTTAATTCCTCTGGCTGGAATACAGACACACCCTTAGACACTCTTAATCCGAAACAATGAAGGTAAAGTTAGTTTGTAGAAGGAAGCACCCATATTTGAAAGATGTCTAACTGAATGGCAGACAAAGTGACAAATCAGAGAAAGATTTGACAGAATAGGATCTGCCCTCTCATGAGAAGGGAGAAGAAAGGGAAGCTATTTGAGGGAGCAATGCAAAAAAGGGGGGAGAGGCAGTTTTACTGGGACCATTGTACAGAGACAGGTTGAATAGAGAGGACGAGCTAGACACAGGAGAAGACAGAAGGACCCAGAGAATGAGATGGAGCCAGATCAGAATAGATTCCTAGAGTTAGTTTGAGGCCAAGTAGAGCAATTCAGGAGTGGCCCGGAGAGAGAAACCGGATTGAATCAGTCAGTTCGGAAAGGAGTTTGAGTCAGAACAGCTGAATTGAACTAGTCAGCCAGAGCTCAGAAATAACTAGAAAGGGTGATCTTATTCAGCAGTAGTCTCAGAGGTTGAGAACATTCTAGGCCTTGATTAGATTGTACGGAAACTAGAAGCTTCTAGGACTAAGCCTAGGTTAGCAGATGGAGGCAGTAAGCCTCCAAGATAACAATCACCCAGGCAAATAAAAGCTGCTTAATAACAAACAAAACACCGAAATAACCAAACAAATAACAACAACAACCACCCACGAAACTACTACTCTCTAATGTGCTATAATAGCAGGTGAAACGTTACTGTGAACCAGATAGTGCTCATCACTTTGAAGTACCTCATTTGATTTTCAGAAGCACCTGGAAACCATCTTCATCCTCCCTGATGTTCAAATAAGGAATACCTATGATTTCAGTTGAAGAACCTGTCCTGACCAGCACGCCTAGACTTAGACCACCCGGCTGTCTTCCACTCTCACATATCTACTCTTCTGCTGATTCCTGTTAGGGCTTTCAGTAGAAGAAACCTTGTACTTTTAAAGCCAGGGCTCAGAACTGAAGAGAGAACTATTAACACTGAGACTGCTATTAAAAGGCCTATGTACAGGCCATGACCACAATTTCTGAACTAGGGACCATGAAATCCCATATCTACTGTTTATAAGCAGCTTATGTTGAATTAAGTTGCTTTATACAAGTGTTGTATAAATCAGTGTGCTCCTGGGATCAAGCTTCATATATACATAGAGACAGACAGACAGACAGACAGATATGTATATACGTACATAATCTTATTTAAAATTTAACATAACTATGTAGGTATTGTTATACCCATTTCACAGATAGGGAGAAATGAGACTGTACTGGCTAGTTTTGTGTCAACTTGACACAAGCTGGAGTTATCACAGAGAAAGGAGTTTCAGTTGAGAAAATGCCTCCATGAGATCCAGCTGTAAGGCATTTTCTCAATTAGTGATCAAGAGGGGAGGGCCCCTTGTGTGTGGTACCATCTGTGGGCTGGTAGTCTTGGGTTCTATAAGAAAGCCAGCTGTGCAAGCCAGGAGAGAGAAGCAAGCAAACAAGACAGTAAGGAACACCCCTCCATGGCTTCTGCATCAACTCCTGCTTCCTGACCTGCCTGAGTTCCAGTCCTGACTTCCTTTGGTGATAAACAACAGCACGGAAGTGTAAGCTCAATAAACCCTTTCCTCCCAACTTGCATCTTGGTCATGATGTTTGTGCAGGAATAGAAACCCTGACTAAGACATGAGACCAACAGAAGTTAACTAAGTTGTTTCAAGTTGTACAGCTGATGAATGATAAAGAATTCAAATTTGGAGGATATAAGTGTAAAAGCCACCCCATCTTACTGTTGCTCACCATCCAAACTTGCCTTGTTTCATTTAACTGAACGTAAAATATCCTGTACCAGCCGGGCAGTGGTGGCACACACCTTTAATCCTAGCACTTGGGAGGCAGAGGCAGGTGGATTTCTGAGTTCGAGGCCAGCCTGGTCTACAGAGTGAGTTCCAGGACAGCCAGGGCTACACAGAGAAACCCTGTCTCGAAAGACCATTTAAAAAAAAATATCCTGTACCTCTGGGAGCCAGGTTTGTGGTCTGGATGTCTCATTGGTGGCAATTTTTAACTCCCAAAACTCTGTTCAATATGCTCTACGTATTACCATTCATATTTCATAAGAGTGACCTCAAGACAGCTCCAAGAGGGAATGTTGACACTTTACACTATAAGCGAATGGGGCACAAATCTCAGGTCATCGTCATTAGGAATGTGGAAACTCAGCAAACCACACTGGCTTTACACAAATCAAACCCAAATGACATGTGAAAAATAACAGAGCTGCCCATCAGCCGTGATAGCTTTGGCACACCTCATATCCCTTTGTTCAACCTCTGCTCCCCCTGTGGAGAGCTGCAATCCTGGGAATGTCTGCCCTGTGCTTTTCCCACTTGCCCTGATGTCACTTAAAGGTGAACACTATGGTTTTGCTTTTTAAAAAAATTCCTTTGTTTGTGAGGATTAGAGATTTTATCACTTTTGACCTTAAATTGAGCTTTCTACCTCTAAATATTTTACTTAGTGAACTGAGCAAATTCAAAGAAATGATGCAGATGTCATCCAGGTGGACGTCAGAGGGGGCCGACTCTAAACTCTCAGTGCGCAAGGTACAGTCTGAGGTAGAGTGCGCACTTGTCTCTGGGTCCTTTGATTCAAGCACAGGAGCCCCAGGCCTTGCTCAGAGAACTTCTGAGCCAAAGTCTCCATTTAGAAAGAGCCACAAGTGACTTGTGTACCCCTTCAAGGATCTAAAAGGCCCTAGGAGAGCCAGCGAGATGGCTCAGCAGGCAAAGGCAGTGGCTGCCAGGTTTGATCCCTGTGTGGATCAAATGTGGAGAGAGAACACCAGCTTTACAGAGTTGTCCTCTGACCTTTACACTCATGCTATGTGGTCACAGACAGACAGACAGACAGACAGACACACACACACACACACACACACACACCCCATAACCAAAACCAAAAGAAATGAAAGCCCTGCAGATTCTTACATCAAAATGTGCAGAGGTACTCAGCTTGCCTACATCAGCTCTAGCATTTAACATACCCTGAGAAATATGGAATATGAATCCGTGGTTAAGAACACTTGTTCTAGCAGAGGATCTGGGTTCAGTTCCCTGCATTTACATGGTGGCTCACAACTGTTTGTAACTCTAGTCCCAGGAAATCCAACACCCTCTTCTGGTTTCTGCCGGAAGCGGGCACAAATATGGTGCACAGTCATACATGTAGCAAAACACAGTTGTACATAAAAAAAAAACTCTTAAAAGAAAAAAATTAAACCCTTCAAAGTACGAACGTCATTATTTCGTGAAGTGCCAACCCTTGAGCCTTGTGCTTAGGCAACAAAAACTTTACAAGGATGTAAACTAGGAAGGCATCAGCCATTCCAAGAAGGTAGCTGATGGGCAAGGGGTCCGATCACTCCTTTGAGATCAAGGAAAGGTCATCACAGCATGATATCTGTGCCTTCCTCACGAAGACAGCATCCAATCCACCAGACATCTCTCTACCTTCCCACCCATGTCCGGAGCCTCAGAACATATCACTGAATAATGTTTGCGCGCCATCTACTCCAAATGTCATCACACCGAGAGACAGAATTGCTCCATCTGTATACTCCATGGAGCAAGGTACAGTGATTCTGTCTCTGTCTCTCTCTCTCTCTCTCTCCCTCTCAATTCTCCTTTAGTATTCTAATGTATTCTAATATTTTTCCAATGGAGCCTGGGTGCTCAACCACTAAAAGTGAAGTATGGTCCCCTTCCCGGAATGGTGGCTTACAAAGAGGGTCACAGTTTCTCACTCTTCTTTGCCATGTGAGTTTGTAGGACTCCTCGCTCAGATTCTAAGCTCAGCTATTTGACTTCTCCAGCACAATAAAATGACCTGTTAGTAATAGCATGTAGGTCCCAGAGTTCAAGAAGTCCCAAGTTTGCATTTGTTCTCTTCCTCCTCTTTCATCTCCGTGAGAATATACCTGGGTTAGCCTGCTACAGACAATAGGCATACTGAGCCGAGCCAAGTTCCTCCAGCCAAGGTCAGTCCAATAAAGCTATAGCTAATCAGCACCACACAGTTTTTAAGCCCATTTCTTTTAAGCTATAAATGCTTATAGCTGTGTGCCTATTTATGATTATGTTACATAATATTTTGTTCAAATATTTGATCAAATAAATTATTAATAAAGATTAATGATGATTACATTATATAATTATTTTAATTATCTAACTATAGTATATTAACTATAATATATATCAAATAAATAATTAAATAAGTAATTGTTTAAAATAAAAACATCATTGACACAAGAAACCAATTTAATTGGGTTATAGGTAGATACTTCCTATTGAATTTGTCTATTTTTAATTTATTTATTAAAAGGAGTTTTTAGATTATTTATGTGTATGAGCGTTTTGCCTGCATGCCTGTATATCTGTTGCCTGTTGCCCTCATAAAAGCACATTGGATGGTTGTGATCCATCATGCATGTGGGTGTTAAGAATTAAATCCAGGTCCTCTGAGAGAGCAGCTGCTCTTAACCTCTGAGCTATCTCTCCAACTATGATTGTGTGTGTGTGTGTGTGTGTGTGTGTGTGTGTGTGTGTGTGTGTGTCTGAGTGTAGGTATGTACAAATGCATGCAGGTGTCCTTTAAGGCCCAAAGAGAGTGTCAAGATATTCTAGCACTGGGGTCACAGGCACTGTGAGCCTCCTGATGTGGGTCCTGGGAACCATACACAGCTCTTCTACAAGAAAAGTGAGTGCTCCAGACTGCTGAGCCAGCTTTCCTGCTACCTTTTTGAAAATTTTTAGACGATATTTTTCTTTAAAACATTAGCTACCTTTAGGACCAAAAAAATCAAATAAAGAAAATACATGACCAATATTAAAATAGGCAATATTTTTGATAAATCTATTTTCATATTATATACATGCAGCATAATTATATGTGCATAACATTATGAGACAATTTGAATGTACAACATGTTTTATTTCACATTATGAACTAGACATGATGTATAATAAGGGTTTGGCCCAACTGGTCCCAGTCTAGGGAGAGGGTTAGACTGGGTTGTATCTTTCATCTCTAACATTCTGTGTAGCAGAGATAAGCAATGCTGAGGAAGATGGTGTCTTCAATTTCTACATTCAGGCAGTTTGTGCAACCTCAAAGACAACAGCTGTCACAATGTGTGTGTATCCCAGTGACCCCAACCTGCCCAGCATTTAGAGGCATGTTACCTTGTTGACGCATCTTCATGGTTCGTATCCTTATAGCCTGGCCTCGAACTCGACCTTCACAGAAATAAGCACCGTTAATCTTACTGGCCTTTTCTCTCTTCCAAACAACTTTTTTCGCCCATTCTCTGGTCACATCTTGAGTAACTTCCAGTGGATCTTGGTGCTGGTTCATTAAGGCTTCGAAGTCCCTTCCTATGGTGATGGGCTCGTGGGGGTGCCACCCAGAGGCAATGCAGGTGAGGGATGTTTCAGCATCAGACACAAGAGGTAGGGAATTGATCAAGATCAGGTCCATGGCGCCTTCTACTAGTCCTAAAAAGAAAGAGAGAGCATGATACATGACAGCCATTAACGAGTCTACAGGTAAAGCACCTCTTGCCTAAAGCCTCAATTAAAAATAGTCATATGATGTCTTAGGGTCTGCGAGGGATCTTTTATGGCTGGGCACCAAACCTTGATACTATTACTGATGCTATGTTGTGCTTATAGACTGGAGCCTAGCATGGCTGTCCTCTGAAAGGCTCTGCCAGCAGCTGACTGAGACAGATGCAGATACTCACAGCCAACCATTGGACTGAAGTCAGGGACACCTATGGAAGAGTTAGGAAGAGGATTGAAGGAATTGAAGGGGGTGGCAACTCCATAGGAAGACCACAGTCTCAACTAACCTGGACCCTGGGAGCTCTCAGAGACTGAGCCACCCACCAAAGTGCATATCAGGAGCTAGTCCAAGGCCCCGGGATATGTAACAGAGCACTGCCTTGTCTGGCCTCAGTGGGAGAGGATGTGCCTGATCCTGTAGAGACTTGATGCCACCAGCAGGGGACTGGGGGAGGCACCCTCTCAGAGGTGAAGAGAAGGGGGATGGAAGGAAGAACTCAGTGATGGGAGACTTGGAGGGGGGAACATTAGAGATGTAAATAAATAAAATAATTAATTAATAAAAATATAGTCATATGAACAATTGTTTTAAAATGTTCTGATCATGTTCCTGTATTCCACTGGACAAAATCAAAACTCTTTACCAAGGAATCAAGTCCTTTCATCTGCTAGACTTTATTACGTCTACTTCCCCACTGCATATCTGATCTGCAGTAGACTTGAGCAATATTTGTGTGTGTGTGTGTGTGTGTGCGTGTGTGTGTGTGTGTATGTACAGGTATATATGTATGTATGTATATGCCCACACACCTCCCTGCTATATTGATTGAGACATAGTCATTCACTAAATGTTTGCTCAATTGATAAGTAACGAAGATAGTATAAATTATTACTAAATTATCATTATTAGTAGTATATCAACTACATCTACTTATGCTAACTTTATAGACCTTCATTTCCAAAATATGATTAAAGAAACCTCAGAAGGATGGCACCAATAATGAGTATGAGTGTCACAATAATGGTTGACAAAAGAGACTTCCTCTTGGAGTAGTTTAGACCAAGAGCAAGGCCATTCCTACCTCTCTCCCTGTTTTCAGTCTGTGTAAAACTTGGTGTGGTTGGTCCGTGTTAGCTGTCTGATGTACATGTCTGATCTGTGTCTGTCCTAGCCACTCGACATTCCCTGTTGTAACAAAGAACTGTGCTCGGTGTTTATTGAACAGCACAGAAAACATGGCATGGGAATGCAGGATACTTTTAGACAGTGAATTTTAAGAATTTTACAAGGGGAGATGTTACTTTAGTAACCCAGAATAGCACCTAAAACCACATGCAGATGTAATCAGCCTACATCCATGTTGCTTCGAACTGTTATAGGCTGTTTGTTGTTGTTTAAGGTTATTCTCCACCTGATGGCTGCTTTCAGCAAATGATTACCACATCATACACACATATGTAGATTATCCATGGTCAAGAGTATGGGAGAGTACAGAGTTAAGATTAAAGCTATGCATTCCCTTAGGGTGTAAAAGCTGATTGCATGGGAAATCCAAGGCAGAGTAGGGTTCACTTACATTGTTTTCTTAAAGGCAGATTAAACCAGTTAGAAGGCACAGTACACAGTAGGACAGCAGATTGAATATGTAGTCTTAAGTAACCACAAAGTATATTACGAACTTAGTAATATACTTATATACTTAGTAATATACTTAGTAAAGTCTGGCAAGAGGTCAGTCTCTTCAAAAGCAGAAGATATTTTCAGAAAAATATTACTACGGTTCCACATTAAATTCTTAAAGAGGTTAGAGAGACAATGACTAAGGGGACTCTTTATTTCCCTCTGGGCTTCATTTACCTCATCTTTTACAATGGTGCTGGTAAGACCTATGCCTCATAAAGACTAAATACCATAAAATACGTAAAGGCGCTGTCACACACACACACACACACACACACACACACACACACAAATACATGCACACACACAAATACACACACACACACACATGCACGCACACACACACACACACACACACAAATACACACACACACACACCTAGCACCTGATGACCATAGTCCATTTCCTTTACCCTATTTCCTGAATGCCTGACACCAAACCTCACCCCCACTGCCTGACCTTTAACATTTATTCAAGAAACAAGAAAACTACATTTGTATTGTAAAAACTGAAAACCTGGGCTGGAGGAATAACTCAGTGGTGGAATGCTTGCCTGGCTTGCTTGAGGCCCTGGGTTCAATCCCAAGCACAGGGTAAGATAGACAGGGAGCTAGATCGACTGACAGACTTGGAAAAAACTAACATCTTTGTTGTTGTTGATGGTGTTGTTGTTTGCTTTCTCTGTTTTCCTCTACCCATTCATATGCCTCTCTACCTACCTCCTTCTCTCCCAGTTTCTCTAGCCTTTTCATACTCAGATTACAAGGGGACAGAAACAAATGTCATTTTTGCAGACTATCACAGGAAGGTGGCCACAGATCAGAAGCTGCCTGGAGTTTCTATCTGCTCTTGCTTGAGCACTTAGCACAGTACTCAGCATTCAGTCTGTTTTCCAGGTCAGCTGCCAGTGTTTGCTGCCTGCAGTGGTGTTCTGAGGATGTCTTTACAAGATTCTTTATCTGATTAATGAGAAAGAAGAACTTCAAGGCCAACTCAATATAAGTAGGACTTTAGTTAGTTCCATTTCACACATGAGGATGAGAGGGCATGGACCAGCAGAGTTTTCCACACTTAATCTTGAAGCATTCCTCTTACTTCTAACCTCACCTGTAAGATCTAGGGAAAATGTGAAGTTGGGGATGTTTTAGCTTCATTTTGTTTCTTTAACCAAGAACAACTTCGAAAGAAGAGTTTACACTTCCAGGTCCAGCTTGATCATTAAGGGAAGTCAGGGCAAAACTTAAGCAAGGACCCTAAGCAGATCCTGTTTGCTCTCTGGCTCACTCTCTGCTCATGCTTAGCTAGCTTTCTTAGATAGCCAGGATCTTCTGCCTCAGGACTCGTGCTGTCCACAGTGGGTTGGGCCATCTTATATAAAGTAATAAACAAGACAATCCTCCACAGACATAGGCATAGGCCAGGCTGATCCAGGCAATTCTTCAATTGAAACTTCTCTTCTCAGATGGCTCTAGACTGCATCCAACTGACCGTAAATGCCAACCCAGACAGATCATAAAATTGTTGTAGATAGGATGAGCCAGAAAAATCTCAAAGTGAAATCACAGCCTCCAAAAATAGCTCCAGCTCACACCTCCTCTAACAAATGCAGCCAAGTCCCTGACTGAGCACCACCTCACCTCCTGCTGTCCTCATTCTAGGCATGCCACACAGAAGGTCTTCCTCAGGAAGGAAACACTCTCATTCCTCCAACTGTAGTTCCATGCAGCCCCATTTCAAGGCCCAGTCAACTGACTCGCCAAAAGCATGAGATGTGCTCTCCACTCAGCATTGGCACTGAGCATGGCTCACTTTACAACGTCAGGAAATAACAGACAACACAGTTGGCTTGAAAAGACCAGCTAGGTCTAAATCGGGTCTTTACGATCGATCTCGTTCCTCTCAGCTACGCCTCCTCCCTTTCAATGCTGAAAAATGAAATTGTATACTCGGGAGTCTGAACTTGGTCTGATTTTGCCACCTTTTTCAATATATCAATTTTGTCAGTCCTCTTCCATCTGTGAGGTCTGCTGTCATCACTAACAGGAACCATTTACAACAGAGACAGACCATTTATTCCGGAAGTGGGGATTACATATATAGGCTCTTGGAAACAAAGTACCTACTAGGTTCCCAGAACATATATATATATTTAAAACCATCTGTTTAGTTTTCTCAAAGTAAGATCTATGTCTGTATGTGTCTAAATAACTTTTAGATGGTGATACATGAAAGTAAGTTCAGGGTTGACTTATCAGGGCAATACTGAGTGGTCAAGGGGAAATGTTGACAGGAAATCTTTCACCATCTACTTAGATGTGCAAAATTACCTACATATAAAAAGTAAATGTAAAAAGAGTAAATGTCATTGCACTCCCCTTGAAGAAGGTCAAGAACCACAATCAGCTCTTCTGGAGGAGGCCCACACTACTCCTGTCACCACCATGTCTTTCATAATCCTTGAGAAGCTGCAGCAAATTTTTATGGCATTTAACATCCACTCTGACAAGTGGCTTTTGCTTTCACTTCCATTACAGGAATGGAAAATGAGCACATTTCTGTAAGGTGCTGAAGAAAGTGGGCACTGGTCTCACCAAGAGAACTGTGAGGTGGAA
This sequence comes from Uromys caudimaculatus, assembly GCA_028551405.1. Classification (NCBI taxonomy): domain Eukaryota; kingdom Metazoa; phylum Chordata; class Mammalia; order Rodentia; family Muridae; genus Uromys; species Uromys caudimaculatus. The sequence continues at coordinate 88,825,325 of CM052702.1, forward strand.
TGTGTGAACCTCCGTGTGGCATCCAACATGGGTGCAAGAGCCCAGACAGGATGCAAAGGACAGAAAACACAGCCAGGTTCCAGCCAGCAGTCCGGAAATGAGCTCAGTGAAGATCTGTTATAACTGAGGAGAGTGAGAGCTGACAGAGTGATCTACCACTTCTGGGTCTTCACATCCAAAGCCAACACACAAAGACCACTGGCTGCAGAAACCATAGCATGGGGGGTCCAGGAAGAAATGACTCTGTAATGCCTTTTTTTGTTGTTAGTAATTTATATACCAAAGGGGGAAAACATTTGTTTTTACACTTAGATTTTCTTCCACTTGATATTGCTTTGCATCATAACTAACACTATGGAAATGAAAATCTTTTTATTTAGAAGTGGTCACAGGATGACTTTGGACCTGAAACAACACCTGCATAATCAAATTAAATTGAACTCGGACTTAGAGAAAGAATCATGCTCTTAAACTTGATTTCAAGGAATCATTATTTTTTACTTTCTTAAAAGGTGCTCTTGACATCTCTGAGAATAAAAAGGAATAAAGCAACAGAATGAGTTCCAACCTGCCTCCTTCCCACATGCATAGCCACAGTCTTCCTGAGCTGCTCAAGTCTTCACTGCAGTTTGACACTTTGACTCTACATTTGAGTTTTATTTGACAAGAAGAATGATATTGCTTTATTAAACATTTTCAAAAGTCATCAATTTTAACTCCTTTTCAAACAGATAAATGAAAAAGCTTCAGTCATGAGTGTCAATGAGAATTTATTCCACTGTAAAACAGCAATAGCATACTCCACAGAGCATCCTCCACAGAGATACTCCACAGAGCGTACTCCACAGAGCGTACTCCACAGAGCGTACTCCACAGAGCGTACTCCACAGAGCACACTCCACAGAGCACACTCCACAGAGCACCCTCCACAGAGCATCCTCCACAGAGCATCCTCCACAGAGCGTACTTCACAGAGCGTACTCCACAGAGCGTACTCCACAGAGCGTACTCCACAGAGCGTACTCCACAGAGCATACTGCACAGAGCATCCTGCACAGAGCATCCTGCACAGAGCATCCTCCGCAGAGCATCCTCCGCAGAGCGTACTCCGCAGAGCGTACTCCGCAGAGCGTACTCCGCAGAGCATACTCCACAGAGCATTCTCCACAGAGCATACTCCACAGAGCATACTGCACAGAGCATACTCCACAGAGCACATTAAATCCGGTGGCACACAGATCCAATAACCAACTTCTGATTAGTTGGGTCCTCGCCCTTGAAGGACTGACAAGCTCAGAGGATGTTAAATGATCCTCCCTTTGTGACAGAAAAAGGTATCTGAAAGTCATGTGCATTTCAAATGACTATAGTTCTATCTTGTCCCAAAGCACTTCAAAGACCAGGTGAAGGGCAATGAACCTCAAAAGGCCTTAGCTAAACGCAGTTCTGGAATTTAGATCTCTTGTTATGAGCCAAGGAATCAAAGATAATGCAAAAGCTACGTAGAACAGTTGGGTAACTGTTTGAAGAAATTATAAGAGGAAAATTATTCATAAAAAATGTATGTCCATTAAATAAACACTGTTTATTTATTAAATGGTAGGCCTCGGAGATTACAACTCTCCCATGACTTACAAACAAAGATGAAAGACAGATATGGAAAATTAATCACACTGATGAATATAATATTAGTACCATGATAGAGAATTGCACAACTATATGGGGTGGTTTAATAGTGAACTTAATAAGACCTGACTGGCATGGAAAGGGAGAGTTTGTAGATCTTTAGCATAAAATAGCTATGAGCTCAGTGAGATGGCAGAAAACGTAGTTACTGTGAGACCCTGGTGACTTGCATTAGATCCTGGATTCATGTAAAAGCAGAGAGAACTAACTCCATAAATTTGTCCTCAGACTTCCAGCCGCATCCTGTGGTGCACGCACATGTGCACATGGATGCACACACACTAACAATGGGAATAAGTGCATTTCTAGAACAAAGCAAAAGAGGATTCGAGTTGCTGAGGCTGCAGGACGTAAAAAGACGAACAATTTTTCCAGAAGGATTATTACTGGTCTGGATTTAAAAAAAAAAAAAAAAAAAAGATTAGTTAGAAGGATTGCCTTCTGAAATCTTCTTAAATTTGTCCTAAAGTTGACATTCAATTATACTTGTTGCATCCTAAAGCCTATCTATGGTGAGTTACATCTAGAATGTTTCTGCCTTCTGCTCTCCACAGAAGGAATCCAGCTCCCCAACCCTGTTTTCCACAGCACCACCCCTTTCCTTTTTGTTCTCTGTGATCCTTTTATGTATACAGCAAGTGTTTGAGCAATGGCTTCATCCTCAAAGTTCCTTCTAAGATGTTAGACATCTAACAGGATGATCTCAAGATGCACCAGCCTGTAAATAACAAAGTAAATAACTCATGCATAACTAGGAGTTGAGAATTGGGCAAGTGCACAAACTATTTTTATTCAGGAGTTGTGCCAAGCCAGTTTCTTCCAGGGGCATTCCCACTTCCCATTCCTGCTTTCTAGCCAAATGAGGTTCTTGTCTGTCTGATGGAGAAAAAGACATTTTCTCCCTATCTATCTTCAAATGCCAGAAATTTCCATACAGAATAAATAAATAAATAAATAAATAAATAAATAAATAAATAAATAAATAAAATGGGGTAGTTATAATTAGCATCAGGCAAGCTGAGCATCCATACAGATATTTGTTGTTGGATATTTGGCACATTTGAACATATTGGACATTGATATCCTGGGAGGTATCAGAGTTGGAAGGAATGTAGTACTATCAAGCTGGGAACCTTTTAAAACTGGAACCTTGGAATTATCTGATAGAAGTGCACATTTTACAACAAAAGAGTAGCACAAAGTACTGCTAAAGCCAATCCTCAAGTTCTCACTTTTTCCTGGTACGCTTTTTCTCGCTCCAGGGCAATAAAATAAGTGGACAAATCTATACTGAGGGTTGGGGAATTTAGAGCAGTTACAAATCTGTCAACATAGCACCAGGAGAAACTAGGACAAAAGAGAAAAAAACACTGAAGAGAATTAATCAAAAAGTAGGAAAAAATTACACAAAGAGAATAGAGATACCCTGGGATGAGATATCCGAGCCTGACCATGATGACTTTCCCAGCCCAACGTTACTCAAAGAGGCTTTTATGGTTTGAGGATGAGCTGCCCTCTCCTAGCCTCTTGTGTTGAATGTTTACACCTCCATTCACCATGCTGTGCTGGGGAGGTGTTAGAGGAAGTAGAGACTGGCTGGAGGAAGTTGGTCACTAGGGGCATGCCTCTGAAGGTTGTACCTAGTCTCCAGCTCCTTCCTCTCTCTGCTTCCTGTGCTTAGGGTGTGAGTAACCTCTGCCACTGGCTCCCACCATATGATGTGCCACTTCACCATTGGCACAGAACAGACATGAACCACAGACTGAGACCTCTAAAGTCATGCATGAGTCAATTGAAACCATTCCTCCTCTAAGTCTTTTTCTCATTGATTTGGTCACAATGAGAATAAGACTAACTGGCAGTGAGGCAAATTCCCTTACTGAACCTTGCTTATTCATTACCAGGAAATGTGTGCTGGGGCATGACTCTGTTTGGATTCAGCCACTTTTACTTTCTGGCCTCTTCTGCTTCCTAAGTAGTCTTCCAAGTTCCCTAATCTTCTATGCTGCCCCAAATGGTGTATGTCATTACCCAGAAAAAGATACCTCTGATCTCCATGACAGCACCCTTAGCTCTTCATCATCCTGTTTTTTAGCTCCTAATAAAGACAACAATTTGTTGGCTTGGCTTGCGCGCATACACATACACACACACACACACACACACACACACACACACACACACACACACACACACACACAAAGAGTGGCTAAGAATCTCCCACTAAAACTATTACAGGAACAAACCAAGGAAATGAGTTTACCATGAAAGCAATTCAGAATCATGATGGCTGCTGAGATTGTCAAAAGGAAATCTAGGCCACCTGGCAGGCTTACTATTATGCTATTCAGAAAAGAAAGCTAATGCTTGTATTATATACTGGACAGAAAACCCTGTGCTATAGCCTTTACAAATACTATCCACACGAAGTGTCGCAGTGTTGAAGAAAAGGCATCTATAGTCCATTTTGTAAGCTAACATTTTAAAATCCCAAGCCAGACATAGTAAAGGACAGCCTATAATCTTAGCACTAAAGAAGACAGAAGTGAAGGATCATGAGTTTGCAGTCAACCTAGGCTACATAGAAAGGGTTTTTGTCTTGAGAAGAAAGAGAGAGAGAGAGAGAGAGAGAGAGAGAGAGAGAGAGAGAGAGAGAGAGAAAAGAAGGAAGGAAAGAGGAAAGAAAAAAGACTCACAGTTGTTCAATAAACCCAAGACCACATCACAGAAATATGATATTTGAACTCATATTTCATTGGTATTAAATCTACTATAATTCACCATGCCCCATTGTAAATACCATGAAGAAATCTACTTTCCACATGATTCTACCTCTAACAATAAATACATTGCTTGGACATACTTGATATAGACCAAACATTAATAAATAAACAGGTTAACAATGAATGAGGCTAGATGTTGAAGAATAGCTCATTCTTGATAACCAGAGCTAGAGAGGTAGAGATAAGTTGTTCCTTGGGCCTCAATAGCCAGCCAGCCAAGTCTAATTGGTGAGCCCCAGAAGAACAAGAGACCCTGTTTCCAAAAATAACAAGGTACATAGTGTCTGCAAAATAGCACTCAAGGTTGTCTTTGGCCTCCATATGCACACCTACACCCACAAATATGCATGTGCACCTACTCACACATACATACACAAACATACACACATATATACACAAAAAAGAGACTATCACAAATATATTCAATAAATACTTCAGTACTGGGTTTTGGGTGAAGAGAAGAAAAAATATATTCTCTGTCTTCAACAGACTTACAGTCTGTTCACTCAAAGGCATGAAAATAATCAAAACCATGAAGGAAAATACTGGCAGATTTGACTATGGCAAAAGCCAAAAACCTCTCTGCAACTAGAGTATTATATAATGAAGTTTTTCACTTGGTGGCAAACATTGTTACACATAGGCACCTGACAATAACGTCTTTAAAATTTCTGTGAGTAAACAAGGTAATGGCTACCTCTGGCTAATCAAACTGCCAGGCCCAGGGATCAGAAGTAGGGCAAAAGTACTCACTGCTTGCATTTTAATACTCCATTTCCCTAATAATTTTAAAGTAAAAATTAAATAGGAAAGAGCACACAACTAACCAAATTAATGAGGGGGTTTAGTTTATCACTGACTTCTCTGTCTCCTTCCTTAGAGAGTGAAGCAGTGGAGAAAAAAAAACCCTATGCTCTTCACCTTCACCTCTGCAGTGCCCAGGCACTGTATCTACCGGTTATAGGTATGCTTAATATGGTTGGGTTGAACTGGAAGCACTTCAGCAGCCTCCAAACGTAATTGACTTTAAACTCAGTGAACTATTTTTTCTTTAACTTATTTATTCACTTTACCTCCCAATGTGAGCCCCCCTCCTCCTCCCGGTCGGTCCCCTCTTCACACAGCTCCTCCCTGCATACCCATCTCCTTCTCCTCTGAGAAGGGGAACATCTCCCCCCCCCCCCCCCCCCAGGGAACTGTTTTGTGAGTTGCTATTTGCCTCACACAAACAAGCACTCATGGGACAGTGAAGTGCTCCGTCTCAGAGTTTTGTCACATCATCCTCATTTGTAAAATGGGAGATAGCTTTTAAATCACTGAATCTTGCATTAAGGGACATTTTTATTAGCATGGCAAAAATAATTATATGTACAGCCTCATGAAACCACCGTTTCTGTTGCCCCCCACCCCGAGATAAAAATAATTGTTTTCCTTAGAGGTTTTGGAGCTAAGGTACCTCAAAAAAAGAGAACTAATAATGCTTTGTGTCCCGCTGTGTCACTGTGCTCCCATACACTTCAAACACTCATGGACAGGAAGCAGGCCAGGCTGATGGAGCACTAAGGAGGATCATGTGTTTCTTTCTGAAGCCCTTTGATGCCTGCCCTCTTCTTGTAGGGTTGACCTTAATAGGAAGTCGATTCTCTGCACACCAAAAAGCAGCCTGACACACACCTTGACGTGAGGACACAGGCCAGGATGAGAGGTTATTGAAGGATGCACCTGAGCAGTTGCCACAGATATCTGCACTGAACTAACCCAAAGGCCAGTGTGGTCCTGGGCCTGACAGCCATTCCTGAGAGTTAATTTTTAATTTTTAAAAAAATGACGTGTCTTTATTTATCGGGTGTGTGCGCGCGCACATGCGTGCATGTTTGAGTGTGTGTGTGTGTGTGTGTGTGTGTGTGTGTGTGTGTGTGTGTGTACATACATATATACATACACCTACACCTATACATCTCTTAGTGATCAAACTCAGGTAGTCAGACTTGATGGCAAATTCCTTTTTACCTACTGAGTCTCATTGAGGCAAGAATTATAGATTGCATTGTTTCAACAGTTGAGGAACAAAAGTATGTAGAAATTCTATAAGAAAAAGTTATATGCTACCAAGCACTGGCTCCTCACAATGTTATTATTACAAAGACATGCTTGACTAGCATTTTAACGTAAAGCAAGGGAGTGGAGGAATAATGTCAGCTTGATTTTACAGTCAGAGAATATTCCACAAAACTGTTGGCAGGCATCCCTTATTAACTATTCATAGGATTTTAAAGACAGAGGAAAAAATGGACTGGCAAGTCTCTTGAGGGAGCTGATTTCATTATATGTTCCAATCAGATACTCTAGGGTGTATCCACTATTTCCACTTTTAAGTCAAATTATAGTATTCCAGTTTATTCACTATTTCTGTGTGAGATGGGCTGTCACCATACTGCCTGGGCTGGCCCTGAACTCCTGTGCCCGAGCACTCCTCCCACCTCAGTGTCCCAGGTGGCTGGGACTACAGGCATGTACAACCACACCCACACTTGATGGCAAATTCCTTTTTACCCACTGAGTCTCATTGAGGCAAGAATTATAGATATGCCCCATGCACTTGCTCTTCTCCAGCTACTTCCCAGCCTTCTCTACACAGCTCTATGTGTAGCATGGCTATGTAATGGACAGTATTAAATGGTTCCCTGCCCCAGAACAGAGGCAGCAGGTGATGGGCCTCCACAAGTGTTGATGGCTGGTGTGAGTGTGTGCCTTGTTTACATAATAGTGTATGTATTTTCATGTTTCTCCTTCAAGAAATGTCCTTTGTGCCAAGATTAATAACTCCATGATAATCAGAGACAGCATGAGTCCAGGAGACAAGGGTGTGTCTATGTCTCAGCAAAATGGTAGAATGCTGTGACCTTCCGGACAGCCCTTAAGGCTATGGGAAAGAACATTGAAAACATGAGTTTGAAAATATATAATTTCTCAACTATGTAAAATATAAGGATGCAATATGAATTATACAAGAAGCCTCACAGATCTAAAGGAACAGAGGCAGCTGCACTATGAGCCAGCTTGTCAGAAAGATACAAAGAAAAGGCAGATACAAAAGTAGGCAGATTCCTGAGTTCAAAGTCAGCCTGGGACAGAGGGAGTTTAGGTATAGGCCCAGAGATTTTTTAGTATTGCAACAAAGATGTCTTGAATGTCTCAAGCAGAGAACTGTCTGGAGATCTCCAGAGAAAGCAGGAGGGAGGGAGGGAGAGAGAGAGAGAGAGAGAGAGAGAGAGAGAGAGAGAGAGAGAGAGAGAGGGAGAGGGAGAGGGAGAGGGAGAGGGAGAGAGCAGAATCTGGAAAGCTGTCTCAAGCAGAACCTAGGTCATCAGCTTGTGACCCATGATTTGGCTTCAAGTCATTTGTTTCACCACTCTCAAACAACCCTTCCCTCAGAAACTCTCTCCAAACTGAGGCTGGTTCATGGCAGGTCTAGATCCATGGATCCTATCTGTGTCTTTCCAGTCTTGGCTACTGGACAGCACCAGCAAGAGAGGAGGATGGAAGAGAGATTTTGCTAGGGCAGTTGTTCTCCCAAACCCATTATCTCTGAGCCATCTACAGTGCACAAGCTTCTCTTGTCACTGCTCTCTCCAGGTTCCATAATTTCTCCCTTGTTCCTTTGGGTCTATCCTGATCATAAACAATACCTATGAACAAATAAAGCCATACTGTCAGTGATTGACAGGGATGCTGGCTTTGCATCTATTCTCCCAGACCTGGGCAATTCCCTAGAGCTTCTATTTCTTTAAGAAAACCAGTTTGCAAATCACTACTATTGAGTATTTGCTAGTTCTATTCTTCAATTATACATGATTATTAAAATTATTTTAATAACACAATAGCTATAAATTAAGTACCTATCTCAGTCCAGATAAATTAAATGTATTGTTAATTCTTGCTACCACCACATGAGTGTCTCCATACCACAGACAAGGAAACTAGCTTAGACAAAGTAAGGAATGTTGATAACTACATGAGACCTCAAATGTAAAGCATCCTAGAATTCATAGCCCTTTCTCTTCCAACAGTTACCCTCATGCACATTGTCTGATGGTGTTCTTTCCACTAGAAACAGAGGTGTGCTCTGTGCTCCATGTATAAGACTGTGGATCCAAACAGCAGGTTTCTCTTGGACCTCACTTGCAGTCCATCTTCCAAAGCTCAGCAAGTGGCCATTGCCCTTAGCTCAGAGAAAGATGACTGCTGGATACCTTTGTGTCAGGAATGTAGAATTTCCAGATTGGACTCAGCCTATTTTCTCCTTTTAACTTTCTAACTCTTCTTTATTTATTCATTTAGTCATGTGTATGTATATGTGCCAAAGTGTATATATGTGTACCAGATGCATGCATATGCCTACAGAGGCCACAAGAGTACATCAGATCCCTGGAACTGGATTTATAGGCAGTTGTAAGCTACCATGTAAATGTTGGGATCCTAAGTAGGGTTCTTTGCAAGAGGAGTAAGTGCCCTTAACCTCTGAGTTGTCTGTCTTTCCAGTCTTCATCCTCATTTCTTAATTTTTCTAATTTTAGGTTTCTCTTAGGGTTTTACTGATGTGAACAGACACTATAACCAAGGCAACTCCTACAAAGGTCAACATTTCATTGGAGCTGACTTATAGGTTCAGTGGTTCAGTTCACTATCATCAAGTTGGGAACATGGCAGCATTCAAGCAGACATGGGGCTAAAGGAGCTGAGAGTTCCACCTCTTGTTCCAAAGGCAGCTAGGAGAATACTGACTTCCAGGCAGCTAGGATGAGGGTTTTAAAGCCAGCATCCACAGTGTCACACCTACTCCAACAAGGTCACAATTCCTAATAGCACTGCTCCCTGGGCCAAGCATATAAAAACCATCACAGGGTTGTTGAAAATGATGTGCCATTGTCAATAACGTTCTCCTTCATCCCAGAGCCCATAGCCTATGTGCTAGGGCTATATTGCCATAGATGACTTCTGCTCACACTCCATTCTCATTCAAGTGAATTGTAAAATGTCAGTACTGTTGATCAAATTGCATGCCCTGTTCCTTTCTGGCTATTGCTGCTCCTTCTCTTTACAGATACTTGTCAATTGAAGTCCAGTTTCTTCCAAATTATAGCTCAAATCCCAAGGCTCAAAAGAATTCATGTTGCATTATTTTGCACAACTCAAAATCTAGAGATCCAACACAGAGTACTATCCTAGTTTGCTTTCAGTGGCTATGATGAACTCTATGATCAGAAGAAAATGTGGAGGAAAGAGTTTATTTGGCTTATACTTCCTAGCTGCAGTCCTTTGAGGGAAGTCAAGACAGTAACTTGGTAGGAGCTAACGATGAAGCCATGGTGGAGGATGCTTATTGGCTTTCCCTCTCTGCTCAGGCTATTTCATATACAACTCAGGATTGTTTGCCTAGGGATGATCCCAGCCACGGTGAGCTGGGCCCTCCTACATCAATTAAAAAACAAGAAAATGCCTCACAGCCATGCCATAGGAAGCAATCCAATCTCTCTTGGTGACTGTAGTCTCTGTCAGTTGACAGTATAATCCATCCAGCATAACTATCATAACTGAAAGACCGAATGCACCACACCTGTTTTTTTTTTTTTTTTTTTTCATTTATGGAAACTTTAAAGTACTTTAAAGTATGCCAAATGCTAGGTCATCTCTCTGTAACAACATCATGTGATGAAAATATAACCAATTAACACCAAAGCCTGAATCTTAGGCTTAAAACATCATCGACTCACATCCTATCGCCTCTTCCAGCTTATAAAGACAGGGGGAAATGGAAAATGACAACTATGGGGACAATTAAAATGTTAAATCTACCATTATTACATCTACAGCCACAAGGACCAACCAAGTTATTGATAAAATGTGTTTTCATCAACTTTTTTTTAACAGAGTTTCACTATGTAGTCTTAGCTGGACTCTAACTTTCCAGCTAGAGCAGGCTAACCTTGAATTTACAGATATCCACATGCCTCTGCTTCCTGATTCTTAGGATTAAATGTGTGTGTGTGTGTGTGTGTGTGTGTGTGTGTGTGTGTGTGTTTAATTAACAAGCCTACCTCATTCATTAAACTATTTCTAATATCAAAAAATCCCCTCAAATTAGCAATCTTTATTATAGAAAAGTAAATTGAATCTCAAATTCCAAAGTAAGTTAGCAACAGCTTGGAAAGGAAAGGAAGATGAGAGAAGTTGGCATGGAAGGACTGTATTCACACAGGGACTCAAAAATTGGCTCCACTATTATTAGAAATCAATACACATGGGACAAGGTGTGCTTTTGAAAAACCATATTGTAGACAATACTAAAATTGTAAATCAGAGTGCATGTAATACGAATGGCTAGTGTAGTGATTTGAATAGGTATGGCCTCCATAGACTCATGCATTTGAATGCTTGGCCCATAGGGAGTGGCTCTATTAGAAGGTGTGACCTTGTTGGAGGAGGTGTGGGTTTGTTGGAGGAAGTGTGTCACTGTGTAGGCGGGCTTTAAGGCCTCAAGTTAAACTCAGTGTGGCACACGATCTCTTTCTGCTGCCTGAGGATCAACTGCTTCTCCAGCACCACATATGCTTGTGTGCTGCCATGTTTCCCATCATGACGATAATGGACTAAGCCTCTAAAACTGTAAGCCAGCCCCAACAAAATGTTTTCCTCCATAAGTGTTGCCTTGGTCATGATGTCTCTTCACAGCAATAAAACCCTAAGACAACTAGGGAACATAACATCATTGTTGTAGCCAAACAAGCAAAGGAGAAAGGAGGGGATAAAGAAAGCATTGGGGAAGGGTAAAAACAACCGAATCATAAAGCAAAGGATATTGGAAGGTAAGTTTGAGGACTAGTTATGATTTAGCAGACATACAAGAAAACAAGTTATCTTAAACACATACAAGAAAACAATATTCAAGACCATAGAAAAACTTAAATCTTCTAAGATAATGCTAATGAGACCCACAAAACTCATAAAATCGAAAAACAAATGGATGGGCAAAGAGCTTAGAGAAGTGTATACATAGTTAGACTGAGAATGTGCAGTTGAGCTTTTCTAACTTGGATACATTTGGCCGGCTCAAAGGCAATATTCAAAATAATTAACAATGTGGACCAGTCAAAACAGAGACCTCATCAGTAAGGGGAATCCAAGAACCCCATGGGCCAGACAGTAACCTTTTGTTGCTGAATGCTAGATCAGTCTAGGGATCCTAAGGAAGGACTGTGAAGCTGAGGTGGCAGGAGAGGTAGGGCCCAGCAGGCCCAACAGCAGTTTCTGAGTAAATGACACAGGGTTCTGTCACTCATTAACAGCTCAGCTCATGCAAGAACTCGTGTGCAACACTGTAATAGTGGCCTTGTTTTTCTCTCACTCCAACTTCCTCCTTAATGACACCCAATTTCTGAGTTGATACTACTACACTATTACAAGACCCCATACCACACTTCAATAAATCAACTTAAACAACATATTTTACTGGAGAAAAAAGCAAAGCAATCACTTCTTTAAAAAAACATAAAGCTATCTTCTAAAGAATTATTAAAAGATTTTTTGAAGTAAAAGAATTTCTAGAAAATAAAAAAGAACTCTACTCTTATTCCAGTTATAATAATCTCACACTGCTTTCAGAAGCAAAGTCTTTACATGTTTATTTTTGTATTTTATAAACAAATCACGAAGTATTCTCAGGAAATAAAACTCGAGAGAGAGAGAGAAAATAAAAATAAAGAGAAAATGATAGTCATAAGATTTCAATAACTGAAAAAAGAAAACTATCTCATTGTGAAATTCCCAATTAGGAATAAATAAGTTCAGTCATTTATTAAAGTATTTGTCATCTGTAGATAATATAGGTTTATCTTCAAAGCCAAAGATGTTTAGAACATAAATATTATATGAATACGTGGCATAAAAATGAAGTATAAGACCCTAGGGTCTATAAACTATCTGATAAGTTTTACCAATTTTGTAAACTCAAAGACATGGAAAGATATTGAGTGATTTTTTAATAAGGTGAAATGAGGCTACAGAGATGGCCCATCAGTCAAAAGCACTGACTGCTGCTCCAGAGGACCTGGGTTCATTTCCCAGCACCCTCATGGTGGCTCACAACCATCTGTAACTTCAAATTAAAACTTCAAATTAAAACAAGAATAAAAGTCCATGATTATTAAAACCAAAAACATGTTTAATAAATAAAAACAAAAATAAGAATATTAAAAACACAGAAAGATGTGTGATTTTAATACGGTGGGATGGAGAGGGCAGTGAGATTCTGTAGTTACAAGCATTTGTCACTTTTGTAGAGGACCTGGGTTCACTTCCCAGCACCCATGTGGTGACTCACAGCCATCCATAGCACCAGTTATCAGGGATGTAATGCCCTCTTTCACTTCCATGGGTGCTAGGCATGCACGTAGTGCACAAGCATACATCCAAACAAAACCCTCATGCTACAATAAAATGAATAAACCTAATTTTTAAAAGAGAATTTGGTAAGAGGGAAACTTGAACTAAATCAATGCATAAATTTGACAACCTCCTAATTGACATTCCAAGCACAAACATAAAGGTGATACTTGGTGCAAACTTGTCTGCAAGCCCAGGAGAAATGGTCTCTTTCTCTCACTCATTAGGCCAGGAGGTCACACTCACAGATGCTCTGCCTGTGTCCATCTGTACCTACGTGTGCCTGTGTGTGCATGAGTTCTTGGTATTTTTATCTCTAGCTGAGGTTAAAGTTGACCTGCATGCCTGGAGGGATGACAAGGTGACCAAAGAGGAGGCACAAGCAAAGGTGGACAAGAGGATATTCAAATTAAATTAGACCAGACCCAGGGCCAAAGATCAGTTTCAGAGAAAACAATGAGAATGTAAGCACCCTTGCAAAGGAATGCTTGCAGAGGGCAGCTCACTTCCAAAGAGAAGGCTATCAGTTCAGCCTTATCTAGAAAATTCTAAAAGTAGCTATCTCTGGATAGCAGTATTGTACACAAAGAATAAAAAGAGAACTATCTTTAAAATTGAATTCTTGGCAAGAAAGGAAGAACACCTTCATCCAGAAGACAGCCTAACCAATCCTCCCTGCTTCCAGGTGCTTGGGTAGAGCTGTGTATCTCAAAACAGATGATGGAAACTTAGCACCGGGACACCTTCAATTTCAGTTCTGACTGTCTCATATCACTTAAGCAATTCTGCATCACAAACAAGTTATTTAGCCTTTACACCTCAGACTGGTCATCAGTAAGAAGAGGTCAAGATACTTACTCTAAGAATTTCCATGAGGATGGATAAGTGAACATATAAGTACGGGAAACATCTTTATAAATTTTATAGTGATATTGAGTGTGTGCAAGGCTGGGTTGAGATAGCAGGGGTCTGAAGGGATGGTGTTGGTAAACAGGCATGGAGTTAGGAGACATTTAATATTCTACGGTACAGTAGGATGATTGAGGAAGGTGATTATGCTTTGCATACTTTGAAAAGCTAGGAAAAGGGACTTTGAACTTTTAAGATAGCCAGCCAGCCACGCTAGTCCATATCTGAAACCCCAGCACTGAGAAATGGAAGCAGGGGGAGCTGTAATTTAAGGTTATCCTCTGCTACATAGGGAGTTGGATGCCAGCCTGGGCTTCATGAGATTTTGTCAAGAAAGAGAGGATGAAGGGAAGGAAAGGTGGGAGGGAAGTCAAGGAAAGGAAGCCAGTAAGAAATTCTTCATCACAAAGATGACAAATCTTAAGAGATACGTTTACCCTGAATTAAATAGTATACAGTAGTGTGATATTGTACCCCATAAATGTGTACAATATATATGTGTTGATTTTAAAAGAATATATGCTAGACATATGTTACATACATCTGTAACTCCAGCACCCAAGAGGTTGAGGCAAGTATAAAGCCAGCCTGTGGTACATAGAAAAATACTACCCCTATCTCTAAAATAACAAAAGGAATATGTGACACATAGTAGATAATTATTGTGATAAAGGTGATGGTGATTTATGATCCCAATACATTGATTTATGAATCCCTAAAGTTGTGAAGTCAATGCAAAGAAAATGGGTTTTGTTTTCCTCCAAAAGTGTCACAGCCAGATCCTCCTAAGTGACAACCTGCCTGCAGAGCCATAACAAGGAAAAGCAAATGGTTGTAGATAGAATTTCTTTTTAGCCTTATATCTAGGGAAAAGAGTTCTAGAAAATGAGCTAATAAACACTTCCCAGCTCTATAACAGTAAACTAAAACCAAAAAAAAGGTGTTTGTTTCCATTTTATACCCATTTCTTCTCTTATTTCATGAAGTAACAGCCTAGTGAAGCAACATCAACCTGGATAAGAAATGAGACATAGTTTGCATGTTCTAAAAACTCTGGAACTGTCCCAAGTCCGAGCATATAGAGCTGTGTTGCAAAATCTTACTTTATCTTTACTTATTTGTTGAATGCATCTTCCTTCTAGCAGCAAATCTTAAAAATAAGTTTTGCTTTGTAGGAGATTTACTGATTAAATCTAACTGTACCTTAAAGACAGCATGTATTTATAATACCAGGTTACAACCCCTGTGCTCTAGGAACTGAGATCTAGACTCTCCGGAGTCAGAATTGTAACATGACTCACTACTCAGAGCACTGGGAGAATACAGTTGTTAAATTGATTTAAATGCTTAAATTGTGTAATATTGAATGTGTTCAAAGGCAGTCAACTTTTTGCTTTATTTTGTATGATTGAAATTCAAACTTGGCTTCGAAGGTATGTGTGACCAATTTCAAAATTGTAACCTTTGAGTATGAGCAACACTAAAATGCCATCAACGAAGAAAGTAACCATACATCCATCATGGTCCTTAGGCTCCTAAAGAACCTCACTTTGAGGACAGTAAGTCTCACAGAGTGAATGAGATATCTGTCTAGTCCGAGTTTATAGCATTACTTATCAATGCAGTAACAGTATTAGGAGCAAGCATACCTCACCACACCGCTGTCAAAAGTCAATGTCATAGCATGCAAAGAGTGAGAGATTTTGGAACACTAAATGAGATGAGATATCTTAGTTTATGCCTTAGTGGTCTTTCGCTTATTTATTTTGGTTTCTTTGTTTTTATGTGGGGAGTGTCCTGTTTTGTTTTGTTTGTTTTTGTTTGTTTCAAAAAGAGAGAGAAAGACAAAGCAAAGTTGAGTGAGTAGGGAGGTAAGGAGGATCTAGAGGAATTCAGGGAAAGAAGAACATGATCAGAATATACTGCATAAAGTTTCTTCAATAAGTAAAAATCAATGTCATAAAGTTCACTCATTAAAACATGTCCTCTCAGTAACCGCTGGACTGAGAGTGAGGTTCCAGATGGAGGAGTGGGAGAAGGGACTGAAGGAGCTGAGGGAGTCTGCAGCCCCATGGAGGGAACAACAGTGTCAATTGGCTTGACACCCCCCCCCCATCCTCCTGGAGGCTGGGCCACCAACCAAAGAATAGACATCGAAGGACCCATGGCTCAGACGACATATGTGGCAGAGGAGGGCCTTGTTGGCCATCGGGGGGAGGAGAGGCCCTTGGGCCTGAGGGTGTTAGAGGCCCCAGTAAAGGGGAATGTCAAGGTGGGAATATGGGGATGGGTGGGCGGGTGGGTGGGAGGTGGAATTCCCTCATAGAGATGGGGGAGGGGGAGGGGATAGGGGGTTTCCAAAGAGGAGACCTAGAAAGGGGGAAACATTGGAAATGTAAATAAAGTATCAAAAAATAAAAATTAGAAAAAAAAAAAGAGGCCTTGAATTTGAAAGAGAACAGGAGGGATAAATGAGAGGGATTAAGATGAAGGAAAAGGGGGAGGAAATAAAAACAAAAACAAAAACAAAAAAAACATGTCCTCTCTATTAAATAGTCAACCCATCAAATTATTGCTTTACATGTTATGTGACTTGAGCCTAGACAAAATGGAAGATGCAAATCAATTTCCCTGCCTCGTCTTCCACTTGCTAATGCATGCTTCTACCTTTGCCTTAGCCAATAATTTTTCAAGCCAAACACTCACTTATCACTTCAGGTTCTCCATTGTCTTTGCCAGAGCATATCCTATAATATGCATCAGCAGTGGAGTCTAAGTAAGTGAGGATGGTAACTAAAGAGCTGAGCCTCCAGAGAGTCCTAGACATGCCCTTCACCGTGACCAGCATGGCAGCTCCTGGAGTATGTTGTTGGAACTTCTATAAATCCAGTACAAAAGCCACAAGCTTACAGTCTAACTGGGCTGTCAAAGGGGAGCATGTTCTAGTAATTGATTTGGATATATGTATTTACAGGCAACAACCAGAAACTCAGGCTTCCAACACTGGCTGAATCACAAGAGAATCGTTATGACAAAGGGGCCGTGGTGGAAGACTAGGGATCAGAGAGAAGGTGCTGTCATCTTACCTATACAATGTAGCTTCTAAGGCTTATATGGAAGATGGAAACAAAGTACAGAGTCAGGAGGAAATGATGTTACTCATTAAGCCAGAAATTCTTGAACATTCCCAGTTATTTCACAACCCTAAAAAGAAGCATGGCCTGTTCAGCCTTTAATTAAAATAAAAGTTTAAATGTGGATTTGATATTGTAATCCTGTTTCTGAGATTTACCTTCATATTTTCCTCCTGTCACACTCCTTCCCTCAGGAAAAGACAAAATGATGAGCATTCTAGAGACAGGAGGAACGTATGTTTCAGACATTACATGACATAGGAACATGGCAGCATGAGAAACCAGAATTAACCCTGTGAGTTTACTTCCTGTGGAGTCCTTTCTAGTTTGTAGCCAATAATCCTGTGGTTAAGACTCGGATGGTTCTCTCTTCCAGGTACATTTTACAACACAGCACAGAACAGCTGTATTCGTGCTTAAAGACAGTGGTTAACAGATGTTCCCATTCTAACATCCGAGCCTGTCTCTGCCTATCTTTCATAATCATTGTGTAGCTACTGATATATTCTTAAGGGAGCATATTGACTAATGTTACTGACTAGTTTATACAAAATAATTTTCTATGCTTCCAATTTTTTGTGTGAATGAAACTTATCTTGTAATTATAAAAATATATCCGACACTGAAACACACAAATGCTATACTTTAAAATGATATCTAGGGGCTAGAGAGATGGCTTGGCTGTTAAGAGCCCTTGCTGCTCTTACAGAGGATACACATTTAGTTCCCAGCACTCACATGAAGTGGCTCACAATCCCCTGTAACTCCAGTTCCAAGGGAGCCATCATCACTCTTCTAACTTCCGAGGCACTGCACACTTGTGGTGCATATAAAGACCAACAGGTGCCCATACATACAAATAAGTAAATGGTTTTTTAAAAGAAAAAATCACTATCTAGATTTCTCTCCTCAGCTGAAGTCAAGTACAATTTCATCTCCTGAATGCTTGTTTTGCCTTATCATAACATTTGAAAGATTCCTGCTCTACAATGCCAAGTTGCTTTCTAAAGGCCCCTGTCACCAGCCTGGTGTGCACTCCTGACCACGCTCACGGCCTTCTCATCTCTTCCGTTATGACATAGGAAAAGAATCTCTTGCTTTGACTCAGCGTTAGACAAACTTCTTTGTACCTTTATTTGCTAGCTGTACTTTCCTTTTGGGGCATTTTTTGTTGTTGTTCCTTTTCCCTATGTTTATTTTATTCTATTGATTTCAATGACTTTTAAACAAAATGTCAGTTTGATCTTTTGCCATATGTTTCTTATTTTGGTGTTTATCTCTAAATTTCACTTTTGAATTAGTATTTATATGACCAGATAAAGTGATTTTTACTTTTGATGATTGTGGTGTCTTCCCTGTCAGGGAAGATTTTTATTTTTGTGATTTCCTCCATTTCTTTAAACTTAAAAGATCCATCTTTGTGTGATGGCTTGATTTATTGCTGTTGTTTTGTAGGATGTTTTGTTTGTTTTTATTTTTGAGATAGGATTTTATTCTGCAGCCTGGGCTGTCCTGTCACTATGTAACTAAGCCTGGTCTTAAACTTGTCCCCTGCCTCAGCCTCTAGAATTGTGAGACTAGTCATAGTCACACTGTTCTGCTTTGGAAGATATGTGTTTAGTAAATAACTCTTTTCCAAAACAAATACCAGTGTTTTGGAACTACCATTCTCTTTCTTCATAATTTTGTATCCTTTATTCTATATTAAAATTTTATAGAAATCCAGATCTGGTTTGCTCTTTCTGATGATCTGTATGTCCAAACTCTTGACACTGCCCTCCATGGTTTTAAGGGTACTCTAGAGGCTTGGGAGAAAGCTCAGACAGAAAGCATTAGCTGTTTTTTCCAGAGGACCTAGATTAAATTCCCAGCACACACGGCAGCCCCCAACCATCTGTTATTCCAGTTCCAGGGAATGTGAAGTGAACAGCAGTGGGCTGGGGCAGTAGTAGGCAGTGAAGGCTCACCTGGGGCCTCACATTTCTTTAGCACTGGTACCAAAATATGGAGAAAATACTTCCCTGGGTGGATCTGTGGATAAGCCACTTGGAGTAGTGAGTGGAGGACAGAGTGACAACAGAAAACCATGCTTCTGTAGAAATACAGGATCCTGATGGGGCTTCCAGAAAAGCTGGGTGATGTTGGGCCGACTTTGCTTCTGTTTTGCAGAGTAGTATGTGCCAGCGGACCCTGATTATTTGCAGATGCTATCTCTATGAATTAACACACTAGCTAAGGTTTACCTGTATCCTCAAAACCCATGCTGCAGGATTCCCCAGGCACCTGAATGCACGCAGAGACCATGGACCCCCAGCTTGGGTGCAGAGGCAACCTTCTGCTCAGCTTTCACGCTACAAACCATCTCTTTTTAATTTATTTAGGGACACTTTTTTTGCACTTTTGTGCTTTTTTGCTTGTGAGTCTCCAAGCACAGTGCTCTAGCACAAGAAGGCAGTGGCATTAGATGAGGTTTCCTCAGCATAAAAAAAAATGACTTGCTGTAAACAGAGTTACGTATTGATCTACTAATGAAAGTGTTGTGATCAGAGGTTTGCAGAATGCTAGTCCTGTGCCCAGGGTCTGCAGAGCATAGCTACCACGATCAACCACTGAATATCTAGCCTCAGCTCAGGCTGTAATGCCAACTTTCTCTGCTGCAAACTATGTTTTATTCATGTGATCATACCTACAAAGGCTCTGACCTACATTGTGGAAGGAAGAGAATATAAATTGTTCTCTAACCTACACACATGCACACACACTAAGTAAATAAATAAACACACAGCACTCCTAGAGAAAAATGGAACTAGAATAAAAAGGACTGGTTGGGGAGCCGTGGGGTGTGCTGGGAGGGGTGGGATGGAATAGAAGGATGTGTCCAGCAATCGCATTCATCTAGAATGGAGCACACCATGTTACTCAGTGGAAGGTTGACATCACAGGATGTACCAAACCCCATGCATGCTTTTTTTTTTCTATAAATGCACACACCCATTTAGTGCCTTTATGAACTAAGCACTTGTCACATAACATTTGCCATGTGATACCCAACAGTAAAGTTAGCATGACTTCTTGGGTTTTTTTTTTTCATAATTCCATAGAATCTTGGCAGCCTCAGAATACATACATACATATACATACACACATACATACGTACATACATACATAGTGTGTGTGTGAGTGTGTGTGTGTATGAATTCATTCTTTTCCAATATAGATGACATTTTACACGTTTTTGCCTGTGCTTTCTCTTTAAAGCATCCACCTTGCCGCCATTACTATTTAGGCACACTCCGATCATTATTTTAAAGTACTGGTTATTTAAATACAAGTGTTGTGGTACCACAATGGTTAACCTAGCATCCAAGATAGTGACTCAAGTGACTAAGGGGCAGATAGTGCATACAGCATGGATACACTGGACAAAGGCGTGTGTGAGGGAGAACAGCTGAACAGGAAGAGATTTTGAGTCACAATATCGAGCAATTGAAACCTTGCAATTATCTCTGGAGCCTCCTGGGCAATATTTTGGCCTGAAGGTAACAGATAACAAAACCATGGGAAACAAAACCACAGATAAAGGGAGAGCGCTGTATACAGATTCTTAAAGACAGGAGCTCTGGGGAAAATGTAGCCTTATTGTACAGAAAGACAGGAAATAAGGACAGCTAATAGTTTTGAATGTTTGTTATTAATCTGAATTTTGCTGGGCATTGGTCATGCTTCATTTCACACCTTGTTAGGGTGAGTAACATCATTATCCTTCTCCCACACAAGGGGATATGACTTGTCCAAGGTCACATGCAGATGAGTGGGGCTCTGGCCCAGATTAATTTGCCCACTTCTTAAGTTTTGTCAAAGCTTAATCTGTTGGAGATTTGGGGGATACCTAATAGAAGCTACCACAAGTCACTGGCTCTCCCCAGAGAAAGCCATCCCTGGGAAAACAGTGATACAGTCAGAGGGGATCCTTCCCTGGCTGGCAACAGCGCTGCCTTTTGTTTGTTCCCAGCTGGAGGGACTCACATATTACTCATGTTGGAATTAGTCTAGAGTCACTCAGTGGTCAGGCCCGTTAGACGAGGCAGAGCTTCTGCAGCTGGTGTATGTTCCTGGTTCCAGTTCCACACCTCCTGGCAGGTGTTTGTGTTCATGGTAGTGCTGACATGGGGCATGAGATGCACAGGACGGAGGGGCGGAGACGCCAGGCAGAACAGAGCAAGCACAAGCTGGGGGTAGGGATTTGAGTCTATGGCTCTGAGGCACTTCGAAGACAGAGAAAGTGAAATTATAAATGAATTGTTTGAGGGCTCTTTAGAAGACTTCCCCCTTGGAGTCCTTCTGCTGCTGATAAAATGGCTGAAACCCTACCAAACCTTTCTATGCTACTCTGTGTATGCATAGTCATGTTAGGTGGGTAAAATTAGTGACGATGTTAACATCTACTTAATGTCTTCTAAACTCAAACACTGCTCTATGTCTGTTAGCATTAACTCACACATTCTTTCCCACAGAGTCCCAGAAGGTGGGTACCAATAGGATAAAAGCTTTACAGATGAAGTTTCTTGAACTCAAGGCTAACAGCAGGTGCATTCGGTTGAACTCTTGGTTCCAACTCTTCAACCATCATTGCATTCTTGTACTTGTTAGTCCTTGAGTTTAGGCATGGCATATATTTTAGGAGTGGCAGTGCTATCCTAAACCACGTTCTTAAAGGAAATCATTTGTCCGTTTCTCACTGGTTGATAACACCATTGGGAAAACAAATTCCCACCATAACCTACTGGCTCGAGGAGGGGTAGTGTGAGCTGAGCCATTCAAATAGCCCACACTCCACACTGGCAGCAAGAAGCAGAGCAGCTCCAGCTGCGCCAGCTGCTCCAGCTGCTCCAGCTGAAGCAGAACTACCCTGATGTACAAGCACAGGCAGCACAAAACCCAGGTGAGTAAGCGTTTCTAGATTAGTCTAGCCATCGATCTGGGGAAGTAGCCTATTACACAGTGATAACTAACCAGCACAAGCAATAAGCAGGGACAGAAACTCAAGGCTGACAACTGCACGGGACTTTCTTTAAGCGCTTATGTATGTTGCCTTCCACAGGCTCTCAAATGAAGACACTTTAGTTCTCAAGAGCTGTCTCTCTCTTTTGAAAAGGTAGTAAAAAATGTTTCCAGGATTCCATGATTTTCAGCAGTTAACTCTTGCTTGTGGGAAGAATTCATGAAACCCTACCTCCCATGAGGAGCTATGGATAGTTCATGGTTGCTGGGGGAAGGGAGAGACATCTTCTCTAATCACATAGCTACTGGTAAGCTGCCTGTGCTCCTATAAATACATGCTCAGCCAGGACCCTGTAAGTGACCTAATCAAAGTCATAGGATCACAACCCCCTGCCAAAGTATATGAAAGCAGGAGCAGACCGAATTGCAAAAAAGATCACTGGGGGTGGGGTGGGGGGCAAGAGGGTAATGAGAGTAAACATGAGCCATATATATTATTATATACAAGCATGAAACATACCAATCTGATTATTGTGCTAAATAAAAGAGTATCACAACCCCTCCCCAAACCTGCCCATTCCTGTTATGATACTTTCAGAAACCTACAATAATTCCTTGCTTCGGAGGACATGGACAGCATCTGCTATGTAACAGCCCCTCCCCGCCTCCTGCACAGCCTCCTGTCATCCTTTGTCAATGATGGTAGAGAGAAGAACCTGGATCCTTCTCCCTTACAGCTCACCCTCTAAGCAAGCTCACAGAAAAGCACATGGAGTTAGAATGCTGCCAGGCAGGAGACATCTCTCAGGGAGCAAACTGCACTTACCCGATCTATTTTCTTAGTTCTCAACCCAAGCCCTGCCCAGTGACTACAAACTTCACAACAAAAGCACTTCATAGTCTCCTGGGATCATCCTCTGGGGGCAGACCCTGTGTGTCCTCTTCTACCCACATCATCCCTTGATGTCCTCCTACCTTCATGGACTTCAGTAGAAGGTTGGGACGTGACCCTATGACTTTAATTAGGTGGCTTACAGGATCCTGGGTGAGCATTTATTTATAGGAGTACCTGCAACTTACCAGTAGCTACATGATTAGAGAAGAGATCTCTCCCTCCCCAAGGTGATCCTGGACCTACATTGATGTTTTTTCTTGCTTTCTAGACAGGCCTGGAATACCTCCATTGCTCTCATGGCCTCAAACTACATCCTAAAGGGCCCCAAACAAGTGTCTCCATCCCAACCAATCTCAAGACAAATTACCTTCTTCTTAGCCTATTTTCCCTAAGAAAATGTTTAGTCTAACACTTACTTCATTGTAGTGACAGTAACATCACACTGAGGAACTGAAGAAGTATTTCTTAAACGTTTTATACTACATTTTAATGCTTTTCTCTCCATTTATAATGTCTTCCTCCACTCTTTACATCTATTAATTTTCCATAAGGCTATTTGTCCTTCTCAAATGCCACCATCTTGGTGAGACCCTGTCCTCTCCCAGAATTCTTCACTGCAGCTAACATGCATCTATCTGCTCTTATTAGCTAGACTAGGAATTCTCTCCCAATGTCAGACAAGTGAAGCGGTTATTCCAAGCAGAGGAAGATCATATATATCTATAGATAGATAGATAGGTAGATAGATAGATAGATAGATAGATAGATAGATAGATAGATATAGATATAGATATGGTTTGTATTTGAACATTTTCCAATGCCAGTTTTTGTCCATATATGTGTGTGTGTGTGTGTGTCACATATGTAAGTATATATATATATATATATATATATATATATATATATATATATGTGTGTGTGTGTGTGTGTGTGTGTGTGTGTGTGTGCGTATCTTAGTCAGGTTTCTATTGTTGTAATAGTCCATCGCTGAGGGAAGTCAGGGCAGGAACTCAAGAGACCATGGAGAAACACTGTTTGGTGGCTTTCTCAGCCTACTTTCTTATTGCACCCTGGACCACCTCCCCAGGGGTAGGACCACCTACAGTAAATTGGACCCTTCCACATCAGGCATTAAATCAAGAAAATGTCCCTCGGGTTTGCTTATAGGCGAATCTGATGCAAATATTTTCCCTGTTGAGGTTCCTCTCCCCAGAAAGCTTTAGCTTGTGTCAAGCTGACAAAAACTAACCAACAAAATGCAAGTACACAAAGGCTTGAAGGTAAATATTTAGAAACTGAAAGGAACCCAGCATGAACAGAGCACAGCTCCAACATGTGTAGATCTGAGAGTCACAATGGGCTGACGCAGTCAGTGGGCAAAGACTGGCATCAGAAGAGGTTTAAACTCAACCACCATCTCCCTCTTTGATTCTGACATTGGAGGCCTGATTGAGAGAAGGGGGTGGGGAGAAAGAAGTGGTGAGTTGTGAGTAGAGCTATTGTAACGCATAAGCACTGAGCATGCGGCATTATGACGTAATAACAAGCTTAATCACACTGGATGCAGTCTATCAAGGGTGTAGAGCTCAGCGGTTACATGCTCCACCTGCATACATAGGTTCTACAGTCAAACCCCCACAAGTAGAAAAAAAAAGTGTGGCAGCTTCTGCTGGATTCAATGAGCTGACAATCAGACAGCAACAGGCTTGAGATACATAAAATGAGGGTACTTACAAATGACAAGTCATCTTAGAGCCTTTGCTAAGTCAAGACCCAGAGGCAAGATGAAGTTAGGAAATGGTTGGGGAAAAGTAGGGGGCTCCACCTTGCTGGGTGGATAAGTTACAAGCAAGGAATTTCTCCACCAGACAATTCAGCTTTTAACAGAAGCCCAAGAACCCAGAGCATTAAGCCCTTCTCTCCTTCCTGATACAAAGATGTTCTTAAGCAGTCAAAGAAGCCAGAGTCAGCCCCGCACATACATAAACAGATTAGCTCAGGAATGGAGGCCTGCACTGAACACACCAGCATCAGGCAGCCTAAGAGGGTCCAGCTTTGTACACAAAGCCGTTAAGACCGCCCCATCACATAAATAAAATGCTTATCACATACTGACACTGTAGCAAGTACCGCTAAGCAGTTGTGCTTTAAAAACCCTTGCCCCAAAACACATGTTGTCCTTGCTTTTGAGGGTGCAACCTGAAGTGACCCAGCCAGCAGCCAAGAGGCATGTTTTTAAAAGTTTGTGTGTTCAGGTCATTCTTTGCTTAAATCTTGTTTTCCACCATTTCCCCAAAGGCATGTGATCATTCAGAATGCTTCACTCTCAGAAGACAGAAACCAGGTCAAAGCAGTCCAAACAAATAATGACGTCTGTGTAATTATAGGGTACAGGGATGGATCTCTGGTCCCACAGCACTGGACCCATGTTAAATAACATCTGTGCCTGTTACAGTTCTGTTCATCTATCAAGTTAGTTCTCTTCCTAAACACCAGCTTCCCTAAGTGGCCAGGGACTCTGGCCTTGGGGGAGATCTTACATCTTACATCTTATATTAAAAGTCCCAGGCTGATTCTAAATTCTTGTTGGATTTTGCATCCTCCTCATAAACCATCTGCTGTCCTTCAGTGGAAAGGACATTCTGTGTCCAGTGAATGACAGTCCCATCAGAGTCACAGTGAGAAGGGATGGCATCTTTTGACTGTAGATATGTTAGGAAGTTCCAAATATTTGATGCCTACCACACATTTTAGCTTTGGGCAAGTAATTTAACCGTGTGAGCCTTGGTTACCTTGGTACTTAAAAAGTGAATAATAACACCTACTAGACAGAATGTTGAGAGTTATATTAAAAGACTTGGCACATAGGTGTTTGATCTTTGTTATTCCTGGTACAATTACTTATTATTTTATTTTGTGGATTGTTTTTTGTTGTTGTTTGTTTTGGGTTGTTTTTGATATAAGGATATGAATTTAAAACCCATCCCAGACTCCCAGATGTCTGAAGTGCTCCTGTCCCTAGGGTGGAGTCCTCTTTGGCCCTGAAGCCAGACGCCTTGTACAAGCCAGGCCTGTGTGCCAAGGTTACACTGGTTCACCATCTGACGGCCACAGAGCAGTGAGTAGCTCCTAGGCCCCAGCAATGTCAATACTACCTTCCTGACTCCGCCCATTGTATCTAGAGGAAAGTGGCTGCTCATTGTCTTCCAGAGCTCCCCCCAGGAAGCATGATATCACCCTCTAACAAAAGCGGGAAAGCTGACAGATCTGCTAAGACGGGTGTGACCACCACATACATACACACACACACACACACACACCCCACACACTACACACACCACATACACACACCACACCACACACAGACATACACCACACACACACCACACATACCACACACACAACCACACCACACACCACACACACAACCACACCACACACCACACACACACCACACGCACACCACACACACACCACACACACACCACACACACACCACATACACACACACAACACACACACACACACACACACCACACATACCACACACACACCACATACACACACCACACCACACACAGACACACACCACACACACACCACATGCACACACACACCACACACACACACCACACATACCACACACACCACACACACACACCACACACACCACACACCCAACCACACCACACACCACACACTCACCACATACACACACACACCACACACACACACCACATACACACAGACCACACACACACACATACACACTACATACACACACACACTACACACACACAAATACACACCTTCCTGGTCAAGCTCTGAACAAGTGGCTGTGACAAGCAGGGAGCAAACAGCAGCTACCCACAATATCCCTCAGCCTCATCAACTCCTGTGATTGATCCCATAAATGTCTCCATTTCTGTCACTTCCACCCCATGTCACCCATGACCCCATGGGAATTTATTCCCCAGCAGCAGCAAATTGTGCCAAAGAGTAAAGATTCTGCCCAAGTGGCAGATTCTGATCTTCAGTCCTATTTCCACAGCCCTGGGGGAAGGAACACCGTCAGACTGCTGAAGAGACAGCAGGCAGCAAGGTGCTTGCTCACAAGCTTGATGATCTCAGTTCAATCTCTAAGATCCACATTGTGGAAGGAGAGACCCAAACTCTGACATCCATATGTAACACACACACACACACACACACACACACCCACACGGGGGGGGGGGTAGTAAATATAAGTTTATAAAATAGGTCTTGGAGGTAGGTATAGAGGCAAGCGTGGGTGGCTCCATCTTAAAAATCCTTCTGTGATTGTGATGTGAGCTAAGGAAGAGCCTGGTCAGGCTGGTGGGAATTGGGTTATCAGTTTAAAATTCCAGAAATAAGGGAGGCAACTTTAGATGTGGCCTTTCCTGGAGGCTGGGAGTGATGCCAGCTGATCTCCTGGACCCTCCCAGATCTGGCTCAGCCAGGGCAGCTGCCTGGCTCTCTGTAAAGAATCTCATCTGTTAATGCTACAGGCCTGGAGCCTGTCACCCTGGTGCCTGCATCTTACTCTCCTCCACCTTAAAACTTTCTGTGGCTAACAACATCAACTGTCCAAAAGTCTCAAGAAAGAATATGGATTGGTTTTGCAGTATCTACCAGCCCCTGACTGCTAACTCTTCCAAAAAAGAACAATCCTTGGCTATCAAGTTATCTATGTATCAGTCATTTGCCTAATTCCCTTCTTTTGAGTTTCAGATCTCAAAAGCCAAATTTTGCCCAGCATTTCCCTTTAAACGCAATCTCAACATCTGCACATACAGAACCATCATTTGCTCTATCCCTGCCCTTCTGCCATGTTTCCCAGCACTTGGAATGGCTCTGGCTCTGTGCTAACCAGAATACTGCTCCTCTCCCCGTTATGCAACCATTCATTAACCCTGCGTTTTCTTCTAAGGCTGTTTCAAACTTCCTGGTCACTCCTGCAGCCTTCTTGCCAACAAGGTCGAGAAGCGACGCTGGGCCCAGCCTACAGTCCCCACCACTTTAACCCCTCCTCCACATTAATATCAGAGCGCTTCTCCCAGGGCTGAAGTCAGATGTGATATAATAGGACTAATGCCCTGCTAAACTGCAACATACTGAGAGCAAAGTACAAGCAATTTAAAATGGTCTCCAAGGCCCTTCCAAGTCAGACCCCAACCTTAATTTAGTACTTTAAATCCAACTCTACTCCATTTCCTGCAATTTCATACTCCCAACAGTCTTTTGGGTTGCTTCCTCTAATGGAAAGTCTTTGTTTTTCCTTTCCTTTTTCTTCTTAGTTTTAACATCATGTAGGCCAGACAGGGTGGCTCATGCTCGCAGTCTCAGCACCTTGGAGGTAGAGACAGGAGGATCTCAAGTTCACAGCCAGCTTAACTACAAAGAGTTACAAACCAGTCCAAGGTTTTCTGAGATCCTGTCTCAAAAAAAATGGTTCTGCATAACTCAATAAATATTTTTTAAAATATGTATGATTGTTTAGGAGCTCTTGAAAAGAAAAATTCAACCTGAGAATTTCCCAATGTCATTTTCGTAGTTTGAAATAAGCAGTCAGTGAAGTCATTATAGTGGTTAGTCTTTTAATTAAATGTTTACTGTACATTTAATTCTCATTTTAATTTTTTATAATGCTGCAAAACAACCCCACTCTAAGCATATACTCTGCTACTGAGCTATATCTCCAGCCATTGGTTGTTGAAACAGGGTCTCTCTGTGTAGCTCAGGCTAGACTTAAATGCCTTATGCAATCCAGTCTGGTTTTGAACTCCTAATCCCCCTGCCTCCACCTCCTGAAGGCTAGTATAAAAGGTGTGTGCCTCCACACGTTGTAAATTCAGCTCACTAATAGAGGGCTTACCTAACATCATGAGACCCTGCATTTGATTCCCAGCAAAGCAAAACCCAAACAGAAACATTTATGTAGAATTTAGATGTTGTAATCTCATTTTGTATCACTGGATCTAACAAATATCTCTGTCATGCTTATAAATGTTCTTATTTTGCATAAATTACAATTACATCATTTATCACAAAATCCTACAATTCATCAGCCATTTATCCTTTAAAACATGAGCGGTGTCAAGTAAAGAGGGAGAACGGACCAGCTTTGTTTATATTCTTAGTTTCTAGTACTGTACATGACCCAAAGAACCTCTCCAATAAGTCACCACTGATTGAAGTCAAAGACATACAAATTCATTAGATGTCTATTGAATAAAACATCTGCATATGTTATAGGAAGTATTCAACAATTATAAAATGCCTAATACTAAGGAAAAATCTAGCTAAACATCCTTTTGAGTTTACTCTTTATTTTTGATGCCCAAAGAAAGAAATGTTATTTTTACTTAAAAATTTACCTTTTAAGATAACAATGACTATTATTTTCATTGTATGAGAATTCATCCACTACAAATATTTCTTCAATGTGGCTTCAACCCTGTCCACAACATTCCTTTTTTCCCCCCACAACAACTATTAAACTATCAGTTTTTAAAAATCACTACAAGTCAAATGTGTGCCCTGATAATAATAGAAAATGAATAGCATCTGTTGTAAAAGATTTTAAGAATCTAATTGAGTTAAATCTATTTGCCCCAAACTCAATGATACATTGGTTGGCTGCACAGCACTAGGGGAAAGCCATGAAGAGAAAGCGCTGGCTCAGGAAGCTGCTATGAGCACTGGCTTCCACTCCTAAGGACCCAGGTTAGAGTCCCAGCACCCACATAGCAGCTTACCGCCATCTATAACTCCGTAAAT
Source organism: Uromys caudimaculatus (assembly GCA_028551405.1). Lineage (NCBI taxonomy): Eukaryota > Metazoa > Chordata > Mammalia > Rodentia > Muridae > Uromys > Uromys caudimaculatus. The sequence continues at coordinate 88,854,976 of CM052702.1, forward strand.
CCCAGGGATCCAGTGACCTCTTCTGGTCTCCACTGGCATTGGGCACACACACACGGTACAGAGACGGATGCAGCCAAAGCACCCTTACAAATAAAATAAGTTTTCAAAAATCTTAAATTGCTGTTTCCAAAAAGGTAAGATTCCATGAACAAGGCTGAGACAAAAGGATGCATAGATCTTGAAGGTGGTCTTGATATGTACCATGACCAGGGATGAATGGATAAAACCTGGAAGGGCTCAACCATGTTGAGGTATTATAGGAAAAGACTACAAGGGCTGAGAGCTTTACCTAGATGATGAAAAAGATAGTATCACTGTTACTTTGCACAGATGCTTGTAGCAGACGTCTCCTTTGATTCCACTGGCTTAATTGAGGGAGTTCTTACGGACTAACATTTGACATGAAGCATCATATTTGATCCTTAGAGCAACCCGGAGAAATGAATACTCTCATCCCAAAAGATGAATGATGAATGTGCTGTGATTCTCCACTTTGGGCTTTGATGTAAACTCAACTTTGTGACTCTTCATCCATGTTTTAAGCTGTTGCATCTTGCCTGCTAGTTTGCTGTGAGGCTCTCTGGGATGCTTAAGGGTACACTCTAAGCAGCATGTTGAAGTGATATCACTTCTTACTTGCACCTAATTTATACATCACATTTCATGCAAGCAGAGCGCCTAGTAATTTTGTGTCTTATCAAAACCTACTTATTATTCACAAGAATTTTAAACTAACCACTTTTCTCCTATAATGAGTGTCCATAATCTATTTTTTAACCCAAATAACAAAGTTGACACTTAACTCTTTTTAAAATGATGTCTTTTGCTTTGGGCCCAACCTTTCAGATTAAAGAAATTTCTTGAATCCTGGTTCTGTGTGCTAACTAGAAAATCTCCTACTAGGAGTCCGAGGTAACTTGGTCGCACCTATCTTTTGAAGGGTGGAAGTGTAAGTAACATATTGTTATCTTCAGAAGAATTCAGAGCCCCTAGAGAAGTGGTTCTCAACCTGTGGGTCATGACCCCTTTGAGGGTCACATATCAGATATTTACATTACAATTCATAACAGTGGCAAAGTTACAGTTATGAAGTAGCAACGAAAATAATATGTGGCTGGGGGGTCACCACAACATGAAGAACTCTATTAAAGGGTCCCATTGTTAGGAAGGTTGAGAACCACTGCTCTACAAGGACACAGCACAGTCTTTTGAGATGGACTTGGATAATTCCTTTCCTCCTGGAGAGATGTCTCAGGAGAATTAGACTCTTCCTGGAAGTTCTCTCAGAGCAGGGCTGAGAGGGAAGTGCTAATGACAGCAATGGTTGGAAAGGAGAGTTTCTGAAGAAGGCCAGATCTTCCCTTGGAAAACAATTTCAAGAGATGTCCTGATCCCAGTCCAAGGAGAAGGTCCCTCCTGGGACCACTTTCCTGACCTTACTATTGAATTTCCTCTGCCACTCCAGACAATATCTCTGCTATCTCTGACTCCAGTTGTTTAAAATGTCACACAAGACAGGAAGGACAGCTGAAGATGTGTGACCTTAAAACTTCCTATCAGTGAGAATCACATGGGACATCCATGATGGAACAGAAGAGGTCATTTTTTTAAGTGCATATAATTCTTTAGAGCATGAGACCAGGTTTGGTGCAGATCGGGAATTAAGGAGGGGGTAACACTACTAAGTTATGTGAGAGCTTGTTTGCAAGCTGAAATTGGCAATTCTCAAGTGAAAAGGAGCAAGCATCAGAATCTTGAGTTGTCATGGAAGCCATAGGCCTCTTCCGCATTAGCAGCATTAGCAGGCTGCTTTGCCACCCAGAGCAACCTTTATTGAGGCAAATACAGAGTCTTTATTCTTCCAATATGTTTGTTCAACAAAAAAAGGAATATGGGGCCACTAAGTGGACTATACATATCAGCTCTATGTCCCCTGCCACATTAATGAAGTATACTATTTGAGTCTGACTTGAAGAAAGAACTCCTGAAGCTATTTCTGTGGTCACCAAGCCTTAAGCGTTCATGTTCATGGAGTCTTAGATACAGAATGAAAGCCAGGAATCAACAGAGACCTCAGCAGAAACCGAGCTTTCTGTGTCCTACTTCCTAACAAGAACATGACCTCCTCCTGCTTGTCATCTTTCCCTCCAAAAATCAGTTTCAAGGAACTGAAGTCAAGCACTAATGAGACAACTGTTTTGAAACAGAACTTTCTTGTATGAATTTACAACTTTTCTAAACTTACATTGCAAACTACCATAACAAAGTCACTTAAGGAGAAAGTAAGTTAAAACAATTCTGTGTATGCGCACACGCACACATGCAAGTGAGCATCCTATTAGTTTATTTAATTTAAAAAAAATCAGAGAAAAAGTAGATAGCTGGACTTTGTATTACTATAATCTCTGGTGTAAAATCAGTCTCATATCACTGATCAGTGTGACTTGTGGAAAGCAAGACAAAAGTGAGGAACCTTAATAATTATTGAAAAGTATATAATAACAAAGACATCAACCTATCTCCACATTAATATAAAGACTAGTACAAATATATAGTAATATATTATGCTATTATGTTATAATATTATAAAATATTGTAACTAATATAAATTACCACATAAGTGGCACTATCTTAGATATTCTTCAAATATTATTATTAAATTTCTGATATGTTGGTTGTTGAAATCAAATTGAAGAGTTATATGAGAAATTGTACACAATTATCATTCTTTACTGGGTTAATGTTTTTAAATACTTAGCAAAATACTTATACATATAAAAAAATTAAAAAGTAACATCAAAAGTATTTCTTTGTATCAAATTCTATTACTATATATAGCTTCACCATTAAGTTTCGTAAAATTTCCCAAATTCATCTCCTGTGTCAATTACTTTTTTTATCATAATAATTAGAATATTTTCAAACCAATTCGGGAATCCTGTAGCAATGATAATGCACTGTGATCTGCAGTTTGGGTCCTGATGTTTCTCCTAGCATGATTTACCTAGGCTGGGTGAGTTACAAGATACCCCAATGTATAGAGTCTGTGATACACATACAAAACCCAAGCTCATCCTAGCTGCCCTTTCTATAGAAGCCACTACAGGAGTTGGCAAAGTACTGAGCTTGGTAATTGCCTATGTTTTAGTTAGCTTGATTGGGCTAATCTTTATGATTTATTCTATGTGAAACATCAAAAAACTAAAGTCAGTGGCATAGCCCTAACTTCCGTGACCCCTACCTAAAAGACAAAAAGCCCAAAACTGGACTACTGGAATTAAAAAGGATGGAGATATGTAATCTTTACAGAAAAGCGATCTTGTTTTTACCTAACAATGACATTTTGTACACTGCTAGGTAGGAATTTTGTTTCTACCAATAGAAAGAAAAAAAAAGGAGACTTTCTTTAAAGTAATTACAACCCGATTTTGCTGTTATGGATAAAGAAACATATCAGAAGGAGAGGCAAGAAAGAATATGCCAGAATAAACAAATCCCTTCAAATAAGGTGATTTACTCAGTCCTAGGAGAAGCCGTGGCAACCCAGGAGGCAGCATCTATCTACAAGAGATGGCTAGAAACCCCAGCTGGTGCCGCGGAGAATCTGAACTTCAAAACCTTTGCATGTGTAAACTGGAGAGTCACAGAAAAACAGTGTCAGCGTCACCAAATCGAAGGTTTGGTGAGAGAAAGGCGAGAAGTCACTGTTTTTAAAACACGACACACACAAAAGAATAAACATCAAGCCAAAACTTACCATAAAGGAGCAAGCTGACTCCACAGAGAACTAAGCCGGCTAAAGAGTCCATATTTCCCTAGATCTCCCCATCCAGCGTCCACAGATGAACATGAGGTCCCTGGGAACCTTTCAAAAACCCACAACTTTGCGACTTTCCACTCTCATGGTCTACTCGCTCTTGTTTACAAGTTGGAGGCAAGGAGGAACACCACAGAAGCAGGCGGTAACAGTCTCATTTCTGTCTGAGCACAGGGAGTTTTAAGTTCCTTTTTCCTGTTTCCTTTGTAGATTAGGATGGGAAAGGCTGTATCTTAAAGGCACTTGGTATCAGCAGGGCTTGGGGCAGAGCGAGCCCTATCCATCTTGCCCTTCATCCAAGGCTTATCTTCCCCTGCTCCTGCTCCTGCTCCTGCCTTGACTGGATTGTGGGGCAGAGGGATCTTTGTTACAAGCAAGGTCCTGGTCAGCATTTTCAGGAACAATAGGGGTATCCTCTCATAGGCCAGGAATTGAATAACAAGCCCTCCACCTATGTATGGTATGTGATGAGGGCCAGCCCTTCCAGGCTGAGCAGTTCTCTGGGGTGCATTTGGGATCCCTGACAAAAGGGGCTTTGGGCATGGGGAGCAGCATTTGCTCTCCTGTTCGCGTTTTTTCACTCACAGGGTTTGAATTGGGCAAAGACGTTTCCTGGGATGAGAAATCATAACCTGGAAGGCAGTCAATCTGAGGGCGCGTGGCTGAGGTCAGCTCTCAGCGGAGCCACTAGAGACCAGATTCCACAGCCATTAGCCTATTTTCTTACACCCAGATGGCCTGCCTGTTGGCTCTGAGCCCAAATATACGCATGCTACTGGCTACAGCTTTAATTTTTATTAGCATTTCATCTGAGGGTGATCTAATTTGTTGGAGAACTTGGCACAGAAAGATTTTAGTAATGTGAATAATTCCATAGTTATTGGCAAACAAAAGTTCAGATGCAAATTATATACAAAGTTATGGGGGAGGTACTGTTGGAGAGGGTGACTTGCTCTAAAGCTTAGGCAAACCTGGAACTAGCCTTGAGCTCATGACAACAATGCTTCCTCAGCCTCCTGAGGCTACAGTCACAAACCACACCCCTGGATTATTCCAGAGATTTTTAAATAATCAGGCAGGTGAGATGGCTCAGCAGGTAAAGCCAAGACTGAGTTGAATCCAAAGCCAATGTGATGGAAAGACAGACACCTAAAAATATGTACCTCACATGTGACCTAAATGTATACACACATACATAAAAATTATAAACAAAGATATAAATCATCTCTATAAAGACCCAGCAACAGTGATTGTGTCTACAGGAGCAGAGAGAATAATGAATAATGAATTCGCCAGCAAGCTCAGGCACCTGAACCTTATCCAGGTGGTTATTTGCTTTCAGTGTGAATGAAGCAAGCATTCCACTAGACACCTGACTTTGCATGATGAAAGGATTGCCCCTCTCTTCCCCATGAGCCATAAGAAGAGACAGTGCTGCTAGTCTTGATTTCTGCCCTAGGTTTTATCACTTCAGGGCTGATCTTGAGTGCCCATAATGCTTCCAACCTGCAGGGATAGATAGCTCAGCTCTGTCCTCAGGCACACCTGAGGGCAGACACTGGCTCAGCATAAAAGCTCAAGAGCAGTCACTAAGAATTAGTAATGCTTCCAGCCTGAGGAGTGCATAGCCTGTTCAGTCCTCAGGCACACCTGAGGGCAGACACTGGCTCAGACGTAAGACTATGATACCTGTTATCGGTTCCAGCAACTTTTAAATAGCAATAATATCTCCTGCGTGGGTTTTGTTTTTGTGTTTAAGACAGTGTTTCATTATGCAGCCCTGACTGACCTGAAACTTAGATGTTATAACCAGCCTGCAAACACCCACCTTCCTGCCTTGGTTCCCCAGATGCTGAGGCTAGACGTGTGCACAGGTGTGTGCACAGGTGTTTTAAGAAGCTTAAACACTGGGAAGACAGTAGTGGTGCAAACAATGACACCAGCACTTTGGAAATGGCTTAAGAGTTAAAGGTCATCTTTGCCAATATAGTGAATTCATCCTAAACTTCATGAGGCCCTGTCTCAAAAGTCTAAATAATCAATCATACTAATACGTTAAATTATCTGGCACTGTGCCTAGCCTCTTGATTTTCATTAGATCTTAGTAAGCTTCTTTTCATCCTTTCAATATGTTCTTTATTTAAGTCCAAAGAGCTTCTGCCAAAAAGGCGTTCTCTTGAATTCCTGAGAAAGCTTTAAGCTTGGTATTAGAAAAGAGTCTCAGAGTAAACTTTGTAGGTTCTAATCCCAGTTCTGCTGTAACCATTCCCAAGTCATCCTGTTTCTTCAGTTTTTGTTATTAAATTATATTATTTATTTACATTCCAAATGTTGCCCTCCTTTAGGGTTCCCAGAGTTTGCCACCCCCTCCCCCTTCCCCTTTGCATCTGAGAAAGTGCTCTAGCACCAACTCACCCCTTCCCTGACTCACCCACCACTCACCCATCCCCATCCCCACCCCCTCACCCTCCCACCTACTCCCATCTTGTCCCCTCCAGCGTCCCCCTTCCTTGGGGCATGTCCCCCTTCCTTGGGGCATCAAGTGTCTCCGACTGAGGTCAAACAAGGCAGTCCTCTGCTACATATGTGCTGGGGGCCACAGACCAGCCCATGTATGCTCTTTGGTTGGTGGCTTAGTCTCTGGAAGTTCTGAGAGTTAGTTGACACTGTTGTTCTTCCAATGGGGATTGCCATCCCATGCAGCTCCTGAAACTTTCCCCTAACTCTTCCTTGGGGGTCCTGGACTTCAGTTCAATGGTTGGCTATATCTGCATCTGTCTCAGTCAGCTGCTGGTAGATCCTCTCAGAGGACAGTCATGCTAGGCTCCTGTCTGCAAGCACACCATGGCATCAATAATAGCGTCAGAGTTTGGTGCCTGCCCATGGGATGGATCCCAAGTTGGGCCATTCACTGAATGACCTTTCCTTCAGTCTCTGCTCATTTTTGCCCCTGCATTTCTTTTAAAGGAACAATTCTGAACCACAAATTTTGAATATAGGTGGGTGGCCCCATCCCTCCACTGGGGGCCCTGTCTATCTAAAAATCAATCTGTCGGTTCCTCAGAAAATTGTAAATAGTTCTGCCTGAAGACCCAGCTATACCACTCCTGGATGTATACACAAAAGATGTCCCACCATACCACAAGGATATGTGCTCTACTATGTTCATAGCAGCCTTATTTATAATAGCCAGAAGCTGGAAACAACCCAGATTTCCCTTAACCAAAGAATGGATACAGAAAATGTGGTTCATTTACACAATGGAATACTATTCAGCTATTAAGAATGAGGACATCACGAATTTTGCAGGCAAATGGATGGAACTAGAAAATATCATTCTTAGCGAGGTATACTCACTGGTAAGTGGATATTAGCCAAAAAGTACAGAATACCCATAATGTAACTCAGACCATATAAAGTTCAACAAGAAGGAAGGTCCAACTGAGGATGCTTCAATCCCACTTAGAAGAGGGAAGAAAATAATCACAGGAAGCAGAGGGAAGGAGGGACATGGGTGGAAGAGAGGAGGGGGAGGGGAAAGGCAGGATCAAGTATGGGGGAAAACAGGAGAGAAGCCCAGAGGGCCAAGAGAAGGAATGGAAATATGCAGCTGCCAGGGGTGAGGGACAAGGGAAACCTCTAGAAAGTCCCAGAGCCCTGGGATGTGAGAGGCTCCCAGGCCTCAGTGGGGATGACCTTAGCAGAAATGCCCAACAGTGGGGAGATGGAGCCTAAAGAGACCACCTCTTTCTTCGATTATAAAGCCTAAAATTTTTACAATTTTTCATCTGGATCCATCATCTCATGAGTATAAGAACTGTTAAATAAATAGTCTCACTTCCAGTATCCCCAGACTGATCTCCCAGATTCTTTAATCTGGATGATTTTTACTCAGTACCAGTGTCACAGTGATAGCCCAGGGCCTGAGTTTTTTATTGTTTATCTGTTTGATGTTGGGTAGGACTGGGTTAGGGCTGAGACAGAGTGACACAGTACCCAGGCTGGACTGAGGCTTGTGGCAATTCTCCTGTCTTGGTTTTTCAAGTGCCAGAATTATAGGCATAAGCTACTTACTACATGTAGCTAATGTGCTCTGTATGAGAACCTGGAAGCTGAGACTTTGTGAAGTCCACTGGCCTCTAGCCATATGAAGCAGGAATGGAAGGCCCGCGAAACAATAGCCAAGCACCTACCTTCTCAGATACAACTTCCATTGTGCTAGATGGCCACCCTGGAAGTCCCAGAAGACTGCTCACAATCTCCCCTGGCAGCTATTCCCTTCTTCTTTTTTATATTTATTTGTTTGTTTGTTTGTTTTGCTAATTTTTGTTTGAGCAAAGGTCTTGTTATGCAGACTAAGCTGAACTGGGATTCAAGATCTTTCTGCCTCAGCAGGCCACACCTGGCCGTGTTGACTTTCTCCTGAGATGAAAGTGCAGCCTTGCAGCATCTACTGGGGTCGTTTACTCTGGAAAGCAGCTCAGCTTCCTTTACCCTGCTGTCTAGTAAGATGTATTGTTAACCCCCAGATATTAGTCAAATTCTTTCCTCCTCCATTTCCCGGAAAGATTGGCCTCTCCTCAGTCTTCCCTCTGCAGTCCAGGCAAGATGCCGATGTTTAATTCTCCATTATCCAGGAGAATGGTGTGGCTTACTTTAACCTTCCAGACTCTGTAAGAATAATCCCATTTGTTTCTCTCCATTATCATCCAGAAAGGTCTGTGACTTGATTTTTCCTAAATGCTCCTAGGTTTCGTTTGCAGCTGGTCAAAAGCCTGAGCAAATTTTCTCTGGGACATCAGCGTCTGTAGAGTGTGGTAGAACTTACAGGTATAAAATGAAGGTAATCGTGGGCAGACATTCTAAGATCCTCTACTTGGGATATCTGTTCCTTGGATCTCAGAATGTAGAGAACCAATCAAAGAACAATAATGAGAGCTTCCCAATATACTCGGGGCCAATAAGTCTGGAGAGTTGGTGGGTAATAGGTTCAGAAGTTTTGAAATGGGTTGGCTTGCTGAGTTTGCCACTTCCATCTCTGGACAAGCTGTTTTCCAATGCATAGTGTAGGGTGCTTGGGACATGCTCAGAAACCTTCTTTAGAAAGCTGGGTGTGGCCATCATTAGTGCATCTCTACTCTCTGAAGAGCCTTGTTGTGGACATGGGAGTCAGCTGTACCCTAAGCCTCTCCATCTGTTGGAAAGGTTGAGACCCTGCCCTCACCTTGCTGTCTTCTATTTTTCAGCTTCTGAAGGGTCTTTGACAACCACTCAAACTAAATTAGGTCTCCCCACTAGTTTCCTCTTTACCCCTTCATATCTTTCGTGGTGCTAATCATGTGCTTATGCCTATCTTTTGTATGTATGTCCTCCTCTGCTCTCTGACTGACTATATCCTCCGTGAGATTGGGAACAGACCTAATTTCTTCACCACTAAATCTCCAAGACTTAGCACACACAGTGCAGGTCATATGATGGCTCCTTTGTAAATTAAGTTTCATTATGGCATTTTCAAACATAATTAGCTTTTGTTCATTCTTCTTCTCCCTTCCACCGTTTTCCTATTCCCATGACCCCACCTTTTACCCTTCTATCTCCCTTCATAGTAGGTCTTATATAAATATTTAGTGAGGTGATAAAAATTAAGGTGCTACCGTTGTTACTCATGTGCTTACGTCAAGAACAGGGCTTTGAAGTCAGACAAAGCCGTGTATTATTTGTTGAGTCTGTAATATACTATCTGGTGATGTGGAGGGTTGAATTCAGGACTCTAAACTTCAGATGCCATATCTTTGAAATGGGAAGAAATAATAATTTGTACCAAATACATATTGAATAAAGACACTTTGTGACTTCCTGCTTTATCTGCCACCACCAGCACCACTGAATTGTTTTATGATATTTACCAAGCAAAAATAAAAAACGTGCTCCAAAATTTATGGTCTAGGAGCATTGTTGATAATAATCAAAACTAGGAAACAGTATGAGTGGCAAAAGAATGAATGCCTATCTTGGTACAGGATTAATGTCCAAATGTTAGAATAAAAGGTGAGGCTGATGGGTATGGACTGGTGAAGATGAGATATGGTGATTACAGAAAGACCTGGAGAGAACAGGTTGAAGTGTTTCCATAATCACATATACATAACAAACATACCGAACCTTAAAGTGACTGTTTCTATGGTGTAACAAACCAAAACTGACCACTGTTACTCTATTTGTCACGTTCTTCTACAACCGCAGTACCTTCTAAAGTGGTGGTTCTCAACATGTGGGTCGAGACGCCCCTGGGGTCAACTGACTCTTTCACAGTAGCAAAATTAGTCATGAAGTAGCAACAAAATAATGTTATGGTTTGGAGTCACTGCAATATGAGGAACTGTGTTAAAGAGTTGCAGCATTAGGAAGGCTGAGAGCCACTGTCCTCAGGGAATGGGCATGTATGTGAAGAGGAGCTAAAGGGGAGTCCTTGCAGCAGTTGAGCCTTGGTGGAAGATGGATTTAAAACATCTGCTGGCAAATAGCATGAATCCAAGTGAAGCTTGCCTACAACAGGTCTTGAGTAGTCAGATCAGGCGTCTACAGCCTGGAGCATAGCCTGGGCGTTCTGCATTCTGCTGGTCAGTGGATCTGACCTGCATGAAGCTTTCTGTAAATCTGCAGTACTTAACAGCGATAGCAGCAAAGGAAGGGCCATCAATAATCAAGCCCTGGCCTTCAGCCAGACCAGGGCAGCTAAAGTGGCAACACCCACTCTGGGGCATGGCTATGGAAAATACCTGACCCTCCAGACTGCTTTACTGAAACTCTGTCAGTGGACACTTTCCCTTCCTTTTCTTTTTCTTTCTTTTTCATTAATCCCTTTCTTTGTCTTAAAAGCATCTAACCAGTAAGTCCAACTAAAGGCTACACTAAGTCCTTGTAAGAAGAGACACAAAAATAGATGATGCTTTCTTTGCTTTTGAAGCTCATAATTACACAAGCCAGTGACTGCATCATAACAGGAAAAGCTGAAGAACAAAACCAAGCATTGTGTGATTAAATGCCAGAGGGTGGTACAGGCAGAAAGAGGTTCCGTAGTTCTTTGCTTTGGTACCCTGTGGGCCATAAATCACCAGTTCACATACCATTTTTTGTCCTCCTGCTAGGCACAGGTGGCAACTTCTCAGATACAATTAAGTCCTTTAAGGCAGAAGCTTACTGATTTCTTTCAGATGAATCTGTGTTGTTCAAGCAAAGAGGGATCAGAATGACCCTCAACCATTAGGAGACAGAAAACTTCAAAAACTAGCCAGGCTTCATGGAGCAGGCCTGAGATCCCTGCTGCTCTGGAGACTGAGGCAGGAGTATCACAACTTCAAGGCATGCCTGGACTGCACAGTGAACTCAAAGCCAGCCTTGGAAGATTAGTGAGATCCTCTTTGAAAATAAAATCTTTGGAAAAGGAGGAAGAGAAGGAAGAAGAGGAGGAGGAAGAGGAGGAGAATGAGGAGGAGGAGGAGGAGGAAAAGGAGGAGGAGGAGGAAAAGGAGGAGGAGGAGGAAAAGGAGGAGGAGGAGGAGGAGACAAGAGACACATCTCAGTGGTAGAACTCTTACTGTGTTCATAGTGGCCTTTAGTTCAACTCCCAGTAATGGGGGGGGGGGGTGTAGAGAG
>CM052702.1:88866948-88906571 GCA_028551405.1 Uromys caudimaculatus
AAGTTTCACTTTACAGTAACTGCTGGACTGAGAGTGAGGTCCCAGATGGAGGAGCTGGAGAAGGGACTGAAGGCGCTGAGGGAGTTGCAGCCCCATGGAGGGAGCAACAGTGTCAACTGGCCTGACCCCCCCCCCCCCGGTCGTCCTGGAGGCTGGACCACCAACCAAAGAATACACATCAAAGGACCCATGGCTTGGACCACATATGTGGCAGAGGAGGGCCTTGTTGGCCATCAGGGGGAGGAGAGGCCCATGGGCCTGAGGATGTTAAGAGGCCCCAGTAAAAGGGAATGTCAAGGTGGGAATAAGGGAGTGGGTGGGCAGGTGGGTGGGAGGTGGAATACCCTCACAGAGGCGGGGGAGGGGATGGGGGTTTTCAAAGAAGAGACCTGGAAAGGGGGAAACATTGGAAATGTAAATAAAGTATCAAAAAATAAATAATTTAAAAAAAAAGTTGCCTTGGTCCTGGTGTCTGTTCACAGCAGTAAAACCCTAAGACTAACTCCAAACCAAACTAAACCAACTAATCAACCAAATAAAATCCCCACAGCTGGGCATGCCTGTACTCCTGCACTTCTGTAGAAGCCTGAGTGGAGCCTAGTTTCAGTTACATGGTGAGACCTTGTCTCAGAAAAACCAGTGTGGGAGCTGGAGAGATGCCTGTTTCCATTTTGAGACCAATCTGGGATGCATGAGAAAAAAAACAAAAACAAAAAACAAACAAACAAACAAACAAAAAAACAGAGTGAAGAGTGTGTGGTGGCACAGACCTTCAATTCCTAAATACTGGAAATAGAGATAGACAGAACTCTCTGAGTTCTAGGCCAGTTAGAGCTACTCAGTGGGACTCTGTCTCAAAAAGCAAGATCACTTCTTATAATTTCCTTATATGCTCATTCCAGAATACTGAAGATCCCAATAATAACATAAATTGGGGTTTTCTTGCCCTGAGATGAAGTCTTGTGTTTTGCTGAGACTGGTCTCCAACTCATGTGCTTAAGGAATGCCCCTGCCTCTGCCTCATAAAGAGCTGTGAAGTGTCCTGTGTACCCTTGCCTAATTAGTTGCTTAGGGATAGAGAGCTTGGCTGGTGTGGAGAGCTCTTGGTGCCACTTCAAGGATACTGGCAAGAATATTTGACCTTGAGCTCGGACAAGGCAGTTGTTGGGGATGGGTCTGACGCCAAGGTGCTGTCTCCCGATTGGGTCTTGATCTATGAATAAAGATGCTGTTGGTCAGTTGCTGGGTGGTTGAGGGCAGATTTGGGGTGCTGAGCTGGCAGTACTGGGAAGGGCACACTAGCTGTGGTAGATTGGAGGTGCCCAGCAGTTGAGCCAAGAAGGCACATGAGTGCTTGTGTTTTTCATCTGCTGATCCAATAGTCTCTGGGCGGGCGCTGGTAGTGTGGCTCTTCCAGAGCATTAAGGCAGGGCAGTGAAAGCTACTCTCAACGGAAGTAGGCTCAACAGGAATACAGCTGAGGAATGTGCTCCTAGTATATCGATCCTCTTGATAAATCCCGAGATACAATGATCAAGGGACTTTGTTCCTTGACTATTTTGTTTATACCTTGTTTGTTCCTTGACCTAGAACTGACCTTAATTTTTGCATGTACTTAGAATAGTATAAAAGCAATTTGGGAAAAAATAAACTTGCTTCAGCCCTTGCTGGAGTCATACTATAGTGTTGCCTAATTGTCTTTTTCCATTAATCTTCATTCCCTCCCTTGAGACTCTGTTGAATGAGTGGGCTTGGTCAGCCTGGCATGTACAGATTCCTGGCCTATGAGTCCCAGCACTGACAGAAAAGAAACAACAAAAATACCTCAATTTTACATTCACATTTCTCGTAGACCAGAAGCTTTATCCTGGAGTTCACTAGCTCCCTTCCTCTAGGACTTTCCTCAAATGTTAGCATCTCAATATAGCTTTTCTTGAGTGCTCCTGTTAAAATGTCTCAGCATCTACTAGTATTGCCTCCTTCTATCTGACATATTATTTATATTGATTTTATTCCTAGACCTATACTAAGCTCCATAAGGTCTTAGAATTTTGTCCATCACCATATCTCAGGGGCTGGAAAAGTTTGAACACAACAATGGCTCAAGTCAGGAAAATACAGGACAAATTTCCCATCTCCCTCCCAACAAACTTAATCCTCTCCCCAAATCTCTACCTGTTGCTGTATTTAGAAGACCCAAAAATGTATCTCACCCCTACTCAGTGCTTTCTATGCAGGTAATTATGAATGCATAATGCAGCACAGTAAACAGTCACATGAACATGAAGCCTGGGGTAGATTATATAAGAGATGTTTAGGCAAAGAATATTTTAAGTGAAAATTTTTTATCATCTAGCCAAAAATTGCTTTAAGTCACCACTAATTTTCATACCTATCAATTCAAGTAAATAAATCACTATCTTCAAATCTGATTTAAGATTTTAAAATGGAATTAAAAACTCTGAGGAAAAACTTTGTTATTTTGGTAACAATTATCTATACTCAACAATACCGTAGTCTGTTCCATATGGTCTTTGGACTTTGAACTTGTTATCTGCCTATTATATAAAAAAACCTTTAAACAAACAAAGGATCAAGCTTTAAAGATACTGGCAAAAGTTAATTTATGCCTCATTTTAAAGTTAAATTTTATACTTAATAACTATGGCATAAAAGTACTTGCTAAGTTAAATTTCTTTTTACTTATTTTTTAGTTTCAGAGTTAAAGGAACTATCTGTTCATTTTAAGTTAAGATCATGAATGTACCTTTTCTGGATCGGTTTTCATTGTCTCTGGCTTCTGTTAAGAAGCAGGCATTCAGACATATAGAGACCCACTTTAAACACTCCTTGTTTAACTTTCTCTGTTCTTTCAGCTTTTAAAGATGCTTTTCTTTGTGTTTTTGGAAGATTTGTTTTCATTCGTCATACAGAACAATTTTCATTGATCCTAAGGCAAGAAGAGTCTCAACCAATATTACATAAAATATATCAACTTTCTAAAAACACATTTTACATAACTTCATCTGCTAATAAGTGTGCCACTGGGGGTGGTGGGCTTTGAGGTTTAAAATTCTCAAGCAAGCCCCGTCTCCCTCTCCTCTCTCTCTCTCTCCTCTCCCTCCCCCTTGCCTGCCGAGCCAGATATAGAACTCTCCGCTACCTCTCTAGTACTATGTCCGCCTGTATGCTGCCTTGCTTCCCACCACGATAATGGGCAAAACCTCTAATATGAGACCAGCCCCAATTAAATATTTTTCTTTATAAGAGTAGCTGTGGTCATGGCACCTCTTCACAGCAACAGAACTTTGATGAAGATACCAGCTGACCTCCCTAGAAGAGATTTATACCAACTGAGTCACTTGGAAGAGACACTTCCCAACCTGTTAACCTCCCGCAGGCCATTAAAGTGCTCCAGCTTCCTAGCTTTTGTGCACTGTCATCTTTGGTGGGTGGGCTTTGGTGATGCAGCTGTCTTTGAGTCATTTCTGCTCCTGAAGTAAGCCATCAATATTCCTGTAAGTAACTCCAATAAAACTCACGGTTCGCCAAGTTGGACTACAGTGATATTGTACTTTTAGTCTGTTGTGGGCTCCCTAACTGGGTGAGTAGACAGGTATGTAGCATCTACCCAGGAAAAATCTTGTCACACTCCCCCTGAATAAAAAAATTTAAAAAGGTTAAAAAAAAAAAAAAGTTATAGGGAACATTCTCTCACCTGTCACTTACCTTAGTTTCCAACATTGCTTAATTAGCTTTGTGCTCTGTCCCATTCTCCCCCTTTAAATAGTATTCAAGCTGCTGTAGTTCTTCATCCACTTGCTTGGCCTAACACATCAGCTTATGCAAGACCTTCTTTTATCCCTAGTCTTCCCTTATGGGTGTATGCCTAGGAGCAGGTCACACGATAGACCTATTTTCAGTTTTTTTGTGAAATCTCCACATGGATTTCCACAGAGGCTGCATTGGTTATCACTACCAACAGTGAAAAAGAGCTACGCTTTCCCCATAGCCTCTTCGGTGTTTATTTGCTTTCTTGGTGATAGCCATTCTGACTAAGTGAAATGGAATCTCACAAGTAGTTTTAAATTTAGGAGGGAGAACTTTTTTATAATGAACTTTTTATTTATATTTTATTTATATTTTAATAATTTTACTTATATTTTATAATTTTATTTATATTTTAATATTTTATACCATTTCTCCCTTCCCTTTCTTCCCTCTGAACTCTCATATTACCCCTCCTTGCTCTCTTTTGAATTCATGGCCTCAGTTTTTATTAACTGCTGTTACACGCATGTATTATACATATATATTCCTCAATACAATGTGCTCAGTCTGTATGATGTTACCTGTGTGTTTTCAGGGTACCAGATAACCAATTGGTGTGCTCTTCCCTGGTGAAGACCATTTCTCTCACTCTCAGCTTTCGTTAGTTGCCTGGTTCTTTGTGTGGGGCCTCTCCGGCTTTCATTCACCCACTTTGGCATGTCTGTTGTCTTTGTTCAGCTCAGGTTTCACATTTCTGTTGGTGAAACTTTATAGTTTCTGACATTACAGCAAACCCCTCATCCTCTGGCTCTTATGATCATTTTTCCCTCTCCTCTGCAATGTCCTCTGTGCCTTAGGTAGGAGTGTTTTGTAGACTACTTATCCATTGTGCTGGGCTTCACAACTCTGCAGTTTGATTGGTTGTGCTTTCTGTAATGGTCTCCATCTCTTGCAGAGAGAAATTTCCTTGATGAGGGGTGAGAATTACATTTATCTAAGGGTACTCTTTATATTTAGAGTATATTTATTCCTTTATTTAGAGTTCAAGTATCTAGAGTGTAGTCAGGGATTATGCTGGTCTAGTAAAGTGGTGGTTATAGATTCTCTTCCAAGAGACTCTACTAGCCCTGGGTAGTAAACCTGGACAGGTTTTCCAGTACCAGGCAGGAATTCCCTCTTGTTGAACAAATTTTAAGTCCAATCCAAGAGGTACTGGTTACTGTCAAAGTATGCATGCCATTACTACATCCTTAGGGTTATCATGCCATGTTGAAACTTTAAAAACTATTTATTGGCCATTTGTTTCACTTCTTTTGAGAATACCCTATTCAGCTTCTTGGCCCACTTTTTACATTTTTTTTAATTAATTAGGTTATTTATTTACTTTACATCCTGATGACAGTTTCCCCTCCCTCCTTTTCTCCCATTCCCTTCCTCTTCCCTCTCCATCCAACTCCTCAGAAAAGGGGAAGCCTTCCACGGATATCAACCAGCCTTGTCATGTCAAGCAGCCCAGTTAAAGGGATCCAAAGACAGGCATTATAGTCAGAGATAGCCCCTGCTCTTGCTTTAGGAGTCCCACATGAAGATCCAGCTGTTACATATGTGTAGAGGGCATAGGTTCATTCCATGCATGCGCTCTGGTTTGCAGTTCGGCCTCTATGACCCCCTATGGGCCCAGGTTAGTTGATTCTGTAGGTTTTCTTGTGGTGTCCTTGATCCCTCTGGCTCCTTCAATCCTTCCTCCTTCTCTTCCACAGGATTCTCGAAACTCCACTTAATGTTTGGCTGTGGGTCTCTGCATCAGTTTCCATGTTGGTGGGTGAAGCCTCACTGATGACAGTTAACCTAGATTTCTGTCTGTAGATACAGTAGAATATCATTAATAATGTCAGGGTGGGCAACCTCTCATTAGGTGGTGGTTCTCAAGTTGGGACCATCACTGGTTGGCTCTTATCTCAAATTCTGCTCCATTGTCCACTCCTGTACTTCTTGTAGGCAGGAGAAACTGTGGATCTAAGGTTTTATGGCTGGGTTGGTGTCCTAATCCCATTAGAAGTCTTGCCTGGTTACAGGAGAGGGCCAGGTCAGGCTCCATATTCTCCAATGCTAGGAGTCTTAGCTAGGGTCACCTTCATAGAGTCCTGGGATTTTCCATTGTCCTATGTTTCTAGCTTGTCCCAGAGATGCCCCCCAATTCAGTTATCTCTCCCAGTACTCTCCTCTCTTCTTTCCATTCTTCCTCCACCTTGTCCCTCCTGTTCCATCCTCTCCCCTACTCAGTCCCCTCCATCCACCCACCCCTGATGTCTTAGTTCCCCTTCTCAGTGAGATTCAAGTGTTCCCCATTTGGGCTTTCCTTGTTTCTTAGGGTTTTGTTGTTGTTGTTGTGTTTTTGTTTGTTTGTTTTTTGGGTCTGTGGTATGTAGCACAGTTATCCTGTATTTTATGACAAATAACCACTTAAAAGTGAGTACATACGATGTTGATGTTTGTCTTTCTGGGTCAGGATGATCTTTTCTAGACCCATCCATTTGCCTGCA
The DNA here is from genome assembly GCA_028551405.1 of Uromys caudimaculatus. Lineage (NCBI taxonomy): Eukaryota > Metazoa > Chordata > Mammalia > Rodentia > Muridae > Uromys > Uromys caudimaculatus. Next base: position 88,873,263 of record CM052702.1, read on the forward strand.
AATTTCATGTCCTTGTTTTTAACAGCTGAGTAATACTTCACTGTTTAAATATGCCACATTTTCTGTATCCATTCTTCAGTTGAGGGACATCTAGTTTGTTTCCAGTTTCTGACTCTTATGAGTAAAGTTGCTATAAACATAGTCAAAGAAGTGCCCTTGTGGTGTGGTGAGGCTTCTTTTGTGTATATACCCAGGGGTGGTAAAGTTGGGTCTTCAGATAGATATATTCCCAATTTTCTGAGAAACTGCCAAATTGATTTCCAAAGTGGTTGTACAAGTATGCACTCTCACCAGCAATAGAGGAGTGTTCCCCTTGCTCCACATCCTCGATACCTGAGTTGTTGCATACTTTTTTGATCTTAGACATTCTAACAGGTGTAAGATGGAATCTCAGAGTTGTTTTGAATTGCATTTCTCTGATGACTAAGGATCTTGAACATTTCTTTAAGTGCTTCTCAGCCATTAGAAGTTCCTCTGTTGAGAACTCTCTGTTCAGATCTGTGCCATTTTTTTAAATTGGGTTATTTGGTTTGTTGATGTCTAGTTTTCTTGAGTTCTTCATATATTTTGGATATCAGCCCTCTGTCAGATGTGGAGTTGGTGAAGATCTTTCCTCATTCTGTAGGCTGCCATTTTGTGGTTGTTTTCCTGTTCAGTCTCTTGAGTTCTATGTATATTCCAAGCTAATTCTGCCAGGATTTTCTCCCATTCTGTAGTACTGAGGTGTGAAACTAAGCTTATGTGGAGGATAAAATGAATTCATGACATAGGCGTGGAAACATCCAATGTTGATGCTTCTCCAAAAGGGAATGTGGAACGCCAGCAAACGATCCTAGGAATGCCTGAGTCTTCCTTGATTTCTAGATGATGCTGGGGTAAATGACTTCTCCCATACCCCAATCATTTTTTCTGAAGGGAAAATAACACTGTTGTGTTTCATGTAACCTTGAACATGATGGCCTGTGAGCTTCCTGCTGAACCGTAAACATGTGTAACTATTATCAAAGGAGGTGTAATAAGAAAAATGAGTCTTGCTGTGCAAACTGCACTCAAATACTTTGCCTCGAGTCCCCTAGTTTCCCATTTCAGTTATTCCAGCATTAATCAGGAAAGGCATCTTGGCCAGTCTCTCACATGTACTCTGTCTCTTTATTCGGCTACTTCTTTGCATTAGGTCCTATCTGCTGACAACTGGCCTTATTTCCTGAGTGACTTAAGTCCTATTCAGAAAGTTCTTACCCGTACCTAGACTTTTAAAATAAGAATACCTTTTACTATATTTTATTTTGTGTGTATGCTGTATGTGGACACATTCGACAGTATATGTGTGGAAGTCAGTTCTCCCCTCCCGCCACGTGGGTCTCATGGGTTAAACTCAGGTCCTCAAGTTTGGAGGCAGACATCTTTATCTTCTTGGCCCCATCTGCCTATATCTTGATGTGCCTTCCTTCATTACATATAAAATTCATTAATGTTTTATATATGCCTATACATAAATAGCCTGAAGCCAATCGTGTGAGGTATTTTAGTGTGCCTGTGTTCTGAGCATGGCTGATCATAAGGTCAGGTTCAAAATGTCTGAGATTTATAGAGCATTTCATATTTCCGATGTGCAGTCTTGCATATGTAAACTATCTATGTGGAACAACAGGAAAGCTACAGAAGGGAGAATGATGCAATACACTCAACTCCACAAATCAGTAAGGAAAGCCAAACAACCAAGATGAGACCCAGCAAGTGATTCCCAGGGAAAGCTCCTGCCTCCATCTTCCACAAAACTAAAGCAGTGCTGGTCAGCAAAGCACTGACAAGGAAAATTGTAGAATCCCACTTGCCTCCCTGCGGCCCACCAGCACTTAGAAACTCAGTGGTGCCAAGAGGCTCTGTGATACACTGTTCGGGGGAGGGCAGATACATAATGCAGCTTCAAAGAGAAACTCTGTAAAGTTTGCAAAACTGGAGGTCTACAGGCTTTGTGAATCTGAAGTTGGCCAGACTGGAGAAAATCTCAGGTGTTCTCAAAAAGATAAAAGGGAGGCTATCAGCAGACATCCCTGTGACCTCGGAAGCAAGGGCTGAATAATTAGATTGCAATACATTTGTATATGAAGTTATTTTAGGATGGATAAATAATCATCAGCATGGGAAAATCTAGGTTACCGGTAGGAGAGCGCTGTGGCTCAAGCTCCAGAAAAGCAAACTCTGAAATCAAAGGCTCCTTTGGGATAAGTTCACTGGGAAGTACTCTTTGGGACACATGTGAGGGACTGGGAGGCACGAATGACTAGACAGAAAAAGCTGAACACAGGCCACATCCAAGCTCATGAACACCTCTGGAGCTGTCTTTACTCAGCTGCCCTCTGGCAAGGGCTCCCAGCATTCAGCCTTTCTTGTTCCCCAGTCATTGGATGGCTTGTTGTGGGGAAGAGTCATAATCTGAGGCAAGGTGGCTTCTTTCTGCTGATGTTGACTTCCTGTGCATAATGCAATACTCCTGGCAGTTGGGGAGATGGGTGCACACCCTCAAGGGCAGTCTAGCCAGACACCATTCTATCCACCAGAGAGGGAAGCAAGGTACTGAGTTATTAGAAGGCTCCAAGTGGCCAACAGGGAAAAGGCCCTCCTCATAGAGATACAGCATGCACAACTCACCAAAGTATGGAAAAGCACTTAGGTGAACTGCTAAGGCTGAATCTTTCAATCTTATTTGTTGAATGAGATTTTCATATATTGCAGCTTCTAATTGTCTCAACTGCAAATATTTTGCGTATTTTACTGCCTGAATTTTTATTTCACCATGTAAAATTTTAATTTTATATTGTTAAGTGTATCTTTTTTTTTTCCCTTCAGAATTGATTCTTATTTATTTTTGGTGATAGTTTTGTGTTCACATCAGACCCAACTTCATGGTCAAGGCCAAGACAGACATTTGACTATTTCCTTTGTCTATACCCCCATTCTCACATTCTCATCTGATCTAAGAGACTCGTGCCTTCTTGCCCCAGTGTACTGAGCTCAGCCATGACTTTTTCTTTTAAGGGGTTTGTTCTTTATTAAGTGGATGTCTTCTGTTTAGTCAGCCTGCACATAAGCTTCCTACAATGAGCTGTGTGGCTGGCTCTACCTGTACTATAGTTCCTTCTTCTAGTTGGAATAGTTGGGAAACTAGCAACTTTGGTTTCCAGACTATCAGAGTTCTGTATGCTAATGAAGTTTCACTGCTTAGTTTCTCCTTTAGAACAGTGGTTCTCAACCTTCTTAATGTTGCTACCCTTTAATACAGTTCCTCATGTTGTGGTGAACCCCAGCCACAAAATTAATTTTGTTGCATCATAACTAATTTTGCTATTGTTATCAATTGTAATGTAAAAATGTGTTTACTGATGGTCTTAGGCAACCTGTGTGAAAGAGTCATTTGACCCACAGAGGGTAGTGACCCACAGGAAAGTCACTGCTTTAGGAAATCTGCGTGGTGGAGAAATCAACCTTCTGCCTCTCTTTGGATGCTGTGCGGTGGCGTGTTCTGTGTAAATGCCTTCAGGAGTCCATTCATCTGCAAGTGAGGAAGCCATTTGCTTGGCTTGTGAATGGTCATAGCACCAGCTTCTTGGTGTCAGAGGCAGCAGAAACTATGGTCATTGCAGAATGGTAAACTTTTAATTCCAACAGGCCCTAGTGGTGGCCTCAGTTCTAATTTTGCCAGTTAATGGTTGTAAGAATTACCTGATAGTCATTCCTGGTACCCTAGACCAGAAACCAGACCCTTACACCCCTTGCCAAGTACCCAAATTCCCATATTAAATTACCTCTAACATGAGATATCTGCAGTAGTTTGCTTTCCACTGAAACCTTACTGAAGAGGTATTTAAATGAAATACTAACAGCCTCATTAGTAAAGATAATAGACACACCCTGAGTGCCAGCTCGACTCTAGGCAGTGCTTTAATACGTTCATGGGTTAACTATTTACTGCTTGCAGCAACCTCAGAGTCAACAAGACAAAGAGAGATGCTCTGTAATGGAGAAAGATTACATCTAGACCATTTAGACACCACCACAAAACACCAGTCAGGAGGACTCGGGAGTCTCACTGGGGAAAGGAGGACTTTGGGGATGTTACATTCTATCTGCAGGTCAGTGAGGCTGGTAGACCGATCGTATCAGAAGCCCCCGTATCCTGCCAGCCCACAAGTATTATCAGTCAACTCCACTGTCCTGTCTGAATTTTTCAGCCAACCTGAAGCTTCACGGTCATTAATCCTTAAAAGGAAATTATGGCTTGCTCGATGCTAAACCCGTCAAGAGCTCAGGATGTCCCATGTCTCAGCCTTTCTCCACTGAACTGAGAACTGATCTGAGAACTAGGAACGGGTCATCTGGCACAGAGGATGAGGTGGTAGCAAGTGGCCCCAGCTTTCAATGTCGGGCATCCCTGAGGTGAGACCCTTTGTGGCACTGCTTATCTATCTGGTCACTCCAGAGTCAGTCTTTCCTAAGTGGCCTGTGGTCACCATGTGAGCATGAATCTTTTCCCTGAGAAGTGGAGCCATATAAATCATCTTATCTGGTATCTGATTCCATCTCTTTGTGCTAAGCCAGACTCCTGCCTGGCCTCAGGGCTACATAGCACCTTCAAGCACTATGAAGATTTGTCAACAGGGAAAAAGTCTTCCACTCAATTGAAACTAATTTCTTGAAGTCCTGTCCAAAATGTGTGCTCAGCAACAGGGCCTTACCATGTTGCTATAGTGATAATGAACAATGGCCATGGCCTGCGCTCTTTTGGAGACTTCTGGGGCCTCCCTGATCAATTAAATCATAGGGAGCTGTACTGGCTAGTTTTGTGTGTCAACTTGACACAAGCTGGAGTTATCACAGAAGAAGGAGTTTCAGTGGAGAAAATGCCTCCATGAGATCCAGCTGTAAGGCATTTTCTCAATTAGTGATCAAGGGGGGAGGGCCCCTTGTGAGTGGCACCATCTGTGGGCTGGTAGTCTTGGGCTCTATAAGAAAGCCAGTTGAGAAAGTCAGTAAGAAACATCCCTCCATGGCCTCTGCATCAGTTCCTGCTCCTTGACCTGCTTGAGTTCCACTCCTGACTTCGTTTGGTGATGAACAGCAGCATGGAAGTGTAAGTTCAATAAACCCTTTCCTCCCCAACTTGCCTCTTGGTCCTGATGTTTGTGCAGGAATAGAAACCCTGGCTAAGACAGGAGCCATCCCATGTCTTGTACTACGACTTTAGTTTAATAACCTATGATTTCTGGGAGTGGCACTATTAATGCAGGATAATCCTATTCAACTCACTGTTTCTACACTCGTATTTTGAAATTAGCTTACTAAGTAGTGGGTTTCCATAAGGTTTTCACATGTATCTTAGTTTTGATTAACCCACCAGCTACACTGCCCTCCCCCATACCCCTAACCCCAATACCCACTAAATCCTTTATGCCTTAATATGTCTACTAGGATAACAGGAAAAATATGGAAGACAAAACCAAGCATTCTATTTTAGTACATCTTTCTGAAAATGTAAGATTCTGAATGAATATGTATGCGGTGTAAGCCTGTGTTTAAACCAGCATCTGTTAGAAGATAAACTTAGGGTTCAGCGATGCAGAAAACCAAGCACAAACAGAACTGTGAGACAATGCTGGCCTCTAACACCATGGCTGCAATCAGAAAGTTAAACCAAATGCTTTATCAGTAAGCTATATGGAGGAATGAACTTCCATTGAAATACATGTTTTATGGAATTAAGACTCTCAGGATTTCATTATATCTTGTAAATAGATCATTGTTTTTACTTGAGTACTTGACTTTAAATTACTATAAAAAAAATAAAAACTTCTCCAAGACACTAAAAAATTTAAAAGGGATAAAACTAGCAATCACTAGGAATCTCTCTTGCAAGTACTGATAGGAGATAAAACAACAACAAAAGAAACACACCAAACCAACCCCCTGTAGTAGAAACACAGGACAATGTGATTCTCCACTATACACTACCAGATCCACTGGAATAGCCTGTATCAGGGATGCCGCACACATACTTAATGGACAGATTGTCCAAGACCTCACACACCTGGCAAGCTAATGCTGAGCTGCATCCCTAGGCGGGTGTTTTTGAGGATAATATAAAGGTATTATTTTATATAAAATGCGTAATTTCTCACATGCTAAGAAAAAATTGGAAAGTTCAAAATTGGTTAAACCAATATTTACACTGATTTTTTGAGGTGGGAGTTTCATTTTCTACTTGAAAGAAATTTAAAATGTTTTGTGTGCATGTACCAGCATTTGACCTGGTGCATGGAGATCAGAGTTGGCAAGGGCACGAGTTGGTTCTTTCTACTATATGGCTCTTGGGTCACCAGCAGAGGCCTTTACCTACTACCTCACTGGCCTTTACTTTATATTTTCTGTAGCTGAAAATGTAGTGGGCTGCTTGTGTTGCTTTCACTATTATCGTTTTCATATACGCTACTCTCCAATCAAAACATTTTTTCTAACATCCAATTATACTAAGGCCACTTCCAAAGTCTCCTAAACATCACATAATTAAATCCTGCCAGATATTTCTTTTAAAGGCACTGATTTCACAGCTTCAAGGCCAGGGAATCCCCACCTCCATTCTCTACCTGACACTTGTCTATTTTATATCCAACTGCAGCTTGTATTATATTTCTCACTGATCAGATTCTTATGGAAAGACGGTACGGTTTATTGATCTTTGTGTCCCTGACTGTGAGCAGTGTAAGACATGTTCAACAAACATTCAGCCCTGGCTGAATTAATGTGGCTGTGTTGTATGAATGTTCTTGAAAGGCCCCACAGGCTAATACATTTGAACACTTGGTCTCCGTTGGTGGAATTGTTTGGGAAAGATGAGAGGGTAGGACCTTGTTGGAAGAGGTGACACAGAAGAGTAGGCTTTACAGGTTCCAAAGCCTGTGCTATTGTCTCTCTGCTTGCTGCTTGGGGATAAGGTCTATAGTAGGTTCCCAGCCCCCACTCCAGTGCCATGCCTAACTGCCTGAGGCCATACCCCTGACATGATGATCAGGGACCCTCTGGATCCAAGTGGGACCCCAGACTAAATGCTCTCTTTTATAAGTGCCTTAGTCATGGTGTTTTGTTATGGCAATAGAAAGGTAACTAAGATAGTGCTTTCTTTTTGTAATTCAATAACATATTGCTAATAATTTACAAAGATATCAAAACCTACCTGCTTTATTTTCAAAATTTTGCTTACATTGAATTGACAGTATCTTTCTCCTTAGCTTTCACTATAAGATAATATGTCAAAGCTTAAAATCAATATTTTTAATATGTCACAAGTTTGGAAAAATGAGTTTATATTTTTGAAAAAATCTTTTATAATTTTACAAACACTGATATTTACAATATTCTTTAATGTAGATATATACAACATAACATTTAAATGTATAAAATAGTTTTAAGTCACTATATTGTTATAGAACACTGTAAATGCATAGTGAAAAAATTCATAAAACTGTTAATATTGTGGGAAAACAGCAACAAGTTCATAAACTGTCATGCAGTATCTTATATACAACACAACTGTGCAATCAACTCCAATTTACACATTTAATGGCAATATAAAAGACTCATCTACATAAATCATGCTAAAATCTAATTACAATTTTGTTTGGCAAAACATTCATCAGGCACAATCTTAGACTCTCAGAATTTTGAAGGGTGTGTAACAAACATTTTACTTAATTTTATTAGGAAAAATAATCCAAGTTTTAGACTAAAAGAATAATTTAACCCAAAATGTGAATACTGTCATGTTATACAAACACAATTATAAAATATAATTTAAAATTCTATATGGAAGGGGTCCAAATGAGCAAAAGTACTTGGTGTCTAAAACCTCATGAGCACTGAGCACGTGGCCAAACCAACTCTCAGAACAGGAGCTCCTGGCCATGTGAAAGGACTGGAGAAGAACGGCTAAGGCTAATAAATACTGGCCAGGGGGTTTTACCTTACTGCTCTTGTTCACTGGCTTTGCTTTCCTGAGTATTAGTTTTGAAGACCAGTAAGTCTAATATAGGAGAAATACTATTATTAAGTTTCCTTAGCCACGTCCGAATAAGGAACAAAATTTAAGCTCATTTTACAGTTGTATGCACCAATAAAAACAGAACCCAGGAATGAAGAGACTCAGGCGTCTCTGGTCCTCCACTTCTGCAAACATTCATTCTCATTCTCTCATTCATTCATTCATTCATTCATTCAGTCTGTCTGTCTGTCTCCCCCCCCCTTTCCATGAACTTCTGTGTTACATGCCCCTCAAGTTCCAGACTCATCTGTGCTTCTTTAAGGTCCTGGCTCTAACTATTCTCAGGAGGCAAGGTTGGCAGAAAGGCCATGTGCAGCTGCCAAAGCATGTAGACACTAGGACAAGAGAAAAGGCGGCAGCACAGAGAACAGATAGGAAACAAAAGCAGACAGATGATAACTCTGAATGTCTGAATTTATTCTGTTAAAAACTGGTTAAGAATTTATTTCCTATGTAAAATATTTTCTCAACAGATTTATATTTGCACTTTGTATATATTTCTCTGTATTTAAAAATATTTCATAAGATAAATTACAAATATATTCTATAGTCAGGAAATAGTTGGGTTTTTTTCCCCAATAGTTGCTTAAAACCTTCTGTTCTCAAGGCCCTATACTCTGATTACTGCCATCCCTTGGGTCCTTAAAATATATAGCGCAGGGTAGTGAATACAGTTAACCACTGGCATGTGTAAAGTCCAGATTTCAGAAAGAACATTTTAAAATTCAACAACATTCTAGGAAAACAGCAAGAAAGTTAATGCTCATCCACTTCAGGTCTGTTCCAACAGCCTATGAAAAGACAGGTGAAGAGGAAGGAAAACACAAAGGAATAAACTGCTACTGACTTTTGTAGCCTTCTGTGCTTGAAGAGACACCAAGGGATAGAACTCAGCTCTCAGAACTGAGTCTCAGATGAGCTTAGAGAGCTGAGAGCGATCAAGGTCATGTCCAAAGCCTGAGCAGCAGGCTGAGCGCTCAGGAGTCCTGGTTGTTTACTCTGGAGTTCCTGTACTTCCATGCTTCAAGAGGATTTCACAAAGTATGTCTCACTGTTCATATTCAATGTACAGAGGGAAATGGAAAAACTGCTATTTTCTTTTAAAACTACACATTCATTTGGGAACCACATGATCTTAAAGTGAAGTTCCAAAGGTGCAGCCTAACAAGTCAGCAGAGAAACCAGAGTTGGAGCAAGACTCAGGGCTGGGTTCGCCTCAGCTGCATAAAACAAACGTGGCGGAGAGAAAGCAGACTCCATTTCTTCCATCACACAGCCCCAATCAGACTCAGGCCACTAGGACTACAGCCACTCCATGCAGTGCTGCCTTCTCCTCTGGCTGCAACTACAACAGCAGCAGCAAAAAGGGGAAAACTCAAAACTCGCATTCAGTTTCAATATAACAAAACTGTCACCAACAAGAAGGCCTGGACAGGGGGCAAACACCAGTTCTCTAGCTAGCAGAAATATTCACTAATAATTACGTGAACATTTGAGTTTTACATGATAAAAGTTTACTTTTCATATCCAGAAAGTACATGAAACTGCATTAAATTTGTAAAATACGAGATGACGTCTTTTTGTTTCTATTACAACTTCTGATTTAAGCTTGACTATAATTTGTCTCTTTCTCCTGACAGTAGGGAAAAAAGCTAGGTTGAAGGCTACATTACCAAGTCTATTTCAATGGCATTTTATCACATGCTACTGCAACTGCACAGAGGTGGAGCTAGTTATTTCCCTAGTGAAATTCATTTAAATATTTAAATCGCTGAGGAGGCTGACTATCCTACAGTATAGTGGTACACAATAAGATTGAAGCAGACATGGTGGACTGCAGACTGAAAACTGATTCTTCTCCCCTTTGGTCTCCTGTCTGAACGTTTCTAAAGATGTTCCCTTTTGCTGTGTTGGCACTTTAGAGCATGTTGTTAGATTATTAGTCAGTAGTTCTCAACCACATTAACTTGTTCCACACCTAGGCTGCAACATCCAAATAACACACACACACACACACACACACACACACACACAAAATCTCACCACCAAAACGTATGGGAAGAAAGTAAGTATGTCTAATGAGATAAGATGCCAAAGCGAGAAGCACATTCCTTGAGAGAAGAAGCAAAGCTGAGCCACCTTCTAGTTAGCAGCTGCACACCAGAGCTCAAGCGTACATGGCCTGCTGCACAGCTTGATACAGGCAAGGATCTACCACTTGATTACCACTGTGAGAACAAGCTGATCTCTCCTCCTTCTCATGTTATTTATGTGGGTAAGTTTAGAGTTTTATGGATTGAAAGAAAAAATACTTAATTTATATTGCTTTAAAATCTCAATTATTTACAGTAGCATGCCAAGATTAGAACATCTTACTTTAAAATAATTACATGAACAATTCCTTTGTACTGTTCTCTTCTGCCAGTCCATTTTCTTCCTTGCTTTTGTAATTGGAAAGGAACAAGTTTTCTATTTGAGTCAAGAATTCCTCAGCGATGAAGCAATTGGCTACTTTGCTTAGTGTTTTCCTTAGACACTCCAAAAGCTAGTAGAAAAGAAAAGTTTTATATTTAAATACTTAAGTATGAAGAGGGCTTGCACAACTGCCACTGTTTCTTTTTAAACCTCAGATTTCTTAATACTCAAATGAGAAACACTGTCCTCACCAACCTCAGACTGGAGCACTGGAATCACTACTGAAGGAAAATTTAGCTCTAACAACTCCACAGTAAACAAACCATGTGCAAAGGCTCCCTACTTTGTGTACAAATCTGTGATTTTGGCCCGTTTAGCAGTTATATTTGCAGAGCCAAATTATCTCTAAGGTTTTCAGAGCAAACGACACAACAACAAAGCATGTAAGACTGTGGGTCTAGGGGTGCAGCACAGTGCCTAGACCATGGGCAAGGTTCAAACTGGGGCCCCACCACAACCCAACAAACAACAGCTAAGGACATAGTTCTTGGGCAGTTTTCTTTCTTTCTTTCTTTCTTTCTTTCTTTCTTTCTTTCTTTCTTTCTTTTCTTTTCTTTCTCTCTTTTTTTTTTTTTTTATAATTTTTTGATACTTTATTTACATTTCAAATGTTTCCCCCCATCCAGGTCTCCACTTTGGAAACCCTCTATCCCCTCTCCCTTCCCCCTGCCTCTATGAGAGTCTTCTCTCACCCACCCACCCCCATCTTCCTACCTTGGCATTCCCCTATACTGGGGTCTCTAACACCCTTAGGCCCAGGGGCCTCTAACACCCTCAGGCCCAAGGGCCTCTCCTCTCTTGGGCAGTTTTCTCGGGGATACACACATTGGTCTTTCAATAGTATATAGAAAAAAGCAGCAAAAAGAATTTAGTATGTTTACTTTTTAGGATTATTCCCAAATGACTAAAATAAAACCAACCAAAGATGTTAACAGTCTATTCATCTTAATCAGAAGTAGAAAAAAAATTCTAAACTTTAGAATTTTCAAGTACAAAGTTACAACAAAATGATCATTTAAATTTAAATTACATTTATACTATATTTCTTAAAAACAACTCACCATTACAGTTAAAAGAGAAACATGGTACTTATAAAGTTTAAAGAAAGATCAAAGGTTCTTCATTGTATTTGTATAATAATAACCTGCTAAGAAATATATCAGTTAACACTGACAAATGCATTCTAAAAGAGAATTATTTCTATGTAAACGCTTAGCAATATAACAGACTAATTTTACAAAGTGAATCAATAATGGAAACACCGAAAATATATCCACAAAACAGTGGAAAACACAGCAAGATGACCAGCTTTGGACTCTGAATAATGAAACCAATTAAAAATGAAGGCAACTTACTTTCTGCAGACAAGTTAGGTCAGAATCTCGGCGAAAGATTCTATCCATGGGAACACTGCTATAGGGAGAAATTTGAGAAGAAACTGATGAGATAAATATACAATTGGTTGTGTAATAAGCTATCATTAATTTCAGACATCAGTTTTCTATTTTTAATCTAGGCTTTGCTTTCTCTGATTCGATTCAAGACTACCAATGTGGGGCTATCACAAACCACAGCACCTACCTGTGAGAAAGCCTGTATTTTTTGATTATCCATCTTGTCTTTTCAAACACTAATTCCCACTGAGGTTCTTCTAACATCTGTTGTACTTCAAATTTGTAAGGTAAACCTAGAGAAGTGTAAAGAGACACACTTTCATTAATTATTTCTCCAATGCCCTTGTAACTGAAATTCGTTCAGTGTTTTTAGATCACAGCTGGGCAGGCTCTTTAAACATACTGAGCATGCATCAAATGTTTACTGCCTGCTGTATTTGCCCCTGCAAGCATGTTCATGCTAAGCTATTACTAATAATGAGAAGCAAATATGCCTTTTCTGACAGTTCTAGGAAAAGGCATGTGAAAGGCAGGACAGCCTCTCAGTTATCTTCCAAGCTAAGAGATCTGAGCAGTAGAAGGCTGTCAGTACCAACCTGGGGCTGTTCTCAGCAAAGCAAGGCATGTTTAGAACAAGTCATCAAGCCTATGACAATGCTGTATCAGCAGGAGGCATTCCTATTTTAAAATTGACAAGACTACCAGGCTTTACTTACAACTAGGACAATGGCACTTTGCCAATGAAACAAAGGCCAGCCTACTATCAATATACACAAAAGAGGTGTTTGGGAGAGGAAAGAGATAGCAAGCCTAAGGATAACTAGAGCTCTTTTCATTTCTCAGATCTCCTCTCCTCCAGCAACTGAAGAGCGTGACATAGTGCAGGGGTCACTGCGTAAATCTGCTTTGGTGAGGACAACACCTGGCATAGCTGCACTACCTACAGAGCACAGTTGCCAGCTACAGTGACGACCCACCGAAACCCTGGTGCAAGCTACAATCCTTGCAAGTACTGACTCTGTAAGCACGGTAATCTTGTTCCCCATTAATAGAAGCATCAGAGGCAAATGAGAGTGTAAGTCCAACAAAATAAACGGTGAATGTCAGAGCCAGGCTCTAAAAATAGTTGAATAATTCCTATTCTTCATTAAAACTGAAAGTGAGAATAAATACTGCAGGATTCCGTAGGGCTGACAGAAAGCATTACATGTATGGATAAATCGTACTTAACTACGTGGTGTGATTAAGAAAAATTCTATTTAAAAAAGGCACCTAAGTAAATGGGAGGCAGAGGCAGGCAGATTTCTGAGTTCGAGGCCAGTCTGGTCTACAGAGTGAGTTCCAGGACAGCCAGGGCTATACAGAGAAACCCTGTCCCGAAAAAACCAAAAAATAAAAAAAACCTGCCTTTCATTCATAATATTTTTATCCACCAAGGAATTAGAAAACTCATCACTAAGTATATTTTGTAATTGATCAAAGTTATTTCTGTAACTGTACAGGGAATGATTAGCTACTAGAGACATTCTACAGGTGTAACCTGGGTTACAAGTAGGGAAGTACAGTCATCTCAAAGCTTCTAGTCAGCCTCAACTCTTATTCCACATGGGTTCCAAAAATTGCAAAGCAAATGGCTCAAAGATCACAGCCTGAGTTATATCCTAAATAAAATACTGTTTTGCATATTTTGCCTATTATTTTGATGGCTTCAAAAAAGTCGTTATTAATTCATCTTGGCCAGATGCAGAATTACATATATTTTAAATTATTAAGTTATAATATTTAAATGTAAAGTCACATGTATCCAGTATCAACTAACTATATTAGAAATGACTAGAATAGAGAGGCTCATGATCAAAACTCAGAAGACTGAGATGCAACTTAAAGAAAAGGCAAGTTTGTTGTGATGCTTTCTTTTATCACTTTTATAAATTTGAGTTAAGTTGAAAAATTTTGTGTATTAAGTGCTGTACTCAGTAGGGCATTCAGTGCTGACTAGTTGGTACTACGAATACAAAATCAATAAATAAATTGCATTAAGAGACAAAGTGGTCATTAAGGCAGAAAAACATTTCAGATTTATATAGAAAAAAAGATATATTAGCAGTCAACAGGATTGAAAAGACTTTATGAAGTATAGGACACTAAAGAAGATTAAGATAAAGAGAAATTAATTATTAAGCAAACGTTCATTTAGAATCCACTCTATACCAGGCTCAGTGCTAGACACTGGATAGAAAAGTGAGTACAGTACAGCATGTAGTGACAAAGATGCCCTGATTCAATGGGACGGGAATACTGCAAGTGCCTGTCAGACACAACCACACACACACACAAATCTGAGTCTCCAACTACTTCCTTTCCATCAAAGTTCCCTCCGGGCCTTTCTTAGTCTGCTGTATTAATCCTATGTGGACAGAGCTGACAACCACAAGGAGACATACAGGAGACACACATTGCAGAGAAACCAAGTTGGGTAATGGGCTAGGTCAAACTAATTCTTCCTTAAGACACATGGGGCTTAGGAAATCTGAAGTCAATCCTGGGAGGTGATAGAAAGCTGGGGTTATGGTGGTGTTTTTTTCTTTATTTACATGGCACAGCAAGGAAAGCAAGGTTGCATTTATGAAAATATTTTCATGGCATGAGAACTGTATTTTATGTAGTACAATGTCTCCAGTGCCCAGTACATACACACTGCTTATGCGTGCAATGTTTACAGTGCCCGGAATGTACAGCCTGCACAACACAATACCTCCAGGGCTCAGACACTGCCTGCTCTCACAGAGCTCTACATGTTTTCCTTTTATTTAAGGCCATGGTAACACTAGAATGAGGGGAAAGAGGCTGATTTAACCAGGTGGCATCCATCAGGTCCTTGGTTGATTCACAATCTATCTCATTAAATAGTCTTACAGTTTTATGTTCTTTCATTTGAGGATAGGGATAGCAAGATTATTATTGCTGACAACTTACGATAGGTACCATCAGGGCTAACTTCTTCACTTATAACCAAGCAGGTAATCTGGGAATATGGTAAAGGATTATTTCGATTATATGGACTAACAATCATTCCAATGAATTTTGCTCCTCCTCTGGAGAAATAACTCTGCAATGATAAGAAAAGTACAATTTATTTCAACTATCAATGTTCTACACAGCTAACTGGAGAAAAGAAAACAGAAAAAGGCCCCATCCAAACAGCAGCAACGGAATGAAATGCCCTAAGTATTATTTTCAGGCCCAAAGTCTTTGCTTTTCATCAGAAATGATCCTTAAAAACTACACGCAGCCTGGCTAGGGGGATGGCTTAGTGTGTATGTAATAGTGGCTGCTATGGCAGCAGGAGCAAGACTCAGCTCTGCAGAACCCACATAAGAAACCTGGGGTGAAGAGTTACATGCACATGTAACCTGTAGCCTTAGTGCTGGGGAGAGGGAGGGAGATGGGAGACAGGGCACTGCTGAGTACCAGCCTAGCTACAGGTTCAGTGAGAAATCCCATCTCAAGGGAATAAAATGGAAAGTGACAGGACACTGAATGTTCTCCTCTAGCTCATGTGCAAGCACAAAGGAGCGTACACCTCACCAAACACACATATATACAAAGTTAAAAGGTCTCACATTTATAAGTTAGGTATATCTATCTCAGTACTCAAGAGGCCAAGACAGAATGGAGAATTATCACACGTTCCAGGCTAGAGAATGGCCACAGAGTAATAGTCATTGTCAAACAAAATGAAACAAATACTACAAATAGTTCACATACTATAATGTGAAATCATTTGACTATAATTCTTACTAACACGGCAATAACTTAAAAATAGCTACCTACATAGAAAATACACATTAAACATAAAATTGAGTAAAAACAAAACTTGTTTCTTTTTTTACCAAGGGAGGTATCACTGCTTTCAACTACTAGAGTTACAACAAGTCCTATTGCATATTGTTGGGTTTTAAAGGCTCTAGAAGTTTGTCTAAACCAAAACAACAACAACAAAAACCTGTTTATACTCAACTACTGATCTTCCAAATGCTTACTAATATAATTTCATGGAAAAAAGCAAATTATTTCAAAACTGCAGATGCAAAGAATGTTAGAAATGTAAAGCTAAAAATAATAACATTATTCCATAGAAATCAACAGGAGGATGTGTAATAATTTACAAAATGTGGGTATGTAACACTACGAACACACCTGGTATTTGGCTTGTGTGTCAATATCTCGTAGAGATGGATTAGGATCGAATGCAGGATGAGAATGGTACCACCCAATAACACTGTAGCCTCTAAGAGCCAAGGTTTCTGAGGCCTGTGTTTGTGATACAGGATCCATCTCACATTGAAGTCCTGTACTCAGACTGTTACATGGTTCTGCTGCACAGACCTGTAAAAGATTGTTCTTACATGACTGTAGTGAAATCAATTGTATTACTTGCCAAATAAATTAAACTCCACAAGTTCGACTGTAGGCTAGGAATTTTAGCTAGCACTATTCTAATCTAAAAGGCATGATAATGGTTAGTTTCCCAGGGTACACCATATGCCTAACAATGGCATTTTCAACAATTCCTATTTACATATGAAAATAATCTCAGCAGAATGATGACCACCAGTTTTTACCCACAAGACCAGCATCCATTCCTGCCCTTAGTTGTAGCTTTTCTCTGGTCAAGGTAGTGTGTAGCTAAGGCTGGCAGAATCCTCTCCCTCTCGACAGAAAACAGATGCTCAATATATGGAATGCTAAGTCATTTCTGAACATATAACTTTCTATACTTGCATACTCTCACACATAATGATATAAATCAATATTTTTATATTTTCTGAATTCTATAAAATATTTGGTATAGCAGCTGGTAATTGAAATGTTTTAAAAAGAAGACTTACTTCAAGGATCTTATCAGCCTCTGAGTATCTTCCTCCTAAAAGCCCAATCACCTCTGCCATAGACACGTGGGCATGCTAGAGGAAACATGAGGGCAGACTCAGACCACATCCACAAACACAGCATCCAAGTCACAGTCCGCCTCACTATCATGGAACAATGTGAGTGAAGTGACTGTGCTGCTCTGGAGGAGAGGCACTGCAGGGAGCTGCAGTGGGTGCAGACTTCAGGCTCTCCCTGTTGCCTAAGAGGCTTGGAACCACACACTGGAAGATGGAGCTTGTTCACTTAGAAAGGAAGACACCATTTGCATTCTACAGACACAAGTAACTCACTACAGAGCCTCCTGTAGAAAACCATCACCAACACACACAATTGGTAGAGATGTCTGTCTGCAGGTACTGAGTATAAACAAGCGGCCTCTGCACTTTAGACATGGTAGAGTTCTGGTCATCTACCGGACAGCAGACACTGGTTATATTACAAAATGGTAAGTGGTTAATAATGATAGACAGCTGGCAAAACACACATCAATTCATTTTTTTCTAAGCTATGGAAACATGCAATTGTCTGGCCTTCCTTCAAAAGAAAATTCCAATTCACTGTAAAGAGAATAGTTAAAATCTGAAATATATGTCTTCCACTTCTCTTAGGTCTACAAAAGAAAAAAAAATTACAAGAACAAAAATCAGAAATAAGTAAAGCACAATAGGTTATCCTTACCAAATCCATTATTAAAAGTGCTTCTGAAGCTACTTTCACCTGAAATGGCTCCTGAAATACAAAGAAAAGGAAGAGAGATTTTGTTCTCCCTGATAGGAATACCCATCTTTCTCCTCACCCGCCCCACCAAGATCTCACCATTCATCAGAGTCCAATGCAAGCGAGACCTTAAAACACCTAAGCTTGAAAGCCCCAGCAGGAAACTCCTCTCTTTTCTCTCATTTTCTGCCTGACTCATTTGCCAGATCCTTAATATACCCTGCCATGTCTAATTCTTTTATATGCATGCCTCACACACACAGATAAAGGGTAAGTATTTCCCATCCAATTGGGGCATTATTTATGAGCAGTCATTGATAAAGTACCTGCTTTTCTTCACTGAAAAAATTACAAGGTATCAGTTGGAAAGGATCAAGTGAGCTGAAAAAGAAAAAAATTAATATAGTCTCAAGGGAGACTGAAAAAAAGTATTAATCACTAATTTGAAAAATTAGCAATAATATAAATCCAAACTTTTGCCTGAAGAAAAAAATGTTAGACCAGGTGAATCCCTTATGAGGAGTT
This sequence comes from Uromys caudimaculatus, assembly GCA_028551405.1. Classification (NCBI taxonomy): domain Eukaryota; kingdom Metazoa; phylum Chordata; class Mammalia; order Rodentia; family Muridae; genus Uromys; species Uromys caudimaculatus. The sequence goes on from CM052702.1 coordinate 88,891,401, forward strand.
ACACATGTTTTTAGATCTGACAGAAAGCAGGAAAATTAATTTTCTTTTAGCAACCAAAGGTTCATGATAAACAGACACAGCTCTTCAGCTGACAAGAGGCACTAACACTGCAGTGCAACAACTATTTCCCCAACATGAGACCCAACAGAAAGTTCAAGTAACAAGTTTATCATAAAAGCTGGCCAGGTTGAGTGTTATGACGTATGCCTTTAATCCCACACTATTCAGGAGGCAGAGGCTAGCCTGGTCTACACAGTGAGCTCTAGGCCAACCAGGGATACATATTGAGACTGTCTCAAAAGAAACACATGCATACACCAACACTATTGTAACAGATCCACTGCAATGGAGACTCAATAAATACTTTTTAAATTTGGGAATAACAAGTGTGCTAAACAAATTAATGTAAACAGAAAGCCCTACATTATTCAAAATGTAAAGAAATGGAGAAGAGAATCTATACAAGGCATGTGTGGAACCAGAAAGAAACACTAAGAAAGGTTTGATCACTAAAAATTAAATTTTAAGGAAAATAGCAGAATGATTTTTAAAATTTATTCATTTTTTAGATTTATAAAATTTTACTTTATGTGTATCAATGTTTTGCCCTGAATGCAGGTATGTAAGTTTGTATGTGCCTGGTGTCCATGACAGTCTGAAGAGAATGTCAGATCTCCTGGAGCTGGAGTAATGGACAGTTGTGAGCCACCACACGGGTGCTGGGAACTGAACCCTAGATCCTTTTCAAGGGCAGTAAGTGCTTTTAACCACTGAGTTATATCTCCAGGTATTGGAACAATGTTTATAGAATGAAAATCAATCAGAAATGTTTCTATTAAGAAAACTTGGAGTAGCATGTTGAATTCCCAGCTGACAATAGAGTCTGAGAGGGTACTTTGTTTTATTAGGCTTGTGTTCCAGGGCCTAAAACACGCAGAAATTTTAAAAAATGAATAAACATCTTTAAATTAATTTTAAAGTGGGTGAGATGGGACATGCTTGTAATCCTAGCACTTGGGAGGCAGAAGCAGGAAGATTAGTAGTGTAAGATCATTCTCAGCTACGTATCAAATTTGGGGCCACTTTGGAACATATCAAATCCTGTATGAAAACCAACAACACAAAATGACCCCCCCGCCCCTGCCCAAGGTTTATGGGCTAGAGAAATGGCTCGGAGGTTAAGAGGAATGAATGCTCTTCCAGAAGACAAGGTTTGATTGTTGGTGCCCACACGGTCCCTCACAGCCCTCTAAGTCCAGCTTCAGGGACCCAGCATTCTTATAGTTGCCAAGGCTGTCAGGCATGTAGTTACACATATGTAGGTCAAACAGCCATATACATAAAAATAACAGTGCAGACTGAGATGGAGTGGGAATGTGTACATGCTGATGAGCGAACAGACTGAAGAACGTCTCCGAATTTAACCTGCACAGACAGGAGCAGGCTGTGCTTTCCTGATGGGCTGCTGAAGATGGAAGATCAGAGAGCTAGCAAGACACTAGATGACACTAGAGACGATGTTGGAAACAGGCATTAGATACTGAACACCAGTCAAAGTCTAGAAAAGCAAAGGTGACTAATATTAATGGATCATGAAAAATAAACATTACAAGTAAAGTGCACAGTTTTGGTGGGAATGCTCTATTGTAGATGAGACACTACAAATTTTAAATCTGAGTTTTAAGCAAGATATGTATGATTTGTGTATGAAACTGTGTTAAAGTATATTAGATGACTAAACAATGATTTCCAAGGCTTATTCCAGCAGAACTTTCTAATTGGTGATCAATAGTAGAAATAGTACCTTTATTGAAATGCCAAATTGCTCAATCAATCAATCAATCAATCAATCAATCAATGTTAAGAGCACAAAGCTGAGAAAATCATTCATCGATTTAAAAGGTTCCTGGCAACACAGAACAATTTAAAAATCACAATAAATCTAAGTCTCACATTTAGATCCAGAATATTAAATGTCTAAATATTGGAAGGAGTATAGACTTATTAAAAAAATTTTAAAAAAATACTCAGTCCATTTGGCCTACAGGGTAAGGTTAAATTTCCCTTTTGGAGAGGTAACAGAATTATAGTATCAGGTCTAAGGACCTTTCTAAGCCTGGGCTTAAATCATAATTTCTACACTAAGCAGCCCGACCAAACACAGTGTGTCTCCTTGCCACTCCATTATCTTATACATGGATGTGACAATAACACGGCACAGGTTTGTCAGGGGATTAGCCGTGTCCACATAAAGAACTCAAACACAGCAAGCAGAGGTCCCTGCTTTAATTAATTTATAAAGGAGGACCCAAGCCTGCCAAGGAACTATAACTGCAACGGCATTTCTTAACATCTTGCTTTGAAAAGTGAAAAGCCAAAACTAAAGTCTACTTAATGGGGCATCTGCAGGAAGTAAGATGCCTAGAAAAATCAAGGAACTCAATTTACTAAGACAATTTTGCAAATTAAAAATTTCAGCTTACTGTATCATATTAAAAACTACAAACTCCACAACAACTTGTCAAAATTGAACCAGAAAACGAGACTATCTGACCATGTCTAGGGTTGAGTGACTCCTGTTATACACAGGTCCCCTAGGCAATAATCCCCAACACTCAATGTGCTAGAACTCTGAAGCACTAGCTCAATCTTCCCCAAACTGATAATCAGTCAAATAAAATAATTAAAAAATAATTCCAAAATGTAATCAGACGGTTAAGAGAATGGTGCAGTGGTTAAGTGCTTGTCCTATAAGCAACAGAGCTTGAGTTTGGAGTTCCAGAAACCCATGCAAATGCTGGGTGAGCATAGTAGCTCACCTGTAATTCCAGTCAAGATGACTAGCAAGATTAACAACATTGGCAAGCTGCGGTTTTGATAGAGTCCATGCCTCAATAAACAAGGTGTGAGAATAATAGAGGACGTTCTTGACATCTACCTCAGGCTCACACACACATACAGAGACATGAACACACACGCGCACATCCCCCCCCCCACATATGCGAGCACACACCCGCCACACACACATGCACGCACACACACACACACATGCGCACATGCAACAGGACAAAGAAAGAACTGTTTTCCTGAATACATCTTGTAAGAATTATCTAAAGCAGCTACTTGGCATTTTTTCATGTACTTTCTAACCATGTGTGGTAAGTTAAGAAAATACATTATATAACATAACATTGTACCTTTTTGGAAGTTTTGAAGCTTTTGAAAATTTAATAGGTTTGCACTTTTCCTCCTCTTCTTTTCTTGCCAACTCCTCCACAGACAGATGCTAAAACAAAACAGCCAATCAAAGGGTTTATCCGCTACTCAGACAGAATAAATATAACAGTTATAACATGTGAGAACAAGACCAACCAAATTGGTATACATTGTTTCCTTGCTACTAATAAATATTGGGCAATAATTTCTAAAATCATGTCAAATTATATATATAGCTCCATCAAAAAGAAAATTTGCTTCTTCTGACTTGCCCATTTCAATCAATGGTAGCAGTCATTAAGTTTCAAAAACCTTCAAGTCTTTCATTTCTCACTTGTAGGGCTCAGATGGCTGAATTTTCTCTCACAACTCAGACACCACGGTGTGCTAATCAGGAATGAGTGATAATGAAGCATGCAGATTCCAAGGGCTAAGGAGACAGCTCCCTGGTGAAGCATGCCCAGCATGCGCGAGGCCCCGGTTGCTCTCTGGCACCATGGACCAGGGTCCTCAACATCATAACATTCTGGAGCAGAAACGTACAGCTCTACCACATCATTAGCTGAGAGGCCATCACCAAGCTCTGGGGCCTTCACACTTCAGTTTCCACGTCTTTATGAAGCAAATAATAACAGCAGTAATAATAGTGTCATGGTGTACTGTGAAGTTAAACGTGTTAATGTTCATAATCTAGTCACCCCTACACCCTAATTAAACATACTATGCACCTTTCCCAGAATATTAGTATTTTCCTATATCTGTACCTTTGCTTGAGTAACTCCCTCAGCCTAGAATGCTTCCATCTACATTGTGAGGTGATTCTTCTCCTGATCCTTTGGTTCAAACATCTCATTTTTTGTGAACTCTTTCCTCATCACACTCTTTGGGAGTACCTCATATTCTTAGACCAACCTTATGGGAAGGAACCACATGTTACTTCTTACTATGCCAACAAGCGTCCAGGTATAAGGTTGGGGAGGCAGGGGGTGTGAGAAAGGTAACATTTACTGAGCACCTCGTCTGAGCAGCTTTACTGAATGACTAATACTAGGATCTTAACATACTTCATCTCAGTTCTTTTAAAATCCTTTCAGAGGGCTATCATCCATATTTCATAAGTTACAATTTGAGATTTAGTACAGTTAAGTAGCTACCTGAGATAACAAAGCTAGTAAATGCACTTATACTTTCCACTCTACTACACTATTTACAACAAATTTTATATGTGAACACGTGTGTGCATGGGTATAGACATACAATATTTGTTGCCTATGTTTCCTATCAGGATCCTAACTTCTATTAGTAGAAATAACACTTGAATATATATAATTAAATATGCATAATATTTAGAACAGTATTTTAATTGGTTATCAAACATCATTCAAAAGAATATCATTTAATGAAATGCATAGAGCACACCAACTGCTCAGTCTGGTATATCTTTGTAGGGGAATTTCCCCTAGCTATTTGATTGGCTGATAAAGATGACAGGAAGCCAATCACTGGGCGAAAATATGGAGGTGGGATCTACCAGGCAGAACAGGAAGAGAAGGGGAGAAGGACAGGTCAGACAAGAGGGAGACAGAGAGACAAGATGGAACCAGGAGAAGATGGAGCTGGCCCACGTGGTCCGCAGGAGCCGCAAGTAGTAGAGATTTCATAGATGGCAATAAGCAGTGTAGGGTACATTTGCCCAATCTAGGTGTGCAGCTTGTATTTATATCAATTGAGTTTTGTGTTCTTTGCTCAGGCATTTTGGGGTTAGAGATTTACCTTTATAAGTCTGGCTGGCTATTACAAGTCCCCAGTGTTGTCATTTCATGGAGCTGAGGGAAGAGGGAGCTGTGGCCATCTTTCTGCAGGCTAGCACAGGGGGCAGATGATAAGGTAAGTGAGAGTGGCTTGGTAGGCTAGCCACAGGAACCATGGAGGCGGTGAGACCACCACTGCCCATTGTCGGTGCTTAGCTGGTTTACTGTGGTTTTTGTTTTTGTTTTTTTTTTTGTAATAACTACATGCTACACATCTTGACTTAAGAGAAAACAACGTGGAGATTGAGAATCAAAATTCTCAGCACAAGTCAGACTTCTAGATAACTGTACCATTTGCCTCTGGGTTTGGTTAATGGAAATTTTTCAATAAACTAATTAACATGGGAATGATCATACACACAGTACAATGAAATCAGCAATAATATATAGGAATTAAAAAAATGAAACAAGATTTCATGGATGAACCACAGATATGGTCAAATTACCTCAAATGTCTGTCCTTCTAAATCTTTTGCATCACACCAGTTTCCCCATGGATCTCGGACCCTACGTCTCCTCGTTCGCTACATTAAGAAAAAAAAAGGCAAATGTAACAAAATTAGCCTGGCAAAATCTTTAACACATAAACACACAAAATCTAAATATTAACTTTCTAAAACTCTACTACTTAAGTACTTTAATGTCTGATCATCAACTCTATAAACTGTATTCTATTGACCATCTGTAACAGTCAATACTCTGCTTAGATACTCAACCAAATTCTGTGGGCACTATCAGCAGCTGGCGAGGCGAGACCTAGGTGGTGGCATCAATGAACCACTTTAAAAAGCATAGCACTAATGATTTTCTGCATTTAGTTTGATTTCCTTACTTTCCTTTACATTACTACTTAGGAGCTAAAACACTAACATAAAAATATGTTAAGACCACAAAGAACAAAGAAAATGGATTTGCTTCCATTTATCTGTGGTAGAAAAGAACACACAGCAAAAGGTGTAGTGAAATAGAAAAAAAAAAAAAAAAAAAAGATTATTCCAGCTTTAGAAAGGCCAGTGCCAAATTAATACAAACACGGAAAAACCACAAAATGTATAGACTCTATGACTCATCTAGATTTGCAAACATCGTATCTAGAGTGTGTAAAATGGACCAGCTTCCAAAAAGGTATGTAACTTGTATGATCCAAAGAGCCTTTTGAAAACAACCTTTCTTAAGGCAGCAAATTCAGGTAGAAATTGTTCACAGCCAAAATAATCTGAGATTTATTTTACCTGTCACCAATGTGAAACTACTGAGATCTTACTGTGACCGGCTTACAGGAAACTTGCTGGATAACTGTTATTTGGTTCTGAGATATGGTCTCACTGTGGAGATCAGGCTGACCTTGAACTCACAGAAATCTGCCTGCCTCTCCCTTTTGAATGCTGAGATGAAATGCACATGCCACCACACCCAGCTAGTGTGTATGGTGCTGTGCTTTTTTGTTTTTTATGTTTTCTTAATGTTTGGGGTGTCTTACCTACATGTATGTCTGTGCACTGTAGAGAGCGGTTAGAGTATTCGCCATTACAAGATGGCGCTGACTTCTGCTGTCGCTCTAAGGAAACTCTTGTGCATTAAGGGTGTACATGACTAATCACCGCCCACTCCTGGGGCGCGCCAATCAGTGGAGGACACGCTGCCTCAGGGCTATATAAGCAGCGCCATTCTGGGGCCCGGGGTCTTCCTCTTTTCATCATCCAATAAACGCCTTGCTGCAGAAGGACCCGTGTGTCCGCGTGGGTTCTTGCTGGCGAGACCAAAGAGCGCGCGGGACAGTGCACTACGTGTTAATGTTTAGGGTGTCTCACCTACATGTATGTCTGTGCACTACATGCACGCCTGATGCCCAGGAAGCCAGAAGGGCATGTTAGCTCCTCTGGAACTGGGGTTACAAATACTTATAATCTCCACGATGTGGGTGCTGAGCCAAACTTGGGTGTTCTGCAAGAGCAACAAGTACTCTTAACCACTGTGCCATCTCTGTAGCACCTGACATGTTAGGTTTATAAATCAAAACCAAGTAGCCCAAGACCACTTTAGTAAAACATGTTTTTACATACTTTGCCAGTTAATTTGAAGGGTTTCCTAGTTTGTTTGGTTTCTGTCTCATATACGATTAAATGGCTAAGGTGAAACACAAGAGAAAACATGTTCTTCCACTCAAAGACCATTTAAATTCCATAGACTACTCAGTTTATCATAGACTCCACTCAATGAGCAGCTGCTTACCATAGACTGCAGGCGCCATGCAAGCTGGTATGTTGCTTCTGCATCTTTTCTGTCGATAGCTCGTACTTTATCAACTGGTTGTGGCCTGTTATATACTGCCTGCTCTATTGGAATTCAGGAAAGATAAAACAATCTATTATTCTGTATAATCTGTTAATTAGGAAGACACACTATACCGACTACATCTGAACCCCCATGATTCTTATCCCACAATCATACATTTGATGTGCCACTTAGTTCTAAAATAAATAGTGCTGTTATACTCAATGAAAGCAATTATCTAAAAAATAAGTAATGTGTATAACTTCTGGTTAAATGAGCACTGAGCCCATTTTGCAAACTTTGGCAGTTTAATACAGAAAACAGTATGCCATCTCTTTGTGACTACATCTAAAATAACTTAGTTTACTGAAAAGCTAGTCTCTACACAGAGCTTGGGGCACAAAAGCCACCTACATGAAAGAGGAGCCCTAAGGTAGACTGTGTATTCTCAACACACAAAAATGAAATCGTCTGTCAGAGACTTTCTGTTTGTTAGGGGAGGGAAGGCTCTGCTTCCTCATTACTACCTGTGCCCATCACCTTCAGCTTTCTTCAGAGCTTTGTCATGTAAATTCAATGATAGGGTAGAAGTCACTCTGACCTAAGTATACTCATCAACTTTGAATCAGACAAATCAAGAATGACAGACTTTCACTAATTAAAGCACTTGTGTGTGCGGGGACACGTATAGGTGCATACATGTAGAAGCCATTGGACAACTTTTGGGAGTTGGTTCTCTCCTACCAAGTAGATCCCAGTGATCAAACTCAAGTCTCAGGCTCAGCGGCAAATGCCACTGAGCCATCTCACCAGTTCCAGTAAAATATTTTGTGCTTTTATTATAATTAAATAGACAGGTTCATAAGTTATTTTCTGTTTAGTCATTGCTTGAAAGCATATCTATCAGTATACAGTACAGGGTGAGTAATCCTTATTCAAAATATGTTAGAACAGATATACTTCAAATATCAAACTTTGTTGGATCTTGGAATATGTGCAAAGAAAAAGTTACCAACATCTAAATTTTTTAACAGTTATGCTGGTCTCAATATGTATTTGTAAAGTAAACAGGATATTCTTAGATTTTTCATGAAATTACTTACTTTTACTTGACAACGAATTCTTTTTATGAATTATTTCTATTATGTAGATAAAATACTTTCCTTTAAAATTGTATCTTCAAAGGGAACCAGTTTAATTTTAACATCAAAATCTTAATGATACACTTATGTTATACTTTCTCTCTGAATTCCATATACTTAAATCCACTTGAATTTGAACCATCATAAAAATTAATAGGTGCTATAAGGATAAAAATGCCAAGTAAAAGATGATGTTGGGGTTTTTATTTTTACCACATCCAAAATTGATTGCTCCTATCAACTCGAGGTATGTATGAATCCGTCCAATACAATTAACATCCCCACAGTTCTTCAGGCCAGGACGCACTGAGGTCTTATTTAAGTATTTCGGTTTGCATATTTCCCTAATTAAGAGATGGAAGTACAATTATTTTGGATGAATAGACATTTTAAAAAGGATTTCTGGGGAAAACTTTTAATATATGAAATATCTTAAAATTTTACCTTCACTCAACACCTAATTGTGTAACAAATAAATACCCAAGTGTCCTTTTTTTTCACATGTAAAATATCTTTAAAGGATTTGACAACTTACAAGTATTTATAAGAATGATTGTGTTACAAGTATTCTTTCCCCAATACTAAGCCCCGCAGATCCCAGGTATTCCCAAACCTTGAAATTAGAAGCTTATTTTGTATAGAACCAAATTCCCATCTTCATCTGTGAATAAAAGAGCACTTTGGGAATTAAGAAGACCCAGTCCTGAGACGGCCCTACTATTCCCTTTTATAGGACTGGCCTCATGATGCCGGGCAGCTGGCCTAATCCCTGAGCTAGACTCAGTCCCAACGTTCTCCCAGGTTTGCCAATGCTGTTAATTATTAGCACTCGCAAAAATAGTTAAGTATTGTATATTTATTTTTAATTGTAAGAACTTACTCTACAAAGGAAAACAAATACACATATTCTAGGGGATTCCAAAGGAAATCAAGAAACCCCCAATGAAATTAAAGATTCATATAATAATCTTATTTACTTAATGTACTTTGAACAGGAACAGAGAACTCTACAATAGTAGAAATCAATTACTGGTCAGTCAAACGTTGCACTGTTAGGTACACAGGCTCAAACTTCATAATGCCATGAGAATGACTTTACCAATCCCATCTTAGAAGGGAGAACACAAGCTGGCCAGAATCACTACAGCACCTACTTAACATGAATAAGTAGTAAGATCCAGATGCAGAGCCAACCCAGGCCTTAACTGACAGCACAGATGTGACTTGCTCACATTTCACTGTGTAAGTATCTGTGTTCCATGTCCCAGACACTATTGTAGGAACAAGAGTCTGGAAGGTGAGCAATGCAAAGTCCCTACTTTCAAAGACCTTAAGTTCCAATGGAGACATCAATACATTAAGGAATAATATAAATTTTTGTTATCAAACAATAGCTCTAAACAGAAAGAGAAGCCTAAATGGAGACAGTGCAACAAACAGCCATAATCTACTTTAGATAGGGTGCTTAGGGAAGGCCTTGCTAAACCTACAAAATTAAAATCCATAAATCTACGAGGTCCATAGAAGGTGAAAATAATTGTGATAGAGAATATTGTAACTTCTACAGAAAAGCTGAGACCTCAGTGTCTGATGAAAGAAAAGCAAACAAACTATACAAATATGTAGGAAAGAGCACAGCTACGATGGCAGGAGCCTGAAAACTGGCTTCATGTCCATCTGTCTTCTCTAATCAACAGGCTCACTCATGGCTTAGATAGTAAATATTTCTGTTCACCAAAGACACTCAATCTTCTTCCTCCAACAACTAAAATGCCTTCTGTTGTCTAAGCACAGTCTTAAGCAGTGGGCACTTGATAAACAAAACAGAACCATCTTCACATTGCCTGCATTCTTAAAGAACTATGGTGGGCGACAATTCACAAAATGGCAGCATTTTCAGCGGTATCAAGTTGTATGACAAAGACAAACACGGGCTGCTAGAACAGGGAGGAGCATCACCACACACGTCACCTTCCCTGAGCAGAACCAAAGGGTCAAAGAGCCAGCACCCGGAAGCTCTGAAGGAAGAGAGGGTAAGGCCAGAGTCACAGCTCTTTAAACACTGAACCAACACTGAAGCTGAAGCCACCTTCACACCGCATGCAACCTGTAAACAGGTCCTCATGCTCTGTGGACTTTGTTTTCGTTTGTAAGGAAAGTCAAGAGAATTGAAGCCGGTTTAAATATAACGTATGGTATGTGGTAGAATAATGTTACCAACAGCTGATTAACACTTTAGTAAAACCAACTGAACCTGTTCTCATAGAAAAGAAAGGTCTGGTAGGTCTCTTTGTTTTTAAAACTTTATCTTCCCTTAAAAAAAAGTATCATCTGTATTGTTCTGTACTTTATACTTTCTCCTTAAGAACATTTCTTTTGCTTTCATACTTTTCCATTAAATCTTCATATTTAAACAGTAATACCAAATAGGCTTTTTGTGTATTAAAGAAAAGGACTTAGGAAACTACTGCCATATAATTGACACTATGTAATTTATCCTGCTAATTAAAAAATCCAAAATTCAATGGAACAAATAAAATTTATCTAAAATAACATTAAGTATGTACAAGTTGTGACATTTCTGAGGTAGAAATTGTTTTGAAGGCCTTCAATCTTGGCTAACCATCCTTTTATTCGTAAAACCAAACCCAGATATGAAGAGAGATCTAATTTGATCCACATTTAAAAGCTGTCAACTAGGTAATGTGGGGTAACAGAATGAGTGAGTTGGACTGATACCTTTCATGGGTCAGTGGCTGGTTGAAAGACCAAAGGCAGGCACCCTAAACTTCTATCAGAGAATTGTGCTAATCTGTTTCAAACAGCAAAGATCCCATTTGTCTATTTAACAGGACTGTTGTGAAGACTCAGATGAGATGATACAGAGCAGCTTTCTGTCAGTCATGAAGCACTAGGTGAATGTCAGTGTTCCTCTCACCCTTACTCTAAGGACATCCTTGGCCAGAAGATGGTTCTTTAGTGTCAGTGCAAGATCACCATGAGGCAAAGCAAGAGCAAACTTATTTTTTTAAAAGAACATGGCTGTCTTTAAAAGCTAAGTAAATTAATGTTATCTAAGTAAAATGAGTTATTTAACAATGTGCATGTTAATCTTAGGTAGCATTCTAGGTTCTAGCAGAAAGCCACTGAAACAAGACAGAGAAACCTTTGATAGAGGAGAAAACAAAGGACAACACAGAATCCCCACCCAAAGCACTAGAAAGCTCTCTAAAACATCAAAGCAACTGTGGATGCTTAAAGGAGGCTTACTCAGCCCTCATGAACAAGTCTAGTTACTTTCAGTGTATTTAGGCTAATGAGGAGGGTAGAGGTTCAGTTTTAATAAGTAATTGTGCTCATTCCACATTCAAAGTTGCAAGCACTGAAGAGCTATTTCAGACAATTTCTGCACTATAGCCATGTTTAACTATATTCTTGTCTCTAACTTTGTCCTTATTTATACTCAAATACATGTGAAAACTGGAAAATCTCTCCTTTCCCATGACAGTATGTTCTATAGTTACAGCTTCCCAACACTGCCCCAAGAAACTGCTGCTCCCTAAAAAACATGGTCACCCCCTTCTTGTTAGGCTTCCACTCTACAGTGGGATGACATATTGTGATAGCAACGATGACCATGCTTACTGAAGTTTTTAAGAGGTTCACTCTGAGAAACTTTAAATTGTGACTACTGAAGGAAGACATGCAAAAGCTCTTTGGATCTCGGATCTCTAGCAAATCCACAATTCTGCACGGGCCTAATCAACATACTTCAGATTATCAAATTTTTAGAACATGCATAATGTAATTCTTACCACTGATCCAAAATGTAGTTTCTAATTTTCAAATAGCGTTCTGGTGTTTTAGTTTGGCGCCCCTCAAAAAACTCAGGAATTGCTTGCTTTTCTTCTTCTTGAATGACATTTCTATCTATCTCTACTTCTTGTTCTGGTGGCTTAAGCTCTTCTCCTTCATGGATTTCCTCCTCTACTTGGTAAGGAGGCAAAAGCATTTCATTTCCACGGGAGTCCTTCTGACTCTCACCGGGCTCTGGAGAAGATGAGTGCTTGGCTTCCTCTGTTATTTCTTCTCCACCCTGTACAGTGTATTCTTCAACCAGTTTACTGTATTTCTCATTTAATTCAACCGAGTTTTTGCCATTATTGTTCTGTTTTTCAGTCCATGATGTAATTTCTGAGCTTGAACAGGCTTCTGCTTCACTTTGCTTCTCATTCTGAAGATTTTCTCCTGAAGATTTAGCTAATGAACCTACTTGGTATAATTCTCCTTGGTTGCTCAACATTTTACTATTAGAACCATCTAAAGTAATATGGCTGCCAGAATTCTTCTGTGATGTTTGAGAAGTCAACTCATCCAGCTCATCTGTGATGTCTACGTCTTCATCGTCAGATAACTTCTCAATTTTTATAGCGTTCAGGTTGGGATCAGCGCGCCCCCTTAAACATGGCGCTGTCCTTTCGTCTTTATTTTTAACCTGAGGATCACTGCTGCTCTTCTGAGTTGTTGTTTCTTTCTCCACACCCCACTTTACCTTAATAAGAATCAAAATAACACACACATAATATTAAGATTTGAAGTTTAATCACCTTACAGAAAAAAGAAAATATTTTTTAAACTAAGTACATGTTAACAGACAACATACCTTCACTTGCTTTTGAAAAAAATCTTATAAACTTTAAAAAACAAACAAACAAAAAAACTTGCAAGTAAAATAAACATCACACACCAAAGTCTATATGTTAGACCCAATTAGCTGGACCCAAAGTCTACACATCTCAGTGAACTTCGACACAGAACAGCCATTCTGAAGCTATGGAGCTTCACACTGGATTTTACCCTTTCACTACTGAATATATTTTTATGTACTTATCCACCACCAAAAATGAAGAATCCTTGACAGAACTGTGGTGTTTTAGTTTTCCGGAAACGCAGTTAGCTTTATATCCTCTTTCATATTCCATGTCCATCACTGCAGGCAGTCTGTCTCCATCCCCTAACATGTAGTCTTTCTTGTGCTCTTTTCTACATGCTATATGTACCCACACGACTAGACTGGCTATATGAGAGAGAACACCCTCTTTCTGAGAGAATGTGGTCTTACTTAATTTATATATATATATATTACACACACACATACATTATATATATATGTCTATCCATTTTTCTATGAATTTTGTAACTTCATTTTTCCTTAACATTGATATCCATCCATCTATCTATTAATCTATCTATCTCAAAGTTTCATTATCCAGTCTTCTGGTGATGAACAATTAGGCTAATTCCAATTTTTTGCTATATTGAATAAAGCACAACTAGTAGAACACATTATTTACATTAGAAAAAAGATCTCATTTAAGATACTTCTAAATTTTATACATTATGCTTCTAGAGCTTAAATGAATACAGTCAGAAATTCTAAGTATCAATACTACATAACTGGTCTGGAGAGCTGGCTCAGTAGTTAAAGAGAACTGGTTGCTTTTCCAGAGGACAGAATCATTTTCTATAACCCACATCGAGACTCACAGCCACCTGTAACTCCAATTAAGGATTCAATGCCCAACCTCTTCTAGACTCTGAGAGCACTGCATACACTGTGGTGAACAGAGATACGTGTAGGCAAAACACTCACATATATAAAATAAAAATGAACTATCCTAACTCAAAAAATGTACACAGCCAAATACAGAACAAATTATTTGAAAAATTAAGGAACCTGACCATAAATACATCTTTCTGAACAAGATTATTAAGTTTTTCAGACAGTTCTTTATAACAACAATAAAACCCCCTTTGTTCATAAACAGACTTCATAATTACATTAGTTAGCATCTATATCTTCTAAATTCCAAAATTTCCACAGGTTTCTTTCACAGTGCAAATATTTATAAAAGAATAGATATTTTCCAGAGAAAGCATGAAGGCTGCTCACTATTCCTCTCAGCACTATAACACGTACATCAGCACAGGTGTGCTGCACTTCACTCGGAGCCACCTGGGTTGCAGACTGGACAAGGCTGCCCCAAAGTGTTTTTAAAAAACTTCTGGGGGAATCAGCATCCCTGACCTCAAGTTGCAGAGCAGCAGTGATAAAAAGTGCACGGTATTGGTACAGCGACAGGCAGGTAGATCAATGGAATAGAATTGAAGACCCAGAAATGAACCCACACACCTATGGTCACTTGATTTTCGACAAAGGAGCTAAAACCACCCAGTGGAAAAAAGACAGCATTTTCAACAAATGGTGCTGGTTCAACTGGTGGTCTACATGCAGAAGAATGCAAATTGATCCATTCCTATCTCCCTGTACAAAGCTCAAGTCCAAGTGGATCAAGAGAAAGTGGGGAAAAGTCTCGAACACCTGGGTACAGGGGGAAAGTTCCTGAACAGAACACCAACAGCTTATGCTCTAAGATCAAGAATCGACAAATGGGACCTCATGAAATTGCAAAGCTTCTGTAAGGCAAAGGACACTGTCAATAGGACAAAATGGCAACCAACATATTGGGAAAAGATCTTTACCAATCCTAAGTCCGATAGAGAGCTAATATCCAATATATACAAAGAACTCAAGAAGTTAGACTCCAGAAAACCAAATAACCCTATCAAAAAATGGGGAACAGAGATAAACAGAGAATTCTCAACTGAGGAAATTCGTAGGGCTGAGAAGCACCTAAAGAAATGTTCCACATTCTTAGGTATCAGGG
>CM052702.1:88907071-88918478 GCA_028551405.1 Uromys caudimaculatus
ACATGCTCCACTATGTTCATAGCAGCCATATTTATAATAGCCAGAAGCTGGAAACAACCCAGATGTCCCTCATCAGAGGAATGGATACAGAAAATGTGGTACATTTACACAATGGAATACTACTCAGCTATTAAAAACAATGACTTCATGAAATTTGCAGGCAAATGGATGGAACTTGAAAATATCATCCTGAGCGAGGTAACTCAGTCACAAAATAATGAACATGGTATGTACTCCCTGATAAGTGGATATTAGCCCAAAAGTTCGGAATACCCAAGTTTCACTTTACAGTAATCGCTGGACTGAGAGTGAGGATGGAGGAGTTGGAGAAGGGACTGAAGGAGCTGAGTCTGCAGCCCCATGGAGGGAGCAACAGTGTCAACTGGCCTAATCCCTCCTCCTCCTGGTGCTCCTGGAGGCTGGACCACCAACCAAAGAATATAAATGGAGGGACCCATGGCTCGGACCACATATGTGGCAGAGGAGGGCCTTGTTGGCCATTAGGGGGAGGAGAGGCCCTTGGGCCTGAGGGTGTTAGAGGCCCTAGTAAAGGGGAATGTCAAAGTGGGAATATGGGAGTGGGTGGGAGGGGGAATACCCTCATAGAGATGGGGGAGGGGAGAGGGGATAGGGGGTTTCCAAAGAGGAGACCTGGAAAGGGGGAAACATTGGAAATGTAAATAAAGTATCAAAAAATAAAGTTTAAAAAAACAAACAAAGAAAAAAATGTTATAGAAGTAGACAGTGGCAACAGACAGGCAGCATTGTAAGTACACTGAAAATGTTGAATCACACTTTTCAGAAATATGTATTCATATTGCATCACACTTTGAAAAATATTCAGTGGGAGGAGAAAGTGTCTGATAACTATTGTCATAACTGCCTACCTAGAGTGGTGAATCATGGAGTCTGTCTAGCCAGGCTGTGCTGGCCAGGACAAAATTGTCTTTGATTCATGACTCACTGTAAGTTAAAAGAGACATTGCCTTTTTCAAATCGTGTTAGTATGGATTTTACTTTTCCGTTCTTACAGGAAAAAAATAGAAATAATTTGTGTTTCCCTTACTCTGAATTAAACACTGCCTTGTCTTCTAAAAAACAAAACAAAAACAAAAACAAACAAAACAAACAAACAAATAAAAAGCTAGTGGGTCAGACAGAGGGCTTACTGGGTAAGCCAAGCTTGACAACATGAGTTCAGTCTCCAGGATCCGCATGGCAGAGGAAGAGAGCCTCCGCCCACAGCCCTCCCACCTCCACACCCCTGCCACGGCACATATGCATGCTCACATACACAGAAAATAACATAATTAAATTGTTAAGGACTCAAAACACTTATATATTTTGAGTATTTACTATGTTAACTATAGAAACTCTTAGCAATAAGACGACTTAGCTGGAGGAGATGACTCATGACTATAATCTCAGCACTCAGGAGGAGTGTAGTATTGCTCTAGGCTAGTACTTAGCTGGAGGAGATGACTCAGGACTATAATCTCAGCACTCAGGAGGAGTGTAGTATTGCTCTAGGCTAGTACTTAGCTGGAGGAGATGACTCAGGACTATAATCTCAGCACTCAGGAGGAGTGTAGTATTGCTCTAGGCTAGACTAGGCTGTGTATTAAGATCCCATCTCAACAACAACAATATGAAAAACAAAACAATCTAGACTATACTTACAGTTTGCATTGAATATTTATCCTTTCTGACTTGCCTAAATTTCATTATTATCTAGGATATTTGTACTCTGCTTACCTTATTTTTAAAGTACTGTCTGGCATAACTCTTCACTTGTAAAACCGTGCGACTTTCAACTAGTGTTGCGATTTTGGTCCACCTTCGGCCAAATTTAGCCTGGTATCAAAATGGAAACAAATTAGCTTTGTAGTACCTTACTTAGTAATATTTCAAGCAGTGCCACATTAAGGAAAACAACTAAAAGAAGATTCATCTTTATTTCTAAAGCACAAAATGAAACCTGATCTATTAGATTATGAGTTTAAAATCAAAGCCCACATTTCTTTGACTCTAGAATTCTGGAAACTTACAAAAGTCCAAAAGTGAGGTAAGTTATACTATATCTATCTATCTATCTATCTATCTATCTATCTATCTATCTATCTAGTGTGTATGTGCGTATTTACAGAATCAGCTGGACACACTCTGCACTAATTGCAACTTTTAAACTCAAGAGTTTGTATTCCACAATACCTATTAAGTGTCCTGAAGCAAACACACTACACTGGGTTTAAAGTGCAATGACTTTTACATTCAATCACAGATGAAGTATAACCATTGCCTCCATTCTGGGGCCAAAGGCTGTGCCACACCCTGGGCAGCTCTATGGGGATTTGAAGTACAAAAAAGAAAATGTACAATTCTAGATATACAATGGACATTTAGACACCAAGTCTAAACCGTATTTAGTATATAAATCTTCAACAAAAGGTATTTCCAACAGGAGATAACACTGTCCCCATTTTAGAATTCTTAAAACCACAAAACACAAAACTAAATACAACCCAGGACCAAGTATCCATGCCCTGTGGTAGTAAAATATCTTTAAAGATATGACCCAAATGATAAAGCTTCATTTATACACTTATTTCTGTTATTCAGATAAGTGCTTTACTAAAACTCAAAGTATTTCTGGGAAAACTACTATAAATTATTTAAGAGTAACACTTAGCTAGTATTAACTAACTGAAGAATCAGTTCTTTTTACTGGAGTGAAGGCCAATGATTTGGGATCATGAGACATATTTAGAGACAACAGGGATCTGGATATAGTCAGATCCTTTGTGATGCTGTGGGCTTGAACATTCAGAAAATTAAAGGTGACACTAGGAAGAGGAGCACAGGAAATAGTCACCAGTTTCAAACTGCAGTACAGATACAGCCCCATGCTAAAGAAACAGACAGAATGAAACCTTCCTTCGCCATCAGCACTAAGTCATTCCCTCCTTCCACACCTGAGAGAAGCCCAGAGTCTGTAAGAAAGCTATTATCAATGGGTAAAAGTGAGCAACACAACCAATAATTGCCCAATAAATCAAAGGGTTTTTATTCTGTGGGAAAATTTTCTGTTTAAAATACCTTCTGTGTACAAATTTCTATGTATCTATATAAATAAATTCTCATCTGCTTATATATGAATAAAACATCCCTAGAAAGACATACACAAAGAAGAGAAAACTGATTACCTCAGTCAGAGGGAGACTTATTACCCAGTAACTTTAGGTAAGAGTTCTGAACATACAAATGTGGTCCCCATAACTATCACTAATGCCAACAATAAAAACAAAAGAATACTCTTAGGCTCACAAACCAATTGCAAATATGAGTATATGCATATTTAGTCTTTGATAAGGGGCAAGTCTTGAAGCTATCCACCCATCCATCCTGAACAAACTACTATTAATTAGATTGTCATACAACAGAATAAAAACAGCATTAACTATCATCAGCATAGGAAAAGAAACTCAGAAGTTTAAAAAACCTCCAGATAGTGCACGTATTTGTATTAAAACATAGCTCTCATGCTACTGACTAAAAAAATACATATTTTACTTCGCATAATTTCTGTTAATAATTCAATTTTATTCAAAAACCTTCCATAAATATTATATACTACCTAAGTAATACATATATAATCTCAAAATCAGTTTAGACTAATTCTGAGTTACATGTAACCTAAAAGAAAATATACAATCTACTTTTGATAGTTTAAAAGTTAATGGTTATTTTATTAAATATTTTCCATGTTATGAAGTATTTTCAAGATTTGAACCACACATATACTTTTTATGCTTCTTAACTTCCGTACTTTGAAAGAGATTTCACTAAAGCATACCAAAAAATGTTTCTGGTCTTCAAAGATGTGTGTGAAAAGTATGGATTATGCATAATGACAATTAGCTAAATGAAAAAGGAAGAAATCAGTTCCTATTCCAAACATACAAGGGTTTTTATTTGCTTCTAGAATAATTTTACCATAAGTTAAAAATTTCTTTATTTACCAGTCCTTGTTCAAACAATTCTTTCTCTTCTATAGTCCACTTTACTGAATAACTGGATGGTTTTGCAGGAGAATGTACCCTGAAGGAAAAGAGGAATTGCAAAAAAAAGAAAAAAAAATTGAAATGGAACATTCCACATTTATGCAGCTAAAGGTTATAGACAGTGGTTCCCGGTCCTCCCAGGGCTGTGATCCTCATGCTGTGGTGACCCTCGACAATAAAATCATTTCACTGCTATGTCATGACTGTAACTTTACTCCTGTCATGAATCATAATGTAAATACCTGTTTTCCGATGGTCTTAGGCAGCCCCTGTGAAAGGGGATTGGGAACTGCTGTTCTACCCAGTCACAGGCTAAAACCAAGACTTCCTAGTCTTACAGGAAGAGGAGAGGAAGGAGGCGGCTGAAGCAGCTGGTGTCCAGACAGTAAGGTTTACCCCGTTCCTTAACTCTACCAGAATGACAGGAGCCCAAACAATACAATCCTTGAGTCTGGGTGAACACAACACTAAAAGACATCAAAGGAAGTCAGTCTGATAGCAAGCAGATCTCTCCAGACTGGTAAACACCAGGCAGTAACATATTCCCCAAATCTAAGAGTTTAAATCATAAAACAATGGCATCTCATTTACTGCTTTTAAATTGTGTATCACAAGAAATTAAAACATACTAAGGAAGCTCTCCAATTTCATGAAGCTGTCCCATCTTCTAACTTCACTTTGTTATTTAGCAAAATATAAAAGCAGAGTTTGTTTCATGTTCAAGCCTGCATTTATAAATGAATAATGACCATAGTTTTTCCAATTAAAAAAGGGCATTTGGAAACATTTAATTTTTCTAGAAAGTTTTTAGACAGGGTGTTGCTATGTAGCCCTAGTTGGCCTGGGACTCTGTGTAGAGCAAGATGGCCTTGAACTTGTGGAAATACTGATTCTGCCTTCCAACTATGGGACTACAGGCATGCCTGGCCCAATTTTCCTAGGTAATATTTACAAGTTACAGATCCAAATAAAACTGTACATGACACATTTAAAATTATCAAATAGAACATAAATCAACTCAACTCATAATATATTCCACAGCAGCTTCTAAAGATTTCCCCATAAATCTTTAGGAAACTATCTTTCTTTACCATGTGATGAACTGCCAATAAGACGTTTTTTAAAAGCCTGGCAAATAAAAGATGGCATAAAATTATGTATTCTAACATCTGTGCCAAAGCCATCTTAAAAACTATCCTCTTTTGAATCAAGAGGGCTTTTCCACTGACCATACCTATTTTTAAAATTTTTCTTATAATTTTCAATTGAACTAAAAAGGGGTTGGAGGGCTCAGTAGTTACAGTATTCAGTTGCCAGCACTCATACCACGCTGCCACAACTGCCTGTAACTCCAGTTCCAATGGACTGGACCCCTCTGGTCTCCATGGGTACCTGCACTCACACATGCATAACCATAGAGATACAAGGGTACACACATAATTAAAATAAAGTTTTATTTTTTAAAAAAAAAAGTTTTTAAAAAATATAGAAACATACATGATTTTTGCTGTTTTCTGCAGGCTGCACATGAAAAAAGAAAACAGGAAACTTGTGAAGTTGTTTCTAAAACTGCAATTCAAAACTTTTAATAGTATTATAAACTGATTTTACCTGTTTGTGTATTTTTTATCATCCTCTTTTGGATTAACCCAGAATTTTCCTGGAAGTGATTTATTAGATAAATAATACCTGTGCATTATTAAGGAAACTTAAACAATATTAAAGACATATAATTCTTATGTGATATCAAGTAGAGAGACTGGCGAAAGACATTCAAATGTAATCAAAACCTATTCTGCTAAAAGCCTCCCAGGGCTGCAGGGTGTGCCTTACATGGTGCCTGATAACACAGCAAACACACAACACAATGCCTGCACAGTACGCACCACAGCAACGCTGGCTTCCCTTCTCTTCCCTACCACAAGCGGCTAAGAAAGAATAGCCTCAATCCTTTTCTTCTCTAAAATATGAATAGTAAAATAGATGAGTTTGTTGAGTAGAGTAATTTGGGAACTACTGTTTCTGTCTATTTAAAGGTCACAGAAAGGAACTCAGGATTTTTCTACACATTAAGACAAGTAACATCAAATTTACCAAGAAACTCCCTTCAGTGCTGCTGGAAGTAGCCTGATACAAAGCTTTTCCTCTAAGTCTGAACTATTCTTCATTTAACAAATATCAGCTACATGTCATACGTTAAGCTACGTACTTAGTCTACCTGTTTCTACATTTGGAAGTGAACAAGCGACTACCTGTTCAATAACCTGGAATTGCACTGTTCAATATGGTAGCTACTAGTCACGTGTGTGGATCAAGCATTTGGAACATAACTAGCATTAACTGAGATTTAGTGCTAAAATAAAATGTATTGTGGATTCCAAAGACTAAGTATGAAACACTGATGTTTTCATTTGGGGCTGGGAAGACGGCTCAGTCAGTGCTTGCTGTACAATCATGAGAATCTAAATTAGGATTCCTAGGCTCCACGTCCAGAGCTGGGTGCAGTAGTTTGTGCACATACAACCCTAGCACTAGGCGGCAGACACAGGTGGCTCCCAAGAGCACCTGACTCCTGCTAGCCTAACCAAAGCAGTGACCTTCCCATTCCTAAGAACCCTCACCTCAAAAAATAATGTGGATAGTGAAATAAAGGAAATACCCAGAGTCAACCTCTGACTTTGCATACACATGCACAAACATGCCCCTGAACACACACACATCACACATTAAAAAAAACAACAAAAAACCCGTTTTCATATAAACTAATATTTTAAGTAAGATATACTATAAAAAAGTATATGTTATAAAAATTCATTTATTTTATTTTAAATGAGGGTACTAGAAAATTGGCGATACGTGCCTCTCATTTAAATGAATAATCTAAGCAATAACTGTAATATGTGGAGAGAGTAAGGGGCTAACCAATGGCAATTAAAAATACGAAAAAAAAATTCAAATTAACAGAAGCAGTTGTGAATACATAACAGATATTCTGGATTAGATAGTGAACAGAGTTGGTTGGAGAGATGGTTCAGTGGTTAAGAGCATTAACTGCTATTCCAGAAGGCCTATGTTTGATTCCAGAAACCACATGGCAGCTCTCAACTGAGACCTGACAACCTCTTATGGTCTCCACAGGTACCAGAAACTAGAGATTCAGACATACATGCAAACAAAAACACACATAAGCAATAACAACAGCATCAACAATGACAATAGCAGCAGCAATAGTGGACAGAAATTCATAACATTAATATGGGAAAGATAAAAATAAGCCAGTATTTGTTAGTAATCAATCTTTAAAAGCCAGAAAAATCAGAAATTTTGAGCTTCTCATATATAAGATACACAGAAGTTAAACTGAAGCAGGATAAGCAGTTAGTTGCTGAGCCACAGATAAGGACCTACAAACTCTAGGGGAAAATCAGTCTATTTTGTTTTTCATTAAAGTTCTTCTCATATAACATTTGTAAACTGCACAGTGTAATGTGAAAATCTCCACATGTTCTTGAGCCTTGTACAAATAAGTATCTCTCAGTTTTAGCTTATATTGTTGTGAAAATGGAGGCTTGGGATTAAGATTTTGACTTAAATATTCTACCATTCTAAGCATTATACACATTCTGCAAGCAGAATTGGCTAACAACAAAAACTCAAAAATATTAACGTCAGTCTCAGATTTACTGGTAAAGCATGCTACTTTTTGCATAGATAAGAGACATGGAATTACACAATCAACACCTGTGGCCAAACAATCCTCATCTAATGACTACAGTGGCCTCTTCTGTGACATTAGCCCTGTAACCTTTACTCTTCTCATAGTCGATGAAGGATACTCTTCTTCCAACAGCATTTTCTCAATGACAGCTCTGTTCTCGTCACTGATGGTGCTATCCAGAGTCCAAGGCTATTTAAAAACAAAAGAATGGCATGTAACTCTCTCTATATATTTTATTACTTAAAAAGCTATCTTATTTCGTTGAGTGAAAGACATGATACAATAACAGCTACAACTCACTAGATGAATATACAGATACATTTTGATTTTCACAATCACCCTGAGACAGGCATAAATCGTCCACAAAGGCACCTCAAGCACTGGTGGCATGTTAAATGGAAGAAAAGAAACCTCACAGTAAAGCCTGTTGGATTCCCAGGCTCATGCCCCTTACCTGTAAGCAGTAACAATGGCCACTGTGCACAAAAGAACTCCTAGGCTTCAGGCATTTTGCTAAACACTTAACCTGTTTCCAAAACTCAAGTCTGTTTTTCTTCAGCCACAGCCTGAGTAAATAATCATACTCATTTCAATTCTCAAAGTTATGTAATTTTCAACTCCAATCTCTTTAAGTTGCATGCTATTATAGTCACTACCTACACAATACCTTTGAATATCTAATTGGCTTCTCAAATGAAACATGCAAAACAATTCAGTATCTCTACCTGCCTTTCTAACTTTGCAAAGAGCACGGTCAACCACCACTTACCATTTAAACAGCCAGGAATCACTACGGATTCTTTCCTTTCTCTTCCATCCCCAAATGCAATCTACTAAATAGCTAGCTCTACCTTCAAAGTGTAATTCAAACCATTTATACCTCTTCTGGAACAAATAGGACTAAGCCACTATTTAAAACCTTGCGTGGATTATAAACGGGTCCTAAGCAGTCCCTCCGTTTCTACTTTGCTTCTCTCTAGTCCTTTCTTTACCACAGTGCCCAAGCACATCTGACCAACACGAACCCACTAGTCTGTCCTGGAAGCTCTATGTTTCAATGTCTTGGTCACTTCCAAAATTTAACCTTGCCAGCATGAGCCAGTGCTTTTGCACTCACTATTTCTTCTGCTTAGCATGTTAATTTCTGTAATTCATGTATCTATTCATTTCTCCATTTTCCATTCATTTTTCAAGTTAAATGTCACTTCCTCAGTGTCCTTTATTGACTTTTCCTTAAGAATTCCCCCAACCTAGTAACCTCAGTCGACAATCTACAAATGGTTTGTCTGCCTAGGTATTGCCCAATTGTGTTTTGTCTATGAATTCCATGAGAGCAGAGCCACGTCTGTCTTGATGGCATTTGCGCTTTAACCTGCTCTACTGTCTGGCCTGGTGAGTATGCAGTTACTGCTAAATGAAGACATGAATTCTGTGATATCCATCTTTCATTTGAAAAAATCAAAGTTGACAAATGTGAGAATCAAGCTGGATCTAAATTTATTTCTTAAGAGATCACTTTTTCATAGTTGAAAAAAAAAAAAAAAGGTTCCTCTATTTTTAAAGGAAGTGTTTCCATATACTTCCTCTGTGGTTTTGGAGAATTAGGCCTTAGGAAAAAAGGAAAACGAGGCGCCCTGGGCAACTCCCTGCGGTGTTATGTCACCTGACTCAGCATACTTACAAGACAGCCATTCTCCCTTCTCCATGTTGAATCAAGATAGTGATCTTGAAAAACTGATGCTGTATTTTCATCATTTCTGTAATAAATACAAAAAATAGAAAAATGACATTGCATCCATTTTTGGCTACAGATCACATAAGGACAGAGGTTGGCCTTCTCTCCTTAATAAAGATTTGAACACAACAATACCTGCTCTGCCCTGTCAGCCTATGAGTGGAGAACTATAATGCAGCACAACAGCCACGCCCACACACAAACACTACAGTTAAATCTTTTAGAACAATGAGCTACATCTGGCAAGAGTGCAAGAGGTGGGGCTACTATCATTTCAAGTTCACTGAAGAAATGTTTTCATGTGGTCTACCATAGTGAGGATTTGCCACATTCACACTTGATATATGTATCGGAAAACCTACCTGAATCTCCTTAAGGACCACAAGTTACATGGCTAAGCTTAAAATAACCTTTGTCTCAAACCTGTCAGGTTCCACAGTTTCCTTTCTCAGCCCTTGTAGCATCAATCTCCCTGGTGGTCCCAGCCACAAATCGTTCTTCACAGTCCAATTCAATCTGCACCTTTTCTTTCACTGCCCCCACTCTGCACTAATGGCCTAGAGTTTCACCCCTTAAGAGCTTTACTAGGTCTGTGCAGGAGAAAAAGCTAGAAGCCAGCTTCTCATCTTCCTTCACCCTTGATTATTTACCTCCATCAAACGCAGACATAAAGTTTATTGTCTGTTCTACCCAACAAGAATTAATAGTTTTATGACAGCAGGGACTTCATTTTCACAACTGCTATATATACCCAGGGGATGACACAGAATGTAATCAACAGTTGAGTGAATGAGTAAACAAGCAAGTGGGTAATGGACAGAGGTCTGTAGTAAAGAATGAAGACTTTATCACAAAACTACCCAGCATGGTGGTACTTAATTGTAGTACCAGAACTTAGGAGGTAGAGGCAGGAGGATCAGGAGTCCAATACACAACAAGTTCCAGGCCAGCCTTATCAAAGCCTATTGGAAACAGAAGGTAATAACAATCAGATTTGGATGTAGAGAAAATCATTATAAAAATACTAGAGAAACACAGCAATAATTTGTATCTACAGAAAAGGCAGTATGAGCAAGAAGAGTGTTGTCTTAAAGGGTACTTAAAAAGTGACCAGATGGGGGAGTAAAAGATGGCAGAAGGAAAGAGGGAGCTCAGGTCTGTGTCTGGAGACTGCACAGATGCTGCCATCATGTACTGAACTAGGGACAGCTCACAGACAGAGCTGAAAGAGGGAAACTGATACAGAGATGGTGAGGTACTTGTGAGACACAGAAGTGCTGGTAGGTTCTAGGTAGAGTCCTGACCAGAAGCTCAGACACAGGTCAGTGAAGGATTAGGGAAATAAAAACAAATATCAGGTTGTACTTGAGGAACTGTATGTTTATGCATCAGAATGGCAGGGTAGCAAAACATCAACTTGACAGAAATTAAGTCATGAGAGATGCCAGACTTGGAGATGTCACTAGGAATGGCCACTGAGCACAACTCTTATGGCAAAACACCTTTCCTCAACTAGGGTTCAAAAGCACTCAGAAAAAGAAGATGAGAAGAAATAATAGTTGAAAGAAAACCAAATTGCAGTGTTTTATTTTGGTATCTGGCATTCAGTAAATGCTTTTAGTAAATCGGTATGTTTCAAACTAATCTTCAAGTGTTCCTTAAATGCTATTGTCCTCTGTAATACCATAGCTCAAGGGGCACCAGTCACACTAAATTCAACATGATTTGAACTCCAGCATTACAGGGCATCATTCCACAAGTAATGTCAATGACTCCGTAAGCACTGGCTGACATGAGGAACCTTCATAATCCTGCTTGCATGATTCATGGAAAGAGAGAAAGAGAGAGAGAGAGAGAGAGAGAGAGAGAGAGAGAGAGAGAGAGAGAGAGAGA
>CM052702.1:88918578-88931626 GCA_028551405.1 Uromys caudimaculatus
TCTCAGAGCATCCAGAGTGAATATGAACCTGAACTGGGCCATGTAAGGAGAATGCAACCAAGAGAGGCAGCCAAGGGACTGCCCAATCTAGTAAAGGATAGACCAAAACAGCCAGAAAGCCAAAATGGCTGGATTATATAGAGAAAGGCAGCTGTGGGAAGCCCAACTTCTGGGCTCAAGAAAATAGGGTAGGAGGCAGGGTATGCCAGCCCTACCTGCAACAGGCAAGGGCTGAGGCATGCTGGAAGAACCTGAAGGCCAGGTCCACTCCAATATGTTAATGGCACCTCAGGTAGTTATTTGTCTCTGCTTTGAGACCTAACATATAAGGTTAACATTACAACATGCAGCCAGTAGATCCAAGTGTCAAGAAAATGATTCAACAAAAAAGGACGAAAAACTAAACACAACCTTAAAAGTTAAGATGAACCCTTGAAAGAGGCACAGAGCCAATGCTTTCAGGTAATGCTCACTGAACCCCAGGTGAATCCCTTCCTTTATAACTCCAAACTGTCTTTGCCCACTTAGCTCAGTATTTCTCAAAAATCACAAACTCATGAACACTTGTTCAAGAATGAAAAATTACACCAGTGTAAAGATTTATTGCTATCTCAGGCTATCTGCATAACTTCTGAACTTCTCTGCCTAAGAACTTTAGAGAAAATAATTATATGAACTTAACTATCCCTCATTTTTATCACATTTTAAGAGCTCACTGGCTATTTTAAAATGCTCCTTATTTTGGTGCCTCATAGAGGAGGACTGATAGTCTACAATATATAGGACAAAAATGGACCAGTATTAGTAACAGCATGTAGTTCAACAGAGTTCTAACAAAGTCGCTGACAAGTTACAGGTAATGTACCTGGCTGTATTTACAACTCAGGTCTTCTGACTTCTACATGAAGTCCTATTCTGGCCACCGTTACTTAAAAGGAGGGACACTGCTTACTCCTAAAGCAACGTGCCAAAGCAGGTTCAGTTTAAAAATCACACTGCCCGTCCATCCTGCAAGCACAGGATTTAACAACATCCCTCACTGGGTCTTCACTACGTTATCCCTAACACAGCAAAGAACACATCTACCGAGCATTTCACATATGCTAAAACATCTTTCACAATTATTTCATTAGACAGACATGCGATTCTCGGTTTCCAAGCAAGCGGAGCCTTGTTTGGAAATGCCTCAAACGCCTTGACCACGGTCAGAGTGACAGTAAACAGGAAGAACAAATGCAGAAGGCAAACATGAACTGTCCAACTCTAAAATCTGGATCCTTTAAGATAAGCTGCCTTTCCACAAGTTTTCAACAACTTGCCCTGAGAAGGAGGAATCAAACGACTGGACTAAGGTCGCTTGCAGGCGCAGGACCAAGTGTCTATGAAGTCAGGTCCTGTAGACTAGACGACAATGTTCAAGTTGCTGTGAGGAGCTTGAGACAAAAGGGAATGCAGGAAGGAATCCGAACTGAAACTCGTTCACTGCCGCCCAGGAAGTAGAGATAAACAATCCAACCTGGGGCACTGGGTCCACGCCCAGACTCGTGGACCCGGCCGACTTCCGGCTAGGAGCAGCCCGGGTCCCGACGCCGTCCACAAGGACCCTCGGCCAACCGCATCCTCCGGCCCTTGCCTAGCACAGCCCGGCCCGCAGGACCCCGCTCCGCGCCTCACCCCGGCTGTGCAGCCACCGCCACATCTCCTTCCACATCCACATCCGCCTCCTCCGCCTCCATGACTGCACAAGACGCAGGCGTACTCGCTAGATCCCGCGAGATGCGGCGGGGCGGGTGTGGGTGCGGGACCGGAGGCGGGGGCGGGACCGGAGGCGGGGTCTGTGGTGTGGCGCACTTCCGGGGAAAGGTCTTGGCTTGAAAGTCTAGACTGCGTGAACGCTGCTTCCCCAACGACCGTTTGGGTTATCTCACTTCTCCCACATATTACGTGGGATTACTCACAGCAGTTATCTTTCCATTCAGACCTGCTCTGTGAACTGTGCATGTGGCAGCCATTGCCTCGTTCAGTTTCTCTCTCTCTCTCTCTCTCTCTCTCACACACACACACACACACACACACACACACACACACGCACACATGCCTACCCGCCCCGTCCACCACAGTGAATTTAGAATGACCCAGTGGAATGGGTGCAGGTTTCACGGATTTTATGTTACGGATAAGGAAATAGGCTCAGAAAACTGATGTGATTGTTCAAACATAGAGCTAGGTAGACCGGCCTTTTAAACTCTGCCCTGAGTGTTCACCATATACATACAAATCATTGCTGGGAATCTGTGAAGCTAAGAACGTAATGGTTTTCCTAGAAATTAGATACATTCTCTGCATTTCTCTGCCCTCAGATCTGTCATTCCTATAGCTAGAATCCTTGGCTCACTGTCTTCTCTATCGGACTGTGACTTCTTTAAGAACAAAGCCTGTCTGGTAGACCCTTCCAGCGTTCAGTACAGTGTTTCACACATAGTAGGAGCTCAGTAAATGTTGGATAGGTAGTGTGTTGGGAACAAGCAAAAGAACTTGTTTTAAGTACTGCCATTTCGTTTTCATACTGCGTTTAATCATAGGGTTCAAGGTCCCAGGCCCTAGGGGAGCTGAGGGACTTTCCAATACCTGAACAGCTTCCGTTGTAAGGAGACAGTTATTTGAGTGCAGCCATCTCAGAGACAACTTATAAGGAGACAATTGTCTGAGTCCAGCCATCTCAGGAACACTCTCCACCTTGCTACAGGATCAAAGCTAAGTTCCTGTTCTCAGGCCCAGGAACCAGCTCCTATCCTGATTGGTGGAAACTCCCTTGCTCAACCCTTTATGTCAAACTATAATTGGACAAAGCTGGAGCCCACCCTGCTTGCTCTCCCTTGCTTTATGGTCTCATCCATTAAATTTGCTATATAACTTCCCTTCAATGTCATCTTCCGGGTCTGTCCTATGTTCTATGATCGATCAGTAATAGCTTGAATACAATACATTTTTGTCATCCACATTGATTTGGTGTTTGAGTTATGTTGGATCTAAGCGGGCCCCATAACAAGTGAATGAATCAATAAAATGAGCTTACTTGACACCTCAGCCTGAGAGTGTGATGGCAAGAGATGCAGAAGAAATTTGTAAAATGAGAGCCCAGTGCTCTGGGACTGAATAGTGTGAGTTTTACACCTGGAACCACGGTGTGTGTGTGTGTGTGTGTGTGTGTGTGTGTGTGTGTGTGTGTGTGTTTTCGTGTATCAGAGGACTCATCTAGTGATCAGTGCTAACAGACCTGACAGAGAATAGGCACTTAAAGGCGCCTGTTGGATTTGATTGGGAAACGCAAAATAGAGACACCAGCCTCTAACCAAAGTTAAAAAGAGCCAGGAAAAACTACCAGAGGGAATACTATAACACCCATTACTCAGACAGGGCCAGGGATGGTGCCTGTTTGCACTGCATGTGTGAGGAGCTGAGGAAACCTTGAGCGAATATCTTAGGACTGATTGGAATCCCAGGTGAGTCTGTATTGTTGAGATGTGTTCAGCCATATTAAACACCCAAAGACTCAGTCTCGGGAGACAGCCATCTCTGTAGGGGTCAGGCTCAGAATGGCAACACCTTCCTGTGGTCCAAGTATGAGAGTTTATGAACAATAGACCACAGTGTGCAAACCTAGCAAGTGCAGTGTCTTCTTCCAGGATGTTTACAGCCCGAGACTGCTCCCTTGCCAGGACTTCCTAGAGACTATCTAACCCCTGTCCTTGTGTTATACATTACTGTGCTGAGGTTCTGTATTGTGGGCTCTGTGTTGTGGGTATAGTTGGTTCCTCTCCATCAGAGTGTGCACAGCCCACCTGACCCAGCTTTTCTGTGTATACGTCTGTTTTTTTCTTTTTCTTTTTCTTTTTCTTTTTCTTTTCTTTTCTTTTCTTTTCTTTTTTATTTTCTGTCTCTTTAATCCTTCATCACCCAGTCATGTTTCAAGGTCCACACCCATTCGGGGAATCAGCACAGACTAGAAAGTCTCATCATTCATTGGGTAGACAATATGGAAGCTATGGCCTCGGTAGTCATAACTGTGGGTAGCTAGGCCATTGCTCTGGCATTGCCTAGCAGACTTTAAATGCAAACCCTGAAAGGACTAAATTGTTTCTAGGTAATCAAACTTCATCATCACCTTCAAGTATTATGAAGAGATAAAGAAGTAAGAAGTATTCAGCCCACAGCAAGTTAAGGTTACAGTGTCTGGCATCCAATAGTTAGACATTCAAAAAAAGTAAAATATAACCCAGGGAAAAGACATTGTTTCCACTGAGATTCATCTGGTTCTAACACAGAGGTTGAAGTGGCTATGCTTAGGACTTATTCATCCAGTACTGACCTGTGAGAGTCCCTATGCTAGAACAGTAAAACAGCGATTCTAATTGTATTCTCCGTGTTTAAAAAGTTATGTAGCCACATGGAAATTATGAAAAGGATAACACTGAACCCTGGGGAATGGAAAGTATAATCCAGAGACAAAGAAAACATTTGATGAGTCTAATGGAAGAGTAGATATTCCTAAAGAAAGAATCAATAAGGCTGATCATATAACAAAATACACCATTCAAAATGAAGTGCACGAAGAGATATAAATAAATAAAAGCAGACACTGAGCTGTTTAAGGAGCAACTTCAAGCATCCCACTATACATGCAATTAGAATCTCTGGGAAGCAGGTTAGGAAAACATTTAAAAAAATGACTGAAGACATTTCATATTTTGAGGAAAATAATAAATTAATAGATTACAGTAACTCCCCAGACAATCAAATGATACTGTATTAAGGTCAATTATAATAGAATTGTTCAAAACCAGTAGACAAAGACTTCCCTTTGACAGTAAATTTCTTTTTGAGAAAGACAAAACCAAGAAAGTTACAAAACAATATGTTTAAAATATAAGGAGAAAAACAACTAGTCAATTTAAAGATATCTTTCTAGTAAACAAACCTAAAAATCAGGACTCAGAGAATTTGTTTTGTTTTGAGACAGAAAGGGCTTGCTTGCTATGTAGTACAGACTTGTCATGAACTCAAGATTTTCTGGCCTCCATTACCAGAATGCTGAGATTATAGGCATGCACCACTATTTCCAACAAAAAAAGTTTTGGAAAATTAATAAAATATGAAAGATTAAAAATATTAAACAATATACTTCAAGAAAGAAATTATTTTGTGGGACGAAGCTGGGACTATATCAAAGAACAAGTTACACAGGATACACACATAAGATGTGTGTGTGTGTGTGTGTGTGTGTGTGTGTGTGTGTGTGTGTGTGTGTTATACACATACATACAGTCTTTTGCTGAACCTGGAGCTCACCAATTCAGTGAGATTAGCTGGCCAGCAAGGTCCTGTCTCTGCTTCCCCAGAGCTAGGAACATCCCACCAAACTCCACTTTTTTACCTGGGTGCTGGGGATCTGAACTCAGGTCCTCACACTGAGCAGCGGATGCTTTACTGCCTGAGTTATCTCTCTATTCCCATATGCAAAACTTTCCCTTATTATTTAAATCTAAGATTATTGACTGTTAAAAACTAGCCCAGGCATGGTGATACATGCCTGTCAAATCTGTGTTCTAGAGGTGGGGGCAGGAGGATCAAGGCCAGCTTGAGGTAATAATAGAAGTGATGATGATAAGGATGATAAGGATGGTTATGATGGTGGTAGTGGTGGTAATGGTGATGATGATGATAACTAATGAAGTATATGTCATAAAATATATGACATCAATGTATACAGTCTAAGAAGAAAGTTATCAACTTGACTACATCTGGAATCAACTAAAACCTAAAGCAGTTGGCCATGCCTGTGAGGGAATTTCTTGATTGGATTAATTGAGGTAGGAAGACCTCCCCTAAATCTGGGCCACCTTCTGGTGGCAGCCCACAAAGAAGGACATGGAAGAAGTAAGCTGAAGACCACTAAGTGCCTAGGAATCCTCTGGGATGCTAGCACCAGACTGGGACTGCTGAGGCACTCAGATTTTAGGTCTTTCCATCAGGAGACAGCTACGGTTGGATGACTTGAACCACAGCCTGAAGGTACTCTACCTAGCACACACACACACACACTCACACTCACACTCACACTCACGCTCATTCTTGCACTCATTCTATCAGTTCTATTCATTTAGAGAATCCTGATTAGTACCCTGCCCCCCCAGAGCTGACACTCAAGTGTTACTCAAGTCTTTCCAAGTCTCTGGCTGTGGTGTATGTTCATATTACAGTAGGAAGAGGAGATATTTTGCAATTATATGTGATTTGGTAGTTTGCCATTTGGTTTAAAATTAAATAACAAGTGGGTGATTTTTTAGCTTGAGGCACTTAAATCCAGAAATGAACAAAGAGTATATTTTGTGGAATGGAGTCTTGTCATGAGTTTGTACATCTTTTTATGTAAGCACCAGTGCCCTGTTTGTATTGTTGATTTGAAAACCTTAACAGGAGGCACCATCCTACAAACCTTTGTAGATGTTGCCAGAGAAATGTTTAGTCAATAAAGCCCCCATCTCATTTTTCACCTAGAGTACTTTTGACCCCACTAGACAGACAGTTTATTCCTGTGTTGTTTCTCTTTACTTCTAATGAATAAAAACAGATCACAATGTTTGTACTGGAAAACAAAGTATAACTGGAAAACTGTAAGTTTAATCCATAAATTTCTGGCATGTTAGTGCTTATGTTAATTAGTTTGGATTCTAAAGTGCTTTAAGAGCACAAAGTGTTATGCAAATGCTCGCTTACCATTATTTCCTTATGAATAGAACTGTCAGCTAAATGATTGCCAGAGACTTAAAAGAATTCCCATCTTCAAATCACAATAGCTAATGAGCAGAGAGGAAGCCCACTTTATCTATCCAAAGGTGACAAAGCAGATGAATGCAGACACAGACTTATGGACTACACTTGGCAAGCATTAGATATGCCTTGAGTTTTTCCAGGAAACGAAGCTGCATTTTCTTCTCTTTTCCCTCTCCAATTCCCTGAAATCACACAAGATAGCTACTGAAAGTGCTGTTTCCAATATTGGTGAGGAATGTTTGTCAAGGTCCTTCTTATATTTTAATTATAGCGGTGATACATCCATGTGACAGAGGAGAATAAAAGGAGGCAGCAGTAATAAGCTCCTAGTGTGTGCCAGGCATTTTATGTACCTTATTTCTTTATAGGCAGACAATAGTTTTCTGAGGTAGGAATTGTTTCTCTTTGCAGATGTGTTAACTGGGGCTCAGGACAGGTAAGCAATTGACCCAAAGAAAGGTAGTGCGGTTTCTTTTCATTATATCATGGAGTCTTGAGTACCAATAGCATCATTCTGACTTAAACCTT
Organism: Uromys caudimaculatus; assembly: GCA_028551405.1. Lineage (NCBI taxonomy): Eukaryota > Metazoa > Chordata > Mammalia > Rodentia > Muridae > Uromys > Uromys caudimaculatus. The sequence goes on from CM052702.1 coordinate 88,925,941, forward strand.
TTCTTCCCAGCAAACCCCAGTGATAGGCATAGCTCCAGATGAATGGGTATAGACAGGCTTGGATCACGTGCAAATTTGGAAGCCAAGAGGATTCAGTTCCATTAGGATCACAGGCCATAAGGAGGAATGGTGACCCTCAAACCAAAATGGGGCTATAATTTTAGAGACGAGGACAAAGATGCTGAACAAGCAAATCAACAAATGCCCACTGCACCTAATTCCCCCCTGTTCCTCTGTCAACACTAGCAACTGTGTTTGTGTTACATCAAGGAAGCTACTCAACCTTTATAGGTTTCAGTTTCTTTATTTCTAAAATGAAAATGATTAAATCGTTTTTAAAAAGGAGAGTGTCTTCCAGAACTAACAGTATTTGATAAGATATTCTCCTCCTAAACACTTAGTGAACAGTGTTATCAATGAAGCAGCAAGGAGTGTTGGGGTTACTTAGGTTTGGGCATAGTTGCTAATTAGTTATGTATGAACCATAATCAAAATGTTGTTCTGCCTGGACTCTGTACTCAGTACCACATTCCCAGCCTGTGTGAACTCTCGAGGGATTTAGGTTTCCTCCCTGCCTTTAAAATGGCAGCAGGCTATGATTCAGCTCTGAACAACTGCAGTCATTCTGAAGTTCTGGCTCAGAGTTGCTACTCCATTTTCAAATTTTTCTCTAAAAGAAGTCAGAAATCAAAATTAATTTGTGAAAACCAATTCAAAATTTTATAAATGATTGATTCAAATAAACACTTGTGTACACTGACTGTTGGCCCATCCCTCTCTCTCCCTCTCTCCCTCTCTCCCTCTCTCCCTCTCTCCCTCTCTCTCTCTCTCTTTCTCTCTCTCTTCTTTTTCTGATGCTATGTGTAAGGTGTCACTGTTTTCTGGTTGACATACCTGTCTGTCACACTATTGAAAGCATCATAAAGTTGGGAGGTAACCTTGTCTACTTTGACTCTTCATCATCTAGCACAAGGCCTAGTATATAGTGGCCACGTTATGAGTGTTGTTGAATTAATCAACAGGGAAGAATAAGACCAGGATTTTTAAAAAATAAAACTAAAAAAATGCATTCATTTTTATTGATTTGTGTGTGTTTGTGTGAGAGAGAGACAGAGAGACAGAGACAGAGGCAGACAGACAGACACGAATGTGCTTGTGTGTAGTGGTCAGAGGACAACTTGGGAAAGTTGGTTCTTCCCTTCCACATTGTGGGTCCTGTGGATTAAAGTGTGCTCACTAGGATGGGAAGCAATCATCTTTACACACTAAACCATCTCTCTAGTCCCCTAAAATGCATTTATAAACTACAAAAAATGAAAAATTGGTACCTTAAGATGGCCACTAGAAAAGACAGACGATAACAGTTGTTGCACAGCCATGGAGACACCAAGCACTTGTGATTTGTTGCTGAAACTTGAAATGGTAGCACTATTATGGAAACTAGCATGACATATACAATTAATATGTAATCTAGCAATTCGACTTCTGAGTATGTATATTCAAAAACTTGAAAGCAGAAATTTCAGACATTTTTACACCAATTTTCTAGAAGTATTATTCATAATATTCAAGAGATAGAAGCAATTCAAATGTCCATTAGTAAGTAGAAAAGAAAAATGTGGAATAGAATATTACTCAGTGTTATACAATAGACAATAGAATATTACTCAGTGTTATACAATAGACAATAGAATATTACTCAGTGTTATAGAATAGACAATAGAATATTGCTCAGTGTTATAGAATAGACAATTGAATATTGCTCAGTGTTATAGAATAGACAATAGAATATTACTCAGTGTTAAGGGGAACGTATGTGCAGCCAGAAAGAGCAAGAGCATTAATATCCCAAGAGGCAACCAGGAAGCAATGAGGAGGTAGAAGCAGAAGGATGAATTGGCACCCAACAGATAGCATTCTGAAGGCCAAATAGTGCCTGGAGGGCAGGGCCCCAGGTGCCCACAGACGGAACTGATGCAGTAACTTGCTCTAATACTGACTTCTCTCACCCTTTCATTCCTGTCAGCCTGCTCTACTGACATTTGAGATTGTTTCTTAAATACATTCTACTTTACAAGTTCTACTTGTACAAGTTCTACTTTAGCGTTACATTCCTGGAGAAGCCCAAGCTAACACCATGGTTAGACCTGGGTTTTGGAATTTCCAAGCAGGAGATAGTGACAGGGCATTCCAGGCAAAGGGGCAGAGAGTGAGCAGTAATGAGGTCTGAGGAGTACAAGATGTGTTTAGGGGTGGTCAGGAATCAGGAGGAGGCTGTGGGATATGAAGGGCTTGTCAAGGAAAAAACTGTTGGAAGGTTTCTCAATGGGGAACTACCTGGCAGATATACTGAGTTCAGAATATTGGAAAATGATTATCTGAAGTTCTGTTTGTTGTGTGTTTATTCTTTATCTTTGATAACCAATGATCAAAGAACTGTGCAAGAAATTTGAGTTGTATAGTCAGGGCCAAATTGAATATTTAGGCAAAAAATCAAATTTTGGAAAATGAAATTGTTTTTGTATGTATATATTATTTCCATGTGAGTAAAATTATTTGCACCTATCTCCTGGTGCCTGAAATTTTTCAAGCGAAGAAAATGAGTGAAACAGTATCTATTATTTGTGATAAAAGTTTTGAAATGGCATATATTTTCATTATTTCATTATCATGAACAGAAAGTATGTGAGTTTCGTATGTACCATTCCTTAGGTTACTATATCCTTTATCAACTAAGAATGACTCCAGGGAAGGCAGACCTTTTGGTTTGAAAGGCTACTCCAAGCCTGTTTATTAGTAAGGTTATATCTTATTAACAGCTATTGTATGTCATCAGATATCAACCTTATTGCAGCAGTAAGTTACTCTTCCTTCCTGTGCCACTAAAACTGAATAAACTCTGCCATTACATTTTGACACAGTGTCAATTGTAAGATGGGTGAGACTTCAGAAACCTGAGGAACAAGGTAGCTTAAACGGAAGCCTTTAATTTCATCCTCTCCTCTGCTTGGATCACTGGAGGCAGGGATCTACTTCATGCAACTGTAACTCTTTCTAATACTTTGTACAATTTTTGGTACAAAGCAGGTTATATGTAGTAGTGGTTTGAATGTGACTGGTCCCCCCCCAGGCACATATACTTGCATTTTTTTGTCCCCAGCTATTAAACTATTTGAGAAGGATTAGAGGGATTAGGAGGCATGGCCTTGTTGGAGGAAGTGTGTGTCACTGGTGGTGGCTGTGAGGTTTCAAAAGCCTAAGTAAAACTCAGTCTCTCTTTTTCTGTCTGCTGCTTGTGGGTCAGGATGTAGAGCTCTCAGCTTACCCAGCACCATGCCTGCCAATGTGTCACCATGCTTGCTACCATGATAATAGACTAACCCTCTGAAACTGTAAGCTAGCCCCCAATTAAATGGCTTCTTTTATAAGTTGCCTTGGTCATGGTGTCTCATCACAACAGTAGAACAGTAACTAGGGCAGAAGTATTCTAATATTTGTTGAACTAAACTGAACATGTGTCCATTTTGTATGTATTTTGACATAGCTCCTTATCCTGTCTCAGACACAGACATTTTTTCAGGGTGGCAATGTTGTCATCTAGGTCTAGAGTAAGGTAATGCCAGTAATATTTAGCACCAACAAAAGCCTCATATCATCACCAGTCTGAGGTCTTAGAGGGCAGAAGATTTTCTTCAATGCGTTCATGTGTGGTTGTCTCCATGTCACGGTTTGTTTTCAATCACATTTTAAGAAACCGCAAGAGACTTCTTTGTAAGTCACTATTTAGGTAGATGGCTCGGTAACGATATTTTAAAAGCATAGATGTTGCATTAGTTATTTGTTTGTGGATCTGTGCTTTAAAAAGTTAGCTAACTTTTCCAGCCCTTTGAAAGAATTTGAAAGGGGGAAAACGTTAGACATCGAGGAATTGTTCATATATATCTCTGTGGGTTCCACTTAGTATGGGGAAACATTGTTCAAAGTTTTCCATGCCTTTGTTTGACCTAATTTCATGCTCACTGAAACCCATTTCCATCTCAGTTACTGACACCTTGAACTTGTGATTTTCCTTTGTTAAGTAGACCAGATGACATTTGATAAGACTTTTGGCTTCTAATCTCCATGGCTCAGAAATTGCATTAGGAAGATTCCACATCATTCTTCTTACTGATCCCATTAAGCCCCTGAAAATACACTGTGACCACGACAATGTTCAGCCTTTGTCTGGACCCAGCCTAAAAGAAACCAGAGACTGGGACGACTTTGATGCCTGGGGTGCAGCATTTATGCTTTATTAGCCCAGAACAGTCCCCGGGCCTCCTCCTTCCTTAGTCCTCTTCAACTTCCCATCTGGGCCTGGGGCCAAGACTGCCAGGACCCTGGGAAGGTGGGACAGAGCCATCTAAGATGCCTCCCAAGGGACACTGTAGACACCCCCCTCCAATATTTAGCCACAGGGATTTAAAGGGTTTTTTTCTTTTTAAAAAATTTTCTGGGAGGGAGAGCGGTCTCTCTTTGTAGTTAGGGTAGACTTTGAACTCACAATTCTCTGTCTCAGTTTCCAGCCAGCTGGGATTATAAAGCTTTCCACTAACCCAGCTTCACTTTCTCTTTTGAATTTTCTGTTTCTGGCGTGTTTAAATCTCAGCATTTAGATGCTCAGTATGGGAAAGGTGATGTTTACTGGAGTGAAGAGTAAATGGTGGTAGAGTAGAAGGGACTATCGGGATTTCTGGATTTGAATTTGGTGCTAGGGTGTCTTAGGAAGCATAATAGTGTTCCTTTTATAGGGGTGAGTAGGTTCTAAGTCTCTCCAGTAGATGTCTAGAACCATGGAATTAAATATGTGTGTGTGTGTGTGTGTGTGTGTGTGTGTGTGTGTGTGTGTGTGTGTGTGTGTGTGTGTGTGTATAGAATAAAGTTTTACCTTTCCTTTCAAACCAGCTTCTCTTTATGGTTTCTCTCTGACATATCTGAACTTCCTGATTGCTACATTTGCACTTTGAGATTACTAAGTAAGATGAATTTTTTTTTGTTTACTATTTTATTATACCTTTTATTTTTTAATTAATTATTTATTTTTTGAACTTTATTTACATTTCCAATGTTTCCCCCTTTCCAGGTCTCCTTTTTGGAAACCACCTATCACCTCCCCCCCCCCCCGCCTCTATGAGGGTATTCCACACTCCCACCCACCTGCCCACCCATCCCCATATTCCCACCTTGACATTCCCCTTTACTGGGGCCTCTAACACCCTCAGGCCCAAGGGCCTCTCCTCCCCCTGATGGCCAACAAGGCCCTCCTCTGCCACATATGTGGTCCGAACCATGGGTCCATAGATGTGTATTCTTTGGTTGGTGGTCCAGCCTCCAGGAGGACCGGGAGGAGGGGAGCGTAAGGCCAGTTGACACTGTTGCTCCCTCCATGGGGCTGCAAACTCCCTCAGCTCCTTCAGTCCCTTCTCCAACTCCTCCATCTGGGACCCCACGCTCAGTTCAGCAGTTACTGTAAAGTGAAACTTGGGTATTCCGGACTTTTGGGCTAATATCCACTTATCAGTGAGTACATACCATGTTCGTTCTTTTGTGACTGAGTTACCTCACTCAGGATGATATTTTCAAGTTCCATCCATTTGCCTGCAAATTTCATTAAGTCATTGTTTTTAATAGCTGAGTAGTACTCCAC
>CM052702.1:88932126-88951622 GCA_028551405.1 Uromys caudimaculatus
AGGGCCTCCAGCAATGACTCATTAAATGAATGACTTGTGTGTAAGTTTGGGGAAATTAAACATGCTATTTTCAATACAGGCAAGAGCGACATATGAGCAAGAACATAAGGAAAACTGGAGCTTGTAGTTGACTCTGCCACTGTATGTTAAAGTTCTAACGGAGCCCAGAGGCTCCCTGTGGTGCCTGTTCCAGTGTGCCCAACAGCTGACTGGTTCCGAACCAACTGAACCAAAGAGAGAAAGATGAAAACATCAGCTCTGAATTGAGGATGTACCCTTGACCTGAGGCAAAAGTGGCTTCCCTAGGCATGAATAATCCAGTTACAGGTGAGATCATTGTGGCAAGCCGAGGACAGCCACTTGCCTCCCAAAGAAGTGGACAAATATTCTCAGGTAGCACAATGGGAAAAGAAGGTATCTTGTTCTGGCCAGTTCAGGATTGTAGGAGGTACTGCTGTAACACTTGCCTCTAGGAAAAAAAGTGTTAGGGGGCTGGAGAGATAACTCAGTGGTTAAGAACACTGACTGCTCTTCCAAAGGTCCTGAGTTCAATTCCCAGCACCGACATGGTGGCTTACAACCATCTGTAATGGGATCCAATGTCCTCTTGTGTGTCTGGAGAAGGTGACAATGTACTCATATAAATAAATAATTAAAAAAAGAAAAGTGTTAAAAGGCCAAAACTTTTACTATAGTAGAGTGTTCTGGTTACATACTACTGCTTAACAAATTATACATGTATTTATATATGTATATGCACCTTGACATGTTGTATATTTTAGCCACTATGCTTTAAGAAATTTGAATTAATTAAAATCATTATAATAGGAAGAAAATGCAATACTTTTCACCTAACAGACTCTCTATTATCCCTCTATGGCTATGGCCTATGTAGCAAAAAATGATTAAAAGCAATACAATAACCAAAATAAAACAAATTGGAAAATTTTAATTTAAAAAATACTAAGTGGCCAGGCAGTGGTGGTGCACACCTTTAATCCCAGCACTTGGGAGGCAGAGGCAGGTGGATTTCTGAGTTCAAGGCCATCCTGGTCTACAGAGTGAGTTCCAGGACAGCCAGGGCTACATAGAGAAACCTTGTCTCGAAAAACAAACAACAAACAAAAAACAAAAAACAATTACTAAATGAACAAATAAACAAAATTCAATAAATTAGACTAAAATTTTGGCTCAGCTAAATATAAAATATTTAGTTTAAATATATGCCCTTTCACAGTGCTGTACACTGGGCGGCCCTTCCTTAGGGCCTTTCCCGTGGGAGTTGTGCAGATGGCGTTTGGCTCTGGCATCTCCTGAAGATGTCTCACTCATGCTTAGCACCCAGTGGAGGAGTCTGGGATGACTGCTCTGAGTGGATGGCACCTTCTCCCACTGGTATCTCTATTTTCACATATAAAGAACTACGAGTAATCAGTCCTTCACATAGCAGCCTTGTCTGCAGCTGATTTTCCTAGAGACCGAGATGAAAGCAATAGTATTTCTTATGACTTAGCTCTGCCATTCCCAAGACACGACTCCTGTTCCATTTGGTTAGTCAAGAAAGCAACTAGTTTAGGATGAAGGAAGAGAACTATATTCCATCTCTCCATTAGAGGAAGAGACAAAGGTAACATTTTAAATTTCCTTAACAGACTTTTCATCATGGAAACATAAGAGCAGAAAAGAGCAGCTAATTGTCTTTTGAAGTTTAATGTTACACGCACATTTTGAATGTCATATGGTTCTCACGGGACTCAAGAGAGCTGTTATTATTCCCATCTTAGGTGAAGAATTTTTGCCCCCCCTCAAGCCTTGACTTGCTAGTCAGTTGATTAAAAAATTCAAGCCCATTTGTTTCTGATTCTAAAGTCTTGTTTTCTTTCTGTGAACTACAAAACTACTCACTATATATAAAATCACATAATTTTTGCTTACCGAATATAAAATTAGGATCTTTAAATGCCTATAACTAGTAAAGTTGGAAAATAGTTTTTTTCAACAACTTTACTTGTCCAGTGTATGTTCTGAACCAGTATTTAGCAAGCTGCCTATGACCTGGTCCATTCTTTATTGGTTTGATGAAATGTCCTAGCTGGAGCAATTTAGCAGAAAAGGGACTTAACTTTGCTTCCGGTTCCACAGAGACGCAGTCCATGATGATGGAGAGGACATAGCAGAAGGCAGGGAAAACATGGTGGCAAGACTAGGGGACTGCTGGTCATATTGCACACACACTCAGGAGACAGAGAGAACAGAAAGTAGAGGCAAGCCTCTAGGGACTCACCTCCCAAAGGTCCCATGGCACCAGCTGGGGACTATGGAGGACACTTGACACTCACATCACAACACCTCACTAGATGGGAGAAGCTGCTTTCGACCAAAGGTTCATCAGGGGAGCTTTCCCATTGCAGAACCAGAGCAGAGCAAGGTACCTGCCACACAGTGGGAGGATGGGACTGGTCTACTGTGTTCTCCATTGAAACTCATGCATGTCCACTAAATCCTAGAGCTGAACTCAGAGTCTGTCTGTTCACAGCATTTTGTACAGTGTTTGGCTAGCATGCACAGTTCTAGGGTCCTGTGCCCAGCACTGAAAATTAAGTAAGCATAACAAATAAAATATGTAAATTAACAAAAACTGTATATCTGTGCATCTTGACTCTGTGGCATCTATTTTCTTTTTAAAATAGCAAACATTTTATATCTTCTTTAGGAATCCTGAAATGGAGATCATGTGACCCAAATGAGGCCGAAATATGATCATAAAAGAGAAACCAGAAGAAGGTATTTAAAATAAAACACGTGTTTTAGTTAATTACAGGCTGAAGCACATCTAAATGGAATGACAGCATTAATGGTTCTCAGACGGTGTTGACACTTTAATTAAATCTTAAAAATTCTTCTACTAATTAATGCTCTTATAAAAATACAATAAAATTGTCTGGCAAAAGGCGACTGCTGTGAATGTTCCCAAATGGTCACTTTCTGCAGGTAACTAATAAAAAGGTGCTGACAACTATAAACTGCCTCTGGCCCCAGACCCTGATATGAACACACCATTGAATTATCCAGGGTTGTAGCATCCCTGTGGTTTTTTGAGAGAAAATCAAGGCTCAGATTCAGATTCAACTATTTTAGCACAGGACCTGTGCCAGACTTCACAGGGCAAATCTGGTGAAGGTGAGGAATAAGGTCTAGTACCCATAAAGTATTTCATGTATTGGAAGAGGCAGAAAAATAATAAGTTAATCATTTTTGAACCTTCAAAAAATGTTATCGTGATGTAAAACTTGAAGCAATTGGAGATCACGTCCCTGAAACTGGCCTCAGGTTCCAAAATGCCTGTCATCTGATCATATTCTCTCTCTTTACCACAACACCATTAACACAAGTTTTCAAGTCTTCCACATCTCATTCTGACTCTTTGCCAGACTGCAAAAGAAGGCCATAGAATGGGAGAAATGGCCCCCCTCACCCCCAAGCTCATCTTTCCGAAAAGCCTGTGGATGTCTCCCCGCTCCTGTAGGAGTGCAGACGGGCAGGATGGTAGGAGAACTTAATTAGAGCATCTGTTCTCCTGTCTGCTGGTGAGGAGTCTGCCATCACAGACAACTGAGCTGGGCCATCAGCAGTCTCTGGAGAGGTACCGCCCCCATAGCACTTGTGGACCACACACTGGTGTGTGAGTCACTTCCCAGGATGAGTGAAGGCTGACGCAGCTTCAGAGAGCCTCCTATTGAGCGAGCAGTTGCTCTGAAGTCTTGGAAAGAGAACAGAACGACTCTGGAAGGAAATGATCATCTCTTCATCAGCTGTGAGGCTGTTGAAGCCAGAAGAGGGCCTCACTGCTCACAAGCAACAGATTCGGGGTTCTCGGGGATCCGAGGCTCACATCCGCATCTGCTGGAGAGACGACTTCCTCGGTTTCCTCAGCAGTGCTATCCAGGGATTCCGAGATACTTATTCAGGAGTGGCATCTATTACCCACTTACTGTATACAAAATAATAACCCACACATGCCATTTTATCTCATTCTCAAAACAAGCATGATACATGTCCCCAGAACCCTTCTGGGTACCCATTACCACAGGCAGTACTGAACCTTGCATGTGCTATGTTTCTTCCTATACACATTTCCTCTGAATAATATATGTGCCTATAAATTAGGCACACAGAGACATTAGTGATATCACTAATAAGATAGACCAATTATAAGAATACTATCAATACTCTTAAAACTTATGACTTTGTAGACTATTCCACTTAATATGTTTGGGCTGTGGTCTAATGTCACCAAATAAAATTAGATCCTTGGGTAAAGGTGACTGCTGTAAGAGATAGTCTATCCTGATTTCTACTTAACTGATTCAATTTTAAACATAATTAAACAGCTTAAGAACCTGTTAAAAATCAGGGAGCAAGTAAGCAGAGAACTGGCTCCAGCCTACTTGCCTTCAGGTACCGAGACTCAGTGAATACCTGGTATCAGGCGGCTCCCTCGGTCTTCCATGAGAGCATTCCTGTCCATTTACTGAATGTAGAACCAATGGCATTTGCCTTGGTTCTACAATATGCGCACAGAATGTGATGCAAAGGGTGAGAAATGCCATCCCCAGTCCTTGACCTTCCACTATCTTATGATGGGTATTTGATATATCCTCTCAGCTTTGAAAAAGGTCCAGAGGAATAAAGTATGAAATGCATCTTTTCTCACCCATGGTAAAGCCTAGTGCATGCTATTCACCTGCTTTTCCCAAACCACACATAGGCATGGGCACAGAATGAACACATACCCAGGAATAATTCCAACTTTTGTGGAAGTAGCTTAGGATGGCACAAATAAGATTGGAATGAAAATGTAGAACTCTTAAAATGCCAGAGGCCATTATATCTGCCGGTTTCATGAATTTAGTATTATTTCACAAGCTGAATGGGTAAAGGCATTCTGTGTGTGGTGCTGAGGAAGGATATATGCCCTGTAACATGCAGGTGGTTTTCTTTTGAGGAATGACTACAGATACTGTTTACTAATCATTTATTGTATCCTAGCTTTACTTTAATCTTCTTATGTGCTAGTACACTCTATGGAGGTGTTGCAGTGGGTCACACTGAGGAACCCTGAAAGGACTTTAGGAAAGTTGTCTGAAGACTGAAATCTGCTGTTTATCATATCATCATTGTCATTGTCGCAATTCTTTATTAGTTTTTTGAAAATTTTACCAAATATTTTGGTCATACGCCCTGTCTCTTCCAACCCCTCCCAGATCCATCATTTTGGAATTTGAAGGAGAAAGGGGGTCTCCTTCTATGACTGACTGGCCTAGTACTTAACTATGAAGACCAGGTTGGCCTTAACCTTATAGTAGTCTTTTGGCCTCAGCATTCTGAGTGCTAGGATTACAAGCATGAGCCACCATGTCTCTCTTCCAAGATCATTTTTTTTTTAAAAAAATATAAGGTCTGGTATAAGAATCTGAGTTGCATGATAAAGCTTAAATGGGCATGAGCTGTTTTATAACCACCTGTAATGTTATTTTCCATAAATATGTTTTGTTTTACTTATACCTCCAGCTGTGTGGTGACAAATGTACAGGTGTTTCTTCTAGAAAACAGGCTTGAAGGTGGGGGCAGCAGCTGCCATGTATAAATTACAAAGGGAAGGAATTTGGCAGTGGGCAAAATATAGTATGAGCCCCATGGGTCTATTGAATGGAGCCACTTCCCAATCTATGTGAATGTCCGGGCTTAGCCTGAGGTGGAGGGAGCTTCAAATAGCTATGTTCATTTTGCATAGCCACATTCTTCTCTGACAATACGCTAGTTAAGTCATGTTGTGGCAGATGAGTAGTCATTCTCCGTATCAGTTAAGAAGCAAAGGATAGGTAAGCTTAAGGATCAGCCCATGTACACAAGGCCCTGAGCCAAAGTGCTGAGGGGGAGGGAGGGCTACCCAGGTGCTGGGAGTGTTTGAATACACAGGAATACCTAACAGTATTTGTATACTCACTGGCTGATTCAGTAGTTATTTACTGAGTGGCTCCTCTATGTCAGGTGACACGTTATCAAACTAATGTGCGGCTGTCATCCAGAAATTCATTGTTAGAGGTTGAAATGTGTATCTGTAATCTCTATGTGGAAGTCCTGATCCCTGGTACCTCATAATGGGACTGGATTCTAAAATAAGGCTTTTAAAGAGGTAATACAGGTAGCATGAAATAAGTCATGTGGGTCTCAGTTCTAAAATATGGTGTCATTCTAGGCAGAAGCTATGGCACAGAAGACAGGTGTTCTTACACTAGAGGAGAGAAGTCTCCAGGACTGTAAAAATAAATTCCTGCTGTTTAATTGGCAAACTTGTGGTATTTTGTCATGGCAGCTCTAGGAAATGAATGCACACTGGGAATATAAATTCACAAGCTGTAGATTCCTAGGCAACAGGGAGACCTTAAACAAGCACAAATGATTCCGGGTTGCAAGCTAGCACACAACAGGGAGAACTTAAACAAGCACAAACGATTCTGGGTTGCGATCTAGCACAGTTGCCTTTAGCTGGGCACAGGTGAGTTTGGTCATAACCCTAAACTCTTTTACATATTTTTACATATCTTTTGACTGACTTACTTTGACCTTCATATTACCCACTGACATCAGGACCTGGCTCTGACATCTGAAGGAGGTCCCTTAGTGTGCTATTTGGTTGATACTTTCCTCTCCGGTCCACCCAGGGACAATCTGTTCACCTTCAAATATTTCTCCATATTTTAAATCTACCGTTTCCCTTCCACTCAGTTTCTATTGTCTCTACAATATGGACCATTTGTTTTATTTAATTCATTATTTCCCTGAACCAATACCCTATATAGTCATATAGACGTGCATATACAGGTTGCTTCGCTTTTCTGTTAGTGTGCTTACCTTCTGCACACGAATCTCTCTCTCTCTCTCTCTCTCTCTCTCTCTCTCTCTCTCATTAGTTAGGTTGCTTGTATACTTCCAGAGCTCAACTTGTGCCTAACATAGCGTTTTTGCTCCAAATCTAGTAGAATATGGGAGTGGAAATTAGAAGTGGGCCCTAGACCCTGGGTTCTTTCTTTACTATAACCTACAAGAACAAAGAGAAAATCCAGAAAAAGTCAGGAAAAGGGATGCCTTTACAGGGCAGTGTGTAGACGGGTCCTATATACATGCACACACATGCATGAGTAACTGTGTTATCTTCAATAATGATTTCAAGCTCTGACACTAGACTACCTCCATTATACCATTCAGCCAGCAGTGTGATGACCAATTTTCCAAACAATTAACCAAATGTTTTCATTGCTCAGTCAAACAGAACAATTACAGACAAGGATGGTGAGACCGGGATGAGAAGTCTTAGAGAGCAGAGAAGGGAGCCTTTCTAAGCAAAGAACAACGGAACTTGCTTTTAAGATCGTCCTTTAAGAAAGATGAGTGGAGTTCATGAGTGTTCCAGAGAGCAAGTGACTTAGGCCACATCATGAGACTTGGGATTGTGCAGTAAAGATCAAGTGGAAATGTGTGTGTTGAGAGTAGGGGTTAGGTAGAAAATTAAAGATCACAACCAACATCTTTGTTGTTTATATTTGAAATATTCATAGAATATTTAAGGTTTGAGCATTGTTAATAATGCAAAAATAGTGGAAATGTTTAAGATATGAGAACAGATAAAGTATGATGCATTTACTCAGTATAATATTATATGATAAAATAATAGCTACATGATTAAATAAGGTTATAATAAAGATCTTGGCATAACTTAACTATGTCTTTTGAGTAATCATAAATAAAATAGCAGGATTTGGTCTGATCATATGTATTTAAAAATAAAACAAAATTATAACCTGAGGAAACAAATAGAAGGAAATAAGGTCAGTGATGGTCCTTTGGGGGATGCCCTTCTACACTGTTATAGCTTATTTGTGCTTGTCAGTTATCTACAGTGAAGATGAAAGTCTCTCACGATGGACTTTTGAAAAATCCTGCAAGGCCTGGCAGTAGTGCAGGACTGTAGTTGCAGCTACTGAGTGATTTGAATCAGAAGGGTCAGAGGTTCAGTGCATATCTGGGCTTCATGTGCATTCAAGCTGTCTGGTTTGCAGAGTGGGTTTCATGTCAGTCTGGACAACTTGGCAAGACCTTATCTCATTTTTTAAAGTAAAGAATAAAAATACTGGTGAGGTTGCATCTCAGTGGCAGGATGCTTGCCCACCGTGTATGAGGCGCCTGGTTCGATCCCTAGCACTATAAGTGATAAAGAAAGAAAATGTCCATGTCCTGTCCCCAAAATTTTTGATGTCAGTCCTTTACAGTTTATGGTTAAAAGACAATGTATATAGGAACCTTGTGTGGACAGAAGAGAAAAGACCACAATATCACTGAGAGACAAAGAAAAGATCAAGAAAGAAAACGGAAGACCCATGGCTGTAATGTTGTCTGTCCTCACCTAAGAATGACAAGCGGCATCAGTTGTTGGTCTTTCCAGTGAACTCTGGGCGCACAGGGTAGAAAAAGGACCAAGTCTTACCACAATCCAACACCACCTTCAGTCTCCTTGAAAGCTTCCCCTGACTTTTAGTCTCAAAGTGGAATGCCCTAGCAGTAAATGCCACACACATTTCAGACAACCCCCTCCAGCTGATTTGAGTTCTGTTCTGCTGTACGAGTCTGCTGAGAACAAGGTTAATTCTCCATGAGACACTTCTGCTATTCTCTGACCCTCTCTATATTAGGCTGAATGAGACCACATGTGATGTCTGCATCACTGCCTCCTCCACACAGGACACAGGCCCATACATAAGTAAACACTGTAAACATGGCACATGCCCCCACACACGAGTAGACACTGTAAACATTGATGAACAAATAAGGGAAGGGCTTAATACACATTCCTTGAGTTTTTCCCCTCCTGGTCATGGGTCCCAGTTCTGTACTAGTAATTCCTTCCTGATGTGCTCCTGAACATTCATTTGTCACCCCACACCTCATATTAAAGTGCTGAGCTCACGAATCTACACAATAGTCCTCACCCAATCCATGGGGGCCACAGCTTCCCTAGAATGAGCCATTTCAGAGGGAGATGCTCTTCCCCAGGGAAGAACACACAACTGGCTCTCCTGTGCCAGAGGGTCAGCCCCGAAACCACACATACAAGTAACACTACATGGCCTGAACAGGCTGCATTTAGGGGTGTGTGTATGCATATATAAGCATGTAATAACAGTGAAAGAAAAGGAGGCCATGGGGTTGAAGGAGAGCAGAGGGGTGTGCAGGAGCGTTCGAAGGGAGGAACAGGGAGAGATGAAATTATATCTCAAAAATAAAGAAGAGGGACGAGCCACTTTTGTGATGTAACTCAAGATCTTCATAGTCACTATCACAGTCACTGGTGTTCAAGAAGTATGTAATTTGCAGTGTTGGGGCTGGGGTGCATGGGAGCAATCCAGCAGCACCATTTCTCTTTAGACGACTGGAGACCTTACACAGCATTGTGAAAAAGACACAGCGCAGTGAGCCAGAAGCCCTGTAACGGCAAGGACTCTGTCACTCAGAGTCCTGTCCTGCATGTTCCTTATTTGTCAAATGGAGATAATTAATAGTCCATGCCTTGGAGAATTGTTGGGGACTCATCAAACGTATGCATGGAAGCAATCACCAAGTTACTTAAGTCTCTGATTTTCAGAACCCTGCCTGGAGACCTAGCTTTCTCTCCATGCCTGCCCATGCCAGATTGCTGTCAATCTAGCAAATGTTTTCATCCTTTTGCTGATCCTCAACTTCTTTTTACAGATTAAGAGTAATTACTCCCAAATGGATACATGAAAGCCTAATTTTTGCCTAACATACATCAAACCATCCGTACATATGCATCTAGGTTTTATTTATTATTCTTCATTAAACTTATTTCAAGTGAAAACACTTTGCCTAAGTATTAAATTATCTCATGGCATTGCTCTGCTGCCGTCTTCCACCAGAGGTCACTGTTTCTCTATGAAGTAGTCAGCCTAGCGTTTAAAACCAGACAGATCTTTTGGGAAGGTGATGTTTCTCCCGGGATCCTGGAAATAAGTGCATACTGAAGTACTAAGGGTTAGTGATAAGGATGGTGCCATTTCTATTTTACTTCCTGGATGAAAGTTCCAGTTAATGCCTAAATGCTAACTTTTGTGTCCTGCAGGGGCCTTTTAGGCAATTTAGCACAGTGGTCTCACAAATGAGGCCAAGTTCAATCTGGTTTCATATTCTTTTGTTGTTATTTATTTTGTCACAGACATGTTTATGACTATTGTTATTATTGGGTGAATAGGTTAACCACAAGATTACACATCAAAATACAGATTCAATTGCAATCCTCAAAGTTCTCACAATGCTAAGTCCACCAGCCCTTATAGCAGTAGCTTCTGGAACTCACTTAATCCACACCATTATCAGGAAGGCACAGACTGGTCTGCTCCCCAGTCCCCATTTAGCCCCCATACCTGCCTGAACCTCAGAACTGGAGTATGTGACCCAAATGTTCTGGTGCAAAACCTTCATGATGACGCTGGAGTTGAGAAATAAGGAGTTTACTCAAGGTCACACCATGAGTGAGATGATGTGCTCAGA
Organism: Uromys caudimaculatus; assembly: GCA_028551405.1. Taxonomy (NCBI): domain Eukaryota; kingdom Metazoa; phylum Chordata; class Mammalia; order Rodentia; family Muridae; genus Uromys; species Uromys caudimaculatus. The sequence goes on from CM052702.1 coordinate 88,942,750, forward strand.
CCAGCTCCCAGGCCTCCCAGTATGGATGGCTGTGGTCAGTTCCCACTACAACAATTTCTCAGACACAGGGGCTGGTCCTGACTCCCAGCTAGGCCTTAATCAGTACCTCCAATCCTTTCCCTCTTTTCCAGCAGGCTAGGGTTCCAAGGAGGATGAGAGAGAGGCCAGGAGAACAGATCCAGTAAGATGTGAGGTTTTGGGGGTAGAAAGGGGGGATGGAGAAAAGGGGGAAGAAACAATCTGCCCCAGGATCCTATTTTTGGTTGCTACTGTTCTCTAAATTCTAGTTTGACTTCTCAGCCTCTCAATTTCTTCGGCTTATAGATCATGAAAAATATCAGGGCCTTGATTTGCTCATCTGTAAAATGGGAGCATGATTACTTTGAAGAAGTTGTATGAAAATGGTGTTCTGTGAGTATAGCATCTGTAATTCATTCCATCATTAACTGCCTGATCAGGTGTCAGGTGCTGGGTCACATGAGTGACTAGAACCTGGCTATCCTCAAAAAGTAGCAATTATTTTGGCGGAGGCGGAACGGGCAGGCTCCATGTTTCCCTGTCAGTGCTATGCTTTTAGCATCAACTCTCCATGTGTCAATCATTGTCTTCCTAAATCAGTGATTCTGATCTTGGTGCTGCATTAAAGCATTCTGGAGGATTCAAAATAAAACAAAACAAACAAATAAAAAAACTTTTGATGTTCACAGTTTCCCAGTCCCTGGGAACTAGAATTTCAGGAAGTTAATGTAGTCTGTCTTGTTGAAAATGACTTCAAAGCACCACACAGGCTAGTGCCACTGTCCTTACCCCTGCTCTGACCTGGCCCTCATTCTCTACTTGTGAACCACTCTTCCTGTGATGGCCATACTTCCTGTGGTAGCCACACTTCCTGTGGTGGCCACACTTCCTGTGATGGTCATGCTCCTACCCTTGACTCTGGCATACAAACTAAATCCTTCTAAGCCTTGGTTTATCAGAAAACTATGTGTCTAGGGGACACAGCTGTCACCTATGCCGCATTCATTATCTTTGTTTCCTTTTTCCCTCAGTTTTCCCTTTTCTTTTCCTTCCTTTATTCAATTGCTTGATCTTTCACCATTGATTAGTTTAGGGATGAGACTCTGGCTCAACTCTGTTAAATAAGACATAAAAGGAGTCTTTTTGATCCTTAGAATCCCTAAGAACTTCATCATGAGAACAGTTGTTACCCCACTGTAACCAGCTGCGGATGAGGGTATCACAGGGCCCAACACTGGAAGGTGAGCACCATCCCACTGGTGTGTTTAGGTTCAAGTCACAAGACTGATGGGTAGAAGAGAACTAGGATCTATTGAGTGCCTGTCATGTCCCAGTCTGTTGCCCTGCTAAGGTCGAAGTCTAGCGTTGTCTGGATAGCCTTCTGAGCTCTGCGCACAATGGCAGACTCCCTTTGTCACCAGGGCTTTTCTCTTTTCCTTCTCTGACATTGTCTGGGGAGTTTAAAAAAATTCCCCCTCCCCTCCCCTCTACCTGTGGAATGTTACAGTTTTAGCTTCCTTTCTCAGATTCCTAAAGTGCCTCCCCAAGCTATTGAGGTACCTCAGTACCTTAGCCTTCAGCCAATGACCTATGCTCACCCTGGATATTCCTACCCTCTTAACCCCCGAACTATATAACCCTTGAATCACTCCAAGTGAAGTTGATCTGTTTTCCTGAAGCTGGTCCTAGTGTGTCCTTATTACTGTTCATACTCACGGGGCCTGTTTGAAACCCTGGTAGTCAACTCTGTTCCCTTCATTCTCATGGGCCTGTGGCCAACAACCCCAGAGAGAAGGAAGACCCATATCAGTCCTTATATTACATCCAGTTGGCTCTATATTAGTCTGTGTGAGTGAAGACTGCTTTGGAATTCTGAAGCAACCACCTATAGAATTAGACTCTTGGTTTTAACCTTAGCTTCAGTCTTTAAGCAAACACTCTTGGGCCATTCTCACTCAAACCACCACAGCATTCTGGTCTGGAACTCCCTTGACATAGGCCTTTCCAACTTTCTAGAGTAGAGTAGTTCTGACTGCTAGGAAGTTCTGTTTGCAAATGACATCTGCTTCCCTTGAATCTCTGCTTGCTTGTCTTACCCAAAGTTACCAGAAATAAAGCACATTTCTTTTTCTTCTGAACATGGGCACAAGCCCTTTGGGTGCATAGCCATGGAAGTCAGTTCACCAAGTCTCTTCAGGCTATTCCCACCTCAGTTTCTCAGCCAATCTGGTTTCTAGTCATACCATGATTCTGACTCCTTTTTTGATCTAGACAAAGCAAGTGGATTCGATATAAAGACAGATATGGAGCTAGAGACTACTTTAACATATTTTTAGATAGATATATGCTTGTATTAAATTATACTTTGAAAATTATAAATAAAAATTATTCTCTGTGTAGTAGTTTGAATGAGAATGGTTCCATAGACTCATGTATTTGAATATACACCCCAACCCTATTGGTGGAACCGTTCGGGAAGGATTAGGAGTTAGTTGCATGTTGTTAGAAAAGGTGTGTCACTGGTGGCAGGCTTTGATGTTTAAACAGACTAGTGACATTCATTCTCAGTGCTCTTTCTCTCTGCCTCTTACTTATGAATCAAGATGTGAGCTCTCAGCTGTTTCTGCTGCCAGGACTTTGCTTTGCTATTGGGGACTCTAATCCTCTGAAACCCAATTAAGCCCAATTAAACACTTTCTTTTCTTAATTGCATTGGTCATGGTATCTTATAACAGCAATAGAAAAGTACCTAAGATAGAAGTTGGTGCCAGGAAGAAGCCTATTGCTGTGACAGGCCTGACCATGCAGTTCTTTGGAGGAATGTGCAAGACTTTGGGACTTTGGACTAGGAAAACATTTGAATGCTGTAAGTCAAACTTGAATGGGCCGTCCAAGTAGGATCTTGGAAGATAATAATACTGAGAGCTATGTGGATTGTGGAGGTTTCAGACGGGAACCATATTAGTAAGTAGGCTAGGTAGCTTTCCTATGACATTTTGGCAAAGCATGTTGCTGCTTTCTTTCCTCGTCTTAAGAATTTTCCTGAGACTAAATTGAAAAGTAATGAACTAATTTCTCTGTTGGAGATTTGGAGGCATCTTAATACTGATTCTATCATGTAGTCATTTGTAATTTCTTTTATGCCAGTCTACAAGGAAAAAGAGCAAGTGAGATAGAAGGAAATACAAAATGAGCCTAAAGCAAAAAAGAGCATCAGGAAAGTTAATTCTGGACCCAAGGCTTGTGCTGTAAAAAGGAAATTAAGGAGAGATCTGATCTAAAATGGAATAAATGGAGGGGTGCCTTCAAGGTAAGACTGCACCCAACTAAAGTGTCCAACTTGTGAAAGGAAAAGGCCTAAGGAATTTTCTGATCCTAAAAATGCACTAGAAATCAAGGTTGCTTCAGATGTGATTCTAGAGTGCTGGAATTCACCCCAATTGGTAGTCAAATTTGACTGTGTTATCTACGTGGTTCTAGCTTTAGGATCACAAGGTTTTGCATGAATAAAGGGGTTTTAGAACCTTCCTCCACAGTTCAGGGGAGCTCCTGAGGGCAGGCACGGGTCAGGGAAGTCCCTATGTGAAGGTCCTGAGAGTCCATTTTGTAAAACTGTGAAAGTGAAACCTGGATTGTGTTGGGGACCCTAAGATGTTGGCTGTGCCAGAGCCATGAGACATTTGCCAAGGATAGCTGCACATGGGAAGTGGTACTAGCCCAATAAAGAGAAGTGTGTTTCAGTCAGGAAAAGTGAAATGGAAGACCCATTAAGCCCCCTGACATCATACATGAAGCTATAGGATTTAAAGATGGCCCTGTGGGTTTTGATTTTGCTTCAGTCTACACTAGGCCCAATTCCTCCATCTTGTAACATGCATTTTGTGTCATTGTATGTTGGGAATAAATAATTTTCTTTATAATTTTCCAGAGAGTTATAGTTAAGAGATTGCCTTGAATCTTAAAAGAGACTTGACTTTGGACTTTAAAATGATGTTGAGACTATAAAAGATTATGGAGACTTTCAAAGTTGGACGAAATGCATTTTTCATTGTGTTATGGCCGTGAGCCACTGGAGGTAGGGAGTAGAATGTAGTGGTTTGAATAAGAATCATTTCATGGGCTCATCTGTTTGGTCTCTATTTGATGGAACCATTTGGGAAGCATTAGGTGGTGTGGATTGTTGGGGGCAGGCTTTGAGGTTTAAACAACTAGTGCCATGCCCAGTTCTCTCTCTCTCTCTCTCTCTCCTCTCTCTCTCTCTCTCTCTCTCTCTCTCTCTCTCTCTCTCTCTCTCTCTCTCCCTGTGTGTGTGTGTGTGTGTGTGTGTGTGTGTGTGTGTGTGTGTGTCTTTCTTTCCCTCCCTCCCTCCCTCTGCTTTCTACTTGTGAATAAAGATGTTAGCTATTAGCTATTCCTGCTGACATCCTGGACTCTACAACTCTGAAACCATAAGCCCAATTAAATACTTCTATCAATTTCCATTGTCATGGTATTTTGTCACAGCAATATAAAAATAAGATACTCTGATATGGTGGCAATGGGTGCTCATGATGTTAACCTTAATTCCAAAAGAAATGTAATAGATGCTAAGTACATCCTGGACAGACAAATAGCAAAGTGACCTCACAAGAAACCTTCACTGGGCTGGCAAGATCTTTCTGTGAAGGGCATCTGGTGCTCACTGGGTGACTGAAGAAGTGCACCCACAGTTCCTCTGACATCCTTTTGCATTCATTTGTATTATTTTATTTTATGTGTATGAGTATTTTGCTTGCATATATATGTATGTACCATGTATGTGCCTGATGCCTGATTCTAGCCATTGCATCCCCTAGAACTAGAATTACGAATGATTGTGAGCCACCATGAGGGTGCTGGGACAGAAGCCAGGTCCTCTGCAAGAGAAGCCAGTGCTCTTAACCACTAAGCCATCCCTCTAGTCCCTGGCTGCTGTTTCTTACTTTGCTCAGTCCTGTTCCCTGCTTTTCTTTGAAATTTGTGAAACCTCCGTGCTTCTCCAGCAGGTTCTGTTTTATACTAGCTAGTTGTAATTTCTGTTGCCAGCAGCTAAAGGTTTCTGATTTATTAGGTGTAATATAAAGGAGTAAATAACATTATGAAACATTAATAAGGTAGTCTTAAAATAGTGAAAACAATCTACTGTAATATATTTATTATTATAATAATTATAATAAATGATATATTTATTTTATATAACACATGTTTTAATATTAACTTTTAATCATAAAAGAACATGGACTCAGAAATCTTAGGGAAAATCATATATATATATTATATATATATATATATATATAAACACACATATATGTATACACACACACACAAACACACACACACAATTGCATGGCTGCCAAAAGTGAGATTCTATGTCCAGGGTAGTCTTTAAATAATTCTACCTCAGGCCCAACTTCTTGACTACTCTTTAGTCTGTTTTTATTTCACTGGGAATGTGGACCAGTGCTTATTTCCAGAACCAAGTTAATTAATGAGAAAATCATCAGACTTTTCCACTTATCACTTCTAAACACCCACCTTTGATGAGTCAGTTGCCATTTGAACAGTATGGATTTTTAAATTAATTAAAACAAAGCAACAAAACAACCCAGTTCTAATTCGAATGTCTCCAAAGGATTTGACTTCATCCGTCCTTGAACTCCAAAGGGGAAAGGACATTAGTCACCATTCTCCAGTGAGAATGGGCAGGACACAGAGTGTTGTCAGTTGCAGAGGAGCTCTGGGCTGTGTATCCGGTTTGGAGCCTTCCTTGAGTCATATTGTTACATTTAGGATTACCTCTTAGAGCTGAGGGCTTAGGGAGAGTGCAAGCTCTCTAGGATCCATTGTAGGTTCTGTTCCTCTCCCTTGACAGTATGTAGAACAAGAGGAGACAGATCTGTAGGAAATGAAGTGCAGAGACAATATTGTAGTGATCATTAGTCACAAAGCAGCTACTGTTCATTCTGTCACAGTAGACAATCAACTTTCTTAGCGTTTGTACCTTTTCTCTCTATCTGAAACATCTGTTGGCATCTGCTATTCACAAAGCACTTTGACACACTTCTCCTTGGAGGAGGAACTCTTGTTTTCAACTCTTGGGAGAGGGCGTGAGGGTCACACCTAGCCTAAACTGTCTATCCTACCTACCCTAGTGAACCATCCTGACCTTGTCACCACTGTTCTCCCATGTCATGTGACTCTACTTTAGTCCACCTCTGTCTTCCACTCCTGAACTCTTGAGATTCAAATCAACATAACTCTTGTTGGTTCCTTTACATAGAAATGGAACTCAGTATGCCTTGGGCCACCATGACTTGTCTCCCGCCATGGCCTTATTCTTTCTCCTCTAGTTCTGGCAAGTAGGACTATGCACTGTTACTCCTGTCACAACCCTGGAAACCAGCCCGAAGGCTGCCCATTTCTCAGATCTCTTTCATCTCATGAGCCAGTTAATCCTAAACCACTCCTTCCATCTCCATGACTGTGACCTGTGTCCAGGTTCCCACTTTTATCTGCTATTTATTGCTTTGATCTTTCTCTTCCATATTCATTGTCCTCCAACCCTTCCTTTATGACAAAGGGATCCTCTATTAATATGATTATACTAGTGACTTGATTTAATTATTCACTGGAGGTGAGGGAGCCCTGAGTTCGAATCCCCAGCCCTCATAATGAAAGCTGTGCACCAGGGATATTTTGAGTACTTATCAGCAGTTAAGAGTATTTGCTGTTCTTTCAGAGGACCAGGGTTTGATTCCCAGCCCCTATGTGGTGGCCCAAATCATCTCTCAGTCAATATACAGGGAACTGGATGCTTTCTTCTGTCCCCCCAGGCTACCAGACACACATGTGGTATATAGACATACATGCAGGTAAAATACCCATACAATTAAATTATATTTTTAAAAAAAGATCCCCAAACTAGTTACCTGGAATCCCAGTTCTGGAAGGTGGAGGCGACAGGACTCCTGGGGCTAACAGGACATCCAGACCAGCCAATCAGTGAGGTCCAGGTTCAGTGAGCGGTTCTGTCTCAAACAAACAAGATGGAGGGCTGCTGAGCTGGCCCAGTGAGTAAAGGCACTTGCCACCAAGCCTGGTGATTTGAGTTCAATCTCTGAAACCCACATGGTGGAAGGAGAGAACTGACTTTCCAAAGTTGTTCTCTGACTTCCACACACATTGTGGCAGGCATGTGCACATACACAAACATACACATACACACACACACACACAAACACATGCACATACAGACATTCACACAATGAATGAATGAATGAATAATAAATAAATAAGTGCAACTTTAAATAAAAAAATGAGGTGGTGAACTATAGAGGAAGACACGGAGCTTTACCTCTGGCCTACACATACATGTGCATATGAACCTGTTACATGTATGTACTTGAGTAGACACACACACACACACACACACACATATATACACATACACACACACACACACACATGAATTATAGAATCATTCAATGGTTCTTAAATTTCTTAGGCTCTGCTTTTACTCCTCTGTTCATTTGTTCTGTCTCTCTTTTTTGAATCTATTCTAATTCTCTTAATCACCTAACAGATTCTGATTCATGGCCAGATTCAGGACAGAAGCTGACTTATACATGAAGGGAAGAAAAACATTTGTAGACAAATAAGAGAAGGTAGTTGTGTGGTGGTTTGAATAACAATGACCTACCCCCCCCCCCCCCCGACTTGGTCATTAGGGAGTGGTACTATTGGACCAGGTTAGGAGGGATGACCTTGTTGGAGTGGGTGAGGCCTTGGAGGAAGTGTCACTGGGGGTGGGCTTTAAGGTTTTAAATGCTTAAGCCAGTCCCAGTCTCTCTCTCTCTCTCTCTCTCTCTCTCTCTCTCTCTCTCTCTCTCTCTCTCTTTCTCTCTGCCTGCTGCCTGCAGATCAGATCCGGATGTAGAACTCTCAGCTACTCTCCAGCACCTTTTCTGCCTGCATACCATCATGATTCCTGCCATGGTAACAATGGACTAAATTTCTGAACTGTAAGCAAGCCCCCAGCTAAATGCTTTCCTTTATAAGAGTTACTGTGGTCATAGTGTCTCTTCACGGCAATGGAACAGTGGTTCAAACAGTTGCTTTCTTCACACCTTCCTTGTTCAGTCACCCTGGTCAGGCTGGGGCTCATCACTACTCCTCTCAGGGTGATGTGTTACACAGCTGCTTCCCTCCTCAGTCCAGCTCTCTTTGCCAAGCCACTCCCCTATTCTTTTGAACCTAGAAGGGGTAACATACCTGGATGCTGTTAGCCCTGGGTTCTCCCATATTCTGGGTGAAGTCTCTTCCACCAACATCCTTTTAGTTCCCCCCACACTCACACACTTTTGTAAAGAAATGGTCTTTGAATTATTCAATTTAGGTGTATCATCTGCTTCCTATTACGGCTCATGTCCACTAAGATTCTGTAAGTAAAATCACATTTCTCACTGTTAGCATTAGAAAGCTACATCATCTTCATTTTTGAACGCTCTTTTGCTGGCTTTGGATTGTAACTCTAGCTAAAAGCCGGAGGCAAAAGGTTTTTTATCCTATTTACCAAGACTTTGAAAACTCTACTACTACTTTTCCCACTGGGATAGGGATCTTTTTAAAAGACCCATAAAAAGAGATGTACGGATTTACGTCCCCGTTAAACTATGCACACCTTGAGGCAAGACCTGATACTTTAAAATGCATCCCCCAAAGCCCACCCTTAAGTCTAGAGTGCAGATGACACACAGAAAGTGCTTAGTCTGTGTGTGTGTGTGTGTGTGTGTGGAAGTCACTAATTTTAAAAATATTTGTGAGATAAATGAATAAAT
>CM052702.1:88951722-89002227 GCA_028551405.1 Uromys caudimaculatus
AGAGGAGGAAGAGCTCCGTTCTCACTTCACTGAGTTTCCAGCTCTCCCCTCCCCGCCCCCCACCCCCAAGGTCCCTCAGATCTGTCAACTCTGTAGGAAACCAATTTTCTGTTAACCATGAGGGAGGTTTATTTACTCTGTTGAAATAATTGAAAACCAGTCCTTTTTATTAGTGTCACAGCTGGTTCTTCCATCATGGAAGAAATACAATTATGTGTCTTCCTATGGCTGGATGCAGACAGCTATAACTTCATTATTTATTTGGGTAGCAAATGAATCTTTATAATGAGCAGGGGGAGACATGCATCTGAACCTCATTTGTGAAGAAAACAAAGTTTCTGCAATGGCATTCCCCTTAACGCCACAGGACACACGTGCTTTCTTTTCATTGTTACATAGCAAGGCATGATTGCTTTAGAAGCAGTCCCAAAGAAGAGGTCATTACAGTGCGGGGAGGACTGTGGGCATTGGCATCAGGCTAACTTGGGTTCAAATAGAAGCTCTGTTTCTAACTGCTATGGCTAGGAGAGCCTTAGTTCTTCTGAACTTTCGATTGTTTATTGACTAATTGGTCGAATGACTTTCAGTGAAGTCTCATGAAGTTTCCCTGGTTGACTCAAAATCCCTAAGCCCAAGAAATACCCCCTCTTTGGTTCCTGAGTAGCTGGGACCACATGCACGCATTTCCATCCTTGGCAACCTGGGCTTTAGCTTTAACTGGTAAATAATTGTACCTATTTATAGGGTGCAATGTGATATTTCAAATATGTGTGTTCACTGTGTAATTACCAAGCTAAGGTCACTAGCCTTCCCATCATTTCAACACTTACTAATTTTTTGGTAAGAATAGTGAAATCCCCTCCTTTTCTACATGTCTTATTGTTCTAATTTTTTCTTTTTATGGAAAGTAGACTTTTTTCTCACATAATAGATCCTGATTACAATTCTCCCTCCCTCTACTCCTCCCAGTCTTTCCTCCCCTCCCCTCCCATCCAGATCCACTCCTTTCAGTCTCTCATTAGAAAACAAAGATGCCTTTAAGGGATAATGATATGATATATGATATAATAGGTGATGTAACAAAAATAAACACATTGGAATTGGATCAAAAAAAAAAAAAACAGAAAGAAAAGAGCCCAAGAGAAAACACACGAAGCAGAGACCCACTTGTTGCACACTTCAGAATCCTGTAAAAGCACTGCATGAGAAATTATAATATATATGCAAAGGACCTGGTGCAGACCTGCGTAGGCCCCGTGTCTGCTACATGTTCTAAAACATATATTTTAATTCACAGTGGTCACTCTACTATTTCTCTTATATCACTGTAACTCACCGCTCACTGGCTACCTCTCCGTAGCTGTCCCTTCTTCCTTGTTCTAACTCTGCTAACCACTATTCTCTCCCTCCCCCCCCCACACCTCCCCCAGATTCCATGTGTTGAGTCCTATGGCATTTGGCATTTGCTTTGCTGTGACTGACTTATTCCACTTTATATGATGCCCGTTGCCCAGTTTCAGCCCTGCTGTTAAAAATGGCAGAAGTCCACACTTTCTGCAGTAGAATAGGTTTCCACTATGAGTTCACTGCCTATTCTTCATCCACGTATCCTGTGGTGGGCACCCAGTGAGCTCCCACTGTGTAAAGTGAAATGAGTAAGAGAACAGCTTCCCAGGCTGGCAGCAGGATTGGAGATTAGATTCCTACCTGTTTATATGTCCTAGTTGGGGCATGACCTAAGCACGCTTGGGCCATCTTCCACCCTTTAAAGCTGGCACCTCTACTGATGCCAGACTGAGCTGTGAGCAATCTCCCACTTTGTGTATATCGACCCCTCTGCCTGAATTGTTTGCCCACCTTACTTGCCTTGCTTATCAGACAAATTTTCTCTTTTCTTCTTGAAAATGATGAGTCCTCTGTAGAGCCTGTCACCCAGCCATCCCCTGGATGGTCCCTGGCACTCTTCTCTCTTTCCATCACCCTTTGAAGCACCCACTACATGAAGTGGGTTCATGTCACAACACTCATCTGATTATGTGTATTTTCATGCAAGCAAATGGCTATAAGCTTTCACTTCTTTATGCCTTGTGCTGGCCCAGTGCCTGACAGGACTGGTGATCAATAACAGATTTTACTTAATGGGATGGAACCATAGGTGAAGCACCTATTGCCGTTAATGGATAATTAGCAGTTAGTTAAGTCGAACCATTCTTAACTGGAAATCTTCTTGCAAGTTCCCATTAGGGAAGCATCTGAGCTGTGGGGAGTTAGTTGTGAGAGTCTGTTATAGAGTTGAGGCCAGTGAGCCATGACGTCTATTAAGAGCTCACCTGGGCTTCCTTTACTTGCCCCAGACATCTGACCTCAGTTTTAGTACAGAGAACTTAACACGAAAGACCGTTCACCTTTATCCAGACTCATGCCTCCAAGGGCTGAGAGTTTGGATTTAACCTTCATTATTTTGTTTCCTGTAAGAGGTGGCTCATCTCTCGGAGTCTCACTTCTGGGATCAAGGGCTGGTTCTGTATTGAAGCTGTTGGATCTTGAGCCAATAATCCAGGCTTGCAATGGTTTCGTGTCTTGAACAGCAAGTTCAGGGTAGTGCTCATCCCTGTCTCTTAGGGTTAAGAAGACTAAATGATATAAAGTTCTTAGAATACAGTCTGGTTCCTAGTTAGCACTGTAGAAATGTCAGCACTATATTATTAATAAAACTAGTTACATAACCACAGCAATATCAAATGATCTTTGAATTTTGTGGACACATCCATAAAATGGAGGCTAGAATGCTTATTGTGCAGGACATAGTTGAGAATTCAAATTCAGGGAAGTACTGGAGTATTGGAGACAGCAACAAATATTTTGTGTGTGTGTGTGTGTGTGTGTGTGTGTGTGTGTGTGTGTGTGTGTGTGTTTGTTTGTGTGTGTTTATGTGTGTGTGTGTTTGTGTGTGTATGTGTATGTGTGTGTGTGTTTGTGTGTGTGTGTATGTGTGTGTGTGTGTTTGTGTGTGTGTATGTGTGTGTGTTTGTGTGTGTGTGTTTGTGTGTGTGTGTTTGTGTGTGTGTGTATGTGTGTGTGTGTGTGCTTGTATGTGTGTGTTTGTGTGTGTGTTTGTGTATGTTTATGTGTGTGTGTATGTGTGTTTGTGTGTGTGTGTATGTGTGTGTGTTTGTGTGTGTGTGTTTGTGTTTGTGTGTGTGTGTGTGTGTGTGTGTGTGTAGGCCCACTGAGTATATCCATATATGGAAAGATGTCTCTCCCTTCTTTCCTTACTTATTGTCTCTCCTCCTATCATGACAGAATAGAGGTCTCTCCTCCCGTGAGCACTGGACCCATCTCTCCTTGACTTGTTAGTGACCTGAGGCTATTGATTTAGCTCTCACTGTTTGATCTTTTCCTTTTCATAGACCTCTGCCCAAAAGCATTTAAATAGACCCTGGTCTCTTCTACCTTAGAACAAGCATCATCATGTCTCTTTTTTCAAAAGAAAGAGAAAAAAATTGAATTATATTTCTTCTTTGGTTTTGTTCTCCCTCTCTCTCTCTCTCTCTCTCTCTCTCTCTCTCTCTCTCTCTCTCTCTCTCTTTCTCTCTCTCTCCACTTCTCCCTTCCTCCCTCTCTCCTCACAAGCAAGTTTCCCACAGATGCACCTATACAACCTGTTTCTACTTCCTCCTCTCCTCCCACTTGATCCTCCTGATGTGATGGTAAAACCTTTTAAAAGCATGTTGAAACTTGGAGTCTGAAAGAAGGAATAAAGGGCAAGGTTGGTTTCCATCCTGAAAATGTGTAGCTGGAAGTGTTGGTTCTCCCACTGGGGAGACTCTGGTGACTCAGACATGGAGCACCCATGGTTCCTTTAAGTGGATATCACTTACTGTATGATAGAACTATGTGCTAAGTCCCCAGCTCTTTGGGCTCCAGACACCGGGCATGCCGTCTTCTCCCAGATCATGAGTCTTTCTCCTGCAAGCATCGGCCTTCTGATGGAACCTGGTCCAGCTGTGGTCAGTCCCTCTGTGACCTTCCAACCAATGTCCTTCCTTGGAACACAGAGGGGTCTGTAGCTTCAGCAAGGCCCCAAAAGTGCCCGGAATAAAAGAAGTTAAAACAGTTTAAAAACACACAAACATGAATTTTCCCCCACGATCACTTTGCCTATTATGCTTTTTATTTCTCCTGTTTCAAATCTCTGTAATAATGAGAAGCCAGGGACAGAAGAAGCTCTAGACTTCACTCACACACTGTTCACCTAGAAAAATCGCCTGGGAACATCTGAAATGCCACACCCGACCACCTCAGAAAATTAAGGGTAGTGTTTGCCATAGACAGCACAAAGCTTGGCCGAATCCAAGAACTTGTTTGACTTTCTTAATACTTAAATAAAGCAAGAGCCATTGCTCAGTCTACTGATAGATAAAGACTGAGGTTCGTGGTATAGGGGTGGGGGTCACCATCAGCAGCATCTGACATGTGCAGAGTCTATCTCGAGTCAGAGCACCATAAAGTCACTATCTCATTTAATCTTCATGGCCAGGGACATAGAAGCAGGTGTTATTGACTGTCTTTTTCTTTGTTTCTTTCTTTTAGAAAAGCATAGACTTTTGTAGTAGATAAGGTAGAATCTTTCTCTTAGTGAGTATCTGGGTGACCTTCTGAAGATGCCCGGGCTTCAGCTCGCCATCTATAATTCGAAGGCTAGACTGAACAAGCTGAAAGGTCCATTGCAGTTGACCTTGGTCTCACCCAGTAACTGCCAAACTCCTCATAACCCAGCCTCGCTGCCAGCGTTCTGTATTGGAGCAAGAGAAAAAGAGGTCATTTCAATTTTAGGGGAGACATAGAGCAGAAGAAGAACTGGATGACCTGTGATTGCCACTCTGCTTTCTACTCACTGTGTTGGTCTTAGTGGGTCTTTTTGAGACGTTTTAGGCTTTGAAAATCGCAATGTTGCAATCAACCTGGAAGCCCGGGGGCGTCTTGCTTGCAGCACCTGTTGTTTGTATCACCTTGGGAAGTTCATCAACCCTCTGAGCCTCACTTTTCTCGTCGTAAAATGGGTGGCTGCCTAGAGGGCCGTGGGGAAGATGAGGAATATGTAAACCTTTTGGACAGTGACTGATTAATCAATTGTAGTGATTAGTCTTCATTTTCCATTGCACAATGAAATGAGCCATAGAAGACTCTAGAAAACGGTTACGTCTCAGGTTTGGCATTTGTGGGGATGACCATCTAACCTTGCTTCCTGCAGACTTGTACTCCTGTTAAAGCTCCCAACTTTTCTGGAGGATGTGCAGTCTCCTGCTACCTTGCATAAGCAAGCTGGGTGGACGTAGGAGGGATTGAAGTGTGTTTTCAGCAACAAGTGAGTAGAGCTGAGCGGGTGGATCTGAGCAAGAGGCCCGGGGGGTGACAGCAGTGAGGGAGTGATACTGACGTGATAATATTAGAGCACATAGAAGAACGCACAGCTGGCAGGTCACCTAACCAGAACAGCTTTTGAGCACGGTTGCTAAGAGCCAGATGAGCTGGGGATTTGCTCATTCTGCTAATGAAAGGGAAGAGAAAACTTGAGATTTTAGGAACTGATTGAATCAACGTCTCTGTTTGCTGTTAGTCACTTTGAAGCCATTTCATGTGTTAAACAAGTATGTTGTGTTCTTCCTGGTGTGTGTGCCTGGCTCTAGCCCTGGGCAGATGTCAGTGAACCAAGCCCTTGCCTTCATGGAGCTTATATTGGATTTAACTGTCTCATTTAGGAGTTGAAGGGACTCGCTGAGGACATAAGAGAGAAATTAATTGCTGGCCAAAAGTGACTCAAAGTGACTTATTGGCAAAGCAGATCGGAATCTAAATCTTCTAAATACCAGATCAGGAACTGTTCACAGACTTCTGTCTTGGTTCTTGATGTACTGTCACAATAGAGTATCATTGACTAGGCACTTTATAATAGGCAAAAATCCATTAGTTCACCATCCTAAAGGCTAAGAAGTCCAAGATAGAGAAGGTGGTATCTTGCATGGACTTCTCTTTTGTATTGTCTCATGGTAGAAAGCCAAAGAGAGGTTGACAGAGAACAAGATGGGGCCAAACTTGTCCTTGTATAATGAATTCAGCTTAAATAATGAAGCCACTCCCAAGATAATGACATTAATCCATCCCTAAAGACAATGACCCTATAGCCCAACTCCTTCCTGTTAGACACCATCTCCCAACACTGCCCCATTAGAGACCAAGTGTTTAACACAAGGATTTTGGAGGAAACTTTCAAACCACAGCAACTACATTTTATGAAAGAGCCATGCACAGCATATTTTAGGCATGGCTGAGATTTCATATGTCAACTAGATAAATACAATCCCCACTCTGGGGAATTCTGGATACAAGTCCAGCAATGAGACTTGTAGTGTCCTGGTGTTCTTGCATCCTGATAGCTAGTTGAATGAGACTTGAGAGGGTGGGTGGGTATGGTAGGATAAAGCTAGAAGGAAAAGCAGGGTAACTCATGCCTGGTGGAAGTCCGCAAGACACAGAGGTGCGAAGGTACGACTCACAGAACATCTTATTCCGCTCCTCATGCCTCCCGACCCTCAGTGTCCACTCACAGAACAGGGCCTTGGAATTAGGATGATCTCAGAGCTCTCAAGCTCTTGATTCTGTGACAAACTACTCAACAATATCCTGTAGCTATAAAGACCCAAAGACTGTGAGGAGCAACTCCAGAAAGTTCCTGTGGCTTCCCAAGAAAACATAGAGGTTGAAGCTCCCTTTCTTCAGTTCTCCCCTAGTGCTGAGACAAGTGCTGCCCTGGGTGGTTATCTGTACCTCTGAAATTATCTCTGTGCTGGGAAGGACTGTGTGGCATCCTGCCAGGTGACAATTTTTGGAGTCTGTCTTTCTTCCCCATCAAAATACAACTGCTCTGATGTGGGGAACTGATGTATTCATCCCTCTGCCTCTCACTGAAGCATCAGTCAGGACAGACATTTCAGGGCGATGAAATTAGTGACTGATGATTGAATACTGTGCTTTTTAACAGTCGGTGACAGAAAGGTTACAGAAGAGCCTCCATTAACAAGATCATGAATGATCTTTTAACTGAGCATTTATTTATAGGCAGGGAAATAGTGTAGCCAGAAAATAACAAATCTAAGACAATTTCCTTCTCTCCTTCCACAAGTGACTTTTGACAAAATTTAGCAGGGAAAAAATGAAAATTTAAGATTCTAAGGGATCTCTGGGCTTCGGAGTCTAATATATGAGTTCAAATCCCCCTGGCTTCCAACCATTGAGTGATCTACAGACACTTACTTTTTGTGAAACTTCAGCTTCTGCTGTGCAGGGTGGAAGAAATTCTACCCTCTATATCTCCCTGCAAGGCTGTCCCTATAGGGCAGGGCAATTTGAAGGCCTAGGCTATGGAGCCCTTCTCTTTTGTTAACTTTCTTGAAGTGGTTTCTTGTTCAGTTTAGGTAGTAAGTAGCCTTCTTCAGATACAATGTTCACTCCCCACCAGACTTTCTCTATATACTTCCCAGAATACTGAAGCTCATCACTCTTGTTCCTGACACAAATGGTTTAAGTTGACTTATGTTTTTTGGTCTTTTTAATGCTATAGCCTAAGCTAAGGCCTAGTAGGTCTCAAACACATAATTGCTACCTGCCACCACCACTGACCTTTCTCAGCATAGGCATCAATTTCAGCCAATAGAGTATACTATGAAGATGGATACATTCCTGGAGGAGGAACATTCCTGCACAGGCTCAGGGTAAGCTGCGGCAGCCATAGATGCACTGGCTGGAAAGCTAGAGTCGTTAGCAATTCCAGTTGTTCTGCAGCCTGCAGATGAGTCTGTGTTATGGGGCATGTAGCAGCACCTCTGCTTTCTGAGAAGGAAATTGCAGTGCCACAGACCTCACCACATACATAGTGGCTACAGCCAGACCTGAGTACTCCTCTCATTACTCAGTGACTGTAGAGGACTCAACACAGGAAGATGACTCGCTTCTTCGATGACATGCAGAAAGGCCCTCTGCGGAAATAATTTGAAGTGTTTAAATATTCTGTTTCTTAGCCCCCTCTTTCAAATCCCTTGACTCGAGAGAGATCTTTATCAAAAACTAAGCTGGTTGTAACATTTGCTGAGCACCTTAGTGGGGTTTCATTGGTACTTATTACAAGATATAGTGCTCCATCTACCACTCAACTCCCTTTATGCTTCTGCCATGGAAAGGACAGATTTGTCATAGCAGTGGGAGAAAACACAATGAACACACTGCTTTTACAATGCACAAACATAATAAGAAGTGATGGCATACCTTTGTCAAGGATCAGGCATGGAGAGAAGGCATTGTTCATACCATTTATTCCAGAGTGAACAGATGGATGAAGTGGGAGAATACAGAATGGTGAGCCATCTCTTAGCCTCATGCAAACCCCTCTAGGAGTGGGGCGTCATAGAAACATTGCAACCAACCAAAGGGATGGCTTGGCCACATTCTCATACTAAAATACAAATAGAGAGAACTCTCTTCAGTCTCTGCAATAAAGGGGATGGCACCTATTACCTTTAGAGAGGCTCTATTCATCTATAGCAGGTGTTCTACCAGCAACAAAAGACTGCATCCTCATCTCCAAAGAAATGGAAAGAGTTAGGTATGGATCCAGACCATCTAACAAAGGGTCTTGGAGAATATCTGGCTCTAGACTCAGGGGAGGGATGCTTAGGTAAAACTAGTAGTAAGATATTGGTGGAAGGCACCGTGGTATCATGGGAAGTCCATGGCTTAGAACCTGACCGAATATAAATTATAATCCAGGTTTTGGTACTGACTAGCTGAATGATCTAGGACAGACCACTTTACTCTTTTGAAATTATCTGCAAAATAATTCCTAGAGAGAAGGCACATGATTAATGATCAATATTATTAAGACATTCTTAGATTAGAGACCATGATATTTATGAACCCCAAGTTTGTGAATTTCTGTATGTACTGTGATGATAATACCATGTAGATGGAATTTGCTGAAGCACAGCAGATTCTTATTAGACCCAGAAAACAGAAAACACCACAGAAATGTTTTGTTTATGTAGTATATAGAGCCTGGTTTGTGGGCAGAAAACCCATAAGAAAATTGGACTCTCTGGGGATTCTACTTTGTGGAAGCAGTTATGAGATCTATCCTGAGTCATTGGTCAGTTGGCCCTATGGCCAGGTCTGAGAAGACCTTTGAACTCTTCTCGGTGGTCTGAGAAGATGGATGGGCCAACTCTGTAGTGAAATTTTAGGGTCAGGTTTCCCCCTTAGGCTAGAGAGGCAGGAATTATCATGACTGCCTCAGGCAAGTTCAGTTCCTGGGATTCACATGGTAGAAGAAGAAAACCAATTCCTGCAGATTTTCCTATGACCTCCGTATACGCACCATGGCATGTGTATGCCCACATGTGTCTCTGCCTGTAATATGCAGGCAAAATGTAATAAAAAAGAACAGCTAAGGAAATTAGTCCTATTTATTTATTTAAAAAGTTTAAAGATTTATTTATTTTCTTTTTATGTGTATGTGTGAGTGCCTGCATGTATGTATGTACACAGTGTGTGAAGGTGTCGGTAGAAAAGGTTGTCATATCTACTGGAACTGGAGTTGCAGAGACTTGTGAATCATGAGATACAGGTTTTTCAAAAAAAAAAAAAAAAAAAAAAAAGCTCCAGTCCTTAGCAATAACAGCAAGTAAGCAAGTATCTTCAACAGCAAGTCATCTCTTTAGCCTGTATGTGTGTGTGTGTGTATATATATATATATATATATATATATATATATATATATATATATATATATATATATATAATTGAGGATCATACAAACATTGCTATTATTTTTAGGGAAGTTCTCACATTAATAGTAAAAGTGAATTAAGTACTCATGTATCCAAATTTTATGAATCTTCTAATTTACTATTTATTCTCTTCTGCTGAATTGTCAATTGATACTTTCCAGTTCCAAACTGTTGCAATCTTTATAGCTTTATATAATAATTTGAACATCTGTCATTTAACCAGGTTTTCTGTCTTTTTTACATATTTAATTTAAAAAGCATTATACATACAGATTCCTTCTGCACTACATCCAGCCTCTCTACCCAGGCAGATCTCTTATGTCCTTCTCTAGGGTCTAACCTTGGTCCCACATCCAGTGCCTAGCTTGTCTGACCATTCTGACCTGTTCCAATATCTCACTGGACAAAGGGAAGCAAAGCCATGGTGTCTCCCAATTAATGACAGATAACTGGGAATATCCCAGTTCCCTCCTCTAGCCTCTCACAGTGCCAGTTATCTCACAGGTGTTTGTGCCATCATTATTCTGATTGTGCTAAAGACTTATAAGGGTGATGACACTTCTGGGGTATCAGGGAAGACCCTCCTGAATCTTGATGCCTGGCACTTAATGTTCTCCTAAGTGGGACGAGGAATCCTCAGAGGACCAGTGCTGTGGGTGGAATAACACGTGCTTAGGGCACTCCTCAGAAAAACTGGAGAAAAGCGAGCAGAAAAATGGTGATAACAAGATGAAGTTTGGGGAGCAGCAAGGGCCCCATGGTAGAGGAGACCTAGGCAAAGACTGTCATCTTTATTCTAGGAGTCACAAGAGGCCACCAAGACTTGAAGAAGGAAGGGACTATGATCAAATATATACTGTGAAAAGATTCTCTAATTTCCTAGCTTCCTCTGGCTTAGTTTATAAACCTTCTGTATAAGGAAATGGGAATAAACACTGCAGGACAAAAATAGATGACAGAGGCCTTTTAGAAAGCTGGTGTTGTAGTTCAGAGAAGTAAGATTCCTTTGCTGGGGGACAGGTGATGTAAGGCTCATCTGGGAGAGGAAAAGGAGCTATGAGGGGCTGAACCTGAAGTAGAAAGAAAGCATTAGATAGAACTTGTAGGTCCCTTTGGGTATAACTAATTGGATAGATGGATAAACGGAGGAATTGATAGATAGATGGATAAATGAATGGTTACATGATTGGATGGATGGATGGATGGATGGATGGATGGATGGATGGATGGAGTACCATTCATTAACATAAATTACCAGTCAGCCTCTTTCCATAACTGATACAAAGAAGTGTGTAAGTTGTGAACTACCCAGGAACATTTGGCAACAGGCAAAAGTGGAGCTGAAGAACTGGCCCACGTTCTTCCTGCCAAGTCATGTATCCTAGTACGAGTCCATTTCTATCCATGTTGGTGGAACAGCTCTACTACTGTGCAAAAACAAGCTATCTCTGAGGCTAGAGAGCAACCAGAATTGCAGGCATCAGGCACCTTACAGGTAGGGGGAAGCAAGAGACTAATACTGTAAAGGCCAGGGTCAGAGTACCTGGATAAAGTCAGGGTCTGCAGAAGATGGTGAAAAACTGCAGGGGTGCCATGAACACCAACCTCAGTTTGTTTACCCTGCAGTACTGTCTCTGGCCTTTCCTGGACTCTGACCCCAGGAAGGATCCTGCCAGTGGCTCACCCTTCCTGTTATTTGATTCTTTTGTTGCATGCCTTTGATAAAAGTGGATGTGGGAACCCAAACTGTCAGAGAGCAGAACTGCCCTTAGAACAATTTAAATCTACACTATTATATCATGGACAGAAGCCCAAGGCAAAGGGATGTTTGTCTCTGGGTCTCCATCCTGGACCCAGATGCTTGTTTCTTGGCCCCTTTGCTACCTTTAACAAGAAATTGTCTGCATTTTTCACAGACAGCAGAGCACATGCAAAAAGCTCAGGAATACACTTCTTCACCTGGATTGGGACCCCAACTTACCTTTATTTTGGTGTGGGATCTTGGGAAAGTACTTAATATCTTCAGACTTCACTGTCCCACCTCTATAAGCTGGGAACCAAAACATTGACCTTGTAGTGGGGCTTTGAATATTCCTGTGAAGACACTGGTGTTCATATCCCATTTCTCACTTACATTTCTTTCTGCAGCCACTGGGTCTCCTCATCCTTTCTCTGTTCCTGAAAGCCTGGAATGGAGCAAAGGAAAATTTAGTTTGGAAGCCCTTTATACAACATAGCATAAATTCACAGTATCGAATAACCCTAACCTTGAGAAATAACTACATTTCCTCCAGCTTTTCTTTGGGATGCCAGCTCCTAAGATGCAAAAGGAAGTTAAATCCTGGCCCCCAAACCACTCTTTCATTTTCTCCAGACTCCTTTTACAAAGAGGAAACAATTATCTAACTCCTTAAGGCCATTGCTGTTTGGCTGTCATATTTTTGTGCAAAGTAACCTGATCCTAGTTGACTCAATTCTTATTCCCTGTGGTAACAACCTATATTCACTGAATATCTGTGTGTCTTTCCACACTCATTAGTCTTTCTTGCAGGTGAATTGGACTTGTATATAATGAATATTATATGTCTGTCTATCTATCTATCTATCTATCTATCTATCTATCTATCTATCTATCTATCTATCTCTATCCATTGTATAACCATCAGATGTTTATATATATTAAGATAAGCACAAGAAGAATTAGTACTGTGTATATGTGCATATAGATGATATCGATATACATGCACATATATATTTGTATCATAAATGTGAAAGCCATTTTGCTTACTTGGTCCTGATTTCCATATGAATGGTTTATGGCAGTATGATTGGAAAAGATGCAGAATACTGAGTGTTGGAGACTTTTCCATACATTAAGCCCTTTTCCATCTATTACAACTGTTCATCTGTGGGGTGGATGACTAGATTATCATTTAGCAAAGGGAAAAGACCTGCCCAGAGCCTCATATCTAGAATTCCAATACAGTTCTTCCAACTTTTCCTCGGCATACCACAAGAGTACTCTAGTCATCATCCCAACAAAGCAAGTCTCCTGTATCTCATTATAAGACATATGTGCTGAGCCCAGTCCCCTTCCTGGGCTCTTTGAATTCTTAGTTCTCAAGGCCTCTCTACCTGCCAGAGTCCCATTCTTTATTCCTGAAATAGGAATTATCCTATAAATAGGGTCTGGCCTGGCTTTCTGGCCACTGGTTGGTGGAGCAAGGGCATTTCCTATGCATGCTGTTCACCAGACTGTTAAACAAAAATAATGTGTTTACACTTGGTCCTCTAGGGGTAACAATAGCTATACTTATGACCCAGTGGAATTTGTTGGCTATGCCTTCTAATCTTTAATTGAGGGTTATCATGTGGTTGGGAGAACAGGGACCATGAAGTCTGCACTCTGGTACCATCTACCGGCATTGGTTTTAATCTGAGGATCCTGTGGAGGAGAGTTGTGATGTAGTTACTTAATACATGGGATAACTTTTGTTACTTCACTTGATTTATACTTCTAATCCATGGATGAGCCAAATGGTAAAGAGAGAACATATAGTAAATCTAATGATCTAACTTTAAAGAAACAAGTTACTCTCTGTGTTACTTTTCCCATTCCAACAATCGTGACTTTCCTTCTTCGGTTCTCTCATCTAAAAACATGGATTCTGTTTTTGTATAGGCATCAGGGAACAGGACAAACCACAGCACACCTGAGCAAACAGAAGGTCTAGCTGACTCGTGATGTAAGGAAACACATTAAGTTTTCAGTCTGTTGCTGTGATTTCATAGTGAGCATCAAATCCTCGCTAAGACTCAGGACATTTTCAGAGTGGTGCTTCCAGTTTGTCCTGGTGCTTGGGGAAGACGCTGCTTCTAAGAGTCCTTGGGCAGGAAACAAACCACATTTGGATAACCAGACCTGCTAGGTCAAAAGCAGGACACGAATCCAGATCTCAAGACCCTAGAGCAAGTTGAAATAGTAAACCCCACTCTCCACCCACAAATATGATCTATTCTCCTTACAGAACACAGCCAAGCTGCTCTGAGGAGTGCTTACTGCAATGTTTGACATATTAGAGAGAGAATCCCAATTCTTTCTAGGTTTCTATCAAATCTGTTTGAAATTCAGTGTTCTAGCAAACTGCGGCTTATTGTTAATGTTTTCATCTGAAATGGAACTTCAAACAACAGGGCATAAAGCCCAGAGAAAGATAGAAGAGAGAAAAAATGTGGCCAGTTGGCTTTCCAATTCTCCATCTGTGCTAAGGAAAGGGACTTAGTATTCACTATATGCCCTCTATGTCACAGGTGGTACTCAGGAGTGGGCAGTTGCTGAGCTGTAGGAGTCTTAGATCATTTCCAATGCTCTTAGTCTTTTTTTTTTTAGTTTTTATTTTTTGATACTTTATTTACACTTCAAATACTTCCCCCTTTCCAGGTCTCCACTTTGGAAACCCCCTATCCTCTCCCCCCTTCCCCCTGCCTCTATGAGGGAATTCCCCCACCCATCCACCCATCCACCAACTCCTATCTTCCAACCTTGGCATTTCCCCTATACTGGGGCCTCTAACACTCTTAGGCCCAAGAGCCTCTCCTTCCCCTGATGGCCACAAGGCCCTTCTCTGCCACATATGTGGTCCGAACCACGGGTCCTTCCATGTGTATTTTTGGTTGGTGATCCAGTCTCCAGGAGCACCAAAGGGTCAGACCAGTTGACACTGTTGCTCCCTCCATGGGGCTGCAAACTCCCTCAGCTCCTTCAGTCTTTTCTCCAACTCCTCCATCTGGGACCTCACACTCAGTCCAACGGTTACTGTGAAATAAAACTTGGGTATTCTGAACTTTTGAGCTAATATCCACTTATCAGTGAGTACATACCATGTTCTTTCTTTTGTGAGTGAGTTACCTCACTCAGGATGATATTTTCAAGTTCCATCCATTTGCCTGCGAATTTCATGAAGTCATTGGGTTTTTTTTCTTTTCTTTTCTTTTTTTTAAATTATTTTTTGATACTTTATTTACATTTCCAATGTTTCCCCCTTTCTAGGTCTCCTCTTTGGAAACCATCTATCCCCTCCCGCTCCCCCACCTCTATGAGGGAATTCCACCTTCCACCCACCACCCACCCACTCCCATATTCCCACCTTGACATTCCCCTTTACTGGGGACTCTCCTCCCCCTGGTGGCCAACAAGGCCCTCCTCTGCCACATATGTGGTCCGAACCATGGGTCCCTCCATGTGTATTCTTTGGTTGGTGGTCCAGCCCCCAGGAGCACCGGGGGGGGGGGGGGTCAGGCCAGTTGACACTGTTGCTCCCTCCATGGGGCTGCTGACTCCCTCAGCTCCTTTAGTCCCTTCTCCAACTCCTCCATCTGGGACCTAACTCTCAGTCCAGCAGTTGCTGTAAAGTGAAACTTGGGTATTCCGAAAGTTTGGACTAATATCTACTTATCAGTGAGTACATACCGTGTTCATTCTTTTGTGTCTGAGTTATCTCACTCAAGATGATATTTTCAAGTTCCATCCATTTGCCTGCGAATTTCATTAAGTCATTGTTTTTAATAGCTGAGTAGTACTCCATTGTGTAAATGTACCACATTTTCTGTATCCATTCCTCTGATGAGGGACATCTGGGTTGTTTCCAGCTTCTGGCTATTATATATATGGCTGCTATGAACATAGTGGAGCATGTGTCTTTATTACATGTTGGAGCATCTTCTGGATATATGCCCAGGAGAGGTATAGCTAGGTCCTCAGGTAGTATTATGCCCATTTTTCTGAGGATCTGCCAAACTGATTTCCAGAGTGGTTGTACCAGCTTACAATCCCACCAGCAATGGAGGAGTGTTTCTCTTTCTCCACATCCTCGCCAGCATCTGCTGTCACCTGAGTTTTTGATCTTAGCCATTCTGACTGGTATGAGGTGGAATCTCAGACTTGTTTTGATTTGCATTTCCCTGATGACTAAGGATGTTGAACATTTCTTTAGGTGTTTCTCAGCCCTGCGAATTTCCTCAGTTGAGAATTCTCTGCTTAGCTCTGTTCCCCATTTTTTGATAGGGTTATTTGGTTTTCTGGAGTCTAACTTCTTGAGTTCTTTGTATATATTGTATATTAACCCTCTATCGGACGTAAGATTGGTTAAGATCTTTTCCCAATCTTTTGGTTGCTGTTTTGTCCTAATGACAGTGTCCTTTGCCTTACAGAAGCTTTGCAATTTCATGAGGTCCCATCTGTCGATTCTTGATCTTAGAGCATAAGCCATTGATGTTCTGTTCAGGAACTTTTTACCTGTACTCAGGTGTTTGAGACTTTGTCCTACTTTCTCTTCTAATAGATTCAGTATATCTGGTTTTATGTTGAGGTCCTTGATCCACTTGGGTTTGAACTTTGTACAGGGAGATAGGAATGGATCAATTTCCATTCTTCTACATGTAGACCTCCCGTTTAACCAACACCATTTGTTGAAAATGCTGTCTTTTTTCCACTGGGTGGTTTTAGCTCTTTTGTCGAAAATCAAGTGACCGTAGGTGTGTAGGTTCATTTCTGGGTCTTCAATTCTATTCCATTGATCTACCTGCCTGTCACTGTACCAATACCATGCAGTTTTTATCACTACTGCTCTGTAGCACAGCTTGAGGTCAGGGATGCTGATTCCCCCAGAAGTAAGTTCTTTTGTTGTTGAGAATAGCTCTTTCTATCCTGGGTTTTTTGTTACTACGAGTTTTCAGGTACTTCACTCATATCCTAGATTTTGCGTGTTATCAGCTTTGATTCATTCGAAGGAGGGGAAAATTTGGTCATGGAGTATTAGGCTGAACTCTTGGGATCCCTGCCCTGTGTGTGGAGCCTTTCCCTGAGTGAGGCCTTAAGTTCTAACTAGATGGATCTCCTTGCTACTTTTAACATTCACCTTTAGTGTCTCCTCATAATTTAGTCATGATACTTGTTTGTTTCATTCTTTCTTCTGCCTTTACTGCTTTAGTCATTGAATTGTGGAACTACTGACAGTGACATTGATACTGATGCCATGAGACACGAAGGTAAATAGGGAAAAATAAAACAAGAGCAGGTTTTCAAAATATTGCTTAAAGAACATTCAGCTCTTTGCCTTAGTTTGTCCAAATTGACCCATTTTTTGTTGTAAGCGTCATATCAGCAACTCTCCCACCTTTATTCCCCTCGGATATAATAAAATACCTCGTTCAAAAGCAACTGAAGAGTGAATTCCATTTCTATGTCTATCACTGTGGGAGCCAAGGCAGCATGCACTTGGAGCAGCTACTCACACTGTATCCATAATTAAAAGCATAAAGTGAAGAGTTAATGTATGAATGCTAGTGCTCAGCTCACTTTCTTAGCTTATAGAATTTACACTCCTCTTCCTAGGGAATGGTCTCATCCAAAGTAGTTGTGTCTTCCCACCTCAATGAACACAATCAAGATGTCCCATAGACAAGTCTACAGGCCACCCTGATCTGGACAACCCCTCTCTTCCCAGGTGGTTCTGGATTGTGCTAAGATGACAATTAAAAGTAACTATCACAACAAACAAATTTAACTCTTTTTGCTGAAAATTTTATGCATGTTATATCATTCAATACAACCCTCTGGGCATTTGCCCTCAGAGAAGAATGAGCCACTAATTAAAAGAGACTAAATTGAAGATAGTAAATTTTGACCCAAAATTAGATGGGAGTAGCTACCCCTTTGTCCTGTCTGCAAATCTTTGCTAATGATAAGTACAACAATCACCAAGTAGATAGACTGAAGTGTTAAGTATTTTCTGTCTGAACCTCCAGATAATTCTCTATCTTCTTCCTCCTAGGTCTTGATTTTTTTTTTTTGAAGATCTCCTCCAACCTCCCTAGCTTTCAGAAACTCAGTATCTTGGTTTCAGAGGTAAGTAGATAAACCTATATTTAAGGCAACTGATAAACCTCTCCCCAAATGGATATGAGACTAACAAAACACAATCTAGGGAGCACATGAGGAAGTGTTGCATCTACTTCATTTACTCGGACAGAAAGCTGGACTGCTGGGCACTGCCACTGGAGATGAGGATGATGCTGATTGTCCTCATAGCAAGTGGAGTACCAAGAGATATGAACAAAAGCCTGCCGATGTCATTTGAGCCCTGTAGATAGCCAGATGCACAGCTACCTCCACCAATGGCTTTTCAATGACATTCCTCTGCTGAGACTGAATTTTCTGTCACGTGCAGTCAAAAAGTTCTAATGGATAGGTCTATGCTTTGCCAGTATTATGCCTGACCTTTCCCACGGGTTGGCTTTCTTAATCCTTACAACAATCCAAGAGAAAAAGATATTATTAACTTCATTTTATAAATAAAGCCACCGAAGCTCAAAGAAGCTAAGCATTTTCCCACTCCCAGCTAGTGTTTTGTATTAAAATGCAGCTCTGACCTCTGCACTGTTCTCTAGGCATGGGTCCTAGTTATGATGGCATCGTGTCCCTTTCCCAGAATTCCATGTTGTCATCCCTTTCTTTCCCTTTTAATTAGCACTGCTAACCCATTATCTCTCTCCTACACTTGGACTCCAGAATCCAAGGAAGAAACACTAGTCCCTCCATCAAGTTAGTCTGCTGGAGTCAGGGGGCTGCCTGTGATGACCACTGTGTCCAGACTTGCCTGGTTGCTGGCAATTCTTTCTTTTCAGGCATTCAGCCATTCTTAGAGGCTTCTCTGACAATAGCGGGGTGGTTCAGGGCAGGGAAGGCAACCTAGGCTGATAGGCACCCTGCTTGGGCTTAGCATTTGATTGCTTGGCCCTTGTATGCATGCAGCCAGTTGTATTTGAAACCCTGCCTCTTTCTGACTTCACTTCCTAAATGTGCTGACACGCCTGTGAGCCAAACCAAACAGGTTCATAATGCTATGCCCAGAGAATATTCCCCTTTGAGTACAGCTGGCAAAACAAAACTTTTCTTCAGCCTGCAGAGAGGACCTGCCAGCCCTTGTACGACCAAGACACAGGCCCTTGGAGACCTCATTGGATTTTAATAGGAAATGGTTTCAACTCAGCTATCATGGTGTGTGTGTGTGTGTGTGTGTGTGTGTGTGTGTGTGTGTTCCTTTCTTACTGAGGTAACAAGCCCGCAGTGAAAAATAGCTAATGGTCATTTGCCTGCTGTAGACAGGTGTTTTCCATAAATGATGCTCCCAACAGCCTTTTGTGGAAGCTATGGTTGGTTTCCTTTTTACAAAAGAAGGAATTGGGGTTTGGCAAGATTAAAGAACTTGCTCCACACTCTCCAGCCACAAGCAGCAGAGGTCAGATCTAATCCAGCAGTGCTTAACTCTAAATCCTGAAACTGCTGGCTCTGCCTCAGTTCACTCTTCCACCTCACCGTGCTTCAACTCTTTGTGTATCCAGCAGAATAGGAAGAGGCCATGGGAAGGACAGGGGTTCTAATGTCTTCCTAGCTCTGTGAAGTTCAGCAAGTTTGTTTTTTCTTTGAATCTGAATATTTTTATATACAAAATAGAATGATAAAGTATCCGTGTAACAGAGAAGTCATGAAGTCAATGGAGGTAGACATTTATGTGGTAAGAGTACTTTGGGGAAGGTCACATGTGGGCAAAGGCAGCTCTTTGGAGTCAACTTGAGAATCAGCTCTAGTTTCTACCTATTACTTATTTCATAAAATTGAGAAGCTTGTGAATCTTCATTTTCTCAGACATAAAATAAAGCCCTAGCATCCTCCCGGTAAGTCCTAGCTGCTAAGTAGAAACTTGTAAAATTATGTCTACTATGAATAGTATATGGATATCAGTTTCTATTATAAAATACGATGGCAGATCCTTTTTGTACCTGTTGGCGAGTACTGCTTCAGAAGGTTGGTTCTCAATGGGGTTAGACTAGGCTTAGCAATGCTACTGTACAAGCAGCCTTCAAACCTCAGTATGCAAAACCAATAAATTCTGCTTTCTTGTACAATTAATAAACATATACCATAAGTGCATTCAAGGGGATGGGGGACTCTGATCAATATTAATATCAATATCAAATTTAGGGATCTACATTGATGGTTACTCCATTCTGTGCTTTTACAGCTGCTAAAACACTGGAAGAAGGAACGTGTTGAATTTCCTATTCACTGTTAAGGTTCTACTTGGATAACATGTATATCCCCATGGCTTGAATTTAATGGTTACCACAAGTCAGAAGGCTTTTCACTTAGTTCAAGGAGATGGGTGAGCAAAGCCTAATTCTTTTGTCTGGTGTGAGCCTTTAGACACATGATTTGCTTCTGGCCAATGGGACCTGAGAAGAAATTCTCTGGGGTAGAAAAGGGCTACAGAGAGTAGAAAGATGAAAGTAAAGATCACGTGTTGTTGGTAATGGTTGTGTTTACTTGTGAAGCTAGGAAATGCCACAGGGAAATTGACTCTATGCAAGAAACTTCCCTGGTACACTGAGAACAGTAAAATAAAGCAACCCAAGACAGTTAGGCTATGGCATTACTAAGCTACTGTATTTGCCATCCCTGGACCTGTTTCATGTTTGGATATCTAATTTTAATTTTGTCTTCTTTCCTGACCTCCATAAGCAACCAAACTAGTATAAAGTTCAATTATATCATAGCCCAGTTGCCTGTCTACCTTCATACAAGATTTGAGAGAAGGTCAGACAAAGTTCTTCCTAAAGTGAATTAATATACCCTGGAGGAGATTAGCCATCAATAAGAGCTGATAGACAGATGGTTCTGAGATTTGAGAAATATACAAATTCTATCCAGGTGTCTCACAAGCACCTACAGTCTATGAAGGCAGTAACTCAATCAATGATCTGATAACCCAATTTTCTGAAGCAACAATGAGTCAGCTCCCAGGGAAAGATTTTACTGTGCATACATGAAGGAAGTTTACATAGAAAGAAACCACTAGGGCTTCTCAGCACTGAACATTTGGTTCCCTCCAGGAAGGGAGGGTTTGCAGCAGGGCAAGAAAAGTTCATTAGACACTGCTGAAACATAGGCAGAATCTCTCAGGAGACTATCTGATTACCTTTGCTCAAATGCTACACACATCAAAGAACCTTCTGATGACTTATTCAGCTCCTAGGGGTCCTACATGTACAAGTCAGCATGTGCACTCAGAGAAGAGTCAAGGTCACTGATGCATCTGATTCCTGGAACAAAATAGGGAAAGATTAGGGCTGTTGATGCCTCACAGTAGAATCAGGGCACCTCTTGTGATTGGACACGCAGCCTCAACAGCAGCACTCAGGGTTGACTGGGAGCTTTGGAGTCTATTCACATGAAGTATAACTACTATTAGTGCCCAGAAAAGTGAGAACTTATTGAGACAGAAGTGTTCAGGACTATCAAGTAAAAATACTGTTGTTCTCCGTTCCCCTCGTTGCTTGCTTCACTGCACTGACCTAGGCTCTGATATAGCCTCTCAGCATGCTGCAGTCCTTCCACAGCTTTCTCTCAGGCTGACCTCTCTTTGGAATTCCCTAACTCTACCTACTGTTCTCCACCTGCCCGGCTCTAAGTCAGATATCTAAGAATCCTTAGCATGGGCACTTCTCCCATGCAGACCTTCTTTGCTCCTCATCCAGGTTGGACTGTCTTTCTAGCTGCTAATGCCCAGTTCTTCACCGAATTGGTCCAAGCCCAGCCATGTATTTCCTTGCCTATTTTCCTTATTATGTGCTCTCTTACTAGATTATAAACTCCATGAAGGGGGCTTCTGGTCAGTCTCCCTCTCCACCACATCCTCAGTGCCTCACACAGAACAGGCATGCAGATTACTTGCTGGGGGAGAAGAAGTGTTTCACGAATGTAAGGCATTTGATTCCCAGGGCATTAATAAAATCGGTGGCCTGTTTGCTAATACTGCAAAGAATTGCAGTTTTGGTCAGTTCTGGGTGGTTACGGAAAGTCACACGAATCCTGCTGCCTGGAGGATTCCTGAATTCTCACTCTAGTGGCCTGGCCGAGGCATTGCATTTCTTTGGTGTATATTCGAGCATTTTGCAAGAGGGCTTTTCTTCAAGAGGTCAGAGTGACACTGGAGAGGAAAACAAGTGGGAGGAAGAGCAACAAAGATCAAGAGCCTCTTGACAGCACCTTTTAGCTTTAATCTGTCAGGTGACTGAAGAACAAGAAAGGTAATGTAGCTTGGGTTAGACCATCTGCTTCCCATTCCTTCCCCAGCTCCACGACTCCTTTAAACAGTGCAGACATTCTACATGAAACCTTTTTCTTATTTCCTTTACCTAGCCTCTTCCCCATTCCTGTGTCATTGCAGTCTAAATATTTCCAGTGTTGACCATATCCCTGCTCATCTACAAATCCCTCTACAGTTCCCCATTATTCAAAGCACAGGTAGACTAGAGGCCCCTGCACAAGCTGACCCTTCCCTCACTCCTGTTTCATCCCCTTCTTTGCTTTGCCCCCTTTTCTTTCCAGCCTCTTCAAACAGCTCCCACGCCTCCCCATCACGTGGTACTTTTACTTGCGTTTATGCTTCAAATCTACATGTCTCTGCCTGGCTTGGTTCAAATGTCACTTCTACGAAATCTTTCTATATAATGGCTTCTTCTCCCCTCCACCTGGCACTGTTTGCTTATACCATGTCTCATCCCACTGGAATAGTCTGTGTTTCCTTTCCTGTGCCCTCTCTCCAGAGTGAGTTCCTTGAAAGTAAGGATAATAACCTATTCAATATTTGCCTCCCCATAGTCTGACAGGGCCTTAAAGAGGCCCAGGCCAAGCAACTGCCTCATATAGGATGTCTGAAAGGCCTCTGAGAGGCCCCTGCAGTCCTAGAGGTACTCCTGAGGAACTGAGTATTTGGATTTACCACCACAGGCACTCCTAGACCTGTTGAACACTAGAGCAGTGCTAATGAGTAAACAGCCAGGCTTCAATTAGTGGTTTGTGAAGTGTTTCTGGCTATCAAATTGCTGCTGCTCCTTGCTAATCACAGCAGCTCATAGGGATGAGAAGGGACCAGGCAAAAAGTATTCCCTGTTGAATACAAACCTGTTGATAACCTCAGCTGTCTCTGTAGACAGAATTCAAGTTTCTGGTCTCCTCAGATGACCACATAAATGAATCTGTTTTCCGGTGATAAAATGGAGTACTTTCACTTCTGTGCCCTTCTCAGCTTCTAAACCTCCTGTCCTCCAGCTGACTAATGATCCACTGAAAAGCGGGTGATGGTGGTGAGGGGCAGGGTGACTTGGAAGGCATCATCATCTTTTTCTCTGTTCTTTTCGAATGACAAAGGATGCATGTGTTGATTAGTGTGATTTCTGTCTCAGCAAGCAAATACTGAATATTGACTTTTAGACCCCAGCGGTGCATCTGACTACAGAATGTCGCCCTATCACTACCAATGAAGTTACTTGCTTCTAGTAAAGTCACATCTGGAACTACTTTCTGTGCTTGCTTGATCCTTCTCCACCTCTACTGCCAAGCCTGATGTTTCAGGTAGATTCATTTCTATAAGATGACTACTTGCATTGGTGAAGGAAGGAAGGGATACTCTGTGTGGCTGGAGGTATGACTAAGCTAACAGCATAATTCTTTAAGGAACACTAATTGAGAGGTGGACTTTAGAACTTTATTGTAGGCTAAGTTTAATCTTCTGGGGACTATCGTTGATCCACCTTGTATCATGCACTAGGGCATGGATGAAATATATTCCACTAAAAACGTGTTTACTCAGTTATCAAAATATTATTTTATGAACCTCCACTCTGTGTAAGGTATTGTACTAGGAATTCAAGGATCCTCTGGATGCGGGATAGAGTGTTATCCCTGACACACAGACATTCACAGATGTTCACATTTTCACATTTTGTAAGTGTAATGATGCTCCAAGGGGATTATTCATTCCCGTGAACATGGAACCATCTAGGAAAATTTCACAGAGGAAGTACCACTTAAGCCAAGTGTTCTAGTTACTTTTCTGTTGCTGTGATAAAGCACTCCAACCATAAGCAACTTAGAGAAGGAAAGGATTTATTTTGGCTCACACTTGCAGGTTGTAATCCAATGTTGAAAGAAATCAAAGTGTGAATTCAGACTAGGACAAGTAAACTCTGAGAACAGGCAAGAGTGATCATTTGAACCAGAATGAAAGTCTGGCCAGGGTGAAGAGTTGGACAATACAAGCAGAAGCTTGGACTTCAAAAGGCCCAGAGACCTAGATTCATACAAAGATGCTTCTGGTGCTGACCATGTTTCATCTGATTCAGGTCGTTTGTCACCGAGCTCTTGGGAGGTAAAAGAAAAGATAACAATATCTCCATGTGGGTGTTTCTATTGATTACATACACTCTCTGTCCTAAAGGAGAGTTAGCAGTCTATGAATTAATCATACATATGTACATATACTTATATACATAATTAAAACAGGATTAATGACTTTATATGCCATTGACTTCATCCTAAGTGCTACCTAAAGTATAACACACTGAAAGTCCGTAATAGATTTAGTCATTGTGTCTATGGTAATTAGCTGATTTTCTGCTTTTACGGTTTCCCATTATTGAATTTCCTCTTTTGCCATTATTTTTTCTGCCTCCTTAGGTTAGAATAGTCAGAATTTCAGGAACACAAAATACTAGTTGAAAGGAACAAGTGTGGGGTAAGCTTGAGAAGCTTTGAACTTTTTTCCCTTTTCTTGTTAGCCAGCTGGGGAGCGCTGTGGCATTTCTCCATTGGACTGTTGTCTAGGCTTAGTGTAGTAATGCTGGTTATCAGTTCCCCAGCCTGTATGCATTTTCTACTTTGCACTGTTTCTACTTTGCACTTGTTTAGCTTCCACAGAGCCCCGCCCTAAAGTGCTTTACGGTCCCTCTGCTATTCCTACATACGGTCAAAATCAATGCACCATCTGGGTTGCTGACATCAGCAGATTCACTGTTTGGAAAAATGCCTCGGCTCCCAGTAACTCTTTGTTCAAGGAGTATTATTACCATGGAGTATGTCTGATAACCCACAAGCCTGTCCAGGCCCCTGCAGTCCTAGAGGTACTCCTGAGGAACTGAGTCCTTGGATTTACCACCACAGGCACTCCTAGACCTGTTGAACACTAGAGCAGTGCTAATGAGTAAACAGCCAGGCTTCAATTAGTGGTTTGTGAAGTGTTTCTGGCTATCAAATTGCTGCTGCTCCTTGATAATCACAGCAGCTCATGGGGATGAGAAGGCAAAAAGTATTCCCTTGTTGAATACAAACCTGTTGATAACCTCAGCTGTCTCTGTAGACACACAGTTCAAGGTTTCAGTCTCCCCAGAGCTGAGGTTTGGATTACAGACTATATAATCAGTGTTGGGCCCATTTCTCTTGTGACTCTGCCCCATAGTATTTATAATAGAATCTTCCCAGACTGCCTCAATAATTAAGCCAGATTGATTCTTTTTAAACCAATTAAGAAATAAATATGGTCTAGCTACACTGGTCACTTCCTTGGTAGTAGGGAGAGATGGGGGGTGGGGAGGGTGGCCAGTGGGAATTGGGACCGGGGTGGGAGAATAATTCACCCAGGCCCCAGCTTCTACTTTGACTCTTCTTCCTAAATGCTTTGCTTCTAAATTGCTAAGTGTAGAATGCAATAGCACTAACCCCAGAAACTTGGAAAACCTTCATATACGGCTTAGGAAGCAAAGATTAGCAAAGGGAAAGGAATTCAAGATTTTTAAAACCATTCTTTGAATACATTTATTGTGATACGAACGCTGTTATAAATATGCACAAGCAAAGGTCATCTTTTTCTAGGAGTTGTCAGGTTCCAAGTTGGAAGGAGACACCTTTTGTAAAAACTTCCATGGGTCCCTGCTTTGAGAATAGACATCTAATTACTAAGACTTTACTACGATTATAAATGATCACAGCACATGCCACTTGATACAGCTCTCAACTCAAGTGTCTGTTTTCCCAGTGGGCTGCCCCTTCTCCCCTTGCACCCCCACCCCCCTGCTTCCAGCCTTAAGAAACACCACACCATCTTCTGGTCAACAGTCTGGACTTGCGGGTTGCTGGTCGAGAGAGGATGAGCCAATGATAGCATGCAGGGAATCTATTCCTACAAGCAGACAGGGAACACAGCTATCACCCTAGCATACTGGAGACTCAGCTGGCATTTCACATAGCTATCATTATCTGTGGATTATGCAGCAAAGAGGTTGGGGGCTACTTTTCAATAGTTTATTGTATTTTCTTAAATATCCTTTCTGGAAATTTTCAGAAACAAAACATAAAAAAATTATATACTTTATTACAAATGGTAAACTCAGAATGCTTCAAATCTCTTATTTACAAACACTGGGTAGGACACCCAAACAAACCAACATGGAATAACTTACAAAGGCAGGAAGCTGTTTATTGACAGTAATCAGCTTTCATCAAATTAAAAAAAATATATATGTACATACACAGTTGAGAGAGGCAGGCCAGGGGAGTTCATCTGCAATCTAGCCTGGCACTCACAAGCCTCCCTCCCCTTCCCAGCCCTCCCTGCTTTGTGTTCTTAAGAAGCACTACAGAAGCAATCTACAGTCTCTATTGCAGTTTGTAACCCCCCCACCCCCCTTTAATACTGAATGAGATCGAATGTTAGGTCCATGCAGTTCTTGGTCAATGTTAACGAAAAGTCCATCATTCTGGTCGCGCGGGCACAGCCCGTTCGCAAAGCCTGGCAGCCAATAGGCCGCTGCTCTCTGGCTCCACGCCACAGCCAGGCGCGCCACGTCCTTCCCACTCCAGCACACTGGGGGCGCCGTCAGGTCGCATCCCAGTCCATCTTGTGTACCCTTGGCTTCAGTACTCGGACACTTTTTTTTCTCTGTCGCAACCAGTCAAGTTCTCAAGTTTGTGTCTGTTATTTTTTTCCTCCATTGCCCCTTAGCCCTGACAGTCTGTCCTCAAAACGTTTGCAACTGCTGCGTTAGCATGAGTTGGCACCCACTGTTAACGTGGTTCATGACTTTCTGTTTAAGCTGTGCCACCTGTTCCCTGAGCATGTTGGCCGTGGACGCCAGCTCGGAGTTTTGCGCTTTCAAGGTTTTCACTTTTTCCTCTAGCCGGGCGATCCGCTCCAGCTTCCTTTTCCGGCACTTGGAGGCAGCGATGCGGTTCCTCATGCGCTTCCTCTCCGCCTTGATTCGCTCCTGAGACTCCATGTCGATGGGGGACAGGGGCGGCGTCTCTCCCGGCATCTCCGGCACTGTCTGCGGCTCTTCCTTCAGGGCCTGCAGCCGCGGGTGCTGCACCGGGATCTGTTGGGGCAAGTGGTGCGGCGGCTGAGGCGGCTGCTGCTGCTGCTGGGGCTGGGATGGGAAGGCCAGCCCGGCCGCGCCATAGGAGGGCGCCCCACCGCCGCTGCTCAGCGCACCCGGGTTGAAGTTGCTGAGGTTGGCGTAGACCGGAGGCTCACTGTGCAGGCTGGCGCTGTAGCCGCCGCCGCCGCCAGCGCCTGCTACTGAGGCCACCGCGGGAGCCACCATGCCCGCCCCGCTGACCGGTTGTGCCGCGGAGGTGACACTGGGCAGCGTGTTCTGGCTATGC
The DNA here is from genome assembly GCA_028551405.1 of Uromys caudimaculatus. Classification (NCBI taxonomy): domain Eukaryota; kingdom Metazoa; phylum Chordata; class Mammalia; order Rodentia; family Muridae; genus Uromys; species Uromys caudimaculatus. The sequence continues at coordinate 88,979,119 of CM052702.1, forward strand.
AGTTCAGCCAGGGCGCGCACGAAGCCCTCGGCGAAGCCCTCCTGCTCGTCCGTCACGTTCTTGGGGCACAAGAACTGGGTGGGAGTCGGTGTAGTGGTGATGTGCCCATTGCTGGACTGGATGATCAGGCGCTCCAGCTCCGGCGACGCCAGCTTGAGCAGCCCGACGTCGGGCGACGTGAGAAGGTCCGAGTTCTTGGCGCGGAGGTGCGGCTTCAGATTGCCCACCGGGTCGGCCAGGTTCAAGGTCATGCTCTGTTTTAGGATCTTAGGGTTACTGTAGCCGTAGGCGCCGCTCTCGGACTGGAGGAACGAGGCGTTGAGGGCATCGTCGTAGAAGGTCGTTTCCATCTTTGCAGTCATAGAACGGTCGGTCACTTCACGCGGGGTTAGCCTGGGCTGTGCGCAGAAGTTTCGGGGCCGCAACAGCGCGCCGGGAAGCGGGGGATACCCGCGCGTCCCTGCTTCTGTAACAAAGTTTGTTTAGGAGCGTGTGCTCCCGATGGCAGTGCTTCCCCCTGCGCCCACCTCCCCAGCTCGCTCTAGGGAGCGCAGGGTTAAGACACCGCTTGCACTCACGTTGGTCGGCTCCCGCGCGATGCCGAGCTTTGAAAAGTCGCGGTCACTCACGGAGCGCTCTCGGGGAGCAGCGGTTCCTCGGAGCCCGCGGACCAGCCCCAGCGACAGCGGCTCTCCGGCGGTGCTGACCAGTCGTCAGGGAATTCTTGGTGGAAGCCCGCGATCGGGCTCCGCCGCCCGGCCTCCGACAACTGTCCCCTCCTCCGCTTTGAGGGGGAGGGGGACGCTAGGCAGCCGCGGCTAGCGCTCGCCCAACTTCAGCGGCCTGTGCGAGCTGGTATGAGTATAGGTTCCTCTTCTCTCTTTTCTTTACAGTCTCGGTGGCAGCCTTAGGCGCAGAAGAGGTTTGCAAAAGTTCGCTCCGGGCCACTTGTTCCCCGGTCCTCTGGGTCAGGAAAGTTGCTGGCCGGTAGCCGCTCGCCTATTTCCTCGCGCGGTCGGGAGCCGCTCTCGATGCTGTCAGCAGCTCCGGGACTTGTGAGCTTCTTCTCCGGGAAAGGCGGGAGAAGGGACTCTCCAAGTGCTCCCCAAAACACCGGTGCAGGAGCGGCGGGCGCTGGATCCAGGCAGTTGATGAGAAAATGAAGACAAACAGATGAACAGCCCGGAGTCCGCGGCCGAGCAGGTTGGCCGAGTCCGTCTGTCTGTCTGTCTGCCTGAGCGCTCTCCTGCCAGGCTACCTCTGCCACACTCAGTGCAACTCTGAGTCCTTATCCAGCCTGAGCTCAACACTTATCTGCTACCAGTCAATCCCTAAAAATAGCCCATGATGTCACCCCAAGGCCTTCCCATTGGCTTGCGTCGCTCTCAGGGGGGCGGGCCCACCCGTCGCCATGGAGACCTCACCCTAGAAGATTCTTCTCTGGGCCCGCGAAGGCTCACGGGATGAGGTAATGCTCCGCTGCGCTCCTACAGTTGGGCCCTTCTTTCTCCTCCCCCCTCCCCCTCCCGCGCGCTGCTCCGGCTTGTGTTCCCGGGTTCCCTCCCCGGCGCGTCTTTCCCGGCCCGCCCGGTGCATTGTGGGCTGACGTCTTGGTTTGGCTGTCTAGTGACGGAGGCTGCCGGGTCGGCTGGACCCTTGCGGAGTCTGTGGGAGGCGGGCTCAAGTTCAGGGCTGGGGACCCGACCGAAACGCGGGGATCCAGAAAGCTGGGGAGGCGCGCTAGTGGCCTGGGGCGGAGGGCTTGGGTGGGAGTGGAGGTTGCACACCGGCGCGCGTGCGTACACACACACACACACACACACACACACACACACACACACACGGGGCGGAGGGCTTGGGTGGGAGTGGAGGTTGCACACCGGCGCGCGTGCGTACACACACACACACACACACACACACACACACACACACACACACACACACACACACCCGTGAAAGGGCTGAATGATCTGGGCGACTGAAGCTGGCTCCGCACCCCCGCACTTCCGGGAGACAGAGCGATGCGGGTTAATATGGTTGTGTGAGCCCCGGGTGCGGGAGCGCGAAAATAGATTGAAGTTGAGCGGGCCTGAGAGTGGCCCTCCCACGATGAGTACGCATGGAAGTTTAGTTTCGGAGAAGGATCTGCGCCGCAATGTGCTGTAGTTGGAAACCAGAGATTTGCAGTGCTCGGAACCTACTCTTCAGAGTCCCCGGCATCTCTGGGGACGTGCCGGGAGGGGCTCGGTTTGCCTCGGAGGGATCCCCCCCTCTAGGTGTGAAAGATGCTGTCCCAGCGTCCATGGGGTGTCGAAAGCAACATATAAGGGTTCGAAACTCAGGAAACCCCAGCGATCGCCTGCGCTAGCACATATACACGGTCCCGCGCACACTCAGTTCGCGCCCGCCCTTCCTCCCTCCCTCCCTGATTTGCTTCTGGGAAAACAAGCCTTGAGAGCTGCGGACTCGCCCCAAGTCACGGTGCTTAAGCAGGAGTCCCTGGTAGAAACAGGCTGAAAACTCCCCTCCCCGCTCGCTGGTGGATTCATATCCTGTGCGGCCTCTAGGAAGCGCTAGACACATGTAAGTTGTTTCTTTTCTAAGATTCCACCCTCTCTACCCCTCAGGACTAAAGTGGTGGCGAGCTTGGTTCTCCCAGGGCATACGTGCAAATCTCTGATCTCTGAATGTTATTGGTCTCATCTAGAAGTAAAGCGGATGAAGTACACTGGACTGCCAAGCATTAGTCTTGACTCTGAGACTAGAAGGTGGTCAATTGGCGCTCCCTTCCCTACCAGCTTCGGAGTTATCCTGGGCCTTCGGTGGGGTGGGGGTGGGGTGATTTGGAGGATATTGGGTTGGGATTTGGCAGGAGCCGGTGTATTTTCGTAAGCGAGGTAGGAAAGGGACCGGGAGCCAGCTCTTCCCTAAGCCTCCCTTCAGCCTAGGACTTGGGGTTTGAAGTTGGACCTTAAGTTTCTAGGTTTTAAATTTGGACTTTGCTGCCTCAGAACTCAGCTCAGGGTTTGTACCTTGGAGCCTTAAGATATTTTGCCTTTTGAGTATTCAGAACCCAATAGCAGCTGGTATCGGTGGGAAACCCGCCAGCTCTTTTTCACTCCTGGCTGCTGCTGCAGAGGGTAACTGGTTGCTGCCGCAGAGGGTAACTGGTTGCTGCCAGCCAAGCTCTGACCTTGGTGGGGGCAGGGTAGAGCAGGGTTTCTGTGAAGTCTAGATCCATTTACTTCCCCCAAAGGGAGACCTAGTTCCTCTGTCCGCAGCCCTAATCTTTTTTGCCAAGGAGCTCATATTCTACATGATTTATGATAACAGTAATAAAAGTAAGTTTTGTTCACTAAACACCACCTATCTGCTAGTTAGTCCAAGCAGTTTAAGTATGCTGTTTTCTTCCCACCGCTATCTTGAGAGGCATACATTTTTACTTAGACTTTACATGGGAGGAAATGGTCCCAGAAAGTCCATTTGTCTTGCTTGGGGTATACAGACAGCTGGAAAGTGATCTTAGGTCTGTGTTACATTCCTTTGTATTTTCTCAGCTCTGGCAAACTTTCCCTTAAAGTCTTAGTTATTTGCTCGGGCAGTGGTGCTGATGGCATAGAAATTGTTCTCTTGTTCCTGTATTTAGAAACTCCCAGAGCTAGGACCTTGTGTAATTATGTATCTTTTGCCCAAGGGTTCAGTGCATCTTCTGGCTCCTGTGGCTCAAGAGACTGGTTTTCTACTTAGGTTAAGAAATAGCAGTTTCATCCAAGGCGAAACAGATCCCTGCTCTTGTTAATGCAGCTGCTAGGAAGCCATCATCAACTTCCTCTTTGCCTGGGAGAAGGGTTTTTTCACAGTCCAGCTTCTGCTCTTTGTAGCCATATCGTGCTGGAAGCTCAGATGGGAAGGGTTGGGCTATGCTCCCCTAAAGAACAACCCAACCGCTGAAGTCAGTGAATGGTTGTTTCTTGCTTCCTCCAATTACTTGCCCGCTGTGCAGGGAGCTCTGTGTACTGTCCTGCTTCTCCCTGGTTTTGACTGAAGGGGGAACTCGGCAAAACACTGACTGGCTCTTAGAGTATTGACCTGGAAGTGGCACCCTTCATTTCTCATGCTACTGTCCAAAGCCAGTCACTTAGCCATGCCTGAAAGTAAGGCTCTGAAAGACTCCTTCCTGCATTCTTCAGAGGAATCAGCTGAAAACATCTTTCAGTTACAGCATAAAGTTCACATCCAGGCTTTGAGAGGTAGTGAATAGAGACCATATCAGGTCCAGATATGTGTCTTCCTCTGAGGGAGAGCTAGCTACCCTGCACCCCATTCAATATGTATGATGGGGCAGAGACAGAGGCTCTGCTTGGGGAGGGAAGGAACCGAGGTCCCAGTACATGATAGCTCTTGAGTGTTTTCAGGGCCTCTCCCTGTCCACCTCCACAAGTAAGGCCTAGTTCTGCTTGGTGGTTGCTTTCTGTGCCCCTCTGGGATTGCCTCAGTCTTCCAAAGACTTACCAAAAGCCTTTTTTGGGGGGCTTTAATAAATGTAAGGGGCATATTATCTAAGTCTTGAAGATGGTCTTTTGTAATTCAGGCTGATTGTAACCCCCACACAGTGTAGTATCTTGTATGATACCAGGTATACCAAGTACCAGTAGCCACAGCAACTGTTCTTTCTGGTCCCATCCCAGCATTTGCCCTGTTTCTTTGCTCTCTTACTCTTCTGCCTTCAGCTCTGCTTCTCTCATCCTGTTTGCTTTTGGCTTGGTTTTGGGTGTTTCAGGCTTGTAAGGTGGAAACTTGTCCCATTCTTTTCCTCTCTAGAGCTGAATGAACGGACTAGGCACCATCCTAGTGTATCCCGACGGTTAGTGGTTGACTTGAGACAGGGTCTCGTTCTACAGCCCAAGCTGGCCCTGAATCTGCCTCAGTCTCCCAGGCACTGGGATTGTAGGGCTTACCGTCTGTATCTGTTCTGTGTATCTTGAAATTTTTAACAATAGGTCCTTACCCCCAACTGATCCTTGCTTCAAGTCTGACCTCTCCAGGCCCTTCTTTTCCCTTCTCTTCTTTTCTTTGTATTGTTTCTGTTCAACTATCTCCCCCCCCCTAATTTTTGTATTTTCTATTCCCTTTTGTTCCCACTTATAATTTGGCCACATCTACCATGACCTCATTTCAGTAGCCACCTTGAATTGTTCCTGACCTGATGTTACAATCTCTTACTTTCTCTCATTAGGTACCTTTGTGAGGTATTGTCCATCTTCAGATTAGTTGTGCCTACTTGCGGAAGATCACCACAGTTGGGTGTGTGAACTCTTGACATTCTCTACTTTAAAGGAGGAGTATACTGGACCCTCAACCAAGTATGCAGGCACTCCTTTCTGCCACTTGTATGCAACTCCACCTTAATTGGATGTGGCTTTGGGGTCTCAGGGTGTGGATAGATTATATAGGCTGGGTAAGATTTGGGGAAAGAGCCTTCATCTGCACGTCCATGGGGGAACTATCATCTATGCTGGGTGCAGACCTTGCAGCTCAGTTGCTTTAGAGTCACCCCTGATCCTGCCTATAATTTCTTGCTCATGTTCTATAAGGAAGTGCAATGAACTAATTGGTTTTCCTGATGAAATTTGGTAGAAGCAAATGTTGATTTGTTGGTGGGAACTTAGAGGTTAGAGGTAGATGCCGCTTAGTCCCTCCCACCACCACTACCTCACCTCCCACCAGGGGAGGGGCTGGTGAGAGATTCTTCTGACAGGATCACAATCTGTCTCCTAAGTTTTGACAAGGAAGGTTTGCCAAATAGATCACTCTCCTTTCAACCTGTGTTCTTAGCTATTGTCCTGCGTAGATGAATGTTCGGATGTTTATTAGTCTTATTGTGTTATTCTACATCATGTTTTACATGAGTCAGGTCAAGGGCAGTTATTCTGCTATAACAAATAGCCCTAAACAACTCAGTAGCTTATAGAGAAATTTACTGCTTGCTCATTGTATATGCTCAGGGTCAGAAGAGATCTGCTTAACGTGTTTAACTACTCTGGAGACGGTTTCATCTTGAATTGTGCTTCCAGAATCATAAACACCTTGGTGGAGAAAGAAAGCATCATGAATTCATGCCAGCTTTAAGAGCTTTTTCCAGGCGTGATGCACATTATTGAATTCATAGATTAGTGGCTAACATGAGTCACGTGACTTATGACTTAAAGGGTACAGAGACATGCAGTCCCACTGTATGCCCGGAAGTCAGGAGCTTGAATTGTCCACTTCTGTCTAGGTGAGGTTACTGCTGTGGAAACCTTCCACAGATCCTCCTGGATTGTAGCTACAGGGTTATTTCCCACCCGTGCTACACATGCTTACAGAAGTCAGCTCTGTCCACACTTGTACACACATGTTCACTCTTGGACCCTGGCCAATAGCATCCTCATTCTTCTAAACATTGCTGAGAGCATAGAGTACACAGATATTAAAGCTTCACTGAAAGCAGTTCACGTGCTCAAGCCTGACGTCACGGGGAAGGGAAGCAAATATTTGTAAATAGAGATGCCATCCGCCACACCCTACAATCTACATTCTATCCATTCCTCAGAGTCTCAGCCACTCCAAACACTTTATATCCCTCCTTTCATATATTTTTATTCTTAATCAAAATGTGAACTGCCTTAAGAGATAGCTCAGTGGCTAAAGGCCCTTGCCACCAAGCCTGATAACATGGGTAAAATCACTGGAACCCAACGGTAGAAAGGAAAAACTGACTCCTCCACGTTGTCATCTGACTTACACACACACACACACACACCACACAAATACACACAAAGTAAATAATAATAATAATAATAATAATAATAATAATAATAATAATAATGTGATTTTATGTAAGTTGTTCCTTCTTCAAGACCCAGATCAAATAATCTCTCCCCAGGAAGCTTTTCCTACCAGTGTCCCAGCCTACTCTCTAGTAGTCTTATCTTTTTTGGCATTCACCACGGTGAGTACGTCCCTGGAAGAGAGAATGCCTGTCACTCTCTTCTGTCTTCTTCAATTGCTGCCTCCAAGCTCAGAAGTGCTCTCATTCCTATTTTGTAGCTCTAGTGCTTAGTAAGAACCCGGCACATGGAAGGATAGAGGATGCTTGGTAAAAACTTGTTAATGAGTTTTTTTAATTGCCTTTGCTTATGGAATTATGGGGGCATTTCAATAGTGAAGCAGAAATATTGCCCAGTATTAATTAATAATATTGGATCATGGCAAATTCCCTACCTGGACTGATAAGCCTGGGCCTCTCTCCCTCACTTCTTTTCATTTGCCCAGTTAACCCCCATCTGTCCTACTCTCTACACTGCTACACCTTACCTCCCTCTGGCCCCTCCTACTTTTCTCCTGAAGCTGTTTTTCTCTAGCTACACTGTCCACTGCTGAATCAGTTACACTACAGTTTAGAATCGATTTCTAAACTTGAGTGACTTGTGGCAGAAGGTTGATTTCTTATTCTTGCTTCATGTTTTTCAAGGTTGGCAGGGTCTCTGATAATATCACCTTCCTCTGGGACCCAAGCTGCTGGACTGCCTGCTTCCAGGAACCTAAATACTTTTTCTATAGCGGGAATGAGAGATTTGAAGACTCTTGTCTGAACAATAATGTGCCTTTGTTTTAAAATGTTCCATGTCACGTCTCACAGTTTGGTCAGCTGAAACAAGCATCCTAGCCTATTCAGCCACAGGGGAGCAGGAAAGCAAAGAGTTGCTAGTATTTGTGACCAATCATAATGATTCCCACACTGGTCTTGGGTTCCCAAACGTGACAAACTGTTTCCCCTGAAACTCTTTATATGATATCCAAGCCCTGATTTCTTGGTCCTCAAGTGATTTTTTTCTTTTGGATATTTGTTAAGATGACAAAGCATTCCATGGCTCCCCTGATGTACCCACCTCCCACCTAAACTATCCTCGTTGTCCTCGCCATTACACGCTCTTCAAAAGTTCCTATAATTCCCCTTCCTTCTTTGTTTCCTGAGTTCAGAGCCAGGTGAAAGTGAGACCCAGGAATCAGATGGAGAGGGTTGGACATAGATCTCAGCTGGAGGGCAGGTTAGGCACAAAGCCACATCAGGTTTCTTGGTTATTTACCATATTGACTTGTGCCTGGGTGGGAAGGTACACAGAGATCCCTATGGGACAGGCTAGTTTTGCATGAACTGCCTTGGAAGGAAGAAAAAAAATTGCCAAGATCCATATGCTTGGGTCTTACTGCACTCAGCCATTTTGGTAAGTCACTCTCCTGTCCGTAAGGAGTGACTATGCATTGAGAGGTGACAAAAAAGATCCATACCAGGTATCCTCTAGTGGAAAGCTTAGGCCAGGTAGATGGTGATTTCCTCTTAGCAGTGGCACTTGTTATTTGGTATCTCTTTGTATCATTGTGTATTTCTCTTGAGATCTCTTTAACCTAACCCAGAAGTGGCCATACATTAAGAAGGCAGAGGGAAACGATGCCTCTGTAGTATGTTGAGCAGCTAGCATGATGCTGGGCACAGAGTCCTAAGTAGATCGTGGTGATTCATCAGTGCTCCTGTGATGTCTTATGGATCTCTTGGTTTGGGACAAGGAGGTCTGTATGACTGGCAGTCACCATTGCCTTTATGGTAATGGCATTCTGCACAGAATATCCACAAAATCTATATGCCCACTAAGTAGCCCAAGTCCCAGACATTATCTCCCAAAGTCTGACCTCCCATACAGGCAGCATTCTCATGTTTGAGTGCCTCTAGTCTTGAAGGGTAGGACGTGAAAGCCAGAGCAGGGAGAGTGGATGTGCTGAGCAATCGCTGCTGAAAAGGCGGATGGAAAAATTAGAAGCATCTATGGCTGATCGACAAAGGTCCCAGGGAAAGATGGCCATATGCTGAGGGCCTGAAACTACTTCCCAAGGAGAAGACTCTGGCTTTCATTAGGCAGGAGGGAGGTGGGAAAGGTATTTTGAGATCAAAGCTAGGATAATGGTTAGAAGTTAACGGAAAGGCTCCAATTGTGTTAAGCAATAACTTCTGGAGTCATTGCTCAGTAGACCAGTTGCTGTGGTCATAGAAGTGAAGCTCTGCCACTAGACACATACACATTAGTTGTCTGTGTGTAAGATGCTCTGTCAGACTCCTTCATGATCTCTGTGAGCCCATCCTAGTTACAGCAAACGTCACCCACTGCCACAGTTCACAGAAGTCCTGTCACATTGTCTTGTTTAGAATCTATCCAACCTTTGTAGGTCTATCTTTGACCCTTTTTTAGTTCATAATTTATAAATTTAATTTAATTTATAAATCTGGGCTGATGTTTTCATATTAGATGAACGTTATATCAAAGGAATTACTTTTAGCATCCATAAGGATCACTGAAGAAGACTAAGTTTGACCATGAGTCCCAGGAAAACATCCTGGTACAAGTGAGCCTTCTCCTTCTCCACCTGTCTATAGCTAGTATGTGTTTGTGGGCTCCTTGGTGAACAGATGTGCCTGAGTTTCGGCCAGCACAAAGAGGATGGCTGTGATGCATATTCATTTACAGGCTTGCTTCACAAAGTCATCTTCTCATATCACCTGGTAATACAAAGGACCTCAAGGACGTACAGAAGAACAGAGCCCCGATCTCTGAATGATCCTATGGAAGGGTACTCACTGACCAGAAGTGGTCCTGCTGAACTTTGAATGAGAAGTCAACTTCGTTGTGTTGGTCCACTGGGATTTTGCAGTAAAGACGATAATATCTTCTTATTCCACTTGGTGTTATAGGACGCCCTTCATAAGAAGAAATGCTGGGTTGAAGTTGAGCCTTTTGTTCTGTCTTCCCAGCTTGAAAAGGAAGATTATATACTGTTATGTCCCTACTGAGCGTGTAAGCTTCATGAGGTATGTCAGGTATGTCTTTGCCTTTTTCTGGTTCTCATCTCTGAGTGGGTGTTTATTGAAATGCCAGGTGCTTTTCAATTGAATTTCAGAATGCAAGTAGCACATATTGTTAAACATTTTATTAATATATTCAATATTTTGAGTGTTTATTGCATTTTAGCAACTGCTCATCATTGCTAAACAAGAGCTGGGCATGCCCATGGCTTGAGGTATAGCAAGGAAAATGGGTAAGAGAGAAGACAGGATGAGCCAGCATGACAGTGCTCGGAGTTACAGGGTTCCTGTGTGGAAGGACCTCTCTGCTAAGGAAAGAGATTGAACAAAGTGCTTTGGAGAAACTGGTTAGTAAGCAGAACCTTCCACAGTAGGTGGACATTGCTAGAAGAAGAGGAGGCCTCAGAGAGGACATATTCTAGGAAGAGGCAGGTGTATCATGAAGGCTTAGATGTTACAGACCAGGGCATATTTGGAGCTATAAAGGAGGGGTGGTGAGGAGGGACTTGGAATGGATACATCTATGCACACGCTTAAATGCCTTGGTAGGCTTTGTAATGTGGTCAAGTGTCATATGTAAAGTGTCTATTTTCTTAGGAGTAGATGTGCCATAGCCATCAAGATGTAGATATTTGTGATATTTGTGTAGTTTCTACTTTATTAACTGTGTTATTCCCTTTGTTTCAGAGTTTTCTACAGTGAACATGCTTTATACTTGCAAACAAACATACCCAACATGTTTTCCATCTGATGAGCTGTGATCCCATCATCTGCCCTTTGAAGGGCTTTGAAAGAAGTCCTCTGGCAGAGCTGAGGTCCAGAGATGATTCACAGTGAAGGTAGCTTTAAACTTTGGGCTACCCTCTTTATCTCCTCCACCTCTACTTGGCATTTGCCTTCCCTGTAGTTTTTTTTTTTTTTTTTAATCCAACTGTGGCTTTGCTAATCACAGGCAGTACCTTGCTGTGTCTTTGTGTGTATGGAGTGTACAACTTGGAGAAATCAGGACACAGGTCCCACACTTCCGTACTTAGCAACCTTCTCCACACAGAGCATGGTTCTCAGTCCACTCCGCTGCAGAGACATCTTTTCTGTGACACTGTGTACCCATTCTTACAGATTTGGCAGTTAGAGGGGAAGTGAGTTTAATGTTGTAAAATTTTAGGAAGGCTGCTGTTCCCAGTAATTCTTTCAACCCGTTCCTTCCTTCAACATTCTGGCCCATGGCTAAACCATGAGGATGCTTCCAGTGAGCACCCAAAGGCTCGGAAGTCTGGACACACAGGATCAACAGTTTGTTATCCTGTTGAAACAATGATCAGCAGCCCCAGAGACTAGACCCACCTGCATTTGTTTTCTGTGCTTGCCCATTTCCGACTTCATTTAGGCCAAAATGTTTACTCTTGAGACTTAGCCCGGAAGAGCTTTGCCCAAGATACTGAGTGTGTGTGCCCGAGAAGAGATGGACCTTATACTGAGCACTGAGGAACTCTTAAAGCGTTGCCTGGAGCTCGCCGCTGTTCACCATCCATGGGCTAACACATGTCACAAAGATGGCCCTGACACAGAAGAAGAGCGTGGCATCGACACGCACATCAGGTGTTATTTAGCAGTAGGAATTTTAGATTCTCTAGCTAGAGAATGAAAATAGGTTAAAAAAATAAGCAAACTAATTTTATAGTTTGTTTGATATTATAGCTCAAACCACAGAATATCATGTCACCACTTTGTAAGATGAAAATACGAGCTGACCTGGTGAGTCTGTTGATGGATTTAAGTGAGAAAGCAAGCTGTAAGGGCATAGTGGAGACCAGGCAAGCATGGTTTTATTTTTGAACAAATTGAAAAAGTCATAATCCAGGCATGGTGGAACATAACATAATTCCAGCACTCAGGGGGCAGAGACAGAAGGATTACTACAAGTTTGAGGCCTGCCTGGTCTACATAGTGAATGTAAAGTGTCTACAAACAAACAAACAACAGCAATAACAACAACAAAACTAAACTAAACCAAGTCTATGAGTCTACAAAAGTCTGTGAGTGTACTGGTATGAGATATTAATAAAAATGCCTGATGAGTAGTTACTTGTTATGGACAGCATTAAATGTTTTCTGTTTTTTGTTTTTAACATATATTTGCTTATTTAACCCTGGGAAAACCAGAGGAGGAAGTAGCTTACACCAGTGGTTATTTGCCACTTGAACTGGAGGGGAGAAGAGTTTGCATGTACAAACTCCTTGAATGTGCCCGATCTTGTCTGATCTCAGAAGCTAAGCAGGGTTGGGCCTGGGGGATTTTTCTTTAAAACTGAGATGATTTCTTTAAGTTTGTGTTGGGCAAAATGGGTGAACTACCCAGCAATTATGAGGAAACAAACACCACAAACTCTAAGCCTCATCCGGCACTGAGCACTTTATTTTCTGCTCATTGGGCTGTAGTCAGTTAAAGTGGCTTTGCCTTCCCCAGACTCCGTTTTTTCGGGCCTTTTCTGCTGCCCGCTGTGCTTCCCAACCCCCTCTGTGGTTTTCTAAGTCATGATGACTTTTCCAGGCATCGCTGTCTTGATGCAGTGTTGCATGCACATGTGATTTGCAAGCTGGAGAAGTTGAACTTTGGGTCCAACTCAAGGCTTCCTCATGGGTCTCATTCTGGATCTCTGCTAGAGAGTCGGCCTCTGTGGGGGATGCTCTTTCAGGGCACAGAACATGGAAAGTGAGCACACAGCAAGCTTTTCAAGGACAAGGCTTAGAGCTGGCACATTGTCATTGTCCTGAAGCATGTCATATGGCCACGGCTCATGTCAGTGGACCCGGGAAGTCATCGAAGTTGTGTAAGGAAGGAGGGAGCATGTTCTGAATAGTAATCTACCACAGCAAACATAAAACAAGACCAATAAAGAAAGGGAAGAGAGGACTTACCGAGGAGTCTGTGTCCGGCATCTCCTGGAGTTGTTCTAGTCATCTTTTAAAAATGCGAACTCGATTACTACAGTGAACACAGTGATGGAAATATGGACATTTAACCAGAGTACTCATTGCCTGGCACAGCAGGGAAGTTTATACCAGCGGGGCTTATGCCACTTCTGATAGGACACTAATAGTAAGCAAAAGCCAGAGGCCATCTCATGATGGCCATCTGCTTATATTCTTGTCATAAAGTCCCAGAGTTCCGGAAGGCTCAGGTGCCTATGACAAGCATGTGTCTCCTAACTTACAGAGACCTTGCTTTTGCCAAAATGGTCATTCTGGGCAGGGTTTGTCTACACTTCTAGAAAATGATTTGTCACTGAAATGCCCAGCTGTAGTTAACTGAGTGACACAGTAACTTAGTGGCCAGAAATGGAGTGGAAAGCAAGTGTCATGGGTGGCCCCAGAGTCTTTGTTTCTTTGCATAACCCAGCCATCAAGTATGCGGGTCAGTTAGGGATCTTCACTAGCGTGGTTTAGAAACTGCAGCAGCATCTTTTACATCTTCCATTACTTCCTCAGCCCAAGGAGAGCCAAGTGCTTCTTAAAGCAGCCACATGGGAGCCCTCAATCAAGATACCCAGTGATCCAAAACATTGAAGAGCAGGAAGGTGACCGATCGACTCAGCGGTTAAGAGAACCTGCTGTTCTTGCAAGGACCCAGGTTTGGTTCCCAGCTCACAGCCTTCTGTAACTCCAGTTCTGGGGGTTCTGACACCTTCTGGCCTCTGCAGGCATGGGGTATGCATGTGATGGTTTTGGACAAAAACTGGGGCAGGGGTGGGGAAGGAGAGAGGAGAGAGGATGCAGGGAGGGATGGAGTGAGGGAGGGAGGGGGAGAGAAGATGGAGGGAAGGGAGGGAGGGAGGGAGAGAGAGAGAGAGAGAGAGAGAGAGAGAGAGAGAGAGAGAGAGAGAGAGAGAGAGAGGGAGGGAGATGGAGAGAGATTAATTTCCTTAAAATGTTGGCCAGGAAATCAGGCATGTTCTAATTTGCATACTCTTTCAAGTAATTTAGAAAGTATGGCCCAGTAGAGCTCATGAGAGTCAAGCATACACTCCCCACACAAACGTCTTAGTCAGTGATTTGCTAGGATTAAGAGTCCTATTTCTCAATTTTTAGTCACTCATCCTGAGCCTTTCCATTTTATGTGTCCACTTACATATCTAAAATTGATATAATTCTTCTCTTTACATGCTGTGCCGTTTCTAAGCTCAGAGCTGTTCATAGAGATGATCTGCAGATGTTACTGGATGGTGTTGGGAGCCGCAGTTCCTTGATAACAAGGAATTGTTTGCTCAGGCCGTTAGGCAAGTGTAGATATAAATATAAGCCCATTAAGTAGATTTGTTCATATAGCATTGAACATTGTCTCTTCTTGTAAAAGTGCTGGTGATCCTCTGTTGAGGTGGGAAATGATGACCTTTGGAATCAGGGTTCAAACTAAAACTCTGGTCTTAAGTGGTTAGCCCTAAACACACGTACATACATGCAAGCGACACTAAACAGAGTCGGTGGGTTTGGTGTGTGTGTGGGGGGGTATAAAATAATATTAAAAGAGAGATGGTGAATTGAGAGGGATTGGGGAGGTGACATGGGAGGAGTTTGATGGGGACAGAAGAGGAGGCAATGATGTAAATTAAGCACTCCTGTGTTAAATTGTAAAATAAAATAGTTAAAAAATTATAAATGCACTGACCTCCTAGTCATTTATTTAATCTTATATAATTTTCTTCAGTGGCTGAGCACCAATTTTGCGTATGTAAAACTGCAAAATAAAAGCTATCTCATACCCATGGGTGTTCCAAAAAAAAAAATCAGTGACATTCCTAGTTAGTAGTAGAAACTTGAAAACAGCGTAATTTCCTTCTTTCCCCTGATGCTTGTTTCTTGCTTTACTTTTCAAACACTATTTATGAGCTGTACTGTTAAATAGATGATAGGGATAGTATTAATTTTTTTCTAGGAGAGCTTATCAGTGCATTGCGGACCATGCACTAGGACTGTACCAAGTGCTGTGGGTGACATGAGGACTTTATAGATGGAGCTGAAAACATGGACTCAAGGCTTGCTTCATCACCATCAGATACATCATTACCAACTCAGCCTCGCTTTCCTAGCGTGAACAATGATTGTGGCGACTGATATTTACCTCAGAGAATTTAAATGGGACTGCCACATCACCTAATAGAAAAGTCAGTGCTGAACTGGTAACATTTCTGTATATATGTACGTTATTTAGCATATATGTATTTATACATGGATTCCTGAAGTAGCAGTTCCATAAAGTTGAACATTAAAAAACAACTGGTCTTTGCAAGGCCCAGTCTGAGACAGACTATACAAGCTGGTAGAATACCCTGGCCACAGTGTTGAGATAAAACTGAAAGAAACACAAACTGAAGGAAATTTGAATGAGGAAATACACCCTCATTTACATGCTAACAGCTAATAGAGGACTTTACTTTGAAGCTGGCCAAGGTTGCTTGACAGAAGACTGAGAAAAGATGAGGCTGCTGAGTGAAGCCAGAGAGAGAATATGCTCAAGACAAGCAGATACCATTCAATAAGCTTTTCTAAGAGCTGTCATCTTGGGGGAAAGAAAAACAAACCAAACCTCCTACTGCTGTCATCCCACCGGTCAGCAGACTTTCAGTAACCCCGCCTCGCTCTAATGTGCATGACAGTATGTGCATTAGAGCAGTGCGGGCCACACAGGCAACTGACATGTTTCAGGTTTCCACAGCTTTCTGGGCTTCATTATCAGAATAAGCTTTCAATCCCATAGGTAATACTCAGTAAGAGATGTTTCTGTCCTCCTGTCCCTTCTCAGACTTATCAACTAATTAACATAAATCAAAAAATTTGATAAGTGCTATGGATAGTAAGGCCTGGGTGGGAACTACCTCTGATCTCTGACCTGGAAGTACTTAGGATGTGGTTGTTGACTTAGTTGAATATGTAAACAGTGTCTGATGGGAGCTGGAAGTGAGGGTACCCGTAGATCCAAAAGGTTTCTAAATCCCCATCTGGTCCTGAGGATGAACAATGGGGACCATCTTAAAAGGAGACATTAATGGAAGGTTATAATATAACGAATAAAATAGACCGGCAAGAGGTAGTGTGAGCCAGGTTTGAAATAGTGGCAATCCCACGCAAGAAAGAGCCCCCATCAGGGACAATATGTTGAGCACTTTCCCCTGTGGAGTCTGCACTTTGACAATACTGTTTAAAGTTTGTTCCTCACTATCTGTTTCAGTGTCACTGAATGGAGACAGTTGGATTTTGGGGACATTGCTGCATGGGGACTGGACCCTTCCATAACTGGAAGATTCAGAACTCCACACAAGACATTTTTGGGACCCCCTTCTGCCACGCCCATTGTACTCTATACACTATAGTGGTACTAAATCCACTAAACTGTTAGATATTTTTGTTGGTAGTGGTAGTGGTGTTTTCATTCATTCTGTGGTTTATTCATTGTGTTTATTATATCTGAGCCAATCAAAGAAATGTAATAAACAATAATTTCTAAGTACTGTGGTCCTTATCCCTAAGTCTAAGTGTCTGGTGTCAGATACTTGAAGCCTTGAGTACTTCATCTCATTTGCCTTCTTGTTTGTGGACATCCATACAGATTGAGCAAGAAGCAGGTGCCAGAGTGGCAGGGAGGAAGGCCAGTTTGAATCTCAGCCTCTTCATCATGGAACCTTAGCCAGATCACTGGTCTTCACCACCACTGTAAGCTTCTAAGTCCTATTTTGTTAAACAAATTCGAGTGGGCTCAAGGTTATCTTTTAATATTAATAGTTTCGGCCTCACCCCGTGATGAAGAGAAAAGGGTAAAGGGACAGCTATCACTGGGGATTGTAGCACAGTTATCTCCTCTTACAGACCTCGGCGCTTTTGTCTCCATGAGCTCAGTGGCGCCCATGTCTGCCCACCGCATAGGGCTTCCTCACTCATCTGCTTGGCTGTGTTTGTCAGTAATCTCATCCTCATCCACACTGGGGATAACCTGATGTCTTTTGTGAGACTTCTCATTCTCAACATGGTTTTACTAGACGAGGTTCTAAGCAGGTATCCCGTTCTTACTGACCCACAACTTCAATGGTACTTGGGTTTGTGTCAGTTGGAACACCTGGGCAAGTGTTTATAATTATATCAGATCTGCATATTTCTGAGTTTAGAACCCCAGACATTTTTCTTTAAGTTACTTATATCGGCACTCAACTTCTCACTCAGCCAGATAAAAAGAGACTTGGCAGCCCCAGCTAACAGCTCTTTGTAGTTCAACAGCAGCCTGGTTTAGGCTGGGACAGGGTGGTGGTGGTGGAGGTGGTGGTGATGGTATTGATGATAAAGAGAACAACAGTATCCTATGAGAATATTATTATCCCCATTTTACAGATAAAGCAACTAAGCCTCACAGAGGTGAGGTAACTCCCTCTGCCATACAGGTAGGACTTAGCAAAGGCAGGATTTACATCTGGTCCCACCACGTGGCTCTCTACTGAACTGCACTCCTGGGGTGGATGCTCAGGGTCAGGAGCCTCCGGAGAACGACAGGTCTGTCAAGTTCTGCAGGGCTGAGCTGTTTATCATTGTGGAGGACACTCATCACTGTGCTAATTACATTAATTGCTGCCCACTCTGAGGCTAGGTGGGTGGCTTAACAACACCTAGGAGCATGGTAATGATGCCTGGGCCTGCCTTTATGCTGAAAACATCTGACTTTTTTTTTCAACTCCTTCCTGTGATGGCTCAAGACAGTAATTACAGGTTGGATTGGTTGGAAGCTAGTTGCTCTCTACCATGTAGGGGAAAGGTCAAGACTATGAACTTTGCTCTTCATCAGACTCCTTACTGGAAGCAGAGAGGAAGGGTGATGGCTCCTGTTTGTAATCTCGTGATTCACTAGAAGCAAGTGCTCTCTTACTGTTTGAGAGAGCCCAGTCAGCTGCTCGGGGTCCAAGAGCTATCGAGGAGAGGAGACAGGCTGAAACCAGGAATGAATAGAAGTCACACTTAGTGCCAGTGCCACAGTACCCCTCACCAGGACACTGCTCTTTCTGACACTTAAGTGGAGCTGAGTGTGTATTAGCAGGGTCAGGCGAGGCACCAGGAAGTGTGTTTTGTGGCATTCTCTATCCCTACATGATGACTGCTTGAGATCTCACCTGCTCTGCCTTCTTTCCTGAGATTCCAAGAGAACTGGCTTGTAGGTGTATTAAATGCAGACTAAGTCAGATGTAAGCCATAGTGTTTTCTGTTTGATCTGTTAAGAGGTAATTTGAAGACGACTTCTGCATACTTGTTGAACAGAGATAGGGTGGCTTTGGTAATTCATCATAACTGAGTAAGTGATTTAACTTACACAGAAAGCAGAGGATAATTTGGGAAGTCACTGGTTTTGGAATGCTGTGCATTCATGTACGTTATGGGTGTGCTCATATTGTATGTGTGGGTATATATGTCACTGAGTTTGTGGTGTGTGTGTGTGTGTGTGTGTGTGTGTGTGTGTGTGTGTGTGTGTGCTTCCAGAAGTCTTAGAGTAGTGACAGGTAAATGAATAGGTTCCTGTCATACCTCTTACCAGAGTTCAGATTTGAATGTTCGCTGAAAGCCATGTGTTAAAGACTTGGCCCTCAGCTTGATGCTCCTGGAAGGTACATCTGGAAGATCCTTTAATAGGTGAAGTATAGTGGGGCATGCTCTAGAAGGGGACAGGGGGACACTGGCACATTTCTCTTTTTGTCTTGTTCATAAGGTGAGTTGTCTTCTTTTGTTGAGCACTCCGCCATGCTGTTCTGTGTCACAGACACAAGACAAGGAAGCCAATCGGTCTCAAACTGAAACCCCCCCAGACAGTGAGCCCTCAAGTGGCTGACTTGCCAGTGCCCTTCTTAAAGCAGAAAGCTGACTAACACACCCACCATCTTTCTATGAAAGAGATTTGAGCTCTGTTCTACTAATCTTAATACATTATAGAATGATAGAGGGAGGTAAAGATATTTGGAGGTGGACCAGAGTCTATCCTTGGTTCCGCCTTTATTAACTGCTATGCCTTGGACAAGTCACTTCACCTCTCTGGGCACTGATTTTCTCATTTCTAAAAATAGGGATAATAACAGTCCAGACTTGATGGTACTCCTACAGGCTAGGAGGTTTCTGAGGGCAGGAACTATGTTTATATACTGTTCTATCCTCAACCAGCATGGGGATTGAGTCAAGCAGCCTTTGGACTTAAGACAGTTCTTCCATTCTGAATCCAATATCCCCCAATTGGCTGCGCAGTCTTGGAGACATTACCTAATGTTTCTGAGGCTCAGATTTCATAGCTATGGAACAGAGATTTGTTATTCCTCCTTGAAATGATTGCTTTGTGATAAGGTGAGATCTACAAAGGCTTGTGTGGCAGATGGTTAGAACATAGGAGGTGACTGGCAAAGCTTGTTTCTCCCAAAGCCTAGTCTCCATCCTAGACTGCTACCTTCACGACAGGTGATCAAGGTTCTCCTTGATCTGTAAAACACGGATTTTGATCTCCACTGCCACGCCCCTCTTTCCCATCCCTCCCTCTCCTTTCCTCCACTGCCCTGCCTTCCCCTCTCGGTCAGCAGTGAGCTCTGCTGTGACTGAGTTCCTCTGGACCAACACCTGGCCTTGGATGCTCAGCTCTCTCACTAGCTTTGCCTCGCTCAGCCCCTCCTTCCACAACCCTGGGCAGGTCCTGTCAGCGTGGGCTGCTTCCAGCACAGGCTACCTATCGGCTGTGTGAGCGTTCTGGCAGAACAGTAGAGACAGAATAGACGACATCCAAACTAACAGAAGAAAGATGCCAGTTAACAGAAAGATGAACATGCTTCTCAACCTAGGCTTCAGATAACAAATGGAGCGCGCTCAAGAAATAGGTTTATATACATGTGCCTGGTACACAAACACGGGCAAGGCAGGTGCTGTGAGGTAAAGACTTGAGCTGCTCATGCCCTAGCTCTTTTGGAGCATATGCTCACTACCAACCCCCTACTCCTCTTTTTCTTTTCTTTTCTCCCTCCCCCTCTCCCTCTCTCTTGTTTTTTCATTCTTTTGGGTTTTTGAGACAAGGTTTCTCTATGTGGTCCTGGCTGTCCAGGACTTTGCTATGTAGTCCAGGCTGGCCTTGAACAGAGATCTGCCTGCCTCTGCCTCCCAAGTGCTGGAGTTAAAGGCATGTGCCACGCCCCGGCCTCTCTTTTTCTTGATAGACTGTCCCTATTTCTATTCCTAATCATGTGACCCATGTCCAATTCTTTGCCATAGGACACAAGAACCTAGATACAGATTCAAATCTCTGCCTGACACAGCATTCCCAGTGCTGGCTCACTCTGGGTGACCCAGTCACCAAGGGCTCCTAGGTGTTATGGAAAGTTTCTACGACTTTCTTGGTTTGAGGCTTTACACCTGTAGTTCTCTCTTCTTTCTGAGGATCTGCTGACTGGCAGTCTTACTTCCTCAAGCCTCAGTTTACAGGCTGCCTCCTCAGAAAGCACCCCCCTCCATGGCTTATGCAAAATAACACCACAATTGGTCCCCCCCTCCATTTCATTTTTCTTCTTCTCACCTGTAAGTGACACAGTATGAATTTATTTGTTCATTCTGTTTTCAGTGGCAGGGATTAAAGCCAGTCTCATACATGCTAAGTTAGTGTGGTTTATTTATTCTTAATTGTCTCTCTCCCTTAGGTAGCTTGTGAGCTTATAAAAACAGGTTGTTTGAGCCTTCTGCAGACCATGACACATAGTAGGTGCTTAGACAAAATATACCGTGGTTTGAAGGTGTGTGACCACTTACGAAATGGTAGGGAGGGCCTACAGGATGCTTTAGGCAATTTGAGGCCTACATGGTCCACGGAGCTGATGGCAAGGCCTTATGAAGTCAACTCCTCATAAAGGCTTCTATGGAAGTCCTACTGTGTGCACAGTAGGTTCAGGAGCAGGATCGTGGTATCAACATGATGAAAAGCACAGTTCCTGCTAGCTTTGTGCCCCGTGACTACTATAACAAATAACTTTAAGTTTGGTATCTTAAACAGTAAAAATTTATTTTCTCACCATTCTAGACACCAGAACATTTGAAACTAAGGTGTTGGTTAGCATGGCTGAGTTCCCTTGGTGGCCTCTCCCCTTTTGAGAGTTGCTTCACTTGCAGCAGCATAACTTCAAAGTGTCTTCACTGTGTCTCTCTGTATCCCAAATCTCCCTCTCCTTTCTCTGATGAGAACATATTGTCGAATAGAAAGTTTGTTCTCAACTTCAAATGACCTCACCTTGAAACCCTTACTTACTTCTCCAAAGACCCCGATTCCAAATTAGGTTGCCTTCATAAGGACTGGAACTTAGGACCTGGTTGTATTGTTTAACTTACCGCAGTGCCTTCCAGGAACTTCTTATCTGCGAATGGGACAGTTTAGCAATCTGAGTTCCAAGCAAGAGGGAGACAAACCCTTATAGCCTTGGGCAGAGAGATTATTCAGTACATTTTAGTCTGGATTCATCCACAGAGGCATTGCTGGGGAGCAGAAATGACAAAATATAGTCCCTGCCCTCAAAGAATTTATGGGGTCTTGAGAGAAACAGAAAAATGGGTCTTCCAGTGGATCCTAGAGGGGTGGAGGTTGGTCCTGAAGCCCTGGGAGATTAACCTTGGAAGAGGAGAGTGGGATTGAGGGGAGGGAGTCAGAGAGCTTCTTGGAGGAGGAACTTTGTCTCCCTTGAGGCTTTAAGACTGAGAGAATAGGAACCAGCCAGGCCAGAAAGCAGAATGCCTGGAAGGATGGTTGCACAGCGGGTAGTGAGCCTGGAGACAGAAGTGGAAAGGGGACCTGTGAAAATTGACGCCGTATTATTACACTGGCGAGCC
Source organism: Uromys caudimaculatus (assembly GCA_028551405.1). NCBI lineage: Eukaryota > Metazoa > Chordata > Mammalia > Rodentia > Muridae > Uromys > Uromys caudimaculatus. The sequence goes on from CM052702.1 coordinate 89,000,882, forward strand.
ACAGAAAAACCTAGAGAGGGAAGTGATGTCCCTGGACCTGCATATTAAAGTAAAAAGTAGAGAAAGCCTGTTGAGAAAAGTGATTTTCTAGAGGTTTAAAAATTATATTTGTGATATATTTTTTTTTAAAGTTTAACCTATGTACAGAAAAGTGCTGAAGCCACAGAAGTGCATCAGAAAATGTCCTCACGGACAACGCCCACAGGCCAGTCTGATGAAGGCCATCTCTCAAGTGAACAACTGCAAACGAAGCGCCCATGTGCGTGTGAGGACAGCCCTGGGCATACGAGGTCTGTCCCGATGGGCCTGGAGGGGGAGCAGGGACTAAATGCTAAAAGCTCTGCAGCACAGACCTAACCCATAAGTCCTTCTCTCAAGTCTGCAAAAGAGAGTGCGTGGCCTAGGACTGGACTGCACTGGAGCTCTCAGCCTGGCCTGGGACTCTCTGTGTGAGTAGGGCAGGTCATTCTGTTTCTCTCAGCCTCCATTTTTCCTTCAACAGAATTACTGCTCTCCTTGTGATCAGAGTCCAGGGGGCTGACTTGGGAATGAAATGAAAATGTGTTTATGGTTTAGGGCAGGGTCCAACTCAGGACAGCATGTAGGCAAACACAGTGGCCAGGAATTGACTCCAGATTCTCTTGGGGCTGGAGCTCTCTCTGTGCAAAAGGAGGAAGTTGGAGAAGACTTTTAATTTTTTTCTACTTTTTTTTTCTTCCTAGATTGTCTTTTTTGATACTTAAAACCCTGATTCTTTTGTCTAATTGGGGGACCTGAAGCAGTCTGTAGGAAATGAATGGCTTATTTGATAGTTAGGTATCCCATGTGGACGCATGTCTTGGTTACTATGATAAACACTGTGACTGAAATCAACAGGGAGGAGAGGGGTTATTTCACTTGGAGGTTACAGTCCATTATCAAAGGATGTCAGGGCAGGGCCGCAAGGCAGGAACTGAAGCAAAGACGATGAAGGAGTGCTTCTTACTGGCTTCCTTCCTCTAGATGCTCAGCTACATTTTTTTTTTTTTAATTTTTTTTTAATTTTTTTTTATTTATTTTTTTATTTTTGATACTTTATTTACATTTCCGATGATTCCCCTTTTCTTTGGAAACCCCGTGTCCCCTCCCCCTCCCCGCCTCTGTGAGAGAATTCCTCCTCCCACCCACCCGCCCACCCATTCCCATATTCCCACCTTGACATTCCCTTTTACTGGGGCCACTAGCACCCTCAGGCCCAAAGTCCTCTCCTTTCTCCCTGGTGGCCATCGAGGTGATTCTTCTGCCTCATATGTAGTCCAAATCATGGGTCAATAGATGTGTATTCTTTGGTTAGTGGTCTGAACTAG
>CM052702.1:89002727-89036528 GCA_028551405.1 Uromys caudimaculatus
GCACCAGGTCTGATCTTGGTCCTGGAATTTGCTGACCTTCAGTCTCTGTGGCCCGCGGAAAGCGGGCAGAGTCAGTGAGCTCTGGGGGCGCGTTGCCCCTGCTATGGGCTTTTCTGCGTTGCTGGGAGAGAGGATTTTTCTCCCGGAGCTGCTTGTCTATGGAATCCTAGTGTCCCAGGCAGAAGTTTCCTGCCACAGCTGCCCGCTTTTGGGATCCAGGGGGGTTTCTAGGCCTGCCTACCTTGGTCCCTGTGTCTTGCGGGTTCGGGGCAGTACCTGGTGAGCTGTGGAGCGTGTCTTTGGCCCTCTCCTGGGTCTTGCGGTCTCCTGAGAGGGGTCTTTGTCCCGGCGCTGATTAGCTGTGGGGCCCTGTGGCCCAAGCTGAGCTCAGCTACGTTTCTTATACAGTCCTGGCCCACCTGCCCAGGGATGACACTACCCACAACGGGTCAGGCCCTCCCATATTAATCAGAAATCATGAAAAATGTCCTCACAGATATGCCCACAGGCCAGTCTAATGAACACTATTCTTCAAGTGAGGTTCCTTGCCTCCTCCCAAGTGACTCTCATGTCAACTTAACAGAACTAACCAACATAACACACACTTAGTGAGACCCATCATATGAGAGGCCCACCTGCACAGCAGTTACCACAGGGTGGTGCCTGCCCTTGTGGAACTTCCTGGTTAGTATAATAGTGTCGCAAGGAATCTCTTCGTGTTCAGTGGCTGGAGAACTTCCAAGGCCTCAGAGAGAGCAGCAGTAGCTCGGAGTCTAAAATACTGCTTAGGTAAATCCATCACTGCAAGTACCTTTAGGCAGCTCTTAGTGGTCCCCCTAGAGTGTGTAACAGTTGCTTGGCGTCCAGGACGATGGTGGGAGCTCCAGCAAAGGGTGTGTGTAATTGCCAAACTGTTTTGTTTGTTAAGACATCTGTGGGTAGCAGGATCTGTCCCTACCTGCCTGGTTCTGTGTGTGTGTGTGTGTGTGTGTGTGTGTGTGTGAGAGAGAGAGAGAGAGAGAGAGAGAGAGAGAGAGAGAGAGAGAGAGAGAGAGAGAGGAGAGAGAGAGAGAGAGAGAGAGAGAGAGAGAGAGAGAGTCACTCACTGGATCAGGGATGGTCTCACCTGCCTTGTTCTTTCCCAGGCTGAAGCAAGTGCAGATACTGGGACTCCAGGGGGGGAGAGTGGTCAGGGGAGATAATGCCAGTGTTGGTTGGGTCAAGCCTAGAGGACTCTTGGAAGTTGTGCAGTGCCATTTGCATCTCATCAGAGGGGCTCTGGGTGACTTGAGTGTATAGACAGGGGCATTAGCTTCAGAGTTGTAGTCCAGCACCTCTGACAGGAACTGGCTTTTTAAAGCGGAGACTGACTTGGATTTGAGAGCCCCGGAGAGAATATTGGGCTAAACACTTTGTTTCTCAGGACCAGTTTTTCACCTGCTAACAACATCACAAGTGTAGAGGTTATACTGGATATGGTGTGTCATAGACATATATGCTGTTTTTAGGTACTGTAAACCTACTAAGTAGTATTTTAACTCAAATTGGGGTGGAGGGTGCTAGGTGCTGTATCTGTGTACATCACTTCCTATTAAACCTCTCAGATTCTTTAGGCTGGGACTTCTGAGGGGAAAGGTATGTTTGAGTCAAGCTGGTATCCCTGGTGTCATACAGCTGTGTCTCAAATATTGAGGAATAAATGAATTCCACTACTTGCTTGGGTTTACTTCAGGTCAAGCCCACTGAAACAAAGAAGCTTCGGCTTCCAGAAAAGTCTGCTCTTCTGGTGTAGTTGGATAGGTGACTGACACTGGTCCAGCGATAGGTTGCCTTGGCAAGTCAATATTGGTCTATGGCGTGCTTTACACCCTGGTGCAACTGCTACGGCCCCGTACATCCAGCCCACTTTCTTCGTGGGACTTAAAATTGAGCACAGAGCATGGAAGTCACGTAAGGACGGACCCTCAAAGATTTCCGTTGTGGTCCTAGGAGCTGGAGTCCTAGTACCTGCCCAGGCTTCATTAGGGTCCACCTGGCTGATTGGCTGGTGGCTAGTTCCCTTGGGAACCAGAACAATTCTCCAGCACATTGTGTAATCTGCTTCCTTTCCCTGCCTGGGGCAAGAGTCGGCTCAGGGAAAGTGAAGAAACCTGTTTGGGGCAGCAGTAGAGTGGACGTGGGCTGGGCACTGCCAGGAACTCTGCGGCAAGACTAGTTTCCATGGCTTCCGGACCGGATGCAGGGCTGCGATCCGGGCGAAGATCAGAGAATTACGCCTGGGAGCGCACCTGTAAGTCCAGCTGAACAACACTCGCCAGCGGTAGGACAGGATCAGCATTTCTGGGTCTGCAGACACTGGGGCGCAACTTCCGGTTGCTAAATCGGGTGAGCGGGTGGGGCCAGGGGATGGGCAGGTGAATGACCCTGCTGCGGGGTGTGTGGGGAAAGGGCGAGGGTGTGGGTGTGGGCGACGGAGCCCAAAGACTGCCACCAGCGCCTCTCTGAGCATAGCCATTGACTGGGTGGGTAAAAGACAGCATTTCGACCTAAGCTACTTCAGTCGCCTGGATTTTGTATTTTGGGGCAAGTGACAGCCTATCTGGCACCACGCTTTCTCAGATGTAAAGCGAATGAATCAATGAGATAACAGTGCAGCAGTAGCCATAGTAGTAGTAGGTGCTCAATAAAATGAAGTTCCCCCTCTAATGTGCAGGCACTCCCTACCCTACAGTCCCGCCCACAGGCAGAGCTAGGTTATGAGAGGCAGGTGGCCTGCCTGGCCTGGAGACAATTCAAGAGCCATTTTAGCCTCGGGTTGCTTGTCTAGCCAGCCGGATGGGGCATGAGGGCGGGTCCCTAAGGTCGAATTTCGGTCGGGTTTCTATGATCCTGGTTGGGAGTTTCAGTGCATTCTTTCACGTACTTAACTCTCAGATTCTTATCAGACTGCCGCTTTTTTGCCTCTCCCAGTGGCCCTACGGCGTTTCATCCATACAAGGTCAGTTTCCACCCTTCGCTCTGTATGTAAACAAAGCCAGGGCTTTCAGTGGCAGGTCACCACAGGTCTAGCTCTCTGTGCCAGGTATGCTGGAGGTAGAGCCAGAGTCTGGCTCTGTTACCCTGGGTCCCGCACTGCTACCAAGTTCCCACTGGCCCCAAACTTCTGGCCACTCATGAGTGTGGTTACAGAGCCCAAGCCGTTCTTCTACCCAGCGTGTTATCAAGAACTTTGCAAAAGTGGTCCATGATGATTAAGAGATGGACCCTCTGACCTGCGGTGGGCGTGTAAATTGAGAATTGAGCCAGAGTGTAAGCCATTGGCTGATACTTTCTGAGACAGTCCAGTCCTCAAGTTACAATCTTATTAAAATAGTAACGAAGACTATAGAACTCAGAATTATTTTAGCTGACAATAAGAGATAGCAAAGACAATCCTGGCAGTTTCTACATGTTCCTCCACCCCATAAATATACTTGATGCGCTTGGGCACAGTAGCCCAAACTGAAGCTCCAGCCTCATCCGCCAAGAGGTAAGCAGGAGAGAAGCACTGAGATTTTAGCCTCTCTTCTCAGGTCCTTTGGTGAGGAGTGAGGGTGGGGTGGGAGGACACGGAACTGAGGACTCTGAGCAAGGAGAACAGCTGAGGCTCAGTGCTGTGAGTTTAGCTGGTGGACAACAGCCCCTCCCCAGAAAAGTTCCCTCTGGGAACCTACCTGCTTCCTCCTCTCAGTCCTCCTCAAGGTAGCGTGTGTGATTGCGTGGTGGGGTGGATGTCACTGCTATCCGCGGACTAAATACAGTGTAGCCCCGAGTAACAGACTTATCCCCAGTCCCAGGGAGTGAGATAGGGCCTGCCTGCTTTTCAGCCTCTGTAGGACAGTCACCAATTCTATGGTCTTGAGAACATGACTTAATTTCCCTCAGTCTTAGTTTCTGAAGCCTTAAATTGGGGGTTGGCAACACTTACCTCATATAATTGTTTTGAAAACTGAATGCATGCATATCTATAAAGCCTAGGCCGTTTAAAAAACAATTAATTAATGGAGTGTTCTGTTTCGCTTGTTATTGTTAGGCAGGTCTAAGTAGGACTCTCAGGCCAATTAAGAACCGGATGACCCTGCCAGGTGCACTTTCTTCAGACACTGGGTGGTGGTGAGACAGGGTGAGCTGTGGTGTCTGGCAGGTTCACAAGCTATGTGCACAGGGTGGAAACCATTGGCCAGCACTGTCTTGACGCTTTCCACCCACGAGTTTATTTAACTCTACAATTACACTGTGAAAGAGGTCTTATTAGTATTCTGTTTCACTAGGGGGAAATTGAGGCATGGAGAGGTTACGTGACTTGTGTAAATGCCATGTAGCTACAAAGTAGGATATCCTGGTGCCCAGGGACTGAGAGGAGCTGTGCAGGAGATAGGGGTGCAGCCAGTAGTGGCTTGATGTGGGGCCACCTCCTCAGCAAGCCCAGGGGCTTCTTTCTTCGTACACAGGTTTCAGTAAGCCTCATACGTTAACATACTCTACATAAGGCACCTTGCACACAGTAGGTACTTAATGGTGCTAGCCTCTCCACCTGTATATTATACTTACTTGGAGAATACTGGTGTCTCTGGATGGAACACTTGGTCTAATGGAGCTGCCCAAACCTGAGCTTTTTACTACTGTGCCTCGTGAGCGCCTGTGGATGGCTCTGGCACATGCTCAGGTTCAGGCCTTTCATACTAACTGCCTCTAAGACATTGAAGGGCCAGAGTTCTCCCTCTCCCTCCCTCTCTCATGGCCAGAGCTATGGAGCACAGACTGTAAGCTGTCTGGCAATGCAAACAGAAGCACTCCTCGGTGTTTGTCGAATAAATGTTCTGATCATTTCAAGGTCGGCTTTTCCATTTGAAGTTTCCAGTTAGATACAGAAAGTCAGGGTTGGGAAAGCAGAATGGATAAGATTTTCAGGGTAATTTTTTTAAAGCTTTAATTTTTAAAAGAGTTTTAACCCTGGAGTGGTTCCTAGCAACATACTCTAAGCTCCCATCATTCATTAAGACTGCTTTCTGAGGGCCAAGCCCTCTTTGTAGCTCCTTATAAGCTTGGCCAGATGGGGTGGGGAGTGGGGGAAAACCAGCTCATTCAATACTGAGGGGAGCTTGATCCAGCTTTGTACTTGGTTGGGACCTGTTATGGGCCAGGACCTTGCTTATTTGAAATGAGCCCACAAACCTGTGATACCAGTGTGTTATGAAGGAAGATTCTGATACTCCATTTATCCCGAGACTTTCTTTACTTTGCACAGGGATAAAATGCAAAGTCGGAGCTGCATGGGGACCATCAGCAACTTGCAAGTCTCACAGCATCTCCCTGCTCTTCCCGTGTTGCAGACCTCCGTCACTTTGAAGGTTCAGAAGAGATTTCAAGATCACCTCAGCCAAGGTTTCTCCATCACTTGATAACCCAAGTTACCCTAGATAAACACCTCACAGCCACTTTTAGTGAGTTTCAAACTCTAAATAAATGTCACAACTCAAGCAAGCCGAAGCAGAGAAGCTGCAGTTTCAGTGCTTTCTCCTTAAACACGAACCCCCCCTCAGAGCTTCTAGGTGACATCTCCCATCCTTGCCAATAGCACCCCAGGGGAGAGAGGGTGCTTCTTTCCTTCTTCCTCCCTGTCCTTTATTTCTTAGGAGATTAAGCTCAGAGAGGATGGAATTGGTGTCATAGTCCGTTCTTGGACTTGCGTTTGCCCACCAGCTCCTGAGGTACCTTTGCCATGACATCTGTTTATCTCCCAGCTGGTCACTATTATGTATGCCCTCCTAGCACAGGGACCACACAGGAATCTGATTTTGTCACCTCTCCGTCCCAGAATTCGTGATCCTTCTACGCCTTTGCACAGGTTGCTCCCCTGCTTGGATGCCCTCTCTCCCTCCTTCCCAGGTTTATTGGTCAGCTAGATTCATCAGAAAACTCTTTCTGGCTCTATATCCAAATGGAGAGGACTGATCCTCTTGCTTGTGTAGGGCCATCTCTCAAACTTGCTAATGCTTTCAGTGCTGCTTACAAATCTCTCTTAATTGCTTATGGTCTCCATGGGCATCTCAACACGCACCTATATTACCCCCCACCCCCACTGCACACCCCATTACACCTAATATCCACACTTCACATCCCCCACTCCTCCACACCCCCCAGCACCACACATATAAAACATACTATACCATATACCCCCCCCACGCACCCCACATAATCACACACTCCTACACGTCCCACACCACATACACCATACATCCCTGCACACTTTCACATGCTGCCCCTGCCTTATCATTTGATTTTCCCTTTTTCCTTTTTTGTTTGTGGAGATAAGGCCTTACCATGTAGCTCTGGCCAGCCTCAAATGTGCTATGTAGCTCATGGCGCCCTCAAGACTTGACTTTCTTTCATCTCAGCCTCCAGAGTGGGCTACTGCACATAACTTATTTTAATGGTTTTAGTCTTCGCCCAAGCTCTATCTTCTTAAGGGCAGATGTCCTGTGTTGGAGCAATAGAGGATCACTGCTGGCTTTTGAGGTTGAATGCTTCTCAGTAACTGCAGACCTCCCGGGTTTCTAGCATTTCCCCTTGTAACCCTCCAGAGAGGTTTTATTTAATAAATAAGAGGCAGGGGAAGGTAAGCTTTCTTCCTTCATTCTTAGTTTATTATCAAGAGTAGACACAGTCCCTACAATCATTTAGGGTTTGTCAGTGAAACAGACAGACACACTATCTTCTTTAATAAAGTTTACTTTCTCCTGGAGGAGGAGCACAGTAGATGAGTAAGGACTATGTGTAGTGTTCAGAGAGTAATACATAGTACCAAGAAGACCATGACAAGATGGCTACCTCGAGGGACCATTTACAGGATGAACTCAGAACAGGCCCTCTGAGAGAGTGCCACTTGCAGAGCCCTGGATGCAGTTGAGGTGAAGTGGGTTGAAGACTGGGAGGAAGTGCATTTGAAGTAGATGGACCAGCAGGTGTGAAGGCCATGGACTGAGAACACACTGGGCACGGGCAACAGCAAGATGGATGAAGTGACCGCATAGGCAGGCAGAACTAGTCACAAACACTGTTTTCACCATGATTTGGGGAGGACAGTGTAAATACAGAGGTCCTGCTGTAGACTTCTGAATGTAGTAGCACCTTGGAGTAAGTCTCCCACTATAGGCTCAGGGAGACAAGACAACTGTTGGTCTTCAAGAACAGTGGCTAACACCAGCTATGGAAGCTTTCCCAAAGTGTCTTCTACCCCAAACAACAAAAGGAACCCCAGGCTCAGCAGGTAAAGGTGTTTGACACTAAGCCTATTGACCTGAGTTCAATCCCCAGATCCCACATGGAGAAAGGAGAGAGCCAACTCCTAAAAGTTGTTCTCTCATCTCCACACAAGTGTTATGGCACATGTGCCCCCCTCAACAAAATAACTGTAATTAGAAAGAAAAACAAAGTATATTTTAAGAAAAGGACTCCCCACTGAAACCTGGGTAGACATGACATCTGATAGGCTCAGCCTGATCAAGGGGCTGCTCTGGAAGTTCATGTTTCTCTGACTGTGGCAAGTCAGTAACTATTATTACACTATCATGGCTATGGTGGGGTCCTGGACAGAAGGAAGACAGTCAGGGCTTGGCCTCCACAGGCTTGCTGCCTCTTGCCTTTGAGAGAGGATATATATGCCCCCCCAAAAGGACAGGTTAGCAGGCTACAGGAAGGCCTGGGTTCTCCCTCTCTCCTCCCTCCCTCCTTCCCTCCCTCCTCCCTCCCTTCTTCCTTCCCTCCTCCCTCCCTCTGTCCCTCCCTCCCTCCTTCTCTGCATCCTCCCTCCCTCCTTCCCTCCCTCTCTCCCTCCCTCCTTCTCTCCATCCTCCCTCCCTCCTTCCCTCCCTCTCTCTCCCCCCTCTCCCTCCTTCCCTCCCTTCTCCTTCCTTTCCTCCTTCCCTCCCTCCCTCCTTCCCTCCCTCCCTCTTCTCCCCCTCCCTCTCTCCTTGTCTCCCTCTTCCCTCCCTCTCTCCCTCTTCCCTCCCTCCCTCCTTCCTTCCCTCCCTTCTCCTTCCCTCTCTCCCTCTCTACATACCTCTGCAAAGCTAAACAGGCTTCGATGTGTTACTTCACTGCACTGAGCCTCACGTCTCTCCTAGAACACAGACGAGGCTCCAGAAGCAGATGAACTTTGCCTTGTGTCTCTGGAACTCTGATATTTTTTCATCCCTGAAGCAATGACCATGAGAACAAGTTTGTTTGTTTGTTTGTTTGTTTGTTTTTTCAGGATTCTCACCAATTATGACCAGACAATGCATACATGTTAGTCCTGGTTTATAAGTCATTCAGTTTTGCTTGCTTCATTCTTGTTCGTACAGGGTCTGGGGGGGGGGGGGTGCTCCAAATCCATATACAGAGGAGCAATTTTATACCTTTCTAAATAATTGGTGGAGGACTCCAAGTTAGAGTGTGGGGGAAAGGGTATAACCCAAGGGTTTGTTGTTGTTGTTGTTGTTGTTGTTGTTGTTGTAAAGATGTGATAAGTTAGATGCTTACACCTAGAATCTGAGCACAGTAGAAGCTGAGGAATGAGGATAGACATTCAAGGTCAGACTGGGCTACATAGTGAGACCCTGTCTCAAACAACAACCAAAAGAAGCTATGATGGAAGTAGAGCTAACTAGTTGCTTTTTATTGGCAAAGCGGACCAGAGTTTAAGAAGATTGTACACCCTCTCCCTTCCTTCCTTCTTCCTGGATATCTCATTATGTAACCCAGGCTGGCCTCAAACTTGGATTCTGCCACTATCTCCTAAGTGCTGAGATTTTATCCTGAAGCACTACAGCAAGTGAGAATTGTGTTTTAATATGACGGGTTGGTGGTGGCAGTAGTGGGGAATCGGGGCTCCTGCAGGGGGTTGACTTTTAGTGGCAGGCCACTTCTAGGTGCTTGGCAGACCTGCTTAAGTTTGATGCTAAAAGGATAAATAAATGCTTACCCATTCTCCTATACTAGAGAGGAAGCTTAGTGCTCCTCTTAAGGCCTGAGTTCTGTCCCTTGTGTCCCCCTCATCCTCTCTGAATTCTGCTTCTTTGTCTGTGAAGCAGAGGTCCATGCCTGCCCCACCTCCCTCCTTGGCTTGTGCTGCAGCTACTAGGACAATGGACACTTGCACCTGTTTGTTATTCGAGCCACATGAGTGCAGGTGACAAAGCCACACGGGCCCACAGCTAACTAGCGTGACCTCAGCTAACCACTGTCACTTCACTAAAGTGCCCACTTTGCATCTGGATGTGGAGATAAGCCTGCCTCTCGAAACAGGAGCAGGGCTGAGAGCCATCTTACGGAGTGCTAAGAGAAGGCTATGACAATACTGTCTTCTTCCTTGTCTTTTGGTCATTAGTCTATCTCTTCTCCTCTAGACCACCACTGGGGTTCCTCTGGGTGCCTAGCGGGGTGCTGGGTGCCACACATGCTGTTTCTCAGCAATACTTCCACTCTTCCCAGTAGCCTGTAGGCTCACTTTCTGCATTCTCATTGGAAATGCCCTAGCACAAGAAAGCACACAGGGCCACGGAAGCCTGGGCCTGTGTGAGCAATCTCACATCTCCAGTCAGCTTTCACAGGGTTCCCAGAACGGCATGTCCACTCAGAACCTGGGGCTGGCGTAGCTGCACATCCTTTTCAGGAGAGCACAGCCTGGAGGCAGCAGGAACTCAGAGTGACTCAGCTTCACATGTGACAAACAGCCTGTGAAGTAAAACAGACCAGAGATCCAGCACTGCTGCCTTCAGATTTCGGGGAAGGAAGGGGCAGCATGAGAGGTTATGGACAGCGTTGAAGTCACATGTCACCTCATGCTGCTAATAGATAGCAAATGTGTGCTCTCCTGCTGAGGCCTTACCACAGACACCTGAGTTTGCAATGGTCTGAGAGGTTAGGCCTTTCACCCAGGGGGCCATAGTAAGATCAGTAATTTGAGCAGAGGCATCTGACTTAGATACCCTGCTCTTCCCTAAGAACATGTCAGGAAAAAAAATGTCTTGTTCCCCCAACCCCACTTCCTGTGGCACTGCAGAGTTCCCTATGTGTAATTTAAAAAAAGAAAAAAGAAAAAGAAAAAAGACTGACGCATTGAATTTTATTTTTCAGAGTTTTCAACAGATAATGGGCCTAGATTCTTTTACCATTTATTCCTCCTCCCCTCCTGTCTTTGGTTTATGATAGACTTCCTGTGTGCAGGGAGTGCTGGGGCCTGAGCCTGGGAGGTGGGTGCTACCATGACAGGGCAGTAGGATGGCTCCTAGCAGAATCACTTCCATGGCTCTGTCCAGCACTGAAGTCAAAGCCACAACCTACTCTGCTTTGGGGGTCAGAGGTCGGGAACACCACTCTTAGGGAACACTCAGAGGAGCTATGGCCCGGCAGGAAGCATTGGGCCATGCCAAACAGGAAAGGGAGGGCGGGCCTGGGAAGGACTGAAACGTCACCAGGATGCATGCCAAAGTTGGGTGGGCCTAAATACTAGGGCAGAGCTGCTGGGCACATGACTCTGTTGAAAATCTCCCAGGGAATAACTTCTAATCCCTGCCTTATTGAAAGGTTTGGGGAAGGCTCCAGCCTGCCATCTGTTGGTCTGGGCTATGGGGGGAATCCTGTGCTGGCACATAGCCACAAGGACATTTCTTAGGGAAAGCCTTTGGCCCAATAAGTCTGTTTTCTCTTTTCTTTGGAAACTAGGATTTGGAATCTGTTCAGGAAAAATGTAACGTACAAACAAATAGCCTTGGCCATCTGTGCCTTCCCTTGGAGTCAGGTCAAGCCTGGGGAGAGCTTAGCCTCTCTGGGCTTTCTAGCTGTAGGCCATCCCTTTGTAGCTCGTCTCCAGCAGTCCTAAAATAATGTCTCCTCTCCTTTCCTCTCCCTCTAGTACTGCTCATACCCAAGTCTTTTCAAGTGCTCCCCGAGACACTAGAATATCCCCATTGTAGTGATTATTACTAGCTTTATCAACCCCAGTCTCATTTCTCAGGGGATTAGTTGCTCTTCCCAAATGTTATTCTAGGTCATTTCAATGTAAAGCATTCTTTCCTTTTTCTATAGGAAAGAACCTCTGGTTTTAATTTTAAAACTATAGTCGAACTGTCTGCCAGTCCTTAAACTTGGCTGTGAGCCAAGCCGTGTAATGTTTGAGGCTACTCACCGCATAGCCAAGTGTTCAGGACAGAGCCTAATGCATAGTACATGCTCAGTGAAGGATGCTTGGTGTCCCATTAATTACCTTAACTCTGTTGTAGCCCTCATGGCAGATAGGATTTGTCTTGTGCATTGCAGTTATTGCATAGCAAGGCTTCGTGAGGGCAGGGATTGTGTGTTTACTCTCTAGTGTCTCCAAGCACATGTTTATCCAAAGGGAATTCCCAGGATGGCAATCTGGTCACTCAAGCTGGTGAATGAGTGCAGTGACTTATGTCTGGAATTCCAAAATCAGTTTGGAGTCACTGTAGATTAAAGAATAGAGAATGAGGACATTGCACAGATATTGGCTTGCTTCTACTTCAACTGTCTACTACCTTTATGACCTTGGAAAGATTGCTCTTTTGGAACCCTAAATACCTATTTTCCAAGAAAACAAAGATAATAGCGACTGCTTGTCTTCTTCACAGGTTTGTTGTGGGCATCAGTGAGCATGCACAGACCGTGTGCCATTGTTATGAGAATTCTCTTGGCGTCCACGGTCATTGCCACTGCTGTGATTTAAAGAGAAGTGTCCCTTATTGGCTCTTGGGTTGGTACTTGTTTTCCAGCTGGTGGTACTGTTTGGAAATGTCATGGAACCTTGAGGAGGCAGAGTCTTGTTGGAGTAGGTAGTCACAAGGGCGAGACTTGAGGGTAGATAGCCTGGCCACACTTCCGGTCTGCTCTCTGAATCTTGACTCTAGATCAGTGTGACTAGCCGCCTCATGTTGCAGCTGCAAGTCTTCCCTGCGGTGGCTGATTGAATTCCTTCTTCTACTGTGACTCAGAAGAAACCATTCCTTCCTTAAGTTGCTGTCGCCACAGCAATTGGAAAAGTAAATCATACATACAACTGCCACACTTGCTGGGACATAAGCTGTGGATGCTGTAGTCGGTAGCAGACAGCCACTAGGTGTACTTCAAATGCATACTCTTTAAATTTTGGAGGAGTTTTTCTCTTCTAATCATGCATCTCAAGTAATGAGAAACTTTAACCTTTGAAAGTTTCTTTTGACCGGGCCCCTTTCTAGCTTTAAAATCTTGACCTTATATTTCAGAGTAAACGTTCATAGGTGTCCTGTAAAAGGTGGAATCAAACACTTAACAGTACTTGCTGTTTATTGCTATGTGATTAAAGAGGGGGAGAAGCCAGGGGTTATCTGAAGGTGTAGAAAAAAAAAGTGTGAGTCACAGCCCTATCTCTGAAAGAGTTTACAGTATGGTTTGTTAGCCAGAGCTGAATTCTCAATGTGTAGGCAAAGCACATGATATGAGAAAAGGTGGTTTGTGAAGACTTTACAGAGAAATGGGCTTTGTTTAGGGTTTCTATTTCTGTGAAGAGACACCATGATTCCCAGCCTCCTCCCACCCCCAACTCTTACAAAGGAAAACATTTGCCTGGGGCTGGCTTATGATTCCAAAGGTTTAGTCAAGTATCATGATGGCAGGAAACATGGTGGCGTACAGGCAGACATGGTGCTGGAGAAGGAGCTGAGAGCTCTGCATCTGGACATGCACACACCAAGTAAAAAGACTGAGCCACTAGACTTTGCTTGAGTATCTAAGGCCTCAAAGCCTGCCCCCACAGTGACATATTTCTCCAACAAAGCCACACCTACTCCAGCAAAGCCACACCTCCTAATAGTGCCACTCCCTATGGGCCAAGCTTTCAAACACATGAGTCTTTGGAGCCATTCCTCTTGAAATCAGCACAGTATTCAGCCTTACAGAAGACTGACACTTACTCTGTAATCCTGGGAACATCATTCAAAAGCCAGGTAAGTGCCATTGGACACTGCTAACACAGATATGGGTAGGATTGTATTTTTTTATTTCTGAGCATAATACATTCAAACATTTTAGTAATGTACCCATTTAAAAATGTCTGAGTTTTCAAGGCTGCAGACATTCTGGGGTTGCTGCTTTCATGATGAGAAAATGAAAGTATATATCTTTCATCAGACATAATATTCTTTACCTAAAAGATGTCGTAGAGAAAGGTGTTTACAGAAAGTGTTAATTTTTGTAGCTTCTACATAATGCTAGCAACTGACCAGATCAGTTAGGCCAAGGTACAGTGTGAGGTAGTATACTTTAGTAACTCAAAAAAGGAAAATTAAAAACATGTAATTGTAAACTATTTAATAAGCTGAAAATGAGGCTACCATGTATGAAAACAGACTACAGGGATAGTCATAGTCAAAAGTCAATCATAGCCTTCATGTTTACACCTAAAAATTAGAATGAATGAGAAACAGGCAATCAAGTATTTAACCAAGGAACGTAGAGAAAGTGATGCAAAATGAAACTAAGATAAGCAGAAAAACAAAACCAGAAAAAGTACAAGGGGTTAAAAAGCTAATAAGAATAGAAACAAAAATTATAGATTTTATAGGTAAAAAGAACCAATAGAACCCTCTAGAAAACTTGCTGGACAACACAGAGAGAGAGAGAGAGAGAGAGAGAGAGAGAGAGAGAGAGAGAGAGAGAGAGAGAGGGAGGGAGAGAGAGAGACAGACAGACAGACACAGAGAGACACATACTCAGAGAGGAAGCATTAAATTACCGGTATCTGAGACGATTGTAAATTTCTCATCCCTTCCCACTCTTGGTCACTGAACGAATCCTGTGTACCACACATTTGTGTTTCTAGTTTTTCTAATGAGCAACCTGAGGATCCAAAACCCTAGTTTGCTTTTTGATGCCATACAACCAGTGAGTAGGAACATCATTTTCTGAAGTCTTATCTCCTAATTTCGTTGACTATTCCCTCAGTAACCTCATAACATCTTTTGGGGATAAGTGTAAAAGAGGAAAAATAAAGAGGTGCTATTCCATGCTGATCTGTGAGAGGTTGTAAGACACAACCAGATGACTTACAACTACAGACTCTGTTCTCATGGTCAAAGTGTCTGGAGTCAAGGACTAAGCAGTTACACAGTCTCTGAAGACTGTAATGGAGAAGGTGTCCTTGTTCCCAGCAAGGCTGTGGGGGTTGCTGGGATTCCTCGTCAGTCTTTGGCATTTCATGTCCTCCCATTTCTGCCTCCATCATTCCATAGTATCTTTCTACGGTAATTCATCCTCACTTCCAATTCAGCTTGACTGAATTTGGAATCACAGTGGAAAACACACTTATGGGTCTTTCTGGGAGTGTTTGCAGAGAGGTGTGCTGAGGAAGGAAAACCCGCCCAGCCATGGTAGCATCCTATGGGCTGGGTCCTGGACTGAAAAAAAGCAAAGAACTAAGCACAAGCCCTGGTTACTCTGCCTCCTTGCCGCAGAATGCAAAACTAAACAGCATGCACTCTCACTGGCATGCCATTCCCACCTTGATGGGTTCTTAAACCGACCCAGAGAAAGTTTTTCTTCCTTATGTTGTGTTTGTCAGGTATTTTCTCCCAGCAATGGGAGAGATCACTTAAGATACCCCCTGTGTCCTCATGTCGTCTTCCTGCTCTGCATTTGTCTTCTTTGTTTTCTCCTCTTGTGAGATGGATTAGTGCCCTGATACTGGAGAACCTTAACTTTTTCAGTTACATCGGGAATGACTACTTATGTAATGTTGTATTATATATTTAATCTCAATCTGTGGTTTCTACCCTACCTTAGATCATTTGGTTCCCAGATAAAAGACACAAAACTTTTATATTTATAATAATCCTTAATCAGCACTGGAGCTGGGTAAATATCTACCCTCTATGCTTCTATGTCTACTTCCCTGCGCATCACCCCGAGTCATAACTCGCCACGTTCCCTCTGGGCTGCTCTTGCCTCCAATTGGCCAGCCCTCATGGCCATGGTTTCATGACTCACCTATCCCATAGCGTTTTCTCTTCTCTCCACATTCTCTCTCTTTCTCCTCTTCATGGTTTCAGCTCAGACTCCAAGCCAGGCACTGAAATCCCACCAACCTCTCTTCTGCCCAGCTATAGGCTGTTGGCATCTTCAGTCAATCAATAGTTTTAAACTAAGGAGGAAGGGCACATAGTATTACTTGGTGTATGTACAGATTTTCTCATCCCCGAAGCAACAAGGATCAGTATTTATCCTTACAATACATAGCAACAGACCAAACCTCAACAATGTAGTAGTATATTCTGAGCTTCCAGGTGGATATAAATTTTAGACTGATATGACTTAACCCCAAGTTAAGTGAAAGTAAATGTCTTTACTTCTTGTGGTTTCAACAATCTTCATTCTGCATCCATTTAGTGAATCTGTGTATAGTGCTTAAAGTGGCCATCACACACACACACACACACACACACACACACACAAGACCACTGTCTATATAATTAGGAGTTTACTCAAGAAGCACAGGGTGGGAATGGGGGGGGGATTAGTTCTACACTACTGTTCTAATTAGACACTTTACAAGGAAGGGTAGAGTGGAACAGAGGACAGTGGCCACTCTCCCCACATCTTATTACCATGGTTACAATGGAAGGAACTCGTAGAAAATCTGCGGAGGGCAAGAGGAGAGGTATGTAGACATTCACCAATCCTCGAAGGGCTACCAGCTATATGAGTCTGGGTTTGAACATGTCCCTAGAATACAACCAATTGGTAGAAGTTATGACTACTTTGGTTGCTTATATTGGGGAAGGGGTGGGGTGTGCTGTTCTTTAACCCAGGTCCTTGCACATGCTAGGCAGGCACTGTACCATTGAGCTCCATTTGAAGGTTCAGAGGATTCTAGTTGAACTATGTTAGTGGAAGATCCTTAATAACTGGAAATATCTAAAGGAATTCATAGAATCTGATTAGGTGGCCTTGATACCCACATATGTGCAATTATTATCTAACATGCCACAGTTACTAGAGGCTAGCAGACACTGGAAAGGGCCAGGCAAGGTACCCTGCTGCTGAATTTTATTGCTTGCTGACCAGACCAAACTAAGACCAGGCGAACTGATGAGTTGGTCATCCTTGTTTATAGAGTTTTAGGTTAAATTTTAAAAATTTTATTCTTTAATTTCTGCATGTGTATGTATATGTATGTTTTGCCGGCATCTATGTGCATCACATGTGTGCCTGTGGTGCCAGAAGAGAGTATCGAATCCCCTGGAGCTGGAGTTAAGAATGGTTGCGAACCATGTGGGTACTAGGAATTGAACCTAGGACTTCTGCAAGTGTAGCCAGTGCACTTAACCACTGAGCCATCTCACCAGCCTCTGATTTGCAGATGTTTAGAAAAGGAAGAAAGACATAAAGGTAATTGTGGCAGCAGTAGTAGCAGTTTTGGGAGCAGAGGGAGGAGACAAATACCATCTTTAAGGAGAATCCCAGGCCTGGGGCTATAGCTCAGTGGTAGAGCACTTGACTAGCATGATCAAGGTCTTGGGTTCAATTACCATTTTGAACAAACAAATGAACATGGGCCTGGTGGCACACACAAGTACCTTGGTACTTGGGAGTGTGAGGCAGGAGGATTGTAGTAAGTTCAGGTCTAGCCAGGGCTACATAATGAGTTCAAACAAAGGCTTGATACATAGGAAGGTCTTAAGAAGCCAAAAATAAATACATAAATAATTTAAGAGGAATAAAGTGTCCCTGACAGCCCTCTAAGTGCTTTTTAGGTGTCTGCTCTGCTTAGCACTGTATTCACAGCACCCAATGTTGGCACCGGTCAAGTACATGACCTGATTGATGTCAAAAGGCCCTTATGCTGAGCTTTAAAGGCTATGAAGCAAAGTATTTGAGGGCAAGATGGCAAAAATTGAGAACCTGGGTGCAGCAACTGGAAAATACAATGTCTGGTGTGCTCTAGCCTTTTCCTGTGGCTATTAATACATTTCTGGGGGGGGAAAGCCCTTGAAACCATAAGTCTCTTATATTTTATATATTCTTTTTTCCATCTTCAAGACCCTAGCCTCCTTTTTTACCCTCTTCCTTCCATTTTCTCTGTTGGAAAAGACAATGCTCTCTTAGAAAGGTTATCATTAGACATTCTTTCAGGCCAAGCATAGGTGCAAATTAATCATCCATGAAAATACCCTGTGGACAATGTGGGGAGTGTGAGATTTGGATGAAGAATGAGAAGTAATTGGAACAGAAGAGGTGGACAGGAGTATGGGGCTGAGAAGGTGCTGGGTAGCTTTGGGAAGCATAGTGTGTACTCACCAGCTCTGGGCCACGCATAACTCCTTCCTTCTGGATTTCCACCGGGAGAGCAAAGCATGATCATTCTTATGAGGCAAAGAGAAGGAAAGGGGAAGAAAGATTTACTGAGCAACTACCATATACAAGGCACCCTTGGGAGCTTACACACACACACACACACACACACACACACACACACACACATCACACACCATACACCACAGACATATACACACACATAAAAACATTCACATACACATAGACATAATACATCACACAAATATACTACAATCAAACACAAAAACATAAATACATACATACACACAAAATACACATACACAAGTAGACATACATACACACACAAAACACACACCACAAAAACACATAGCACATACATACACATACCACAAATAAAAACATACATACACACAAATACACCATAAACACACATACATACACACAAATGCACCATAAATATACTCAAACACACACATATACACAAAACACACACTACAAATAAATATACATATGCACAAAACATACACACCACAAACATACACCACAAATACATACACACACACATACACACAAAACACATGCCACAAAACACATACATATAGCACATATACACACATACCACAAATGAACACATACACAAATAGTCCATAAACACACCACATGCATACTACAAAAACATGCACACACAAATAATACATATACACGTACCACAACGCACACATAAATACACACAAATATACCACAAATACACACATACATACAAACATACACAAACTCATACATGTATGCACAAAACATACACCACAAACACACACCACAAAACACCCATACAACATATATACACACACCACAAACACACACATTTTCAAAGACGGTATTAACTTTACTTCACGGAGAATTAAGATATGTAGTGACTTGCCCAACATGTCAACTAGAAGTGGTCCAGGTTTAAGACTGGTTTTGTATGGCTTTACGAAAGTCATTTCCAACCTCTCATCTTCCATCGACATCTCTGATGAAAGCAGAACCTTTCCACAGCGCCCTGTCTTTGCTTCTGCCTCTTCTGGGAGCCTTCTTTCCCAAGTACCTTAGTAGGTGTTCTATTGCTGTGACGAAACACTATGACTGTGACAACTCCGACAAAATGAAGCATTTAATTGGGGTTTGCTTACAGTTTCAGAGGTTTAGTCGACTGTTACTGTGGCAGGGAAATGGTGGCACGTAAGAAGACATGGTGCTGGAGAGTAGCTGAGAGTTCTACATATGGACTGAGTTAACTAAAGTGGCAGTGCCAGTCCCTGGACTGGAGTGGGCAAAATACCAAGGAGAAAGTAAGCTGAGTACCATACTTTCTTACCATGACAGACTGTACCCTTCACCTGTGAGCCAAAATAAAGCCTTCCTCCTTTAAGTTTGCTCTTGTCAGGCATTCTGTCACAGCAGTGGGAAAGGCAACATGATGTGCTTGTTGGAAGGGCAGGAAGTGGAGAAAATCTCAGGAAGCCAGTTAGTCAAACTGCCTTGTTTCCAGTGCATGTATCCGTGACTTGTTAGCATGAATAAATACAATGACATGGAGACTCCAGCTTAGGATCCGCCATTCTATAATGTCGATGGGACCCAAGTCTCTCTGCTTCATGGAGACTTAATTATACTATCTCTAAATTGCACTTACTTTGTCCCATTGAAGAAACTATACGGAAAGATTACCTTGACTGTGGTAATAAGAAATATATCAGCAAATAAGACCACTGGAAAATGATTACATTAAATCTTTTGTGGGTCCCAGTGGGCATGAATGAAAAAAAGAAATAGTATTGTTATTTCTTGATGGCCAGTAAATTCAAGTAAAAGAAATCCAAACACAATCTAGCGTAGGTTCAGATAGATGGTGAGAGGGGCATGGGTGGATCCAGCCTCACAGGTGGCTAGCTACATGTCCAAACCTGGGGCCATTGCGCCTCTGGGTACCCCTACTTATTCTCTATTCAGATATTTTCTTTGATATTCCTTGTCATGGTCACTGTTTTATTGCTGTGAAGAGACACCATGACCAAAGAAACTTACAAAAGAAAGCATTTAATTGGGGGCTTGCTTATAGTTTCAGAGGGTCTGTCCATGACATGGTGTGGAACATGGCAGCTGCTAGGCAGACATGGTGCTAGAGCAATAACTGAGAGCTTACATCCTGACCTTCAGGCAGTAGGCAGAGAGAGGGAGACTGGTCTGGTATGCACTTTTGAAACATCAAAGCCCACCCTTAGGGGCATGCTTTCTCTAACAAGGGTACACCCCCTAATCCTTCCTACTCAGTTCTACTGTGGAATCAAACATTCAAATATCCAAGCCTATGGGGGCCATTTTCATTGAAGTCACTAGAGTACAGGTGAGCTTCCTACCTATAGCAAGCAGTGGGATTAATTGTCAGTGCTCCGGGTTTGCCTCCTGATGCTGTGTGGGCCTTCCTCAAGCCTGTAGGCTGGAATGTGGATAATAGAAAAGTGGACCATATACACACAGTGTAGGTTCCCATTTTCACTGTCTGTGATGAGGGAAGAAGGAAGGCTTTGTTCCTACAGATCAGGTAGAACAGCCCCACAGCCACACTGTAATTGGCCTGAATGGGTCACATGCATGCCTCGGATAAATCTCCATGGCCAGGGGTGGGAATTACCCCTGACTTCTCTTAGGTCTCAGAATTTCCCAGTGTGTCTAAGAGGAGAAGGAAACACACAGAGACATGGCCCTTCCCATTTGTAACCACAACAGAATTTAAACAATAAAAGATCCAAAAGAATCTGGATCCTCAGAGTGTTCTAGTTCTGGAGATGCCAGCTTACCTGCAGGTGTCTGGAGGATGGTTGCACTGGCAGGAGATCTTGTCAGTCCATCATTCAGCTTAGTTTTAGGCAGGCGTAAAGTACAGAGGAGGTTCATTCTGTCAAATCAAGTTAGGGAATACAGTGAATGAACTGACAACAATTCCCAGCAATTTTCCAGCCTAGCAGAGGACAGACAGATACCTGCACTGCAAAAACAAGTCTGGAGCTCCCACTGGCACATTAGAGACCCCCGGGATGCCTACTAGGAAGAAGTGTCACAATGAAATTAAGCCTTCTAGGTGGATGGACTACTGTATGTCCAGAGGTGGAAAAAGCATCCTCAATGAAATGTATGAGGCCCGGTGTGCCTTGTCAGAGGATACGGGAGAGAGTCACTCAGGGGAGAGAGGCAGGACCAGATTTGGTACCTGAAAGAATTTTCAAATATGTCATTCACAGTGATCATTGCCCGTGCCTTCTCTCCATCTGTGACCAGAAATGGTCTGTGGTTTCTACAGGAGGCCCACGGTGCAACTCCAGGTTCCACAGCACCCTGCCATGGTGTTGCCCTTTTTTAAGAACAAACCTTAACAGTGGAGTGAACCACAGCAGTTGGGAAATCACTGCAGAACTACTTTACTTTTCAAAAGAACTAAGCCCCACTGCTAATAAGAATTATTATTAATGCTAATCATCACCTTTTGGCACCTCTATTGCCACAGAGCAGCCTGACCTTCAAAGCCCCTGGAACAGTAATTACCCCTCCTAGCTCCTCTATGCAAACATTAAATTGGGGTCTGAGAACAGGGTGTGGAACAATAAAGTCCAGGAAACCAGATGGCCCCTTACCCACACTCCCATACTTAGTAGAGAAAACCCGATCTACAAAAGGCCCATCTAGTTCCCACTGCCATAGGGAGAGGTGGGACGGATAAGGAGGGTGACCGTAGCCTTTGAGGTCATGGAGAAGCTTAATTAGAAGGTTCAGGGTGCACTTTCATGAGGAAAGAGTGGTTGAGATCCTCCCTTCCCCACTTTAAGCCCCTCAGAGTGACAGTACAATATATCCTATGAGACCCACTTGTCTGCCTCAGGGGGTGCTGACTGACCCAGTCTGTTCTCTTTCTCATGCTTGATGCTGGGGAGACACAGAAGACCAATCCAGAGCTTCATTCTCTTGCTGTTAAAATGCTCATTGGGACTGGGAGCCTCCAAGAGCTCAGACTATTTGACGGTTTGCTTGCCTCTGGTAGGAATTTTAGCTTGGCCTTGTGCCCTTGCCAGGATCTTTTCCTCAGACACACTCCTTCAGCACTCACTGGGCAGCAAGGCAGCTTCAAGTAAGCAGTGGAGAAATTTGGCTCCCAACGTTTTAGTTTGTGGGAAAACAGAAGCCCAAATAGGCAGATACCAGTTGGGGTGCTATGCTTGGGCAGAGAGAAACTCAGAGACCGAGGGACCCTGAGGAATGGTCCTCCTTCCCCGACCCTCTGCATGGAAGATTCCTGCGTACCTCGTAGAGGACTAAGAAAGCCTAGCTGAGCTCTTCCTGGTGCCCCAACTCTCTAGAAAAGAAACCTCCTGACAACCCCAGGCTCCATGTCTTAGCATCTTCACAGTCCCTCGTCCCCAAGTGCCTGTGTCAAGGTTATTGCACACCCAGCCCACTCCACTCCTATATTTGGGAATACCTCATTAGGTATGAAGTTTTGTGCTCAGGATGAAAATTAATAAGAAGCATTGCATTTCTGAGGTTTGCAAGGGCACCCAAAAGTCTGCTAAACATACAACTCAGGAAGCTGAGAGTTTCAGGGCTGGTCTGGGTGCAGGTCGCTGCTCCCACCTGTATGTCCTGTCATATTCCTGCTTCAGCTGGCAGAGGCTCAGGCAGCAAGTGGGCTTCATGTCATCCTGAACATAAAATGTTATACTTTAAGAGGTGTCCCCAAACACAGGAGTAGGCTAGAAGTGCGACAAACTTGGCACAGGCATCCAGGGAGGTTGGACCGAGAAGAGGCTGAGACACGAAGTCTGGGGTGTCTGAGAAGGCTCATTTCCAGAGAACTGGGCCATCAGCTGCTCGGGTGGGCTGTCTCAGCCTATTAGGAGGTACCCTCAAAGCCTCCTTTCCTTTTTGTTCTTGGAGTTACCATGCAAAGAGAAAAAAGTAGTTTTGTTTTTGGCATTCTGGCCTGGAGCATCTGAGAAACAGTGGGTTTTCCACGGACACCTGTTCTGCATTTCCCATCGGAGTGACTCCAGTGACGAACAGCATGTTAAGACTAACTGCCCAAGGTAGGTTGTTTCTTCCTGTCCCTGCTCCTGCCAGGCCTGTCACTGGAGCAGCTGCCCAACCAAGCAGCTGAAAACCTTTCTCCTTGCTATCCCAGCCTTCTCCTAGATTTTCTCCTATGGGTTTACTTCATGGCATGTGTCTCTGAGGAACATGGCTTGCTTACTTATTTACTAATGTTCTCTATCTTCATTCAACTTCACCGGCACCCATCCATGGATCTGTGAGGCTTTGGGTACAGCCTATGTCCGTGGGGGTAGAATCAGAGGATGGATGAGAAGCATGGGGGAGGTGCAACCTGTACAGACAGAGAGGAATTATAGGGGAGGGGTGTGGGCCTGGTTTTAAAGGACACCTGGGGTTTTCCATGCAAACAGATGGGAGCTATTCTACTGAGGATTCTAACTACTCTTTGGTCCCCAAAGAGCCACACAGTCCACAGGTGTGAATGTGGGTTCTCTGTGGACAGCTTGCATGCTTAGGATCTCAATAAACCTCCTGACCCTCCCACACACACGTGTCTTGGCTCCTACTGATCTTTGTGTGTTTCCCCAGAACCTGTTTGTTTTAATCAGAATCCTTCAGGACATAGAAGCTGTCATATTGCTTAGGGACATGGCCTTCACAATGGTGGGAGGCCTAGGTTTCAGTTCTAGCTTTGCCTCTTGCTATCTAGCAGAGCTTAGGTGAAGATCTCAGAGGAGCCTTACTTTCCTTATTTGTAAAACAGGAGAAATGCATAGCTCCACAGGCTTGCTGTGGGGTCCACAGCCAAGTGTGTCTATAAAGTGGTGACAGAGACTAGCACCTGAGACCAGTCAATAGCTAGTGAGCACAGTTTGCCCGAGCCCCACTGTTCTCTCAGTCCCTGACACTGGCATTCTACAAAGCTGAGGAGCAAGGATCCCTTTGGAAGACACGCCCTCTGTTGACTCACCCTCCACCCCCACTCCCCATCCCCCCACCCCCACCCTTGGAAGCTTTTGGCTTCCTTCTCCAGGGCTACACTGCTAAGTCACGTCTCATAGCCATTTCCTGGAGTCGTTGGTGTGGTGGAGTCTTGTTCAGGGCCTGACATGTGGGCTTGTGAAATTCCACTGTGGGTACTTTCAGCCCATCTTTCAAAACCATCTTGAATCTTACTTCTCCCTCCTAATATTTACTAGCCTGTTTCCTAACAGGATTTCCTCCCTGATCAATCCATGGAACACTACTGAGTCAGAGAAGGTTTTAAAAAGGCTTTTTTCTTGTGTTTTTTTCCTGTTCAAAACGCTTCGCGACAGTTTGAATACACGAATCTAAAACTATGTAGCCAAGACTAACAATGTTTCAAAAGCCAACGCTGAGCCTTCAGGCTGTCTTGTTTTCTTTTTTAGGACCAAATGCAGATAGTAAACACATCCATGATTTCTGTAAGGATCAAATGAGATCTGTCAGAAATGCATTTAGCACATGGTTTTCAAGAGTTCTTCAGGGTCTGCCATCTTAGACGGTTTGCTGATGGCTTTAGTCCATGGCCACTCTGTCACAGCCACCTCTCACTAGTGCCACCCTGAAGACCAGACTGAACATGTGTATATTTGAGGGTCATCCAATACTTGAACTTAGCAGTGTCCTTTAGTCTAGTGATGTTGACAGCCAGAATCCAGTCTTTGTCATGGGAATTGGGGCTCAGGAAAAATTCACTGATATTCTGGTCACTGCTGAGGCTGTGAGTTCTAATGTGAGTCTTTGGGTTGTTGGGACATGTTCTGGGAAGTAACTGTGGCCCTCGCCAAGTCCTTTTTGTTTTGTTGTTTTTTTAGCTATGAAGTGAGAGGCTTTGTTATCTGTTCCTTGCTGCTACCATGCGGCAGCCCCACCAGAGCTCTAAATACTGGGTACACCTGACTATGGCCCAAGAGCCAGAACAAACCTTTTGTTTTCACATTTGATCACTGCAATTAATTTGTTATAGTGGCAGAACGCTGACCAACACAGATGCCTACACAATTGATTGGAGTCCATGTTTGCGTACGTCTTTTACAGGATTTTCAATAACTCACTGAGGAAGACACACTCTCAATGTGGGTGGCACCATCTACTAGGCAGGAAGCTGAGGTAGCACCAAATAGTAGGTGAAAGGGAGACTACCCCTTGCCAGTTGTCCTCCATTCTTGAGTGTCTTCTGCAGCAGTGCTCTGTGCACATCAGACTCAGCTTTGGGTGCAGTCCTGCAGCAGAGGTTCTCTGGGATGCAAGGGTTCTCTGTTTCAGCCCGGAGCTGCATTGTTAGCTCCTGCCTCATTCCAAGGCTTCCATCCTAACACTCAGTAGCTACTGCTTTCCCTGACTTTCCAGCCTGCAGGCCCATTCATCATGGGACTCTTATCTCAGGCCGCAAGATCCATCCCGACAGAACCTCTCTGAAGATTGTATAGATCCAGTTGCCTCGATCTGAAGAATACTTGCCACTACTAAGGGGATCCTAGAGCTAAGGAACCTGAATTTTTAAACAGACATCTTTAAACCTACTCTCTGCTTTAGAGAGAAATAACTACCTCTGCTCTTGTACAAACACCTTTGGAAAGACAGACTGGAAAGCAGGCAGTTGGTATTTTGTTCACAAAACATGCAGAACCAGGACACTGGGATATCTGCCTCCCAGCAAGGCCTAACACATCACAGGGCTCTCTGTCAGCCATAGTGAGAACAGCAATACTTGTGCTCAGGTGTATCAAATCCTTTTCTATGGGTCTTCTGTTCAGCATGGCCCTTGAGCCTGACCTCTCCCATGGTGCCTTTGCTTGCACAGTTCCTCAGGTCTTCTCATCCTCTGGTCCTCCAGCCCCAGCTCCACATGAGCTCATTCTTGACTACTCTAAGCCCTCAGTGAATACTCACACCACATACTCAGTTTAACAAATCTGGTCATGTTGGAAGCCCCTAGAAAGTGCTGGGTACACAGACACCTCCAGTGGTGTTCGGCGTCTGGGCGGATTGACAAGGCATGCACTTTAGTTCCCACTGTGTCCTTTCGGTGTGTCAATTTCCCCTTGCTTTAGAGATCTGCAAGGCCTCTGAGATCCTATTTGGAAATGTTTACCTTGTCAAAGGTGCCATTCCTTTCAGCTTTATATAAGGGGAAAATCCTACTAATCATTTTTACAGTAAGTTAAAAACCACAAACTTCATGTTCTTTTAAGTTAGTAAATATATGAAACTCACTTTACTCTTAATAGTCTATAAAATCAGCATCAGTTTAAATCAATCATCTGTTTGTAGCTTACACGGTACGGTTCAAATCTCAAGTGCATTTTTACAGCGGCGTTTGAAGGCTGATGTAGGAAAGAATGACAGAAGGGATTGCACCAAGCCTGGAGCCAGGTTTGAGGCTGGCTCCCTAAAAATGATAAAATTATAGCAGACAGAGGATCAAGGAGTATGAGCCCTCCATGAGACGTGGGGAAGCACATTGACTTTAAGAGCAGCCCAGGCCTGCATTGAGTTCTGCCTCTCCTTATTACTGAACCTCAGTTTCTTTATTTGTAAAAAGGTAAGACATAGCATGGGATCACTGTGAAGACTGCCTGGGGTGACGTGTTACACACTAAGAAGAGCGGGTGGCACATAGCGAGCTCCCTGTTGCAGATGACCTAGATTTGGATGGCAGAGAAAGCACTAACAGCTATATCCTGGATCCTTTAAGCTGTAGGTCATTTAGAGATTTCTTCCTTAGCCCTCAGTTTTCTTCTCTATTAAATGGGGCCATAAATGACAGCAACCTCAGAGGGCTGATTGTGTGGGTGGATTGGAAGATAATCTTCTATTTGCTCAAAGAACGTGCTAAGTAACTGTGAGAAAGAAAGCAGTTACTATCACTCAGAGTCTGTATCTCCTCATGTCAGTCTAGGCTGTCCTGCTTTACCATATGAGTTTACAAGCTAGAAGTCACGTTTGGAAATCACTGACCCCAATGTCCAGTACTTAGGAGGTTCTTATAAGACAGATGCTATTATTTCTAGATCCTTCCTGCTTTGTCTGAGTTCTAGCTCTGGATGAATGGATGAGGCAATTTTGATTTTCCAACGTTTCTTTGACAGCCCAGAGTGGGGCAGGGAACAAGAGGGGCCCCATCCACTGGAAACCACAACCTGAAAATGAACTTCCTTAATCAGTGTGCTGCAGAATTCCTACAGCTGCTTCTCCTTTGGAGTCAATTGGAACCTGCTGGGCCCCCTGCTCTTTTTCTGAGAGGAGCAAATGTCATCCCACAGCCAAGATTTAGAAATTTGCCACACTGGATCAGAAACAAATCCATCTGTGATGAGGTCAAGGTTCTCCTAGGCCAAGGCCTCAGCTCCGGAGTCCGCATAGCCTGCAGGGTGGCCTCCAGCCTGAGGTTAACACTGCCCGTGGGGCCACCAACAAGTGCTGTCCTGTCCCTAGCTGGTAACCACCCAGATTTCCATTTCAGAAGGTGAGTCACGTTCGGATGTGGACAGTACATTAAATAACAATTTTTAGGATGTGAGTGTTCGGACTGCACAGTAAGAATGCATGTGCTTTGGAATAGGACCTCTTCCTACGTGCCCAGTTTTATAATCTCTTCCATCTGTCCACATTTCTGCTGAGCCCCAATAGGACCCCAGGGCCTTTTGAGTGCTGAGGTTGCCCTGGGCACGAGTTACTAGGAGACATTCTTGCCAGTGCCCAGGCATGGAAGAGAAATCAGGTAGTTGAACAAGCAGTCTGTGAGTAGAGGCCTAACTCAGAATGTACTGGCTGTGCAGCCACAGGTATTTCCTTGTGTTCTTTGTTTTATATTTCACATGGAGAACGGCAAGGAGGCTGCATGCTCCCTTAGAGCTCTCTGAGACTTGGATCATACAACCGTTCACAGATGCTCAATGAGTGAAAACTAGCAGCTGCCATCAAGGAAACACTTACTGGGCTCAGCTCTGTGGGAGGCACTGGTGTTTGCCACCTGCTGGACTGCATGCATCAAAGCAAGCATCTCTGACTGGTTTTGGGAAAGAAGGTAGAATGGTGGCATTGGGGCACTTTCCAGCTTCTTTCCTAGGTACCACAATACCCATCCTCTAGAAGACAAAGTGGGTTAAGGAAAGGAAGGAGCCTGCCGCATTAAGTGTGAAGCCAAAGTTTCCTGCCCTGTAGTGATGTTAGAACAGGCAGTGGGTCTGCTTCCCTTGAGTGCTGAGCCTCCTTGGGTGCTGCCCTCACACAGAAGAGCTCAGCCCAGCAGCACTCCTAAGCACAGCTGAGCTAGGTAGACAGTAGGGGGGTGTAGGATCAGTGTGAAGATACAGGGCTCTGCCAGGACACAGGTACAAAGAAAAGCCGACCCCCACACCAGCCTGTTTTCTACAGTTGTGGTCCTGTTGCTTGTTAGAGTTTGGTAACTGCTCTGAGAATGTTCTGGGGAAGAAGTCCTTGGCCTTTTATAAGCTGGGAGATGGTTGCTTTTACCTGCTCTTCCCCACAAGAGGAAGAAACAGCAGACTTTACTGTTGTGACATTAGTCCCAGGACCTGTGCTGGTAAGCAAGGAAGAGCAGAAAGCCTTGGGTCCTGACTTCCACTCTGGAGCCTTTTGGTCACTGGCCATATGAGATCTGAGTAGAGATAGGTTTTAGCTCTTTACCAATGCTTGTCATGTTTTTGCTTTGACCCTGCACCTTTAGGTGGTAGCTCTGAAGGATTTCATGGAATGGACTTGTGGTCTAGTTTCAGGGTTGGGAAGAGGTGGGGAGGCACAGTGCTTTTCTGACTACTCTCAGGAGTGCACAGTTGGGTAGTTTAAAATGGCACATTTGGACTGTTTCAGAGCCCTGGAGGTGAGTCTGTTGGTGGCATGTCTGCGGGGCTCTGACGAAAGGCCTGATCCTTGCCCTCTTCCAGCTTCCATGGCTCCTGAAACTGGCCTCAGCCTTCAAGTACGTAGAGAGCATCAGTGTTATTTAGCTCTGTCTTCCTATTGCTTTCTTCACCACCTACCCATATAAGGACATTTGTTATTGGATTTAGGCACTACCAGGATCCAGAACCATCTCATTTTGAGATACTTACCTCTACCTTCAAAGAACCCTTTCCAGATACAATGACTGTCACACATTTCCTGTTGACAAAACTTTTTGGCCCCATTCAACTCATCACAAGGGTCAAGAATAACAGAACAAACAAGATGTGACTAATTACACGTTGTAAGGAGTGAGCAAAAAAAAAATGCTTACAAAGTTATAGAGTGGCTTCAAATTCCTTACCTAGAAAATGAGAACAATACCTAACTCATTCAACTGCTTGAGAGTTTGATATGTAATTATTTACTGAGTAACTAAAGAAACAGTTCCTAGCGTAGTGGTGCATAGTATGTTTTCTTCCTCTGGCTTTAAGTTTTTCTCTTCCTTCTCCATCTCTTCCACCCTGTTTATTCATTTATTCAGCTTGCTCTGAGGCTCTGTGTGGTAGGTTTTTATTCTAGATATGGAGGACACTGCAGGAAATAGGCAAAAGTTTGATTTTCTAATAAGTTTATGGTTTAATCTTTGTAATTGTTACATTGTTACAGTTATGTGTCAACTTGACTGAGCCACAGAGTGCGGTATCTGTCTTCAGACTTTTTTTTTCTTTTTTCTTTTTTTAGTGTTTCTAAGATAGTGTTTTTAGATGAGAGCCACAGGTTTATCTGGCAGACTGAATCAAGCAGATTATCTTCTTTAATGAGGTTAACTCTTCTACAGTCAGTTGAAGAGATGACCTGGACAGAAAAGAGAGGAAGAAAAAACATTCTAGCTTTGAATAAGAATATCAGCCTTTGGGGGCTTTGTTTGGTTTTTATGTTCACATTCACAGTGTATCAATGACCCTTCCTGGGATCTTGGGCCAACCAGCCTTTGACTGACACCACAATATTCAGTCTTCTGAATCTTGGATTTCAGATATGGATCAGAACTAAATCATAGACTCTTCCAAGTTTTCAGCTGCTGACTCATCTTGTAAATCCTGGGACTTTCCTGCATCTGTGGTAATGTCACATGTGCTGATTCCCTATAATCTCAATATCTCTCTCTCTCTCTCTCTCTCTCTCTCTCTCTCTCTCTCTCTCACACACACACACACACACACACACACACACACACATGCTAACTCATTGTAGAACTTTGAAAAACAAAACAAGATAATCATCTTTATCTCCATTTGAATATAACATGGCTTCTTCAGCCATCACCTGTTTTTATCTCCAGAGTAGCACTCTGAACTAGGCAGAACAAGCAGTCTGAGAATCCTCACTTACAGAAGAGTAAACTGAGGTCCAGGATGAATTCTCTCAATCTATGATGCCATGGCCCAGCTGTCTAGAAGCAGAACAACCTCAACCCCAAAGCCAAGGCCTTGCAGAAAGCCAGGTGAGAAAACGGGACTGATTTAGGTCTCTGAGCCTTTCCTGAAGAAGTCAGAGCTGTGATTAGATCAGGTTTTTGTTTGTTTGTTGTTTGTTTGCTTGTTTCTTTTGCAGGCATGGTAGACAGTTACTCTTAATTTTTAATATAGCATTGGCCATCAATTTAGAAATCTCTTGATATTCCCCTGAAAAGAAATAAGAGACTGAAAATGTGGGCTTAGGCAAATCTTATAAAACAATACAGAATCAAGGTCTAATAGAAAAGCTGTGTCTAGATGTAAAAGAAGAAAAGCACTTACCAACACTCTAGATGAGTCATGGCCGATTTGGGTTTGAAACTACTTGAGAAGTTATTCCTTTTGGTTCTTCTTTTTACAGTAAGAACACTAAGGTCCAGGGAGGATCTCTGGCTTGTTACTCTGTACAGCTTGAAAAGAAGACATTGTCTGCTTAGATACCTCATCTGTCAATCCAGCACTTGATCGTCAACATTGCACGCTGATGCTGATGACCGGGATGCAGACTGTCTCATCAAAGTCCTTTTCCTTCATATTCTGTCCTCATGGATTGTCACTTCGGGATATCCCATGTTCCTGGATGTCATCTGAGATGTATGTGGCTGCTCACGGCCCTGCATTTGTAATGAAGATGCTTCAGCCTCAGACAGCCCTGGGTCTCAGTCCCAGTTCCTTCTTACTAATAGGAGAAATATGGCCACATGTCTTGCTCTTCAGGCTCTGGTTTCTTGTCATCATAGAAGCCTGAACACAGTATTTATGACTCATATTTTCTCATGAGGACTGTGAGAGGAAACAGGCAGCACAGTGTGGACACTGAATTCTCAATAAACCACCCCAAATATTGAGGGGCAAGCCCAGTATTAAAGAGGTCCCAGAGGACAGTCTGTCTTCAAGGCTAAGTTGATACCAGTTCTGTTGGCCCATGAAGCTAGCAGTGAACCACTCCTGTATACTACAGTAGTGGTGACTGTCCCTGTGGCTACAGGAAGCCCCTTTCTGTTCTGGTCCATCTATAAAATGGGCATAGTCAGAACTCCTACTGTGCAGGAGCCGATGGTACTGCTTGACAAGCCAAGCAAAGAAAATGAGTGTTCACCCATTTACTGTCTGTCCACTTGCTAAGGAAAAGCTAAGACATGGTTGATAGTGTTCAATATAAGTATATGATGAGATTATCATTGTCACCAAGTTTTCTGGGATAGCTGAAGCTCTCAGATGACAAAGACTTTCACAAAAATAACCGATCAAGCATATCTGAGGAGTCAGGTACTGGGGCACCTTCCTGTAATCCCAGCACCTGGGAGGAAGATGCAGGAGGACTGTTGTGAGTTTGAGCAGCCTGGGCTACTTACTGAGTTCTAGGCCAGCCTGGGCTACAAAATAAGACTTTGTTTTTTTTTTTGTGGTTTTGTTTTGTTTTGTTTTTAAAGCAAACAATCTACACAACAAAACATTCACCATGTCTGGAGTCAAAATGGAAAATAGCATAAATAAAATTTGTGGAGTTGATTGTACCAAGTCCTTGGATAAGTATCTTCAGTGGCTCTCAGAATGAGATTTTGTTTCTCGTAAGGCAGAGTTGAATTCTACATAGCCCAGAGTGACCTGAAACCCTTGACCTTCTTGCCTCACCCTCCCAAGTGCTGGGAATGCAGGCATGAGCCATGTCTGCTTAGTTCTGGCCTCTAAATGGAACACCTGTGAGGTTCTTTCCATCCGGACTTCCCACTCCACCCCATCCCTTAGCCCTTCGCCAGTCTCACTCTCCACTCCAGTCTGTAGGGTACTGGCAGGATGACCCACGTACTGCCCACATCTGTAGAGAAGATGAATGCCCACTTCACCAAGTCTGTGAGCCTAGACTAAGGGCTCTCGGCTCCTTGTCCAAGAGGCCATGTATACTCTCCTGATAGCCTCGTGGTAGAATTTAAAGCCTATGGACTGACCTTAGTCTTGGTCTTGCTAGTTTTGCACATTGGGGATCCCTCAGGGAGGAGCCTTGGTTGTTCTTCTGTAGGATGCTGACCTCCTGTCACAGCAGATGAGATGGGTGTTGGAGACACATACTCCCTCCATGTTATCTTCTTTTGTAGGGATAGAAATTCTTTATGGACATGCTTCCAGTTTTGACTACGCAACAACCATGTTCTATCAGGGGAAGGTGTTCACTGCAATTGGCAGCAATGTTAGTGACAGTTGAGCTTACAATGGGGACTGGTGACTATGTGTGGGAGCTGTCTTGAGTGTTTCATGTATATATTTCTGACATAGCCAGTGCTACTTTGTTGAGGTTAGTAATGGCTTTCAGATGAGAAGATGGAGGTACGGTAAGGAGAAGTCTACATGTTGAATAAAGTTATACAATTGGATGGTGGAGAGTCTAGGATTTTTTGTTTCGGATCCCATGGCACCAGTAAACAGGATCTACTTTCTATTGCTCAGTAAATTGGAGATTCTGGTGAGCAGTAGAGGACCACTGGGGCCACAACAAGCTACTGCACTCATAGCCTATGGCTCAGAATCTGGATCGTTAGGAAGACTGTGGTGCTGTCATCAGCAGCAATAATACAACTTCTGCACCTTTGGAAGGTGGATGCATGCCTCTGTGGCTCTAAGTCCACTGTCTAAGGGTGAACCTCAGCATAGCCTGATCTTATGAGAAAGAAGTCAGAGACCAAGTGAAATTGCCTGTACTGAAGTTCATCAGTTACTGTTTGTATAATGGCTATTAATAATAATATCCATGGACTACTGTATTAGGCTTTCCTTCTTTTCCCCCCTCCCCCTCCTCCTGCCCCTCCCCCCCTTCCTTTTCTTCTGTTCCTGAACTGGGTTTTATACCTGATAAACCAGGGCTTTCTACCACTGGACTACATCCACAGCCCGCTTTTTAACCTTTTGTTTTGTTTTGTTTGCCAGTTTGTCGAGGCTACCCTTGAACTTACTGTCTAGCCCAAGGTCAGGATAAGCATGCCACCCGCCTGCGTTCCCCTCCCAAGTAGCTGTGATAACAGACCTGTGTCACCAGACCCAGCTTATTAGGCAACTTTTAAAGTTATTTACTCTTTGCATGAGAACATGTATATTATTTTCTTGAATTTAAAAATAAGGAAGCATGGTTTTCTGTTATCATGTGATCTTTGTCATAAAACTCGGAGACTGAGTTTGCTTTATGATCTTCATAATATGATGAAACTGAAGCTCAGAGAGGCTAAGAACTAGGCTCAAGTTTGCACAGCAAATTAAAAGTAGAGCTAGGACTCTGAGATATTAGGAAACTGGCCCGAGTAAGCACAGTAAACCAGAGGCAGAGCTAAGAGTCAAACCAGATTCTAAATTATTTTTGTAAAAGGATGATAGGTTGTTTCACAACTTTTTACATATATATATATAATATATATATATGATATTATATATATATAATATTTATTATGTTATATTATATATATATATATTTAGAGAGGTAATAGACTTTGATCGTACCCCACATATCTTTGCCCCCTTTTGTCAAGCCCCTCCTTCCCAACAAACTCCCCTCCTTTTCTTCTTTTTCTTCTGTGGACCACTGCATTTAATTAGTGTTCCTGCATGAGCATAGGTGAGGTAATTTACTCGAGCAAGGGCAGCAGCTACCAGTGCCTGCAACCACTCACCCAGACTTTTGCTGTGATTCTCAAAAGAGCCTTTAACTGATGTGGCCATTGTCCCCATTTTGCAGTGGGAAAGTAGAGATAAGTAGTGGAGAAATCACTTGTTTTTAAACTTTTTTTTTTATAGAACAGAGTTTATTAAGGGCATGGAGAGGGGAGTTAAGAGGGTAGTAGAGGCAGAGAGAGAGACAGAGACAGAGAGAGAGAGAGAGAGAGAGAGAGAGAGAGAGAGAGAGAGAGAGAGAGAG
>CM052702.1:89036628-89047019 GCA_028551405.1 Uromys caudimaculatus
GGTACCCAGGATGGTGATAATAGCCCTTATCCGTATCAGCGTGGGAACTTAGTTGCATCCAGTCTTGGGTACAGACCTGGTGCCTGGTCCTTGTCTGTCATGGGTAGCCAGGTGCTTCGACCACAGTATGTGTCATAAAACTGATGACACACTGCCCTTTCACTAATGTGCCTGAGCCCCTGCAGGAAAGAAAGACTCCCTCATGAAGGGGCTCTCCAGAATGAATGCAGTTGCCAGAGGTGCTTGGAGTAGAGGGACTGACTCATGCTGAGCTGTCCCCCATCCCAGGGAGGCAGCCCAGGAGCCGCCCACCTCTCCCACACACCACCCTCTTGGCCCAGACTTCTAGCTGCAGCATTTGGATGGATGGAACAGTTGTCCCTGCCTCCTTCCTCTGGCTTCTGCCAGGATCAGGAAGAGGGCTTTGTAGTCCCTCTCTTGCTTTCTCCAGTCTCCTTTAGTGGCTGATGGATGCAGTCAGAGCTGAGAATTTTCTCCATGTCTCAGAGAACCTGGATCCAATGGGGATCTGGGCATTGAGAGGGGCACTGAATGGCCAGGTCTGGCTTCTTACTGCCAGAGGAAGAATTAGTCATTGGGCCACTGCTGGCTGCTGGCAACTGTGGATGTCACAGGGAGAGGAAATGCACTTGGGATGAGTGAGTGCAGTGTGGTCTCCACAAAAATCCTCTTTTTTAACTGAGCAGAGGAAGCAGCCTACTGATTTCCCCTTTTCATTAATCGGCAGTTCCTGTCTGCTCAGAGAGCAGCAGTTGGGCGGCTCTGGACCAGATGTGGAGGGCAGAGTCGACTAAGGTGCTTGACACACAGTGTTTCATTTTCCCCACAATAACTTTATTGTCACTCTCAGAATTCTTTCAAACTCTGTGATGAATACCATGTCCAAGGTCACATGTGGTTTGCTTAGGGCCAAGGCCACAGCAGGGGAACGTCATTGGGGGGGGGGCTTGTTTCAATCTCCCCAGTTCCTCTCTGCTCATTTCACCGGCACCCCCACACCTCCTTCTAGGGTGTCAGAGGTTTTCCTGCGCATGAGCAGTAACCCCTCAGTGTATGGAAACAGTGCCGTAAGTCCACGCTGAACTGAATGCTATTGCCTTTGAGAATGTTTGCATTTTCGAAAATGTTTCCGGGAAAACAAGGACTGAGCACCAATCCCAGCACCGGTCTGGTTCCTGATGTGCTGTTTCTCCCCTCCCTTCCTCTAGTCCTCATTTCTTTTCTCTTACATTTCCATTCACGATAAATTCTGGCACCGTTGCTCCTAAGTACTTTATAGTTCTTTATTGATTTCCATTGTGTAACACAGGTACTGTTAGTATAAGCACCATCCCACCTTCAAATAAGCCACTGGGCACAGAGTGGCTTAGTTGTCTGCTTGGGGACACAGGATAGTGTGAGTAGGTAAGAATTAATGTGGCTGGCTGCACAACAATCTCAGGAAGTTAAAGGCACTGCACTGATCAGTTGCTGTGTGTTTTCACATATCTTGCTCCATTGGACACTCAGATTCTCTGAGACATGGACGGTTTAGCCTATTGAAACAGAGCACAGAGTTTAGGGTTTCACACTAGGAAAGTGAGCAGAACTTGAGAGCCAAATTCACTGTGCTTCAGGAATTTCTAATGTCTAAGGTGAGTGCTGAGAAATTGGGGCTGGCTGGAGCAAGGACGAAGCTTTGAGGAGGTAATACTTTTTCATGTCCATTCACTGACAGTTGGATGGAGTCTCTCTCTCTCTCTCTCTCTCTCTCTGCCTCCCGCTCTCCCTGCCTCCCCCCTCTCTGCTTCCCTCTGTCTCTGCCTCCCCCTCTCCCTGCCTCCCCCCCTGCTTCCCTCTCTCTCTGCCTCTCCCTCTCCCTGTTTCCCTCTCTCTGCCTCCCCCTCCCCCTCTCCCTCTCTCTGCCTTCCCCTCTCTCTCTTCCCTTTCCGCTCTTCTCCTCCCCCTCCCTTTCCCTCCACCCCCCAGCATGTGAGTGGATGTATGTCTGTGTGTTAGTCATAAAATTAGTTCTCAGAAACTTGAGGTTTTAATAAAACATGAAAAACATTTTTACTAGCACCCTCCCTTCCCTCTGGGATCTTAGGTGCTACACAGTTTAAGGAAATGTAATCCATATGTTTGATTATTCATCCTTCCATCA
Source organism: Uromys caudimaculatus (assembly GCA_028551405.1). Classification (NCBI taxonomy): domain Eukaryota; kingdom Metazoa; phylum Chordata; class Mammalia; order Rodentia; family Muridae; genus Uromys; species Uromys caudimaculatus. The sequence goes on from CM052702.1 coordinate 89,038,793, forward strand.
TCAAAAATATTGTTGATTCTTTGAGAAACATTTGATTTTCTGGATGTCATTCTTTTTAGAGTTTAGAGGAAGAGTCTTTTCTCCTCTCAGCTACTAGTTTATTTTCATTGGATATCACTTTGTAACATTTGAGTGAGGTGAACAAGTGGTCACTAGACTACCCCACAGTTTCCTGTGGACTTTTAACCCAATGATAAACCCAGACAAGCATGTTTTTAGTCTCAGTGCCTTCAAATGTAGAGAGGGAAGGTAATATTTGTAGAATGCCTCCGTTGCAAAGGAATCGCTTTTGTCCTCCATGTAGGGGGAGATAAGAGAGCAGATATGGGGACGGGTCACATCTAACTGGTATTCTTGTGAAGTCAAAGTCACCACTCCTACTTTAAGGACATCATAGATGCCGCAAGAGTCAAGTTTCCCACATACACGACTAGGATTTTCTTTCCTCTAAGCTCAACCATTTTCACTGCCTGCTAAGTATATGCACAGCTCCACAGAATAGAAGAGTGCCCCCTACCTATGCCCTCTGCTGTCTTAGCTTCCATGCTGAAGAAGAGCTTCAAGAGAAGAGAGGGTAAAGTAGGTAGGGCTGTTTCTCAGATGATGTTGTGTACATCCCATTACATGTGATTATTGGCACTTTTACCAGTAGCACAGTAGTAGCAAAAAAAAAAAAAAAAAAAAAAAAAAAAAAAAAAAAAAAGGCCAAAAAAGCAAACTAGCTAAGGGTCTGAGGCTGTGGAAGATTCTCAGAGCCAAGAGCTGGAGAAGCTGTTGAAAAACACCAGACACAGTAGATCCCACGGCAGATCTCAGGGGCAACTCCCCTGCCCCTCCTGCAGCCCACTTCCCTCGGCTTTCGCTGCCCAACTGGCATTATGTTCTGGACTCTCTTTAATTCGGAGGCGATGGGGGCCACATCCTGCCATCAATTTGGGGCTGACTTCAATGAGCATTCTGTGCAGGGCCGTTTTGGCAGGATGCAGCTTTCTCCTGGTGGGCCCTGATACAATAGGGTTTTCTACTGAGATCAATGGATTAATTGCAAAGGCTCCATTCAGGGCCATAAGGAGAAGCATTGTTTTTCCACAGCCCACAGTCTGGCCGTCAGGCCTTGCCAAACTTCATTTTTGAAAAGCCAGGAAAACAATTTTGTAAAGAGGGGTTGGGGGATGGAAGGGCATAGGGGAGTCCTTTGGCTCATCTTAGTAAAGGTCAGAAACAATTACAGTGAGAATTCAGAAAGCACATTTGTTCTCTGACTGTGGCCCTGTCTGGAAAATTCCACCCAGAAACAATTGTCTGTCCCTCTTCCAGTCCTCCCTTCCTCCATAGGCTCGCTCCACCCACACTCCTATTCTACCTTCAGCCATTCTGTCCCCTGAAAACAGCCTCAGATGTCTGGCCACTGGAGTGGTCAAAGGGCTCAGCTGCATTCAATGGGATTAGGCACTCTGGAAAGAAGGCATAGACTACGGGCTTCTCTGAGGCAGAGAACTGGATGTGTCTGGAAGAAAGAATAGGAAAAGTTGTCTGGGCTAAGGAAGGTCCCCACAAATGACTCCCGTGTTCTCCTTGGAGGATGGACTGAGCTGTAGGATTTGGGTCGGTGAGCTGCCCGGATGGTGTGGTGAGATGCTGCCTTTTTGGGGGTCCATGGAAGCTTGTGTGGTTGTGCACCACACAATGCCGGGGATCTTGGTGCTGAAACTTCAACTAGACAATTGTTCATAAGCACCCATGGGTTCCTTTTAGCTCCTACCTCAACAATACACATTTTCTTCTCTAAATAAATCTGTGAGTGATAGTTGAGACACTAGAAGCCCAGGTGGTGAGTCTTATTTGCATTTTATAGGTGAGACAGCCTGTCATGGCTGAGGAGGATGCACGCCCCTTAAATTGTTGATTTTAGACTAATGACAAGAGAAGCCCTAGGAAACCTGGGATCCCTTCAGCTCCATTCAGACAGAGTGCCAGTGTCTGCAGCTAGCTTCACTGAGCATGGCATCTGCCACGTTGATGGTGCTCAAAAATATTTGCTGCATATATATGTGTATATATATATATGTATGTATGTATATATATGTATGTATGTATATATATATGTATGTATGTGTGTGTGTGTGTGTGTGTGTGTGTATATATATATATATATATATATATATATATATATATATATATATATATATTCTTTTTTTTTCTCTAGGATATGTGGGGCCCCAATCCCTCTCTTCTGCCTGGTTGCATTGCCATTATTGGCTGGTTCGTTTTGTTGTTCAATCCTTTGAGAAGATTCTTTTGATGCAATTGGTTTACCAATACCTTCAGCTAGACTGATCCTGTCCCACCCCTCTTCTCCCTCTTTCTCCTCTCTGCCTCACTTGTAGCGATTCTCTTATTTCAGACTTAATAATAGAGTAAGGGGCACATGGAGTTGAAGGAAATTGTATAGTTAATTGTATACCTTAGCATCTGAGCACAATGTGGGCCCCAGGGCCTCAGCATGGTAAGATTGGAACCAGGTGCTTACACAGAAGGCTTCTTCCCCCCCCCCCTTAGAAAGCTGTGGGAGGGGCAGGGTACCACACCTGTCAATGTACACCAACCATGGCCCAAAGAGACCAACCCTAGATGCTAAATAATGATACAGAGAGCTTTTTGACTTGTCACAACAGCTTTGAGAGTCAGGGTGTTACTGTCCCCAGTGCATTGCAGAAGATGACTCAGAAGAGGTCAGGGGGTTTCAGGGTGGTATGGCCAATGGACAAGACAGTGGAGTCTCTTGTAGCAGGACTTCCAGCACTGCTTTCACATGGCCTCATTCTCTCAGCCTGGCCAAGGCTCTCTGATCACGTAGAATCAGATTCAATTTCTGAGTTTCTGTCCCATTCCCCCCTCCCCCACAGCCCCCCATTCAGCCTTTCTTGGAGTTGCCCTGAAGATGAAGCACTTCCGGAACAGAGCTTGTTTTGTTCTGGCACACTTCTTTTCCCTGAGATCTCAAAGGTAGGCTGTCAAGATACGGTGTCACCTGATCGTTAGTTGGGCCTGGAAAGTGGAATGTTGTTTGCAGAGATGGAACAACATGAGAAGGGTTTATATTCAACTCCCAAAATCTTGTCAGAGATATAAGAAACAAACAAACAAACAACAGAAGTCCTGCAGAGATAGCTCAGTCAGGAAATGATCATCTGGCAAGTGTGAGGACCTGAGCTCAATCCCCAGAACCCATGGTTTAAAAGTAAGATATATTGCTGGTCGTCTAACCCCATTCCTGGGGAAAGGGGTGGACACAGGAAGGTTGCTGAGGCTGTCTGGTCAGCTAGTCTAGTAGAATTGGTGAGCTTCAGGCTAATGTCTCAAAACACAGGTGGGCAACTCTCCTGATAGTTAGACTCTGACCTACCCCTATGTACACACACACACACACACACACACACACACACACACACACACACACACACACACAGAGGAATGCACTTACCAAGTGTGGACCTCTCAGCATCAGGAGCCTTTGTCCCAGGACTGTGTTCCCAGAAGTAGACTCCTGCTCAGGAATCTTTCACCATTTCCTTCCATTGTCCCCCCTTTCTCTCTGCTTTGTCACTGTCATGTTTGCTGTTGGAATTCCACTAATGGAGTTTTCCCAGTCCCCATAGAAACAATGAAAAGATTTGGCAAACCAAGTAGAGACCCACAGCTTTAGTCTATGTGGGTGACTGGCATGCATCTTGGGATGGTTGGTTTGCTGCTTTCATCTGAAGCTTGAGCTTTGGAAAGGAAAGATGGGCAGGGGTGGCTGACACTAGGAGAGCTGAGGAAGATGCGGGTACCAGGAGATCTGAGGTTTACCATTTTCTGAAATAGTTGTGTGACTTTGAACAAGGTACTTTTTTTTTTTTTTTTGACCCTCACTAAGTTTGCCAGTGAAAATGGGAATGTTGCCTATGCTTTGTACATACTGAAGTGAAAATTAACCCCCTAGGGTCTAGCTTCTTAAACTGTGTCGTGTAACTAGATATGGGGGCCAGGAAAATTTGGCAAGAGTGAAAGGTTTCTGCATGCAAGGATCAAAACTGTAATTGAAAATCAAGTGGGTAATGAACCAGAGGCGTTTCCAGCAGCACTCACCGCTGCTTCCCTTGCAGCTTTACTGTGGCCTTTGTAATGAAAACACATGCCCACTCTGCCCTGCACATGCTGTCAAGCAGTGCCAACAGACACTAATCAAAATGCCCTGGACCAGATTCATGACTACTACATGTTGTGAACTGCAGAGTTTCTCTTTACTGTATTTACCAAGTTTCCTGATCATAGAGAAACATACTGGCTTAATTATGAAACAATTATAAACTGATTTTGGCTTGGGATTAGGACAGAATTTCCAATAATTTCTGAAATGAAATACTTCTGGCACTTTGACCTATGTGTTCGTGGGAAGTGGCATTCTTAGCATTATGACTGCAAAATTCAGTCAACTCTGAAAATACTCAGTAAGTTTTAAATCTTTATGTGAGACAACCAAGCACATTCAATAGTAAGTAGTAAGCAAAGTTGCCTTTAATAAACAGCAACATCATATATATAAAAAAGTCATTTTCAGTTTTCAATTTTTTATGGCTTAGTACTAGTAAATATTTGATGTATCTATGCATTTTATGCACCTTTATACCTAAGGATACATAAAACTCAGGCAAAAGGGAAACACTTAAGAAGTCCTTCCCTAGGGGATATGAAGTTCCTGGCACATGATGGCCGTCAAATGTGTCTTTTCCTTCAGTGTCATTTGACCCACCTCTCTCATTTGTACATATTCTAATGGTGAACCTATGAGATGAACAAGTGAAGGAGACTGTAATGGGTCCAACAGGCAGCTTCAAACATTGCCAGCTAACTTTTAGCAATGATGACACGTATGTATTAGTACGCATGTGTGCTGTGGAGCCAAAACTTATGAGAATAAAAGACTAGATCGTTGAAGCTGTTTTCAACCTTGCTCTGAGAACATGTAAAATAAACTTATCACTGGTGAAATGATGAAGCGTGTTCAATGTCTCCTGAGTATCTTAGCTCGTTTAGTTTCTAAAACCATCTAATGAATTAGAAATTGGAATTAGGAATTAGAAATCTTTTCCTACAGGAAAAATTCAAATTCAGAAAATTGGTCAGTAACAGAGTTAGTTAAAAAAAAAAAACAAACAAACCTGAAAATGGAAAGGTATCATTTAATTTTCCTGAAACTTTGGGAAGATTATACCATAAACTCCTAAAACTTTATGGAATCACCTGAGAACTCATTAGGCATAATATGCTAGATATTTATGTGAGAGTCTCAAGCACTTGAACAGGGTAATTTGAGAGTTATTATTAGGTAGAAAAAGCAGCGAAGGGCAGAAAGGAACTGACACCATGTGTGGGCCTGAGGGTGAAGAGGGTGCAGTCAGGGAAGCAGGGAGGGCCACAAAAGAGGGTGAACCCTTCCAAGAGTTGTGCACATCACAGAACAGGGTGAGATGAGCATAGCACATCAGAGTTGACCTGGATTGGATGCTACTCTAATTTGACAGCTTATAGGTGTCCTCCAAAGATATACAGAGCATCCTCAAAGTAGATCTTAAAGAACTTCCACACTGGGGAGTTGCTCCTTGGGTTGAATGTCTTCCGTGTACTTGCAGGGGTGGCCAGGTTGTCTTGCTGTTGTTTGCAGCAGTCCCTTCATAAAACCATACCTGTGAGCTTTGGTGGGCCTGCGTCCTCCAGCCTAGGGGCTTTGTCCCTCTACCTGCTCTGTCAGCACCAACATCTCCACACGGGGTCCTTTGCTCACTTGCATTCAGAACTTCAACAGGACTTGCCCTGTGCTTCTGAGGCATGGTGCTTTCTTGTTTGAGGCATGTGTTATTCAAGAAATATTCCATTCAACGTGTATTGATTGTCTATTGAGCTTTTGGCACTGGGTAAAGAAAGGACTACCAAGGGAATGGGGGCTGCCTCCCTTAGGAAGTGCTATACGTCCTGGGGTCATCCATCTTCTCTCACTTGGCCTTACTCCCCTCTAGACTGTGAGTATCCTGATGACAGGAAATCTGCTCAATCATCTTCATGTGCTCAGTGCTTAGGAGAGAAGGCTTCCCCAAATTGATTTGCTATAGAAGAAACAGAGAGGCAGAAGTAACTGATATACAGTTATTTGTTCAGTGCCTAAAATGGGCCAGGTGTTTAGGGATATAAACAGTGCAGGCTGCATACATGCAGGTGTGTGTGTGTGTGTGTGTGTGTGTGTGTGTGTGTGTGTGTGTGTGTGTGTGTGTGTGTGTGTGTACACACTGCAAGGGCTAAGGAACTGGCTGTGCATGAATTTCTCTAGGTCTCTGAGGGTGAATCGGGGGTTCCTACCTTGCCCAGATTTTTGAATAGAACCATTCTGAACCCTAAGGACAGACACTGAGGGGCCTATTTAGAGTCTCAGTGTAGCTGGATGGTGGTAAAAAAAACTCTTCAAACAGTTTTTGAAAGCAGGTGATTTTTGAAGTTGAGGGCTTGTAGGCATATGGTATTTGAATGATATAATTTCTTTAATTGAAAGTGTTATCTTAACCAGTGAGTTTTGCAACCCCCCCCAAGACATCTGTTGCTGTTTTTGTGCTTTTCCCCAGCAAACAATCTGGTGGTGAAAAATAGGAATGACTAAATGGAACACCAGGAAAAATTGTGGGTTTGAAAAACAACTCTGCATGTTTTTAAGGTTGAGGCAATTAATCAAGGTACAAGGCAGGAGGCTTCTGAACAGAGACTTCTTCGAGATCTTGGGTCATTTACTAATAATTATGAACACAAAACCAGTGGGATGAGCATGAGGAAAATTCAGTGCGTGTCTTCGTTTTTTATGTGCCTTACTGACAAGCTTTGTACACTGGGCTCTTGGTGAAAGCTTGGGACCAGGTCTTTGAATTCCCCATCATTTCCAGATAGTCCTGATGTTCCACAGTCATCTTGAACTTGGCTCATCAAGGCTGGTATCCTGAGTCTCTGAGACCCACATCTCCCTCTGATGTTGTGGCCCTGACCAAGGATTTTACCACGTCAGAAATCACTCAGAACCATGTATTTTCTGAGGTATGGAGCAGGCTACAAGCAAGGGCTTGCTCCTCTGGGGAAGGGCGCTTCATTCAGCTTGCTCTTTTTTACCATGCTACCTCTGCCTAGATTACCACCAAGGCCTTTCCATCTAGCCTTGTGCCCCATGAATGATGGCAGGATTCACCTCAGTGGTCCAAAAGAGGACGCATGACTTAAGAGATCACACAGAGAGGTAGGAGAAGGGTTAAGGGAACAAATAAGGGATGTTGAGGGGCCTAGAAAACCAGCAACCATGTCAACTCTAGGAATGACAAATCAAGAAAACGAAATACAGACCTTGGACATCAGTAGGAGCTGAAGTAGGGAAGAGCGTGGGAGAATACCCAGCCCCCTTACACATTCCATACTCTGATAAAGAGTTCATGTTGTATCTATACAACATGTCATCCTAAATCAAAAGAATATACCTTCTTCTCAGCACCTCATGGTACCTTCTCCAAAATTGACCATATAATCGGTCACAAAACAAACCTCCACAGATACAAGAAGATTGAAATAACCCCATGCTTCCTATCAGATCACTACGGATTAAGGCTGGTCTTCCATGGCAACAATAGCAACAGAAAGACCACATACACATGGAAGCTGAACAATGCTCGACTCTATGATAACTTGGTCAAGGAAGAAATAAAGAAAGAAATTAAAGACTTCCTAGAATTTAATGAAAATGAAAGTACAACATACCCAAACTTTTGGGACACAATGAAAGCAGTGTTAAGAAGAAAACTCATAGCTTTGAGTGCCTCCAAAAAGAAACTGGAGAGAGCATACACTAGCAGCTAAACAGCACACCTGAAATCTCTAGAACAAAAAGAAGCTAATACACCCAAGAAGAGTAGAAGGCAGGAAATAATCAAATTCAGGGCTGAAATCAACCAAGTAGAAAAAAAAAGAACTATACAAAGAACCAACAAAACCAAGAGTTGGTTCTTTGAGAAAATCAACAAGATAGATAAACCCTTAGCCAGACTAACCAGAGGGCACAGAGACAGGATCCAAATTAACAGAATTAGAAATGAAAAGGGAGACTTAACAACAGATCCTGAGGAAATTCAAAAAATCATCAGATCCTACTACAAAAGCCTAT
>CM052702.1:89047519-89178483 GCA_028551405.1 Uromys caudimaculatus
AAAAATGGGGAACAGAGCTAAACAGAGAATTCTCAACTGAGGAAATTCGTAGGGCTGAGAAGCACTAAAGAAATGTTCAACATCCTTAGTCATCAGGGAAATGCAAATCAAAACAACTCTGAGATTCCATCTCACACCAGTCAGAATGGCTAAGATAAAATAAACTCAGGTGACAGCAGATGCTGGTGAGGATGTGGAGAATGAGGAACACTTCTCCACTCCTGGTAGTATTGCAAGCTGGTACAACCACTCTGGAAATTAGTTTGGTGGACCCTCAGAAAAATCAACATACTACAACCTGAGGACCCAACTATACCACTCCTGGGCATATAGCCAGAAGATGCTCCAACATGTAATAAAGACATGTGCTCCACTATGTTCATAGCAGCCATATTTTTAATAGCTAGAAGCTGGAAACAACCCAGATGTCCCCCAGCAGAGAAATGGATACAGAAAATGTAGTACATTTATACAATGGAATACTACTCAGCTATTAAAAACAATGACTTCATGAAATTTGCAGGCAAATGGATGGAACTTGAAAATATCATCCTGAGTGAGATAACTCAGTCACAAAAGAATGAACATGGTATGTACTCATTGATAAGTGGATATTAGTCCAAAAGTTCGGAATATCCCAGTTTCACTTCACAGTAACCGTTGGTCGTAGTCTGAGGTCCCAGATGGAGGAGTTGGAGAAGGGACTGAAGGAGCTGAGGGAGTTTGCAGCCCCATGGAGGGAGCAACAGTGTCAACTGGCCTGATCCCCCGGTGCTCCTGGAGACTGGACCACCAACCAAAGAATACACGTGGAGGGACCCATGGTATGTGGCATGGTATGTGACATATGTGGCAGAGGAGGGCCTTGTTGGCCATTGGGGGAGGAGAGGCCCTTGGGCCTGAAGGTGTTAGAGGTCCCACTATAGGGGAGTGCCAAGGTGGGAAGATGGGAGTTGGTGGGCGGGTGGGTGGGTGGGGGAATACTCTCATAGAGGAGGGGAAGGGCATAGGGGGTTTCCAAAGTGGAGACCTGGAAAGGGGGAAATGTAGATAAAATATCAAAAAATAAAAATTAAAAAAAAAGAGTCCATGTTGTAATGCCCCATAGCAGTCTCTCCTCAGTCTGAACTCCTTAGAGCCTCCCTGTTGCACTCCAAGTAAACCACGCTCTTCCAATCTCCACGCTTTAATCAATATCCCTTCTTTCTCTGGGATTCTGAAAAACCTCCACTTACTGTCTAGAGACTTACTACTATTCCTGTCAACTAGCTTAGAAGATGCTTGCTCTGAGAAGATGGCTCCTACCTCTGAACAGCCTATACTGTACATGTTTCTGTATTTCTACTCTTGACACACTTTGTAATTTGCAGGTTTATTTTGCATAAAATCCATTGCATTTATTCCATGTTTACAACATGATTTGGGGATGCATTTAGATAGTAAAATGGTTACTATAGTGAAGACAATTACTGTCTCATAGTTACTTTTGTCACAAGAATAGCTAAAATGTGTTCACTCAACAAAAGTCCCTAATACAGTAGTTTCATAGCTTTAACCATGTTGTAAAGGAAATCCCTAGACAATCTCACTGTGGTGGTTTAAATGAAAATGACCCCCATAGGCTCATAGAGAGTGGTGGTATTGGGAAGTTGTGGCCTTGTTGGACTGGGTGTGGCCTTGTTGAAGGAAGTGTTTCACTTGGGGTAGCTGCAGGGTTTCAGAAGCCCATGCCAGGCTCAGTATCACTCTCCCTGCTGCCTGCTGCTCTGGATGTAGAAACCTCGGCTACCTCTCTAGCACCATGTCTGCCTGTCTTGCCATGCTTCCCACATGGTGACAATGAACTAAATCTCTGAACTATAAGTCAGCCTCAGGTATTTTCTTTTATAAGAGTGGCCATGGTCATGGTGTCTCTTCACAGCAATAAAACCCTAAGTAAGACACTCACCATATGTTTTGGCTATGCTGTATCCTTTGATACACTATAGCCTCATGTTCACTATAGCCTCGTGCTAATTTCCCATGTTTACCTCAAAGACCTAACACTGTGCTCCAATGTTTATCTCATAAATACACTGCACTTTTCCTGTTTACCACCATCTTATAAATATAGTGTGTTCCCATGAAAACTCATAAATGTGATGAACTGGCATGTTCACTCTAACTTTCAAAAATCTGCACTCCTGAAGGATCAGGACTACAGACCCTTTGGGGGAGAACTCTGTGAAACTGTGGACCCAGGTAGTAAGGACAAGCTGTTCCAGAGTAAGGTCCATAAGTGAAGAGAGTTCTACAACTCATTACATCAGAAGCTGGTGACCAAAAATGGGTACTAGATCTGACCAGGGTAAAGCCCACAGGCATTCTGGAAGTTCCATGACTCATGGCACAAGTTTTAAACCCAAGTAAAAGGCCCATAAGCATAGGATAGCTCTAAAACTCTTGGTGCAAAAACTGTAGATCTAGAAGATAGATTGGAATTGTGCCATAGTAAGACCCACAGGTTCAGAGATTTCTAAATTCACAGTGGAAGCAGATATCTCAGAGTGGCAACAGAATTTAACTGAGGCCCATGGACTTGCTGAGAATGAGCATGAGAGTGCAGTGTCTTTCTGAGATTGTGTGATCATGAGTGTGTCTTCATGAAGTAGTGGTAAAAACATCTTTTTGAGTTGAATATGGGAGTGTGGTGTCTTTAAGTTGTGGTAGCTAACATGAAAATGCAGTGTCTTTTTAGGTAAACATGGGAGTATAGTGTCTTTATGAGGTAAACTTTGGAGTATAGTGTCTTCATGAGCTAAACATTGGAATGCAGTGTCTTTATGAGGTAAGCATCGAGAGTTCAGTGTCTTTATGAGGTAAACTTGGGAGTATAGTGTCTTTATGAGATAAAAATTGGAGTGCAGTATCTTTATGAGGTAAACATTGAGCACAGTGTCTTTAAGAGGTAAACAAGGGAGTGCAGTGTCTTTATGAGGTGAACATGGGAGTCCAGTGTCATGTCTTTGAGGTACACATGGGAGTGCATTATCTTTATGAGGTAGGCATAGGAGTTTAGTGTCTCTATGAAGTAAACTTGGGAGTATAGTATCTTTATGAGGTAAACACTGGATGCACTGTCTTTGTGAGGTGGTAGCTTCATGTCTTTAATTGCACACTGCAGTTCTTAGTAGCTCAGTAACTTTAAATTCTCGCAGTGCTTCCTGCAGTGTCTGCTGTGCACTTCATTCTCACTAACAGTTGCCAAGAGGCCACTTTCTTTATACTTTTGCCAACATTTTTCTGTTTTGTTTTGTTTTGTTTTTTTGATAAAAGTGACCCTATGGTATAAAGTGATCTTTCATATTGATTTTAGTTTCTGTCTGTCTGATGTTGAACACCTTTTCATAAAGCTTTGAGATAATTTTTATGATTTATTTGGAAGAATTTTATTCTAGTTCTTTGCTCATTCTTCCTTCATTTTCTTGCTTTTTTGCTATTAAGCTGTGAATTGCCTAGGTTGGCAGCTCTTGAAGGCAGAGTATCATTTGCCTTGGCCTATCAGCTAACGATTACAATACTGAAAACATCCGGTTTTGTTTTTTTTTTTCTTCAGTAAACCTTAAAGCAGAAAAGAAAATCTTTGTGGAAGGAAGAAGAGGTGAAAGCCAGGAAGGAAAGAAAGAAGAAGGGAGGGAGGGAGGAAGGGAGGGAGGGACAAAGGAAGGGGAAGGAAAGAGGAATAGAACCTGCAAAGAGATGATAGTAACTACTTAAACCATTATCAAATACCTTGTTACTTCTTCCTTCCATGGGCATCTTAAGTGTTGGGGGCAGGGATGGTTAAGGACACCTGGGACTTCGGATAGCATAGAAGGACACTGAGAGGTGATAGTGGAAGAAATTGAGGTGTGGAATCACAGGATGGGTTTGAGGCTCCAGTGTCGACTTCACCATGTGTTGGTTCTTTGCTGAAGTAGGCCATGTGATTATCCTTCTTTGTTCCATCTCTGTGCTCCATCTTTGCACATTAGAATAGTTCCTGATAGGGTCATGTAAGAAGCAATCTGTAAAGATGTCCAATATATCCAGCTTTGGCTAGAAACATGAAAGGGATATGTGGACCACTCTCAATACTCAAACTGCCATTTTTAAATAGCAGCGCTGATTAACTGACTGATATCTCCCAGGCTGTACCTTACATGCCCAATTGAGCATAAGACAGGAGTCTTCTCATACAGAGAAAGCTCCTTGATGAATTTCTAGAACCATAAAGGATACTCTGAAAAGACAAGAGACCACCCATCCCAGCCTTTGATCTCATGCTGTAGTCACTGGCTACAGGCTTCCTGGCAAGCGGACATGGGCTTAAAACAGCATGGCTGCTCATCTCTGTCAAGCTGGCCCTTCGTTCTTTGGCAGACTCTGGTGGCCAAAATCTCCTTTTCCATGGGACCACCCAGAAGAGGCTGATGCTCAGTGTATAGGGGTTGTTTTGAAATGAAGGCAGCTCTATTGTTGTTCTGAATTCTTTTTTTTTTTCACGACCAAGCATCCCTTCTGTCTCCCAGCTGGTCTTCATTAGAGAGACTTTGAGACTGTCTAGTCCCCTGCTAGTCACATCAGAACTTTTCACTCTGCTGTTATTTCAGAGGCCACGTACAGACGGAAGTGCCTCATTTGATTACCTAGCAAGCCATCCCAAATCCAAAGAAAACACCATGAGTTATAGTGACCCTTATGTGCCTAGACAATGGAAATTTGGGCTTTTCTCAGGAGCAGGAGGACACTGTCCCGATTCATATAGATACTGGAGTCGTACACCGGGGCAGCCTAACTTCTAGATCCCCTGCATTTTCCCGTGGCAGTAATGCCTTTTCCTTTAATCTGGGCTCATAGTGTCCCAACACATGACCTATCTGTGTGAGTGTAAGCAATACATGAGTAAGACCAAGTGCAAAAAGAACTAAGGATGTGCTACCCAGCTTCTCCAACACCACAGCAGCCTGCCCGGCACCACAGTGGCCTGCCCAACACCACAGCAATCTGTCTTTCCAGTGTAAAGAAATAGTTAATGTTCTTCCTAATCATCGGCGTGCCTCTGTAGAAAGCACTGCAAAGACGACTGCTTGCATGACTCCTATTAGAAAAGCTTTCTAAAATGTTTTGATAAATGTCTTTTTCTATCCACTCTGAAATTACTAGAAATCAAGGGTTTAGAAGCAGACAGACTGGAGATACTCCAAATCTGGTCCATGTCTTGGTGTTAGTGTGCAACCTTCTTGAATTCTTGCTGAGCTAAGTACAGAAGGATACAGTGAGTATTGAGAAATGTTATAGCAATTTGATATCCTCATGGCATTGAAACATGTGATCTTGATACAAAAATATCAGATTAAGAAATAGAGCCTGGTCTTTTACCATGGATATTTTGACAAGCCAATGCAGATCACTCATGTTACAAAAACTTGGACTTTAATTCGAAGATGGGGTTCGTTCCACGTGGTTTGGAAACAGCAGTCCTTACCTGTGAGCTATGGGCCTCCCCAGGCACAGAGAAAGAGTGTAGAGATGGGCCTGGGTCCTTCTGCAGTTCCTGGCACTCTGTGTACTTAGAACACAGGCTGCCCAGATGGTGGATACTAAAGGAACTCTAAACAAGATAAGCCTTTTTCTTTTCTTTTTTTATCCACACAGTCTTATCTTGTCAAATGTACTGTTTACTGTGTAGGGATAGATGTCCTATCTTAGATCATTTAACCTTAAATTCAAAGACACACATTCTTCAAATTTCATTTCTTAAGGAATGTTGATAGCTCTGATCACGGATATTGTATAGGATGTAATCTTCCTTCTTCAAACTAAAGATTATCAAATCAGAGACACATCTTAATTAATAGCATCTTAGAGTCTAAGAAATAATGTAATTTAAGCTGGGTATGGTGGCACATCCTGCCAGCCTCACAAAGCAGGAGGAACATCAGTTCAAAGGGTGCTTGGGCTATCTAGCGAGACACTGTCTAAAAACAGTGATGACAAAACATAAATATTTTGTGGTGTCAAATTGCTCTCATCTCTCTTTCGGTGCAGATGGGGAGTTCCATAAAAACCCTGTTCCTGGTTATTACCCTTGAGAGACATAAGGGCTAAGAATACTGGCAAAAACCAAGGCTTTGACAAACTCCCTTGAAAGAGATGTTTCTCAGTTGGTGATTTTGTCCTGCTTGCCAGAGGAGGAATTTAGTAGAGATAGAAGCTGCCCTTTGACCAAGATAGACACTGTGGTGCCTACTGAGAGTTTCTGCCTTTTCAACTTTAACAAACTGGCCGCCTAGTTCTAATGCAAAGCCTAGGTCAAGGTTACTCTTTCAGGAAAATGGTTCAGGCTGTCCTCTTCAGATAAAGGTCCTCTTGTATTTCCCCACATCTTTCTGACACTTCATCTGTGTCAAGCTCCTGGCCTGAATGCTTTGTGTCCCAAATGCTTTAGGAATGTCTTAGTTCTTGTTGTTTGACACATTCTACTTCCTTGGGAAACAGCTAAGAGGTCAGACTGTACCATGAGACTCTGAGAGCTCCCCATATCTTGTGATATTTCCCCTGTGAAATACAATTTAGAGGCTGACTGTGGATACCCTCATGCATGTATAGATGCCTCTGTGTGTGTGTGTGTGTGTGTGTGTGTGTGTGTGTGTGTGTGTGTGTGTGTGTGTTTTCATCTGCAATGGAAAGTCTGGGTTTCATCCCAGCTGAGGTCTCATTAGTCTGTGTATCCTGGGGTAACTTACTTTTAAATTCAGACTGCTGTTTTTTACTAGAATAATGTGGATTTCATGGAAGCAAGAGGGAATTTGGGGTTGTAGTTATGATGACATAGGAAATGTCCCTGAGTATAATATATATTACTAAAAGCAATACAAGGCCATATTTCTGTAGCATTTTATTTAAAAAATGCATTCACATGTGTTGTGTCATTTGTATAACAACTCTGTAAGGTAGGTAACCTCATGCCCTTTAGCCATTATGGGAAACTGAGGCTGAATCACCCAAGGTACCACATAGAGCAATTAAGAGCCAGTATCAAAGCTCACATGCAGTCATCTCTACTGTGTTTCTAACAAGGCAATACATGCAATCGTGGCTTCTTTTGTCATTTTCAGGACCTGTTCTATCAAATGAAAATCATTACAACAATGAGCCCTGAGATGGCCAAGTATTGGATACCATCTGTTGTGTAGTTAGCATTTCCCAGGTGACATCTTAGGTTGGCTATTATGGTTGACAGGCAGGCAGTAGATACTGCCAGTCATGCTTGATACAGTGATAAACAATCAGAAAGATATAGTTTTCCAGTAGGGAGGCTTGCCTCTTCAGCTGGTGGGCACAGGTCTTATCTTTCTCATTGTGGGTGGGTGGGTGGGGGTGACAGAGCCTGGATGGAGGGCAAGCTACATGCATCCTGTTCTTGCTCTTCATTCCTGTTCATGGAACATTCTAGTCTAGACTTTGAACATGATAAGAGGGTTCTTGCCCCCTGACCTTGAGCCTAAATGAGGCGAAGTGTATAGTACACTTCAGTGATTTGTTTTAGTCCTGGACCTCTGGTTGGTTCCATCTCCTGACTCCTTCTTAACTTTAGTCTATGTTTTCCCCATGGTAAAACATTGCCACCAGTGAAACCAAATCAACTGAGTGGAGAGCTTCTATACCGTCAATTCCCTTAGAGCCCAGGGGATGTCTGCTTGTTTTTTAAATGTCTGTTCCATGAAGCTATATAATGGACATACTCAACTTCAACCTCATAACACATGAAGCCTCCTTTGGAGCTGCTAGCTAGAACTCAGCATTGTGGTTTTGTTCTGTTTTTATTTGTGTAGCTAGTTCTACTATTTTACTTATCTTCTGATATGTGGAGCTTGTATATTTGAAGTCTTTCTCACTAAGGTATAAACACCTAAAGACAGGAACTGTGGGGTTACCTAGTTCAGAGCCTTGTACAGAGCAGGTGTCCAGAGAGATAGGATGTATCCTGACAATCTGCCCTGCAGTTCTTTCTTTCCCAATAGGGGGAACTTGCTCTCAGGCATGTTCAAACCACATAGTCACACATTGGGTCTGTACCAGGCTTAGCTGCTGCTGTCTTGAAATGGTTTTGAACAAGTAACAACTCTTACAGACTGCATTAGGGTCCTGCTCACACTTTGGGAGCTGCTGCTTGCTCCTTTACAGACATTTTCCTCTCTCATACCTGCCCCCCCTTTTCTGCTTCTACCTTTGAAGCTTAAACTTAGAGGATTTCTTCCTCGGCCTGTAGCATACATACAGAGAGCTGGCTTTTACTTCTTTTCTGATCCAACCTCTCTCTTCATTTTCCCCTCCTCTGATTTGTGATTACTTGCTATTAATTGCTCTATTGGAATGTAAAATGTGGCTCATTTCTTGGTTGTGTTGCATTCCATTTGTCTGCTTGTGTTTCTTATACTGAGGTTATACTATTTCACCAGCCATGGTTATGTGGTGTGCTCTAAAATTTCCCAGGACAGATTTTCATAATTATTATGTGCCTAAGGCATCGTTGTATGATATTTAGAAGCACTGCCTTCCGAAGAATAATCCCAACTGTCATAATATACTATCCTTTGTAGTATGTTAAACTACTAAGCGAGTAAAGTTAAACTCACTACTGTTTTATTTAGAGTTTTCACAAACTTCACAATAAATCAAGCTGAGCCATAATTATCTTTTTTTAAAATATTATATTTTATTTTTTTACATTTATTTATGGTATTCTTACTTCAAAATAGCTTTTGGAATTATGGGGAAAGTTACTGTATATTCAATTTCTGAACTTAAATTAATTAGTTTTAGTCTTTATATTTTTTCTATTTTTTATTATTCTTTCTTAGCAGAAAGAGTTCATTAAAATCTTATTTTTAGACAAAATTTTATTTGTTCTGTTTTTTTATAAATTAAGTACAGAAAAGGTGACTATTGAAATGATCATTTTCTCACTGTTTTAAAAGTTTTGCATATTTTAACGTTAATGAGTTTCTCACAATTATATCCTCGTTTGTAATTACACATTTTCTCATTATGAAGTTATTATTCTTACCCTTCCTCCACATTAAGTCTGTTTTGTGCACTACTTAACTAGCTTTGTGTTTTCTGTTTGCACCCATCTGACTTCTAAATGATATCTTTATTATCTTAAACTTTATGTGACATTTCACGTGCCTGTCTTTTTATAAGGAGAAACCACTGGGCTCTGTTTTAAAATCTAACACAGTTTATTCTCCTCAAGGTCATTTGTGTTTATACACGCACATTTATAGCCCCCTTGCCAGCTTGATTAATGGTGGGTTTATAAGGGCTTCATGTCTTTTTAAATTTAAACTTTTGTGGACCACCATTTTATTGCCTACAACACTCATCCAACCCTTCTCCATCCAAATGTGTCTTTCTCTGAGGGAATCAGTAAGTGGGAAGGAACAGTTCAGTGATGCTTAGATAATGGTACTCCTTAGAGCTACTCATCTGTGAGACTCAGGGAAAGCAACATGCCAAAGGAATGCTCCAAGAAACAGATAGGTGTGACGTGCATTTGGATTAAAATAGACTGGAAAGGTTTTCTGATAATCTCATTGCAATAAATGACTACATTTGATTCGTACCTTAGTGCATAAAAATTGAGTAACATGCATGATGTTCTTTAAGAAATATACGTAAAAGAGGCCATACACATCCAAAGTCATTAGTTTTTCATGCAATGCTATAGGTTCCTGATTTACACCACTGTACAGGAATCTCTCATGAGACCATCAGGTATTTTAGTATGGGGTGTGCCATTTCTCCACCTTTTTTTTACTAGAGCCTCCTGAATCATGTGCTGTAATAATAAGGAGCATACATATATGTACATACATGCATACACACACACACACACCCCTACCTTATGTGTATCTCTGAAATTATATTCTGAAGGAGGCATTATCATTTTTTTTCTTTTCATTAATTCATTATTCAGAACAACTATCAGTTGACTAGTCTTTCATAGAACATGATTTGAGGGAAAAGTCTCTCTTCGGTAGTTTAATCGAAAAGTAGGAGCTAGTTGCTCTGGAGATGTGGAAATTATAATGTGAATACAGACCTGTCTCCCTGTCATAAGAAGTTGACGGTTTCTTATTTGCGGTGCTCCGTTTCCTCATACTGACTGGAGAGGTCAACAAACATGTACGGAACTCTTTTTACACACAGATCTTCATATGAAGCCATTAAATAACAAGGTTAGAGCAGGTGCCATTACAGGCCTAACAGTAACTATGAAACAGAGAATGTTATGTGTATGGGTCTTTTTTAACCTTAAGGATACAAGGCCATTTGGTAGTTTAGATGTTACCACGGTATATATATATATATATATATATATATATATATGGTTTATTGAGAGACCATTCCCTGAAGTACAGATCATATAAACACTTTTAAGACAACAGATTCCATTCTTAAGAATGTGTCTTCATCATTATTTTGAGAGTTACAATGTACTCAAAGTGTTTATTTTGCTTCTTCAGTGACAGTGAGTTTCTATGCTACCTAGTGTACAGGTAGCAGAACAGTAGTGTGATATGAGGAACCAGGGGAAATGTTACTAATAGGGAAAAGTGGATTAAGCCTTACTGAAATGATGGTACTAAGATATTGATCTTGATTCTCAACTTGGTTAGAATTAGGCATGGTGGTTTCCTGGAGCAGGACAATTTCTAGGAGTTTGAGGACAGCCTTGTCAGCTAAGGGACACCCTGTCTCAGAAAAACAAATAAAGTAAAAACAAGCAAGAGGTCACTTGATTGGGTTGAGAGATTAGTAAAGCACACCTTTGAGTCTTCAGAGATGTAGGCACCGTGAGGGCCCTGACTTGATCAGTGGTTTTCTCCACTGGTGGATTAAAAATCTCAATAAACTATTGGGACGTGGTGGAGCTGTGGAAGAAAGGGTCAATTTAGAGGAAGTGGATCTCTGAGGGGTCGGTCTGGCCCACCCTTATCAATATTTCTGCTTTCTGTGCCTTTGCCACACATTCAGTAGATCCAGCTGAGCTTGAAATGAAATCTATAAAATCATCCATTCAAATAAACTCCTCCCCCCTTAACTTGATGATACTAGGATTTTAGGGTTTTGTTTGTTTGTCTGGTCACAGAGATGATAAAGAGACTAACACGAATGAGAATACTAATTCTTATACATTGCAAAGCTTAGACTTCTTTCTTAAAACAATAATAACTATAAAAATGCATAGCAACAACAAAAACATCGCAATGAAAAATGGCAAATAGAGTTAACTTTTAATGTTGAATGAGGTAATGTTGAGCTCACACGTGCATCTTGTAGCACTTGACCCTTAGAGATCAGAGTTTAGTGTTGGCTGTTGGCTGAACCATAAAGATGAAAGTAAGAGGCACAAGGCAAGGAGCTCCTAAAAGACTTGACAGAGTCAGTAGGCATTCACGGACCATGTCCTGTGAGCTTCACTTTACTATAGATTGTAGAATTTAAAGAAGTATATTATCTGTTTGGCAAAGAACTCACCATTTGTCAAGTGTGCTAGTGCTTATTGAGGGCCTACTATGTGTCAGTTCTGTGGAATATATTTTCCCATCCATTTGTTCTCTTGAGTCTCCTAGCCACCCATTTACCAAGAAGGGGCTGAGTGGTGACTCTGGCACACTGCTGACCTTCACTTTCCCCTTATGGTGACGAAGAGGTCTCCGATTATATAGGCAGCTGGAGTTGGGAGTGAAGTAGCTACAAGCCGATTCCAAGAAAGGTAGATTGCAACAGACCATTGGCAGTTAGAAGCACCACTCCACTTACAGCTCCCAGAATTCCCATTTGGAGAAACGGAATCTCCATAAGATCCAGGGACTCACCCACACACTCTCATTGCTTTGAAAACTGTATGGTACTGCTTAAAATGACATTTCTCTTCTTTCATGTTCCACCATGGTAGTGATATGGTCCATGTCTGTCTGTAGGGGAAGCGATACCACTAATCTTCAGTGTCCCTTCTTTATGGATACTGTGGCCTGTCCCTCTCTAGGACTCCTTCCTGATTCCTAGCACAGTAGTGTCCAGAGCCCAGGGGCTGAGCCTTTTCATATTCCAGTGCAGTGTTTTTCAACCTGAGGGGGTCATGATCCATTTGGGGTCAAACAACCCTTTCACAGAGATTTGCCTAAGAGCATTAGAAGAAACTGATATTTACATTATGACACATAACAGTAGCAAAATCACAGCTATGAAGTAGCATCAAAAATACTTTTATAGTTGGGGGTCGCCACAACGTGAGGAACTGTATTAAAAGGTTGTAGCATTAAAAAGGTTGGGAACCATTGCTCTGGTGGTGTGGCTTGAAGAAAGTCACCCAGCACTGCAGTCTGGACAGCCCCACTGTCTGACAGGGTGGTGGTTCCTGGCCTTTGATCATTGCTTGATCATCTGCGGGCTATTTCCTTGGACTCCTTTGTCTGTGAAGCAAAGCTATACTGCTTGGACGTTCTGAGGAAAGGTATATGCCTTGAGTTACTACCTGTGCTGCACTTCTCCCGTTGTAGGCAGTCAGGCTTGGTGAGAACACTGGGAATGTGCCAGAAACATTGAAGCTAAGAGTGTCTCTTTGTTTAGTCGCCCCCCCCCCATCCTGCTTTATTCTGGATGTATTTGTCTCTTATCTTCATGGATCTAATATTGATCAGGCAAAAGAGAGAGTAAAACCGTAAAAAGACCTCTAAGAGGCAGTTGGACCTTGGTAGGGAGGGGTGGGTAGGTTCCTTCTGTTTGTACAGGTGCATTGTAATGCTGCCTGCGGTGTGAACATTTTCCACTTCATTACTCCTGGCCCTGGCCCAGGCCCTGTCTGCTCCCCTGGCCCCTGTCTTAGTTTAATTTCAGCCGTCCCTGGCCTTTAGAAGAAGTAGTAACAGAAAGGAAAACAAATGAGGTCGCCATAAACATTTTTTGCACATTTGACCAGGCAGGGTCGATGGTATGCTTGTGAAGCAGAAAGGAGGCCAGTTGGCTGGGGCTGTTGGTGCTCCCATCAAAAGAACTTGTTCCCCAGGGGCTTCTGTCTGCTGAACCTGATCCCTCTAGGTGGGGTTGACTTTGCTTTCTTATGTAGGAATGATCCAAAACAGATACCCATGGGTCCTATGGTGGCATAGTGGACAAGAGTTAGTGTATTTGAATAAATAACAGCTAACATTTGCTGAGCATACACTATGTGTCAGATACTATTTTAAACACTTTAAGGACTGATAGTATTCTGCTGTTACTCTTCCAGATAGGGAAACTGAGTCACACAGAATAATTTTTTAGTAACATAGTCACATTTTTGTCCTTAATATGTCCTTGGCATCTGCATGTTGAAGTGCTAAGCTATCCTTTATTCTGATGTAACATGTAGTATGTGCTTATATTTGATGGTGAAAAAAAATCTCAGGGTGTCCATCATCCATCCTTGCGATGACGTAACTTGGATTAATTTACTCCCTGGATTAAATGGACTCACGAGGTGACAGAGTTCTATGATCATTTGCTCTTATAGTTCTTTCTCTCAGATACCCAGATTCTGCTGACTTATCTCCAGTGATGGAAACTCACTCTTGTGTGGGCTTCCTATTCATTGTGTGACACAATAACTCAAAGCTGGTGGTGGTCTCTCAGTGTGAGGAGTGAGGCTCCCCCATCATGCTGGTTAACTGTCTTGGCAAGGCGCCTAGTGCATGGTGAGTACTAAATGGGTCCTGCCTCTTGCCTGAATTTCCCCTTGTCTTTCACACATTGAAAAGAAAAGAAAAAATTTGCTTATTGATCAACTGGTTGAAAGATGTTTTTACAAAACAATGTCAGGTTAATTCTTTGTTTGAAAAGAAAGAGATTCAGTAGAGAAAGAGGATATAGTTGCTGCCTTCTTTCTTTTCCCAAGTGTTTGAGATCGCACATTTGCTAAGTGCAAACTTCAAAAAGGAATGAAACACATTCTCTATCTGTGGGGAGTGCCTATGAGCTGTGGGAACTCACCACACAAATAACCTGCAGTTAGAGGAGTGTGTACTGGAGAGGGGGACCCAGCATTAGGAGGAGTGACAAGTAGCATTCATGGAAAGTCTGGAAGGTCCACTGGGTGGGATTTTTGCTACCTCCTAGTGAGCTTATTCTATGCAACAAAAAGAAATGATTGGACTTGACACAACATAAAATTGCCCCCGGATATATGGTTTATTAGAAGAAGTTACAACAGAAATTTGCAACCAACCATACCTCTTTCTCATTCTCTGCCTTTTTTTTTTTTTTTTTTAATGTTTGACAGGCTTTTTCCCCCAGGCCTGCGCCTCTCTCTCTCTCTCTCTCTCTCTCTCTCTCTCTCTCTCTCTCTCTCTCTTTTCCTGGCCCATCAATTTATTCCTCAATAAGAGGACATTTGTACTGTCCAGAGTCATGCTCTAAAATGAATCACCTTTAAAAATAAAACTGTTTTTGGACCCCCACCTTCTCTTTGCTTCTCTCCAAAGACTTGTGTCCCCTTTCATTCTCCTCTCTCTCTCTCTCTCTCTCTCTCTCTCTCTGTCTCGAAATGACTCCTCTCTGTGTTTGCCCTTACAATGTCACTGAGACAGACATTGTCAGGGGCAGTAAAAGAATCGAGGAACAAGCACACATTGCCATCTCTAAAGGTGAACAGTTCTCAGTGCCCAGCCTAAACCATCGCTGCCTATGCAAGCTGGCTCGACCCTTTATTAAAATGCTGCCTTTACTTGCTGCTAGACAGGACTTTCTAGGGTGTCTCCCTAGCTTAACAAGCTCCTCCATCATGGCTGGTCACTGGCTGGGTTCCCTCCTCTCGCTCCCTCCATCCTGGAGTCAGCATGGTCTCCTGTTTTACTTCTGTCTTCTTTCTTACCTGGCAATCTCAAGCCACGTGAGCCTTTAGCAGCATATGGCTGAAGAATGTATCCTAAACCTGTCACTTTCCTCTCCATGGACTCTTCAACACCCATTTCCAATGTAACGTATTTGCCTTCTATTTCCTCTGGCAATGGCCGTTTTGCTCTGATCTCAGCCCCAGTCATTGGCTCCTCTTGCCCTCATCCCTGCCCTCCACCCACCAGCAGGTCCCAATTCCTCTTCCTGGGAAAGGTCTGAGTCACACATCACCCCAGACTACCTCCCTTTGAGAGCTGCCTCTATTCACCAGAAAACATTCTCCTACTCCCCTCTCCGCTGCCCTGAAACCTGCCCCCAGGAGGGCTGGTTGGCTTCCTTATCACTTGTAACTTCCAGTGCTCATTTTCATTTCTATGAGGCTCTCATGAGCTAGGCTGGTCTTCTGTTTCGTTGTTGTTGTTTTGTTTTCCGTCCTCTGTCTCCATCCCTCTCTGCTCCATCCATGCTGGGGTTCTGATTCTTCTTCTATAAGCCAACAGCCAACATCTTCTCTGGTCAGTTTGGCATCCATGTTATGAGCTACTCATTCCTGTCAGATCCTAGGCAAAGATTTTCCAGATGACTAGAAATAAAGCAGTATTCGGCATCACTGTTTCCCCACTCCAACTTGTCCCCACAGGGATTATTGTGTTTGTAACACAGTATGTATTTATATGCCTATAATCTACTTCTTGCCCTCAGAGCTTAAGCTTTATAACATAGACTTTTTATTTACCCAAGTGTCTAGAACAATATTGGCACTTAGCAGATGCCCAAAGAAATATTTGCTGAAAGAGTAAGTTGGAAAATGTGTTTGAATCTCAACTCTGCTTGCCATTTCCCTGTCATTGAAGCCAGCTCCTTCACCAGGAGCCTCAGTATCCTTAATTTGCATTGGGGATGGCCATGTTTGTCATTCCAAACCCAGCAGATAGTGAAGAAAGTCAAGGGAGGTAGGGACTGTGGAAGTATGCTGTAGTGACGCCCTGATGGACAAAACCCATGGAAGTCATTCTTTCTGGTTTAGGTCCAAGCAGGCAAGCTAATCTGTTACCAGAAAAATGTTGTTAAAGTACATGTGCTCTTTACACCTTTTAGGGCTTTCTTTGGCATAGCCTGATTTGGAGAAAAGGGGGAAATAAACTTTTATGGTGTAACAAATCCCACTGGGTGCCAAGCATGGCATATGGCGCAACCCAACCTCATATTTACTACAGCTCTGCCTGGGAGGCTACATGGCGTCCTGATGACAATACCCAGGTTATTTCTGCTTTATAAGCTCAGCATATAGGGTCAGAGTAGGCATTGGGTTTACTGATTTGGCTTTAATTGAATTTTGCTGCTGTTGTTGCAGAAAGTGCTCAGTGACTTTCTCAACATTATGGAGAGAGGAGGTGCTGTTACTAGTACTGTCCTATGCCTGGACCAAGGTCAGTACAGTTGGCTGACTGAGCTCAGGAGGCCGTAAGCAGGCTCCTAAAAGCAGTTGGGGACAGTGCGTCCAGTCTCTTCGTTGTCAGTGCAACAGTAGGCTTCATGCAGCCAAATCAGTTCTCTTTAATACCTTGAAAGGAGCCTGGAAAAGCCTTCAGTCTGCACATAGTGAAAAGGCCAGGAGAAATCCTTCACCCTGTTGGTCTTTACTTAGCACCTCCCATTTTGATGTGCAGTTTCGAGGTTTTGTCATGGTCGCAGTGGTTGCTATAGAAACAGAGCAACAAATATTTGGAGGCCAGCAACACCTTTCCCCCAGAAGCCCAGTCAAGAATGTTTGGGGGCAGGCCCCTGCCCATCAGGCTGCTGTTGTTGCAGTTGAATGCAGCCTTTGTGATTAGCCTTCTGGCCTGCCACCAGGGTCCAAAGAGATGACTAGGCTCAGATCTCTTTAAATAGTGTTTGTGTTTCAGTCATCCATAAGGAGGGGTGGGTGGGAAGCTCCACACAGCTCTAAAAACTCATTGGGCCTATGGCTAGTTGTCTAGACGAAATTGAGGCTCAGTCTCACCGTGCAACTATCATCAAGAGAGTGGAGCCAGGGTGCAGTGAGCAGTGCACACTGCCCCTCACCAGGAGCAGCAAGCAGGAGGCTGTGTTCACAGCCTCCTGCAGTGTCCTGGCTAGGGAAGCACAGTAGGTGACAAGATGAGTATTGGTAGAAGACACAGATGCTTCCGGTTTGCAGCTAGCAAAAAGGGTGTGTGCTGGGGCTGAGCTGTCTCCAGGCAAGGATCAGTATGGGCAATTTGAGTTTAATGTGACAGCGGCTGGAACTGTTCACAGTCTCCTACCTCGTACTCTACAGAGTCAGTACAAGACTCATTCCTTTGTGAGAAAAGGAATACAGTAGAATTGCAGAACATGGCTTTCACTGGGAGCTGATTTTATTTGTTCGTGGGAACTTGATATGCTTACTTATCATGGTAGACAGGCATTATGTGATTTTACTGCAATGGGAACGCCCAGAGCTTCCCATCTGGCACCATTTCTGCCAGGGAGTGAGAAGGCAGTGAAGGAAATTTGACTTAATGGCAGGTGTTACTTGGACGGTTAGAAAGGTACCATTGTCTCCTCTGCAATAAACTGCCCACCTTTCACCTGCTGTCAAATTGCAAATTCACTTACCATTAAAACCCTGGGTCATTACTTCATTCATTTAGCAAGAGTTTATTAAATGTCTACTGAGGGTCAGGCACTGGACTGCGCACTGGGGAGAGAAAAATAAACACTTGTCCGACAAGTGTATATTGAATGTCTGCTCTATGCAAGGTACTATGTTAAGCTCTGGGGGTACCACATATTCTACCCTTCAAGAAACTGTTTGGACAAGCTAAGTAAACAGACACTTGCCACAGCAAAGATTAACTCTTCCTTTGAAAATATGAGTAGCTAAGGGAGGTACCCATCACAGGCACTTAAATTGGTTGCCATTTAGCTGAGTAAGTGGTGCTGGCCCTGAGAAAAAGCAGTAGGATCAAGAGTTTGTGGCCAGCCTGGGTTATACACACAGCTCTAGGCTACCCTAGGCTAATAATGAAACCTATCTCAAACAAAATAAAAGAGTACAAAATTTAGGCCCTACCTATACCATCTAAATTAGAAACTACCTGTGGCTAATGAACATATAAAATGTGACTAGTCTCAATTAAGACATAAAATGCACACTGAATTTCAAAGTCTTAGTATACAAAATAGAATGTCAATATCTCATTAGTAAATTCAATTGGTTACTCATTGATACAGTTTGGAGTCTGTCGGATTAAATCAAATATCATATTTTTTTTACATTTCTTAAGATGACATGCAAATGACTCTGCAACCTGATGAGATCAATCTTAGTTTTTGCACCAGCTAGCTATTATAGAATTGGATTATGGTGGTACAGACTTGCCTAACACTACAGATCCAAGATAGGTCACACAACTGAATCTTCCCAGAGACTAGCCCTTTGGTGATCTGGTTTTAGAAGTTGGTTCTTTAATGAATAGCTAGTTACTTGTTTTGCCACAACATCTATTGATATTCTCTAAGTCAGGTCCAAGAGTATGTTAGAAGACTTGGCCAATCATGAATCCATATTCTGAAAGTGAGCATTTAAATCTATGGTCTCCTTGACAACAACACCCCTGATTTCCCACTAGGCAGTTGTTGTGGGAAATAACCAGCAATTCCTGGCTTTATTAGAACTGGATGTTACTATAACCAAGTTCTTGTCCACAGGACATAAGCAGAAGTGGTCTACACTGGTTAATTTTTTATTGTCAACTTGCCACAAACTAGAGTCACCTGAGAAGAGGGAAACTGGAATATGGCATTGTCTCCATCAGACTGGTCCTTGGGAGGCATGTCTTGATTACTAATTGATATAGGAGGACTCAATCCATTATGGGCAGTGTCATTCCCTGTGCAGGTTATCCTGGATTACATAAGCCATAAGGAAGCAGTGTCTCTCCACGGTTCCTGCTTGAGCTACTGCTCTGACTTTCCTCATGGATGGATTATGATCTGAGAAGCATGAGCCAAATAAACCTTTTTCTCACTAAGTTGCTTTTGGTCAGAGTGTTTTTATCACAGTAACAGGAAAGGAACCCAAGTATGATCTGCATACATAATGATCAGTGTTCTTTCATTTAGAAAACTTAGCTCTTTCTTAAATTATATGAGTGTGTGTGTGTGTGTGTGTGTGTGTGTGTGTGTGTGTGTGTGTGTGTGTGTGTGCGCCCTTGAGTATAGCTGCCCACAGAGGCCAGAAGAAGGCATTTCATCCCTGGACTTGGAGTTAAAGGTCTGATAGAAGTAAACAGCCTGATGTGTGTGCAGAGACCTGAACTTGGGTCCTCTGCAGGAGTAGTGCATACTCTATAACTGTTGATCCATCTCCCTGCCCCCTGGGAGGGATCTTACTTGCTTTTCATTCTGTTCTTTCTCCTTACTTCTGAAGGATCAAGAAGTTGAAAACATGTTGAAGATTGCAGAGCAACACATCAAAAGGAATTTGGGCCTCTGTCACCATAGACTGCGGTTTCAATCTAGGATCATTTCCTGCTGGGCTTTTGTATGTGTGAGAAAACTAAACTTCATGATTATGATGAGCTTTCTGTCATAGGCAGTGGACCACTTTCCCTACAATGCCACTTGTTATGGTTTGAGTTTGTCTCTGAACTGAAGTGTTTCATACTTGGTCCCCACTATGATAACTTTGGGAGGTGGAATGAACCCCTTAAGGGTTAGGATCCAGTAGAAGTTATTTAAATTGAGGACACTGCTTAATATAATTTTCTCAGGATTCTGGTTAGTTTTTCTAAGAGGAATTGTTAAAAGATCAGGCATGTCTGTCAGTTACTCACACTTCTTTTTAAAAATTAATTAATTAATGTGTATGTCTGTGTGCCTGCTCATCTGTATATGCACTATGTATGTGGAGTCCAGAAAATGGCATCAGATTCCATGGAGCAGGAGTTACAGGCAGTTATAAGCTACCAAACGTGGGTACAGAAAGGGTTCTTAACCACTGAGCCATGTTGCCAGCCCTACTCAACACTCTTACAAAGAAGGTTCAAAGAGGGAAGGCTAGAAGACCAGCCAAGACAAATGATGATCGAAACAATTAATGTGTTGACACTGTGGATGGGAATGAGGCGCTTCGATTTTAGATGTTCAGTGTATTAGATGTACAATGCCTGGATCTGGACACTCTTTGGTCTTGGAAATTCTTGTGTGAGAGGAGGGAAGATCCATTGTGACTCCCTTATACTGTCCCCAGTCCACCCCCCATCCCCCTGGCAGCCTTTGCTGACCTGAAGGATCCCTGGGCACACCTATCCAACAGGACATCTCAGCTCTCTCCCCAGGTCTGAAGTTCACCTCAGCTGTGACTCAGTGTGGGAAACTAGTAATGGATTGGCTCAATGGCCCATGGGAAAGGGCGAGGCAATCACAGAAGTACAATGTCACCCACCTGAGCCAGAACAGCCTGTGTTACAGAGTGGAGCAGAAAGGTCATTGCAACATGTCTAGAAACACCTGACTTGGTCCCAATTTGCCAAAGAACTGAACTGGACTGAACTCTGACCACATACTTTTTGTTTTCTTCCGGGATCGTGAGGGATGGATGCAGATAACAGTCTCCTATTAGTTCATTCAGCTGATGTTGCCCAGAGACATGTTTTGTGCCAGCATGTTAGAGACAGAGGGATGAATGGGGCCTAGGCTCTCCTCATTTGAGGTGAATTGAGGAGAATTCAGGTTCTTCTGCTTTGTAAGTGGACAGTGCTCCAGTTCTGCTCATCTGGATAAACTTCTGGCTTGACTACAATAATCTTAAAAAGCAGAACCAGCCCATAGTCCTTTGTTCCTGAGCTGGGAAATTGGCCGTTAGCATATCAGTAGATAGTAGTGTAACAATAGTAACCTGCCCATGGAACTAACATGAGTTTCAGTTGTACCATTAGGCACACAGAGTGTTAAATAGCTAAAGTGACAATGTGCTTTCTCTGTGCAGGACCTGGATTTCCTTTACCTGAAGTAGAACAGAGCTGAGGAAGTCAGCAGGCTGAGTCTTGGAGGTCTCAGATATCTCCAGTTCTAAGGGGAAAACAGAGCTGAAGTAAGAAAATAATAGGGAAAAGATTTAGTCACCAGTTCAATCATTTGTGCATAAGTCAAAATGATAGCCAAAGAGACAAAACACCAAGTAGTCCAGATCTTTAACTCATTAACTAGTCAAGGATGATCTTAAACTTTTGATCCTCCTGCTTCTCTCTGCCAAGTGCTTGGGATCACAGGCATGCACTATCATGCCTTGGTTTATATGATGCTGTGAATGAAACACAAGGCTTTCTGTATACTAGGCAAACACTCTACCAGCAGACCTTCATCTCCAGTCCCAAGAAGTATTTTTGAAAACAAAGAGAAAGGAAAGCACTCAGTGACAGACCATTCCCTCTGAATGACCCTATGTAGGGAACCTAATCTTTTGGAGCCATGTTTTCCATGTCAGGACAGTGTGGGTATGCCTCCCTGAGACCCCAACACCATTCGAACTGAGGAGGCAGGGGAAATATGGCCCTGACACTGACTGCTGACATTTGGACCTAGTTTAAATTTAGGTGGTCTTGGAGACTTGTTTCACTTCACAGTGTTTCTGTTTCCTCATCTTTAAAATATGGTCAATAAATGCAAAGAGCCAAGAACATACACATTGTACTGAGAGTGCTCAACAGACTGAGAGCTGTCGTCTTCCTCCTCCTTCTCCTTTACACACCATAATGGTTGCAATGTCTAGGGGACAGTAGGTCTTAAGAGAATATTTTCCTTCCATGCTCTTCCATCTCTGGGATACCCCATTTTCTAATCTCCAGACTT
Source organism: Uromys caudimaculatus (assembly GCA_028551405.1). Classification (NCBI taxonomy): domain Eukaryota; kingdom Metazoa; phylum Chordata; class Mammalia; order Rodentia; family Muridae; genus Uromys; species Uromys caudimaculatus. Next base: position 89,069,345 of record CM052702.1, read on the forward strand.
CTGAGGGATGATGCTTCCTCAAAGTACAACATCTTTGTACATAGATTCAAAGAGAGCTGCCTGCCTGCTGCTAATTCCACTTTTAATAAAGAAAAGGGAAAAACAAGGAAAGAACTGGCTCCCTATGTATAGAGGTTTCATGCAGACAACAAAGAGTTTCCAGTCGCCTCTTTCTTCCTGCACCTGAAGGCAGAGAGCAGAGAAATGAAAACTGAGACTCAGCAGTCCAATGAGAAATGGATGTCTGAGTGGGTGTGTGACAACATGAACCCAAAGCTTTCAAACTCTGAATATCAGCATTAACAACAGGTATCATCCTGCCTGTTGCCTCTGAAACTGCACATGCTCTGCCCTGGGATTCTGTTAGGAGAATCCTGAAGCTCCAGACCTTGAGGCCAAATCCTTCACTTAAGAGGACCAGGGAGGAGAGGGGGATGCTGGGTACCCTAGATGCCTCTGAGCAAACCTGGAACAGACCCCTGCTTCTAGTAGGCAGTGCTGGGTGAGATCCAGAGTTAATAACAGTATCCTAGTACTCCAACCCTACTTCCCAGTATGATATTTTTGGTGACAGCCTCCAAACTGCATGGTGGCTATTGAGCTTCTGAGATGTAACTCTGGCAACTGACCTATCATTATCGCTGGTATATAGATGAGGAACTTGAAGCTTTGTCAGGGAGCTTGTCAAGGTAGTCACTGGGATGAAATCCATTTTGCCTGGCCCTCAAATCAAGGCTGTCACCAGTACGATAGCCTCTTGTGCTGCTCCCTGAGTCTTGGCACCCTTTTGATTGCAGACAGGTGACTGAGTCATGTCTGTCTGTGTAAAGGGTCTTGCTTCCTGCTTGGCTCTACCTGGCTCCAGTTCTATGAGCCACCTGTGTTGTTTTACCGATAACAGTGTTTGCCCTTCCCGAGCTAGGGCTATAAAAGGCAGCTTTCAAAGTTACTGCCGCAAAAGTGTCAACACAGGGGAGTCCAGTCGTCATTTTGGAGGTGAAATGTCACCTCTGAGTTACCTCAAAGGCTGCTGGAGAGTTCTTCATAGTTCATGGGCCTAAGGTCTAAGTCTGGCTTCCAACCTATCACTACGTACTGTACTGTGTTGGCCATGCTTCGTAATTTCTCTCGTTTTTGTGTTTTGTCATCAGGGAGGAGATGGTTGTACCCTAAGACATTAACGGCCTCAAAAGTGTTCAGTTTGCTGGGCTTGTTTAATGACTGTGAGATGCTTTATGTGGCAATCCTCAGAATAAAACCACCCCAAACCCCAAAATTTTCTCTCTGAACCTCTAACAATGTTACCATTGATGCAGCAAAGTTACTCATTAGTATCAAGAAAAGAAGTGATTCTTTTTTTCTTAAAGTAAGAAAAGTCCCCTACACATGACCCTGGGCCATGAGCCCTGGAGCACAAAGCCATAGTCAGACCTCAAGCATCCAGCAGAGTTCAGGTGTTCACCAAATTGCCATCACTTAAGAAGGCAACAAAATTTTCTCAACTTTTATAATGTTTTCTCCCTCCTCCCCTGCTTTCTAGGGGTTTTTGCCCTTGCTTGTAACTCACACCACAAATAATACTGTAAGCCTCTGGCTGTGAGGTGCAGAGTGGAAGGTGCCAAGAACATCAGAGTCCGAGAGGCCCTTTGCTGCCATTCAGGAAGCTGGAAATGCAGGGGACAGATTCAGACAACCTCAAAGAACTCTTTCTGCTAGGACTCCATTGATGATGGTGCTCTTTTAGTTCAGCATTGGGGCCCTGGGTGTCGAGCAGCTTTCTGTGGCCCTGTTACTGCTCTTCTATACACATCATTTTCAAGCTAGCTTTAGCATGGGGATGAGTACCCATGTCTTTACTGTGTAGCAAAAGAATGAAGACTATGTGAGCTAAATAACTCATTCAAGGTCAAGGTCGTATACCAGTTATCTGATTATATATATAGACAGAAAGCCAGGATGACCTCCATGAACTCCTAAAACTATGTTCTTATCTGTCTGTTTCTCAGCAACATAAGCCAAAGAATCACTGTGTTTTCAGGCCCTTAGTGGAGCCCAGTTATGAAAGATAATAATTGTGGAAAGAGACTTCTCCAAGTACTCTCTCCCAAAACAATGTGGATAAACTGACTCTACCAACTGAAGTGTGAGTGTAACCTTTCTCCCCGCTGCTTGCTGGACCCCACCGCCTAGATGTTTGCTCAGTGCTGTATGTAGTTCCTGGCCCAAGTGGGCACTCACTTCTGAGTGTATCAGTGAGCAATGCCTAGATGCCAGACACATCCGGTGCCCAGTAAATAATGTTCAATAGATGCTTAAGTACTGAGGAATTCATTTTCCCTTCCTCTACCTCAAGGAGTTAGTGATTGCCAATTCTACCAAAGACACCATCATCCCTCCTAGTGTCTGCGGCCTGGGCCTTCTGCTAGGATGTCTCTCCCATAGGACGTGTCCAACTGATGATGGTGCTCTTTTAGTCCACTTTCGGGTCTACATTTTTTTTTTTTTTTTTTTTTTTGGTTTTTTGAGACAGGGTTTCTCTGTATAGCCCTGGCTGTCCTGGAACTCACTCTGTAGACCAGGCTGGCCTCGAACTCAGAAATCCGCCTGCCTCTGCCTCCCCAGTGCTGGGATTAAAGGCCTGTGCCACCACGGCCCGGCTTGGGCCTACCTTTAATGCCTGTTCCCTTCTTTCCAAACGTGGGCACAGAAACTTCTTTCTTTTATTGTTAAAGTCTGGACTGTTTACAACTTGAAGTTGCTAAGCTCCGAAGGGAAATTTAAATCAGAAGCATATAAGACTGCCTTAATATTGAAAGAGATATACAAATTTCAAGCCCCAAGAAAAGAACAGTAGATGACTCTGTCATCTACTCTCCCTGTTCATTGATGCACCAGGTTCCTCCCTAAGACCTGGGTGTAGACATCTACAGACTCCCATCTATAGGGTTTTAAAGACCAAACTTCCAAAACTGTCTTCCTGATATGCATTAATAGTTAGTGTAATTCCTAGGAGAGGCTAGCACACTTAACACGGCAGGCATCTGAGGCCCTGCTGAGACCAGTCACTGGACCTGGCAGAATAAAAATACCTTTGTGGGATTTTAAAACGGTACCACACTCTGGGTATCTAACAGAAGTCTCTACAGAAGTCTACGACACTCTGCCATATAGGTTGCCACAGAAGCATGACTGGAGAGCTGTATGTGGTGGTCCTGGTTGCCAGGCTGCAGAGGGACGGACACTCTCATTAGCCCAATTTGGAGTTTACACTGGGCCACCACCATGGCTAGGAAAGCAGGATTACACTAGAAATCACATTGTCCATTTGGTCCATGTGGTGTGAGTGAGGAGCAGGATGAGAAAAAGTCCATTTCTCCAAGTGAGGAAGGCAGCACATCCCTGGAGCCCAGAAGAGTTTGAACTGGACTGTGTTTACACCTCCAACCTGCTTCTCCTATCAGTTCCCTGCACTGGAATAAGAAAACATCTGCTCAGTAAGTCTGGCCAAAACCCATGAAGCATCCAGATTCTTTCCTTCCCTCACAGTTACCTTCTAAACACATTTCAAATATATCTTGATCATCTTTCCATTTATTATGCTGTCAATTTAATCATCAACTTTTTTTTTTTTTTTTTTTTTTTTTTTTTGCTAAGCTCATTATAAAAACTACCTCCTAAATACAAACAGCAAATTCATCCCATCCCTATGCATCTACTTTGGTATATGACATTGTTGTTCTTGCCACTGGGAGATACGTCTGCTGCTCTGCCCTTCGAAACTGGGTTTGGCCAGTGAGATACTAGAAAACAAGAAGCAGAAAGCTGAAAAGCACTTCTGTATCAGGACTTGCTCTCTCTTGCTGGTCTTGGTAGCCCTGAGGGGGAAATCTAATAATAAGAGATGTATAACCCACTCTCACTGTCTCAGTGGAGAGGTCAAACCTATGGGTGAGCAAAACACTGCTTGGCTGCAGAGACACCCACAGACCTACAGATTTATGGGCAGTAACAAACCGGCCTTTGTTTCAGGCCTGAGTTATGTGGTGATTGATTATGCAACAAGTGCCAAGTGAACCACCTGCCTTCCTCTCCTTCTCTAGCATGTACATACGGGTATCCCATGACCATTCTAAAAGTGTCATCAGATGTCATTGCCTTCTTTACCAATGATCGATCAGCCTAATAAATGGTGAGCGAAAAGGTTTAACATAAAACTCCGATTTTTCCAGGTTCCAGGCCCCAGTGATCTTTTGATTTGCCCTGTCTTTATCCCATAATCTGCTGCCATGCTGGCCTTTTCTTGAAATAGCATTCTCCTTTCCTTTTCAAAGCCTGACCAGATGTGCTCTCCTTAGCAAACATCTACTGAAACTGATATTTTAGTTCTCATCACCTTCCTTTCTGGGCAGGTAACTCACTGAAGAGAAAGACTTTAGTCCTTTCTCCCAGAGTTCCCAAGAGTGTCTAAGGTGCATTTGAACTTTTTGAAATCACAGCATGATGTTATTCCATGCAAAGTTCATACCTGAGAATGGCAGCATTGCGTTACAAAATAAAATTGCAGAAATAATACAAAATCATACAAAAAAAGTATTTTTACAACTGTGTTGGGCTATATTCATAATTATCTTTGGCTATGTGTGGCTCATGCACCATGAGTTGGACACTCCTAGTAGAATATGAAGAATGCTCAGCTATGGAGTTACTACCATCCCCCAGAGTTGGATCAGGTGTAGGTGTGGTCTGTTGAGGCAGATGACCAGATAGTTAAGGCTTTGATCAGGAAGAGTGGGTCTGAAGCCTGGCTTTTCCATTTCTGTCAGGGTGGCCTAAGAAAGTTATTTATATAACAGTCTTCAGTTTCTTTTTACATAAATTGGGAACAGTCATGGAACCCAAATCACAGGTTGGCTGTGAAGAATGAATGAAAGGTACCCAGCTACCATAAGCACTTGTAAATCTCCATTGTTCTAAGAATGCTGCTGCCCCTGGTGGTTGAGGCAATGATGTGACTGTCATTCTGTCTTTCTAGAATGGCTTCCCTGTCCCTCAGATAATGGAGGTCCAATAGGTCACCATTCTCACAGTGAGTCCTTTAGTGCACTGGCAAGAAGCATAATAGTGTGTGGAGATGGCACAGACTTCTTTTTCCTCAGAAGATGTGAGCACAAGCCTTCTGTTTACCAACTGAATGAGCTTTATCAAATCGCATCCCTTCACTGAGATTGGTTTCTTCATTCATAAAATGGGTACGGCCTCACTGGGTTGAGAGGAAGTCCTGAAAGGAAAAAATGCTAAAGGAGATGTAGCCTTTGCCACAGTACGCTCCTGATATGTGCCTCTTCTTTCTGGTAGATGGCTTTGCCTTCTCTCTCTTGGCCTGGATATCCATGTAATTATGTGTTTCCTTGGGATAGGTATTTATTCACACGTATTCACTGAGCTGACATGGGAGCACTTACTATGTGTTGGCAGTATTACAGTGGGCAGAACAAAGCCCTCTGGGAATTTCAATTCCTGTGAAAAGACAGTTCAGAGGGAAAGCTGGTAATATAGTTTCAAACTGGTAAATGCTGAGAGACTTGGGAAAGGGACCGTCTGTGGCCCCTTGATATTAAGTACACTATTTGTATTTCAATGTTCTTTGCCATGAGGTCCTAGAGGTTGGGACACTTTATTTGGCTATCACTCAGGTGCCCCACATGGTCAAGTTCATCAGTACTCCCTACCTTCATAAGTGACTGTAATGGTCATTGTAGTAAGCGACCATCAGACAACATGGTATACCAAGGACAGGGAGGCCACAGAAGGTCCCTTTCCTAAGTTCCACAGCACTTACCATATTGCACGAGCAATCTGCTAACTGCAATCTCCGTTCAATATAGTGACTAAAAGTCTGTGAACTAGGTCCTCATTTTATATTTCCAAAGAGAGAGATTCCCCAAAGATAAAACATGTTTCCACTGTTTCCACCGATTGTCAATTCTGCTGCCTAGTCCTATGTCAGCTCTGCTATCTTTTCCAGAGTTCACAGAATAAGAACTCTGATTAAACTCCCAGGCCAAAGCTCTAGATGCTTCCATCCACACCCAGTGCAGACAACTTGGGCTTCTTCCCACGCTCCCTCACAATTATCTAGAGTTGCCCCAGCAGACCTACAACTTCCACAGTTTCTGTAGGCTGAGGCTGATGTCAATTGCCTGGGCTTTACCACTTGCTGCTCTGGATCACTAATCTGGGAGCTGATGACAGAAATCAATAAAAAGATGCCTGCTTTCATGGAACTTACATTCTTTTGAGAGAAGAGAGCCAAAAATAATAATAATAATAATAATAAATACCAGAAACAACCTACCAGATGGTATGAAATTGCGGTGGTTTGAATGAAAATGGGCCCAATAGGGAGTGGCGCTATTAGGTGGTGTGGCCTTGTATGAGGAGGAGATGTAGTCTTGTTGGAGGAGGTGTGCCACATGGGCTTTGAGGTTTCAAATGCTCAAGCTAGGCCCAGTCTCTCTCTCTCTCTCTTCCTTTTATCTGCCCATCTAGATGTAGAAATCTTGCCTTCCTGTCCAGCACCATGTCTGCCAGCACACCACCATGCTTCCTGACATGTTGACAATGCATTAAACCTCTGAACTGTAAGCAAGCCCTAACCAGATGCTTTCTTTTATAAGCGTGCATGGTGTCTCTTCAGTGAGGAGGATGCCCACAGTAGGGGAGGAGCAGATTTTCCCAATGAAAATCAACTCCAGGACTACCTTTTTTATTTTATTTTATTTTTTTTTGATATCATTTGTCTCTCTCTTGGAGAGGTAAGGAAGGAGGATTTGAGTTTGAGTCCATTTTGTACAATGTTCTGAGACCCTGTCTCAAAACAAACAAAAATACATATTTGGTTTAAGCCAAATGTTTGGGTGGGTAACACAGCAGCCCCTGCCTTTTTCAAGATAACACAACATCTATGGTGAAAGCTGTTTAACATGAACCACAGCTAAAGTGGTGGTACTGGTTACCATTCATACATGAAACATTTGGCCAGTCTGATGTAGCCCATGTACCAGAATGTCCAGAATGACATTTTAAAATGCACAAAATAAATACAGTGCCAGAGGAAGCCAATTAATTTCCAGAAGCTAGAAAAATAGGTAGATAAAATCGGTAAGTAATGATTTATGGACTCTGTTTACACATTAAACAGCCAGAACTGCAGGGCTGTTAACTGTTATCATTTTCAGATATAGGGGAATATACAAGTTTTTAAGGCAATCTGCACCAACTATAAATGAATATAATTTCCACTAGTGCTAAATCTCAGGTACCAACTACCTCACTCATGTGAGCTGAGCCTGCGTGCAAACGGGAAGGAAATGCTGAATTTTAGATGGAGACTAGTGATCATAAAGATACAGTTCCCCATGCATGAAGCTCCCGACTCCCAACTCGAGGTTAAGAATGCCGTACTAGAGACATCTCCACATAGAGCTCGGAGTGTGCAGAGCATGGAGGGAGATCCTCTGGAGAGCCGTTGGCACCTTTGCTGCCCTCTGAGGGAAAGGTGTCCATTAAACTAGTTGGCAGAGTTAGGTTTTGAATTCCATCGAGAGAGAGAGAGGACACCAGACAACACAGCCCAGTGCATCTCCCTTTGGAGAACAGGGTTATGTGGTGAGAACATGCAATTGTATAGGTTGGGTAGAAATAAGGCACAGTGCAGGTGAGGGAATCAGGTGCTAGAGGATTATAGGCCCTGGTCTTTGAAACTGACCTGGAGGTGGTGGGGAATGCAGAAGAGATACATATCATGATTAGAACTGTCTATTGCAAAAGTTACAGGGACAGTTGTGAGGTGATGGTTTAGAAGGATGAAGCTGGAGGCTAGGAGATCAATTAGTAGTAGTCTAGGCCAGTGGTTCTCAACCTGTGGGTCGAGACCTCTGAGCTCTTGTTGTTGAGCTTCTTGGATCTTGGACTTCACCTTCAGAGCCTACTCAAAAAAAAAAAAAAAAAAAAAAACCAGGAAAACTCAATATCTGACAAGCCATACTGAATGGTGTGTCTTTCTGTGAGCCAATAACAGTCATATTGGAAAGTCAACAAGGGAAATGGAGAGGGAGAGAGCCAGCATCTATGGCACTCACGCCCTGGGCCCTGGGCCAGTGTGAACAAGGTTTTTCGGGTGAGGACTTCCCCTCACAGAATGGGGACAACAGCTCCAGACAGGAGGGGTGAAGACTTGTCTCATGCTTCCTTCTACATTGTCTTAGTTCTGAAGATTTCAGCTCATGGCAAGTGTATGAGCGAGTGTCTACAGACATGTGACTTACATACAGATGAAGAAAAGAAAGCCCAAGTGGGTTAAAGCAGGTCCAGAAGAACCGACACTGTTTTCTCATGAGATCCTGCGGCTGCTCCTTTGTCCTCCAGCCCATCCCCCACGTTTTCACTTGAGTCATCTCCAGGTGCAAAACAGGACAGGACAAGGGCTCTGTGACATGCAGTGCCTTCAGCCTCCTCTCACTGTTCTTCCTTGCTCATGAGTTCTACCCTTGAACCACATGTATCAGTGGCTGGCTCTTTTGCTCACTCATACTTTTCTACTGGCAAGCATATTGCTTGCTTCTTCCTGGTAGGCAGGGGATGAGGACCAGGGGTATGACATACCTTCATATCATCTCATACTCTCAATGCAGCCTCAACTATGTTGCTGAGACAGCTCTTGTGAAGTAAAGGGATGTGGGACAGTGTGGATGCAACTCTTTGAGATCGTAAAGGTAGACAAAGGTAAAATCTTTTTTCATGTGTGACTTCCCAGGTCTAAGAAGTGGCCAGGCTTCTGAGTTGCTAGCCCAGGGCCTGGTGTCCAGCATATGTCTATGGAAAGGAGAGGAGCTGAGATGCAACCTCATGGGAAGAGGTCTGCCCCTGTCTTCTCTGCTGCAAGCTCCCTTAGGATGTAAGTAGGCTGATCCTGGTTAGCAGCACAGCTGTGGGGAAGAGGAGGTAAAGGAGGAAGTGGAGGAGAGGAAGGAACAAGGACTTGGAGGAAGTGGGAAACAGGGGGAGGAAGAGTAGGTGGCCAGGAGGAGGAGGAAGAGGAAATGCCTGTGGGAAAGAAACTAAACCCAACTAAACACCTAGAAGCTCCCAGCCGCTGGAAAAGTCCAGTCTCTATCCAGGATGGAGAAAGGCCATTTGCCCTGAGGGTCCCGAGACCATGCTATCTGCATACACACGTCTGAAGAGAGTTCAGGTGGCACAGGCCTGCCTAGGTCACCTAAGTTCAGCTTCCCACTCAGCCTGCCAGCTTAGGGTTAGACCCTGGGAAGTCTGGCTCACTTGAGCCAAATCTATGAACACTGGTCTGGGCGATGCTCTCAGAAGTCAGAAAGATAAAAGGCCTGTTCTAGAAGCTAGGGACTGTGACTCAGAAAAGCAGGTTTGAATATCTTCTGAAAGACTTCAGGATGGCAGGAGACGGGTGCATAGCTGGAAAAGGAATAAAAGACTTGCCTAATATTTTATAAATGTACATGGCCAAGGGAGAGTTTATTTTATTTTTTTAATGTGTGCACACATAAGCCAGAGAAGTGCATCCGGTGTCTTGTCTTCCTTTCTCACATTCCTTTTTAAGTTTTAGAGACGGGTCTCTCACTGAACCTAAAGCTTAACATTTCAGCTGGGCTGGCTGGCCAACAAGCTCCTGGGAGCTGTCTCTGCCTCTTAATGAGGTTACTGGCATGCATGCCCTGGGGATTTAGGTTGGAGGAGAGCTTATCCACAGACTTAGAAGTGTAAGAGTTTTGAGCTACAAGAATCAAAAAAAAGTGTCCTTTGCAGAAAGTTTCCTTCAGCTAGACACTAGGAGAAGTATCAGAATTAGAGAAATGATTATCATGGTCCTGGGTGTTGCATGTCCGGCACATGCTAGACTTCGTAGGACTGTCCGGTTAATGCTTTCTCCCACATGCTTTACAGACTCAAGACTAAGAAGATATACTGGAGAAGATATCACACCAGGTAAGAGTTTTAGGCAGAGCCGCTGAGCCTCCTGACTCAGGCCTACAGCCCTTCATCCCCTCACACTGGCAAGTTCTGAGGGTCTCCCTTTCAGAAAGTCTGAGGCAGAGAGCTCAGCAGGCCCTTGGCTTGGCTGCTAGAAAGGACTCCCAGAAGGCCCCCAGGCCGTTGTAGCTGTAGGCAGCTTGTTTCCCAGTGCCCCAACACAGTGGATCCTCTGCAGGAAATTTTCAGATTTCTTAGCCTGGAGCAGTCATGTAGCATACCCGCATGCAGATAGAGCCCAGGAGCTGATGGAGACTTAGGATAAGGGCAGGGAGGGAGGAAGGGAGGGCCAGGAGCAAAGCAAAGCTGGGTGGGTGGGGCTGGCAGCCAGTGTTCCCTGGAGGGAGCAGGCAGGCTCAGGGGACCAGCTTCCTTGTAAACAGTGTAGAGCCTGCTCTAAAAATACTCCTGCCCTAGACAAGGCGAACTCAGCTCCACGGTTCTCTTCCAGAGCCTTCCCGGGGCCTCCCCCCTTTCCTGAAAGGTCAAGGGGATGGGAAGAAAGTCCCTGTTTGCAAAGGGTAGGATTTCCTCAGCAAGGCAGGCACAGAGGTACTTCCTTCCTCTGCAAAACAGAAGGAGGATAATCTCGGTTTTAAAAACAAGAATATGAAGGGAAAACCTGGTTTTCCTGAACTGTCACAGGAGACCCGAGTTTATCTCGGGTTCAAGGACTGAACCTGATTCACAGCTGGAGCAAAGAGAGCCTGGAAAGGACCGCTGGGCAGGTATCCTCAACTCTTCCCCTCATTAGGCCTCTGACCTATGAGTCAACCACCTGATGCCTCAGTTTCCACAATTATACAAGAAGATAATAACAGTGCTTACTTTTCTTGGCTCTGGAGAAGATCAAGTGAAATGCCCTTTACAGAGAGCTCTTTATACCATGCCCGGCACGTGCTAAGAACTCCAAATGTGCTTACTATGCATCAGGTAGAGGTAATAACCGAAGATTTAATTTTAATGGGGGAAGCTAACAGGGAGGCAGAGAGTGGTGGCGTGCACAGGAGCAGGCTAAAGGGTTGAGCCTTAGAAGATTCAAACCTATAATTTGACAGATGGGGAAATTGGTCCCAGGGAGCAGAAAGAAGATGCCCTAAAAACGCTCTTAACCCATTCGATGCTGCTGGTTCAGTGTAAGAAAAAAGGATGATTAAGATTACTCTTTATCCTGCTGCACTACAGGCAAGAGAGACTCCTGGGAATGAACATATTTACACGCAGGAAGCTCTTTCTTGGGGAGACAGTGAGCACTATCCCAGGACTGAGTTCTGAAATCTGGGAAGGAGGAGGCACTTGGTAGCATTTGGACCTATTGAGCAGGAAGGCTCATCTTCATGTTGGTGGTATTTGCAAACCATGCCTTTGAACCCAAGGATCGTGGAAGGGAGACATAGGCAGGAAGTGCTCAGTTTTACCTGCAAAAGAATCTTCTAGTCCTGTGCAGTCTGGTAAACACTGGCCACAGAAAACTGCTGAGTACCAGATTTCAGATACTGTTTTTTTTAAAAAGCCAGCGAAATGCCTTACTAATATTTTTAATGGGCTACAGGGTTGAAATGATGGTTTCAGATCCATTGGGTTAATTAGCATTTTTTCCCTGTGTCTCCTAAGAAAATCTCAAAACACACATGTGGCTTGCAGCATCTCTCTGCTGGGTGGCAAAGTTCCAAGCACTAGTTCAGCATCAGGGCAGGCTCTGTCAGCAGGTGATAAGCTTCTCATCACTAGAGGTTCAAGACACAGGTCCTATGAATGGGATTCTCATAGCGAGGTGAATAAACTCTGTAATCCCTCAGTTCAAGAGTCTAGTACTTTGAGGAATATATCCCTGTTTCTTGGGATATATATATTTTTTAAGTGTTATCCAGAAAAAAATGTTTGATTATTAATTAATTCTTGTTTGGAAATAAAATTATATTCCTTTAAGGTAAGATTACCCAGAGCATTTTAGACGTAGAAGTGTATTGTGGGTCTCCATAAGTGAATATAACACACTATGGTGTGTGTCTTTGCCAATGCCACCCGCCCTATTCCCCTGAGTTATGGGGTCGCAGAGGCTTCTTTTCACATAGAGTAACCAGGAAATAATAAGTTCACTTCTTGAAAATGCTGCCTCACGTTCATAACAGACACACTTTCTGCTATGCTTAGTTCCTATTCTGGCATTTTTGTAGATGACCTTGTAACTGTCCTGACAGGAGATACTCTAAAGAGAGCAGAGTCCTTCCCTGCTCGGTCTGTTGGACCATTAAGACAGTGCACCCAAGAACTAGAATCTGCCTAGGGATTTCATGATGTGAGGGAAAAGACTGAGGCTCCATGGCAACAGAGGATGATCTTGTCTTTTCAGAAGAGATTCCATACAGGCCTGACTTTTCTGACCACATTCGAAAAGAGAGGGGCAGAAACAAGGATAGACCAGTAATGGATGACCTACTTAGATGTGCATGTCTCTTGCTCTCTTATCCCTAGGCCTCATGGCAGAGAAGATAGATTAGTAGGGTTGGCCAAGATATTGCCACTGGACCTCTTTTCAATGTGGCCACCTTGAATAAATCTCTGCTTTTGGTTTTTCTGTGTCTTGTCTCCTTACTCGGCCTACAGAGGATTAGTGAACAACCCTAGTTTGTTAGGGCTTCCATAGCTCAAGCTTTGACCCTAACAGCATCTTGGATAGATTAGTTCACCTTCCTCTACTTAGAATAGAACTGGCGATCACAATTTATGAAATCTATGGAAAATGTAGTGTGTCAGCTGGTATGTATTCAAAGAATAGTAGTTCCGATGAACTACAGCCCAGAGAGGGGTAGTGGCTTTGCCAGGGTCAGATAAGAAATGAATGGCTGAATGAATCCTTGACTCTGGGTCTGCAGGGCCCCCCAGGTCACACAATTCTCTTTACTAAGCAAGGGCAGAGAAGAAGTCTCCTTTGAGATCAGAAACGATCATTCTCAAGTTGAGTTGATTTCATAAGTCAAATTGATTTTAAAGAGGAGACAAATATTTACTTTTCTACTTGTCATTGTCCCAAGTCCTGGCCAAAGGAAGCCACAGCCAGGCCTGGCAGGCTCTTGAGATCCCTTCACAGGCTTAGTTCCTCTTTCTGTTGCTCTTTGGAGCACACAGCAGATAGACTGACCTTATCATCCTTATCAAAGCACTCCAGGCCAGAAGAAGAATTGTCTAGTCCTTGGAGCTCTTGAGGGGGGAAGGTTGAGGCGGGGGAGGGGGGGGAGGGGGGGGGAGGCCTTGTAGACAAACACGTCCCAGAGGCAGTGGGGGAGGGTCACAGGAAAAGAATCCTTGACATTTTAGAGATGAGGCCAAGATTAAAAGGACACCAGGCACAACCCTATTGGCTGCTTCTGTGAGGACTGAGAAATGCATGCAGCTTCCCTGGATGACAAGGCTTTCTTTAAATATCGCTGGGAGCTGGGGCATTCCCAGTGTGGTGTTGGCTTGATCCAGGCCTAATCCCTGCCCAGGGTTGACCTTTCACAGTTTACAGAGCACTTTATCTCCTGGCTCAGTGGAGTTTCACAAACTCTCTCAGAGAAAAGAGCTTTATCATCACCCCAATTCCCAGTCGAGGAAATTGAGGGTCCAAAAGCAACTGAATATCTCCTGAATTCACAGCTACAAGCAATGGGGGCTGGGACAGCATATATATTCTGGCAGCAAATCCCAACTCTGCCTATCCATTAGTCTTCCCCACAGATGTCCTTACCTCAGCATCGGTCTGTGTTCTAGATGGGTCCAGATCTTGACCCCCAAGAAAATCCACAGACCAAAGAAGCGGGAATTTGACATTGGTGTGCCAACCCAACTGTGGTCCGAGAAAGAAGCTCGTCAAAGTGTCTTTATGGCATAATTCCATTTATAGAAAATGGAAGCTGATGTACTGAAAAATGATAGAAAGTAGGCAAATGCTTATTTGCTAAAGGAAGACAGGAGAAAAATGTACAAAGGCCTGAAAAAAACAATACGAGGTTATGAAAATGTTGGTTGTGTGGATGGTGGGGAAGCTTTCACAGGCCTGTGTCTAACAGACTGAACCCTCCAAGCACTTGTGGTTTAGTATGGGCCAATTACTTCTCTGTGAACACGTAGAAAAAGAGGAAGCTGGGGGAGACGAAGGAAGCTGGACAGCAAATCATTAAGTAACTTGGAGTGAGCTCCCAGTGGGAACACTATGTACTGTTAAGCATATAGGGGAAAGGATGGAAACTGTTTCTCTGACAGGGGCTTCTAAGGTAAGTTTCAGGAGGGAGTTATAGAAACAGGCATTGGTCAAGATATGGACTGGGGAGTTAAAAAAGAAAAAGGCAGAAATGCAAGTAGCCCCACAAGTTTTGGGCGTCTGACATTAAAGTGAGTTGTATCCTATTTTCTTTGGGTATTCAGACACATGCCCTCCTTGGCAGGACGCTTGGCTTTGCTAATAAGATCCCTACCCTCTTGGAGGGCATCTCTCAGGTTCTGCACTCTCAGGTTTCCCCTTTGAGTTCTGCCGCCAAGTGTTCCCTGGCTGAGCCATGGATAAGCCCAGTCCCCAAGGCCCTGGGTGCCCCCATTTCAGCCTTTTCAAAATCAGAATAAGAAGGAGAGGGTATGGCTGGGGTTTTTGTGTGTGATGTGGTAATATTCTTGGACCAATATAGAGGTATCTTCTAGTCCTTTCTCTGCCATAGCTGTTGGCTTAGCAAATGATAAGTGTACCTTGGAGAATTTTGAACAGTTTATTAGAAGATATTACAATAGAGCAGAAGGACAGTAAGATTTGTTACAACATTGTACCCTAATTAACTGGCTAATTGATTCCAAAGCCAATGCTAACCACTGCTCTTAAGAGTTTGAGAAATACTCACAGGGGCTTTGGATGATTTATTATTCATACTTTTACATAAGGACTCTCTCAGTCACACGAGAGACCCATACATGAAATCATGGATTAGCTCTTGCTTTCAATTTCCTAGGAATGTTTGTTGGTTTTAAAAGTGCTCTCTTTCAAAAGTGTCCTTATTAATTAAATCAACCAGTCAGCCACATTCCCTGCTTCTAACTCAGCACTCAAGTTTAAACTTGGTTCTGGAGTCAGCTTTCCAACCTTGGCTTAAGTGGCATTAGTCATTCGGAGCAAAATATGGCATTTGAACAGCTGTCTTGGGTACTGAGCGTCCAGACCTATGTGTCTGGAGAACAGACAAGGGGGTAGGTATGGAAAGGAGGCAGTTTGTATTTCTGAATATATACCCTGTGCCCTAGGCTTTTACAAAGAATATCTCTTGATTTTCCGAACAGCCCATTAGTGTGTTCTGCCTTCCCCATTATAGCAAGGTTAAGAACTAGTCAAATATCATCCTGTTAATAGGGGGTAGAGCTGGGACTAAGGCCCAATCACTGACTCTGGAGAGTCTTTGCCTGTGTGCTGTCATGTATACATCTCCCCTAAACTTCTGACCCCCAAATATAGTGCTTTTACTCCAAGATCCAGATGGCAAACTAGATACTCAAAAATGTGATATTCTCCACATAAACTAAATACAGACTCTGGACTCGAATTTCACAATCCTGGGAGGATTACTTCACCTATCACCCAGCTATCAGTGTCAGTCCACCTACACATTCACCCATCCACCCACTAACTCAAGATAGTGTCAAGTGCTCACTGTGCTCCGAGGACTGAGATGAAGTAAATTGTATATAGCCCCCTCTCTTTAAGAACTTGCAGTCAAATAAAGAAAGAAAACACTTAAACAACATTAGAAAACCTTATTGCAGCATGAAGGGTCCTCTAAGGTACTATGAAAGAGATGGCAGCACAGAAGACAAAGCATCCAATTACCTTGCCAATAAAGCAAGGAAGGTTCCAGAGAGGAGGTGACATTGGACTATAAATACATGCTCTCCAAACAGAGAAAGGGGGAGGAAGGTTTCTCTAGGCAGAGAGCACCACAGCATTGCTGCTCACACACAGAATGCCTGCCACCTGTTTTAAGCACTGTCTCTAATGCCTAGAATTCTGTGAACTAGGTATTATCCAGAACACTTCACCAAACAGGAACATAGGCACACAGAGGTCACATACTTGGCCCATGGCTAGAGGTCTGCTAAGAAAGGCCTTGAAGACAACTCTTGGAACCTGGCTTCAAAGCCACTCACCGAGAACTGAGTGGGGGACATCTGTTAGGAGTTTCTTCTGAGGAGGGTCACATAAACAGGAATCAAGCCATAGGGTCTTTCTGTAGGCTTTCTTCATGCAGCCTTACGCTACTATCTCAGGAACATGGACTTTCTGAATTCATGAAAGAATTAATAATGTGGGGTGTGTGTGTGTGTGTGTGTGTGTGTGTGTGTGTGTGTGTGTGTGTGTGTGTCTATATGTGCTCATGTCTAGAGGCAAGATTCTCTCTCTACTTCTGAGACCACAGAGGAGAAAAGTACATCACCTTTATTTACTTTTGCCTGAAAACATCTGTCCACTGTAGAGACACGTGTGTCTTTTGTTAGTTGGATGTCAATATCTGAGTTGTTTACTTTCTGTGTCCAACAGTCTGGGTCCTCTATGAGGACATAGTCTTTGTCCATCTCCTTTGTCACCCTCTGAGTGCCCAGCACAGTACCAGACCACAACTGGTACTTAGACATTTCCAGTGAATACTTACTGAAAATGTGTTGAGTGACTTCTGGGTTTTGATTAATTATTTAGGAAGCAAACTGTGGGTTTATTTACTTTGGTAAGTAGCTCGAATCGCGTAGTGAGAGGACATAGCTGAAGGAACTCTGAAGGTGAAAGAGACCTTTGTCTTAAATCAGTGGTTTACATAGTGCTTTTTCTAAGTTTGCCTTCTGGATTCTAATTCAACTACTGTCCTGCTCAAGTTTTCTGAGGTCATCATATCAGTGTTGGAAGACAGCAAGTTTGAGTCCCTATCCATTCTTATCCTTTACCTCCTCTCTGATTTCCTGATCTCTTTCAGTCTGTATCTAAACATTCTGAAGGAAGAAAGTTCCTTCACAGGGTACACTGTCCCCCTATCGGATGGGCAAGGGCAGTAACACTGTCACCATATCCTGAGTGCTTCTTGGGTACTAGGCTCGGTCCCTGTCACCAAATAGAAAGACTGGACATTATTTTCTTTCTTCTCTCCCAGCCCTAAGACCCACGTCCGTCCTGCTTGCTTGCCCTCCACTGCTCGCCCCCGGCTCCCGCCCACACTTCGGCACTCCAGCCTCCCGCACCAGCCGCCGGCTGCTCCTGAGCTCCCACGCCCGCGCACTGCGGCTCTCGCAGCCCCGCGCTCCCACACCCGGCGCGGAGGAGGCGGGCGCCCGGGGCGAGGGCAGGGCGGCCACGTCAGCGGCGCCGGCTCGCTCCGCCCGCCGCGGGCCTCCCCATAGAAGGTAAAGCCTGGGCAGAGCCCGCGGGCGTCCTCAGGCTGGCAGCCCAGGCTGCTGGTTTCAGTTTCTGAAGAGCTAGGCCTTGAGCAAACACTGGCTGGCGGGAGGAGGGTGCTGGATGCCTTCCCAACAGATAATGTGATTCCCTGCTGCTGGGAGCCACCCACGCTGGGAAGGGGCAGCTCAGGGACCTGGCTCCTCCAAAGGACAGCAACCGGCCCTGGGCGGCTGGAGGAGCCTGCGCTCTGACCTCTCTTCCTCATCTGTAAGGCTGCCCCTCCCTCGGTGGACACTTCAACTTAAAATGTTTGCTTTCTTTCTGAGAAAGAAACAGAGAGAGCGCCAAGACCAACATGAACTCCAAACTCAGGGCATTCCCCACTCTGGTCTTTTGGTGGATGCACACTTCTTTTCTGAAAAGCCAGGCCTAACCCTACCCAGCGGGTGACCTGCGTGCATTTCCTAACTTCTCTGTCTCATTATCCTCACCCATAAAATGGGAGTAATGATACCTATCTTTAGATACGCGCTAAGGGTTACATTAGATATAGATTATACATATTAAGCACTTAGTGCCTTCAATCAGCAGTAATTAACATTATTACTAATTATATTGTTATGGCGTATGACTAATCATGAGATGGATTCTTAGTGCTTCTGGGAGCATAAGTAAAAATATGCTCATTTAAAACTTTTATTGAGGGAAGTTGTTTCATGAGATGAGTAAAGAAGAATAGCACCGAGTCAGGATGTATTCGTGCGTCTCATTGAGTATTTAAAGAAACTTGTAAAGTAGGCATTATTTCCACTGTACAGGTGAGGACTCTGAAGCTTCCAGAAGTAACCGGCTCACCTCATACCCTGGGTCAGTATCTAATTTCTCTCTCCCTCGTTGAGACTTTGTCCTGTATAGCCTAGGCTAGTCTTTATCTCACTAAGTAGCTGGGGATAGCCTTGAACTCCTTAAAAAAAACTCCTACACGCGCGCGTGTGTGTGCTCGCGCGCATACACACACACACACACACACACACACACACACACACACACACACACACACACGGATGAGTAAGCATGTTTCACATGTCTGTGGGCGCCCAAGGCGTTCAAAAGATAGGAACCGGAATTAAGGGCTGTTAAATGATGCTGCCCTATGCTGGGAGGTGAGCACAGGTCCTCCAGGAAATCAGCAAGAGCTCTAATCTGCTGAGTCATCTCTCCAACCTCCAGACTTGAACTCCTGATCCTCCTATCTCTTATCCTAAGTGCTACACACCTAGCTCTCTCTCCTTGACTGACCACACCCCACCCCAGCAGGGCCACACATGTCTGCCTCAGCAAAGGTACTTCTCTTCCTCCCTTTCCCCACTCTTATCAACCTGGAGAAAACCTAGTCAAGTATGGACGCCAGCAGAAGGCCACTGTCTGCTCCAGGAGACTTTCTGATCCACCCCCACCACCTCCACCCCTCTTCTACTGCCTGCAGCCGGGGGGCTGTACACACTTGTTACCTCCAGGCCTCTGTTTGTATTGTGCCTCCCCTAAGTAGCCCTCCACCGATGACCTTGTGTGATCCACAGCCTTAGGACCACAACCTCCCAGGTTTAGTTCTGAGCTTTACTGGTTGGAAGTCTGGGATCCCTGATTTTACCTCTCTGCCCTTCATTTCCCTAGTACAGAAGGTGGATTTCAGCAACACTGTCAGCTTATAGAATTGTAATCAGTACAGGATGGATGGGCAGTAAGTGCTCTGAACTTACAACTGTCAGAGGCTCAGTGAATGAAGACAGGCTGAGGTCTTGGGTGTTACTCAGGGACAGAAAGAGTAACAGTGCCAACGGAAGAATCAAAGCATGACTAGGCCTCAGAGGGGGTTGCTCGAACCCAGGTCTGCCTGAAGCTTCATGTGTAGACTTGGCCTTGTCCCTTCACCTCTGGGGATTCATCTTCCCCACTGGAGATGACCTCTTTCAGAGTTGGATTAAATACCATTAGCAATCAGTCATTTCTCTGTGGGACTTGTACTGCCCTGTGTTCCCAGTTTAGGGTCATACACAGACGGAGCAGGAGGCACAGAACTCAGCCATTGGCTCTCATGAGCTTACAATAACTGCAGTTTGCAGTGTTTGTTGAGCAGGTCTTTTCACCTGACAAGCGTCATCATTGTCCTGTTTCCCCTGAGAGAAAAGACTTTTGTGACTTCCATTCTACAGCTGAGGAAATACGGTCTGAAGCCGAAGAGCCTACAACTCATTTGCCAGATACAACTGCTCAACCATCTGCAGGAATCCTTTTGAGCACAAGCTTCTTCAGAGATATCCGAGGACTCTTATCTTTCAAGCCTGTCTTGTATTAATGCTCTGAGTAGCCCAAAGAGCCCAGCTGCCATTTTTGCATTAGTTTCTTGGCTTTGACTTGGGCCCCAGGCAGCTGTGGTTAGGATGAGAGCTCATGGAAGGGAGACAAGACAATCTACTCTTCAACAGGGAGAACAAGTCTTCAAGGATGTTTCATGATGGGATGCTCAGAATACAGGAACTTGGATCTTATCTCCAACAAGCCAGGGCCGGCTATGGTGTGTTAAAGGTTCCCAGTGCTACCTTGGCTGGGATTGGACTGGACTTCAAGCTTTGGAAGTGAGTACACTGAGATACAATTTTTTGATGGTGGTGGCATTTGGAGTATGGTAGGGAACAGACACCATTAACAAGAAGGACAAGAAAATCAAGACCGCAAAACTAAATGGGAAAAGATTTTTCATGCCTGCTGTCTTTCCTGGTCTTATTTACTTCCTCCCCCCACCCCCAATCACATAATCAAATATTCTTTTGAACAGTAAGCACCATAGGCTCACTATTGCCAACCAGGTGAGTCCAAACTCATTGAAGATGACATTCAATGTCCTATGTGATCTGGTTCCAGCTCTCCATTTTAGCTGGATCTTCTCCATATTGCCAACACTGTTCCCAGCATCTATGACTCTTACATGCTGCTCCTGGCCTACGGCATGCCACTACCATACTTTGAGGATGAAAGTATCAATTGTGTCTTAAAACCTATCGAGTTTGCTCTTCCTCTCAAGACTTCTCCAAATATTTCCCTTCAAGAGAAGAAGTAACCTAGTCCAACCAAACAAGTGAATCAAGGAGAAATGCTAAGAACTAAGGTACCCAGTATGTCCCCAAGTATAGAGTTGACTGTCAGAGTGGTTTAGGAAGTCTTGTGTTGCTTCCAAGCTGGCTGGAGGATAGTTACAGGGATGCACACCTCACTTTGAACACTGTTTCCAGGATGCTATACCAGCGTTCAAGAGGGCTGGAGGAAGCTGGCAACAAGGTCAGGCAATTTCTTTTCCCAGGATGCCATTTCACCGACCATTTCATCAGTGACTTCAGTGTATATGGAATGAGACTGGGGCCCATTCTTCATAACTCTAAAACCTTAGCATGGAATCGGGAGACCATGCGCTTGGTTCCTTCAGGTGGTGTGGTTTATACCCAGTTATACTATAACTATTACTGGGTTCCTTTCATTGCCAAATGCCCTCAGTTGGCTGCTGGAAAATGTTTCTTTATGCCTTCACAGTGGGAGGTGAAGCAAAATCTTGTTCAGGTCATGACGTATCTAAACTGAGCCATCAGTGAAATCCTAGCTCACACTTCAAAAAACAATCTTTTGTCAGTCCTCTAGGACAGGACTGACATCTCCCCTAGGTTCTCTTACACACTCTCTTTGCCTTTTTTGTGGGCTGGGCCTAAGCCTTCTTCACAGAGGCCCATAGGGAGCTATGTATCTCCTCGCACAGCCTACCTTTAGCAAGAGTTTGTTGAGTGAATAATTTTATAAGGAAAAAAAAAATTCCCCAAGGTATTTTTATGTTATTTTCAGCCTTCAAAAGAATACAAAGACTTATAATTCATCATTCACATTATATTTGAACCCTAAAGATCAAGCAGGAATACAAGTGTTTTCCAGAGGAAATCCAAGAAAGATCAGGACAGTAACAGCGAGTGCTGAGACAGGCCACTGCCCCCAGAAAGCATCAATGGCTGTGTGAAGCCTCTTCCATGCTTCCTGAAATTCAGATTTTCAACTGTAATCTTTTCATATTAGAGAGAATCAGGCTTGTTTCTTTGGCAAGTCTATACCACTTTAACACAGTTGCCTTTTCTTTCATAGGTAAACATCACTTTTTAATCAGAAAAAAATATTTAAAGAAACAAATTTCTACAAGTGCCAAGAGGCCATTTAGAAAAAGCCTTTATTCTGCATGTTAAACAGTATTTTGCAGGAGCAGAGCATGAAGAAGGAGTAAACAACAGGGCCCATAGGATTTAAGTGATTCACTGGAGGCTGCAAGCCAGCAAGTGGCAGTGACATTTAGCCTAGTTCTCCGGAGTGCAGCCTCCTGATCCCTGCTCAGCAGCCTTCTGGGTCTTTTGGACGGGTAAAGGCATCTGAACAGGGGTCCTCCTCATCTCTGCAGATAGAGCATGAGTCTTGGCTTCCACTAAGGAGTTTCAGATGATCTTAAACTCTGCCAGCCCCAAATTCCAAGCAGCCGAGGGGAAGTGCATGGCTAAGGGTTTATATATAGTCTTAGGAGTCAGACAAGCTGGGAGCCAGACCCCAGCTACTCATGTACTTGACCACGGCCACCTTAACACCACTGAAGTTCACTTTTCCTCTCTTTTACTTTGTTTCAAGCATTTGGCAATATATAACATTCACTGGATGTTCAAAGTAGTATGCATTAAATTTGTTATGGACATTATTATTATATGTACTCCTCTGGTCCTAGTGTGGCTTAGATATGACCTGTCCCTGTCGGCTCATGTATCTGAATACTTATTCATCAGCCAGTGCTGCTTTGAAGATCAATTTCAAACAGGAGCTATTCAGACAAGTCTGTCCTGAACACAGTTGTGTGTGACCTAATGAGAGGCTGTGTGGTAGAAATGTGTCATTAGGTGGTTTAGTGGTTATGTGACAGCCATAAAATTATACAAGCTAAGTCAGCTACAATGTTGTCCCTAAACAAAACAGTCTTACGGGATCACCATCTTTTACGTGATCCACCATCAACCAATCCTACACAGGTGCCAATCTTGCATGTGTCCTGACTGAAGAACGGATTTTCTGAGAACCCAGTGTTTGAGATAGGATTTTAAACACGAAAGACTTTGGATGAATATCCCTGATCACCAGGCATTTCATTTCTTAGATTCCTTGATCTCTCTCTCTCTCTCTCTCTCTCTCTCTCTCTCTCTCTCTCTCTCTCTCTCTGTGTGTGTGTGTGTGTGTGTGTGTGTGTGTGTTTGTGTGTGCACTCTGACAAACCTTTAGTCATCTTCCCTAGCAATTTGAGGTGTGATTATGAAGCTGGGGATCATATCCTGATATGTCAGGAAAGGGAAAAGAAAGGAAGAGGACTCCTGGTGCTTGCTCACTTGAAACACTGGTTACTAGTTCTTTCTTCTTTAATTTTTAGTGATGGTTTTCTTTCTTTACTTCTTTCACTCCCACAGATATATAGTCATTGAAAATAAAAGCAGTCAGGATACCCTGTCACCTACAAGAAAGCTCTTTCTTCAATCCTTCATTTCCTCATCTGACAGCTCTTACTCTGGTCCTACTTCTCTGGTTGACATGCATGGCACAAACATAGACATGCAGGTTATGTGAATGGTGAATGAAGATTGCACTCTGGCAGACCTGCTGAAAGTTTCTGCTTCCTTGGTTGCTATATGTTAGGTTGGCTGGTGATATATGAATGAACCAGTTTGTTTTCTTATCTCCCCTACCTTGGCCATGTAAGACCCATTTCAGGAAGCCCAGATCCATTTTATTCTTCTTTACCCTTTGCATAATGGTTATTCAGTGAGTCAAGGGCATGTAATTTAATTGCTACATCTCAAATGTATCTGCACCACCATTTTCTACTTGTTTAACAAATATTTACTGAAAGCCTGCTTCATCCTAGGCCCTCTGTTGGTACAGAGTATCTGCTCCCAAGGAACAACCTGACTAGTCATTTAGAGTCATAAAACATGGTTCCCCAATAGAAAATGGGTGTATGCACAATATAAGCCCACTTTTATTGCTTGCTTAATTAAAAGCAGATATGGTATGAAGTGCTTTATGTGCATTGAATCATTTCATCTCCAGCAATAAGTGAAGGAGATAGGTTTTATTACTATCTTTACTTCCCAGATAAGAAAACTAAGGCACAGAGTGGCTAAGTATCTTGTCTAAATTAGTAAACAGTAGAGGCAAGAAACTTAGAAGTTATTTACTATGGGACTCAACTTTTTCTTCCAGGGTTTGGGAGAGGGTTTTCTAGGTACCAGAAGGACATACTTTTGACCATTCAAGGCCTGGCTGTGTTGAGATTCTGGGTAAGGCAGAACAGTGTACCCGAGGCCCACCACCCACACTCTGTGTGGGCTTCTACCTTGAACAGCCTCTTCATGGCCCTCTCCTGTTAGTTCTTTTTGTCAAACTTTTAAAACTGTTATCATGATCCACATATGGGTCCTTGTGGGGGTCACATAACTAAGAAATCCTGTACCCAGCTCCACACCCCCCCAAATGCAAAACAAAACAAAATCCAGCAACAAGAAATGTTTTTTGCGTGTGCAATGACCAAATTTAATTCCAAACCAAATGCATGATGAATCTGAGGGTTCCTGGCTGTTCTGGCCTATGTTGTGTCACGTGACTTCACTGAAGCCTTGGTTCTGAACACAGAGCCTACACACTTTGCACTATGCATGCACCCCAACACCGTCAAATGCTCCCTGAACCATTTCAGCTCAGATTTAAGACTACTATATGTCATAAATTTTAGGTTTTTCTTAATGTACAAACTTTCTGTGCTCTTGTAGAAACATAATGGTTTAATTATGAAAAACAAGATTTAATATTTTTCTTTCTTTTTCTCTTTCTTTCTTTCTTTCTTTCTTTCTTTCTTTCTTTCTTTCTTTCTTTCTTTCTTTTTGTTGTTGTTTTTTGAGGCAGGATTTCTCTGTATAGCCCTGGCTGTCCTGAAACTCACTCTGTAGACCAGGCTGGCCTCAAACTCAGAAATCCACCTGCCTCTGCCTCCCAAGTGCTGGGATTAAAGGCGAGTGACACCACTGCCCAGCTTAATATTTTTCTATCATCATTCTTCAGCATGGAAGTACTTGAGTTCCAGTGTTTGACCTTAAAACTGCTGACTTGAGCAAGAAAAAAATTGTTCAGTGTATTTTGGGTTGAGATTAGGAAGGGATTTCTAACAATCCCTGAAATGGACCTAAACCTACTTTTATCGTTTTGTACAACGTATTTATGTAAAGCAGGATTCTCAGTATCCATTGGTATAAAATTAAAATGCATATCAACTTGGAAGCATATTAAAGAAGCTCCATATCCTTTAGTGCCAGATATTCAGTTAAGATTTCATTCTTCTTATAAAAGTAAAGAACACTCATCCTTTTAGTGTGAAAATTTCTTTGTTTTTAATCAGTGCTAAAAATATATGCATATAAAGGTTTTTCCGTGTATCTACACCTTCATCCATGTCAGATTCTATTCCTTTGGCATCCATGGCTTCTTTCTGGGATACTGTTCTGAATCCCACAGGTAAAGTGAGCGGATGCCGTCACACTCCAAATGCTTTTATTTTAGCCTTTCCCCTATGAAATTGGAACATATGACATGGGAGTCTGTCTCCTTCATTGCACTGTAAGTCCTTTGAGTATCTCACAGCTCCATATGGATCTTAGAACCTAGTGAACTCCTAAACAAATGCCTACAGAGCAAAGGTCAGCCTGTAGGATGTAGTCATTACAGGTCATTTCAGAGTGCTGAGAGCATGCAGTATCTAGTCATATGCTGACATTTGTCTTATAGTCATGCCCTCTTCAGAAAAGCAGAAGGTCAAATATTATCCATAAAGTCAGAATTATATCTCAGGTAAAGCACTAGACAAATCTTTGGGAGGTTGAGGATTGCTACCACCTCTTCTAGTCACTATTTCTTCAGCTATTGAGGAAAGTAGAGGAGGGCATGGGGCTGAACAGCTTTGGACACTGTAAAGTGCTGAATAGACCAGACTTGTCCATGACATGGCCCCTTTGACCTACCCCTAGGATCAGGCTAACTAGATGTGCTGGATGCTACTACAGGCCACAGGACCAGCCCTTCCCACTCTCTCCTCTTCCTGGACTGTATCCAGGAAGGTCTCCATCTGCACCTTGTCTGCAAGTCAGGCTGTGAACCTGGGGTTAGGAAAAGCAGGCATGTTATATTTATCCAGATGTATCCTGTCTATACATAGAGCTTTAAGGCCAAGATTGTTCTCAGAATGAAGTTAATGTACTTGTATCTGTGTATATGCATGTGTGTCATGTGACTGAGTGTGTGTGTGTGTGTGTGTGTGTGTGTGTGTGTGTGTGTGTGTGTGTGTGTGTTTTCTTATTACTAGGCTAATATCCAGCTTAATAAGGGCAGCTGCAAAGCAGTAGTAGCTGATCTTGGCTCTAGTTCAGTCTTAATATTGCCACTTTTATTTGTGTGCCAGATGGACTTTGCTTGGGTTCTTAACCTCTTATAGGCTCACTGCCCCCAAGCTGCAAATGACATGAGTCTGCCACAGATTCTTTGTAACAATTGAGTGGAACAGGAATGAAGGCCATTAGCACAATGCTAAAGGGTGGATGTGTTACACAGATGTTTGTCCACTTTAATTTTTACTAATAGTAACTATAATTTTCCTAAGTACTTTCTACACATTGTATTTTATAATAAGCATTTTACTATAATGTTCAAGTCTCAGAACAATTTAAAAAAAGATCTTGTTACCCCATTTAAAAGCTTTAAACTCTTTAGTTTTACTTTAAACGTGTTTATATTTTCCCTGCATGTATGTCTCTGTACCACAGTCACGTAGTTTATGTGGAGACCGTAACATGGTGTTAGATCCCCTGAAACTGGAGTATGGATGGTTGTTAGCCACCATGTTGATCCTAGGGATTGAACCCAGGTCCTCTGGAAGAATAGTCAGTGCATTCCAACCTCTTATCACCCCCTTTTATAGATTAGGGAACTGACAGACTGTGTTAATTACTTTTGTATTGCCATGACAAAACACACGGCAATTTAATCTGGAGGCTCATGGGTCTAGACACTAGAAGAGTCCATAGATATCACAGCAGGAAACATGACAGCAGTCAGGCAGGTATGGCACTAGAGAAGTAACTGAGAATTTATATCTGATCCACAAGCATTAGGTTGGGAATAGTTTGGACTTTTGAAGCTTCAGAGGCCACTGACACACCTCCTCCAACAAGGCCACACCTCTTCATCTTTCCCAACAATTCCACCAAGTAGGAATCAAACATTCAAATATATAAGCCTATAGAGGACACTAACATTCAGATAAATGCACTGTAATAGGTGAAAGAGTGACCCCCAAGGTCAGAGAACAGGTGATAATGGAGGAATGAAAGCTTTACTTCCCAGGGCAATGCTCTGGAGACATGCAATGCCAACACACCTGCTTAAGTCAGCAGGCTTTTCAGCTTGTCCTATAAGAAAGTTATACCATAGACCCAGTAAGAATTGAGGACAAATACATAAAATACAAATAAAAGAACTACAACATTAGCCACATAACAATTTATACACACATACACACTAAGAAGCATGTTGACTGAAATCAGATTAGTAGGAAGAGGAACAAGAGGAAGATGAACACCTTAACTATTCTATAACTCATAAGAATAAATAGTAGGTGTTGTACAAAAATGTGCAGCGCAAGATATTATTTAAAGAGAATTAAACCAGTAACTACTAGAACAAATAGAAGACGTTCTTAATATCAGAAAACTACAGATAGAACCAACAAAGCTGAGTAGATTATGTAATCACACACACACACACACACACACACACACACGCACACATACACACACACACACACACCAGGCAAAACAGCAATCCAATGACTCAGGGCACTGACATAAAGTAGTGAAGGACAGCAATCCCTGGATGACATGGAACACATGAGAGAAGCCCTACCCACAGCCCAATGATCTGGAGAATTTCCAGGCTGTGTCCTGTGAATGAACCCAGGCAGTTCCAGCAGGGTTGGATGAAACTATTCACAGAAACAAGAACAAAGAGAAAAGAGAATATGCAGGGCAGAAGGCTGAACAGGACAGGACCAAATAGATAGCAAAGCCTGAAGACCTGAAGACCTGAAGACTCTGGTCAGCACACACATGGGCAGAAGCTGCTCCATGCTGGGGAAACAGCCCCCCAAGCAAAGACTAGAGGAAATACAGTGATCACAATCGTATTTGTAACACATAGGGAGAAGAAGAAATCACAGAGAAATTATAAAGTATTTTGACTGAAAGAAAATAAAATATTCAAACTTGTGGCACTTCATTAAAGCAGTACTTACAAAAAGTCTAATGCACTAAACACATAATTAGCGAACTAATTAGTAAAGAGAAATCTATGATAAACCTATAGCCAATATCATGCTTAATGATGTAAGACTGAGTGCTCACTTTATACTGAAAAAAGACATTGGCATCCATTCTATTAGAGCACCCCCTCCGATGCTCACACACACAGCTGCAGAATAGTGTGGTATTGGTTAAAAATAAAGATAGACAAACACAGAAACAAACAGAACAGATAAGAAAGCTACATACATGTGAGCAACTTTATATATTTATATGTGTGTGTGTGTGTGTGTGTGTGTGTGTGTGTGTGTGTGTGTGTGTATGTATACACATAGGTGCTGACAAAGATCAGGAGATGTTCAGTCCACCAGCACTTGAGATCATTGTGGGCCACTCCATTCTGGTGCTGGGAACCAAATTCCAGTCCTATGTAAGGACAGCAGCATTCTTTACACCTGAGACATCTTTCCAACCCCAGAAATTAATTTTTTCTTTCAGAATTTGATTTTTATTTTTTATGAATTAATTATTTTATGTATTTACATCCCAAATGTTGCCACCCTCCCAGTCCCCCTTCACAGAGTTCTTCCTCTATCCCTGCTTCCTACCACCTCTGAGAGGGTGCCCCACCCAGGTATTCCTCCACCCTGGATCATCAAGTCTCTACAGGATTAGTGCATCCTCTCCCACTGAGGCCAGACAAGGCAGCCCTCTGCCATATATATGCCAGGGGCTTCAGACCAGTCCCCGTGTGGTCTTTGGTTGGTGCCTCAGTCTCTCAGAGCTTTCAGGGGTCCAGGTTAGTTGACACTGTTGGTCTTCCTATGGGGTTGCCATCCCCTTCAGTTCCTTCAGTCCTTCCCCTAACTCTTTCATAGGGGTCCCTGATCTCTGTCCAGTACTTGACTATGAGTATCTGCATCTGTCTCAGTTAGCTACTGGGTAGAGCTTCTCAGAGAATGCTTAAATTTTATTTAGAAAGGGTGACAAAATAATCACAGGAGGCAGAAAGAGGGAGGGATCTGGGTGGGAGAGGGAAGGGGGAGAGCAATGGGGGACAGGATTAGGTATGGGGGAAACAGGTGAGAGACCCAGAGGGCCAGGGGAGATGAATGGAAATATGGAGCTGCCGAGGGGTTAGGGGATGGGGAGAAGCTCTAGAAATTCCCGCTGGGATGGGGGAGGATCCCAGGACTCACTATGAGTGGCCTTAGCCAAAATGGCCAACAGTGGGAATATGGAACCTGACGAGACCACCTCCAGTAGTCAGTTAGGACCCTCAGTGGAAGGCTGTGGATGGACACCAACCCATCTACAAAATTTTTGGCCCCAAATTGCTCCTGTCTAAAGGAAATTCAGGGACAAAAATGGAGCAAAGACTGAAGGAATGGCTGACCAGTGACTGGCCCAACTTGGGATTCATCCCATGGGTGGATACCAATCCCTGACACTATTACTAGTGCTATGTTGTGCTTGCAGAAATTGATTTTTAATAAAGGTATTTTTAAAGTCAAGTTAGAAGATACAGCAAAATTTTTTTCAGCACATGGTATTAGAATAATTGGATAATCTATATGTGAGAATATTTAACCTTGATCCATACCTTACTTTTAACTCAAAATGAACAAAAATAAAACTATAAACCTTCTAGAGTGAAGAAGGTTAGCTTAACACCAAAGTACCACTGAAAGAACAAATTAATGAATTTGACCTCATACAAATTTCAAAACTTATTCTTTTAAAAAATGCTATTAAGAAAGGACTCCCAGAGGTATAAGAACACAAACCCACCCACAAAACCTTCAGCCCCAAATTTGTCCTACCTACAAGAAATGCAGAAACAAAGATATTACAGAGACTGAGGGAATGGCCAAGCAGTGACTGACCCAACTTGGGATCCATCCAGTAGGTAAGAACCAATCCATGACACTATTAATGATAATTCTGTTATGCTTGCAGAGAGGAGCCTAGCATGAGTGTCTTCTGAGAGGCTCTACCCAGAAGCTGATTCAAACAGATGCAGAGACCCAGAGCCAAACAGTAGACTGAGCTTGGAAAGTATTGTGGAAGAGTTGAGGAATCTAGAGGTGACAGGGATTCCACAAGAAAACCAACAGAGTCAACTAACTAGCTGGACATTAGTTGACTTGTCAGGGGAAAGGGGGGCTTCCAGAGACTGAACCACCAATCAAAGAACACACAAGGGCTGGACCTAGGCCCCCTGAACATATGCAGCAGATATGCTGCTTGGTCTTTATGTGGGTCCCCCAACAATTTGAGCGGGGGCTTACCCTGACTCTGTTGCCTGCCTGTGGATCCTGTTCCTCTAGCTGGGCTGCCTGGTCTGGACTCAGTGGGAGAGGATGTACCTAGATCTGTAGAGACTTGAGGTGCCAAGCTGAGTTGGTACCCAGGGGGCACTTCTTAGAGGTGAAGGGGAGGGGGAATGAGGGAGGAACTGTGTTATGGGGGGACTGGGAGGAGAGGAGGGGGTTATGATCGGGATGTAAAGTGAATAAATAAATTAATGAGAAAATGAGAAAACTTTGTAAAGAGAGATAAAACAAGCCACAGAGTGAGAAGGGATATGTGCAGACCATATATCTGATAAATGACCTGGATAGAGAATTTACAACTATGTCTTAAAACTCAGTTTGAAGAAACAGCCCCAACGCTTTCTACAGACACTCAATCTAAAAAAAATATACGGCAAGCCGATAAGCACATGGAAAAGTGTTCAGCATCCCTGGGAGAAATGGAATTAAAACCAAGTGAAAGGCTAAGTCCACTGCCATCAGAATGACTGAAGGTGGTGAGACCCAGCCACCTAGGTAGGTAAGGACACAGAACAGTGAGGTCTCTTAGGGGCTGGGGGTGGGAATCTGTGACAGCATAGCTGTTCTGAAAAACACTTTGGCTGTGTCATAATATATAAAATATACTGTTAGTTAAGAAAAATAAATGCTTGCAAAGTTACTTGTGTGTGAATATTTATCAGATATGTTCGTAAGAGTTGAATGGAAACAACATAATTCTTCATTAAGAGAAGAATGGCTAACTAATTGTGGCTGACACCACTGAGTGCTACTCAGCTACCACAGAGGAGCCGAGTTTATTCATATAGCAACACAGATGAATCTCAGAATCATGCTGAGTGAAAAGAAAGAAAAAAGCAAATTGTTGTATAAAAATCTAGAAAGCACAAGTAAATTTATGGTGATAGAAAGAAGATCTGTGGTGTGGTGTGCATAGATGATTGCGGAGGTGAGACTGGATAAATGACCTGGAAATAGAACAAGAGGAAATTTCTCTTCTATTGTAAAGAGACTGAGCTTTAAAGTGTTTGAAATTTTAAAAACTGAGGGTCTTTTGAGCGTTGGACTGTTTTATATCAGGATATTGATATTGGTGTGAGTTATTGGGGATGAAAGCATGAAATCATAATTTTCAGAAGATGCAGTTCGCAGGAAGCAAGCCGAGAAGTCAGAAGATGGAAGTCAGTTGCTGAAGCTCCCTGTCCGCTTCCACCACCCTGCACGGGGCAGTTTGATACGGAGCACCCCGATGGAAGCGTGGTAGGGAGACTTTGGATTATCTATCAAATGATCCAGCAATGACACTTCTGGAAATTATCTTACCAGGGAGATGTGAAATGGCCCTTGAGTAAATGTCCACAATAACAGCATCTGTAATAATAGAAGATTAGAATTGGGGTAAATATGCAGCAAGATCAGTTACGCTACACTAGTGCAGTGTGCAGTGCAAAGATGGATAAGAGAGTTCAAGAGCCAATGTAGACATGTCCACCAGCTACTGTCAGACAAGACGTGCAGAAGTGGGCCAGCGTTTATGCCCTGTGTGACAGCAACAGAAAGAGTGTTTACATTCTTTGTTTAAAAGTAGACTTTAAACATTTATTATTACTTCATGAGTATAAGTAGTTGACCATATACCACATGCAAGCTTGAGACAAAAAGAGGAGGCCAGAAGAAGGCATTGGATCCTATGGAACTGGAGTTACAGATTGCTGAAAGAGCCACATGAGTGCTGGGAACCTGACCCAGGTCCTGTGTGAGAACAAGTGTTTTAAACCACTGAGTCATCTTTCTAGCCCCTGATATTTTATTATCTGAACATCAAATATACTGCATGAAGGGCAAGGTGGTGTCCTTAAATATCAGTTCCCAAAGAGAAAACTAGGGCTCAAAGAATTGTTTCAAATCGGATCTAGGAGATGGAGGTGTGTACCCTAAACCTCTGGCACTGGGGATCCAGAGGCTCTGGTGCACAGTGACTTATCATCTGTCCAGAAAGCAGCCTTGTCCAGGTATGCCCAGAGGGTGCAGTATATCAGGCTTGTTCCTGGAACTACTGATTCAAGAGGAAGTAAAAATGGACCCAAGTTCCAGGCTGATGAATGATGTAGAGAGTCACTGATGTATACATGAACACACACATGCACACACTCTCACACACATATACACACATACACACACAGGCAGTACATTCACACACACACCTACAGATGTACACACCAACATACACACTCACACAGAGGCATCTACATATTCACACATGCACAGACTCACACATTCACACACAGACACACACACACACACACACACACACATGCACGAACACACTCGTGCACATATACACACACACGAACACACTCGTGCACATATACACACACATTTACACACATGCACACCTTCTAACGTGTGCTCGTGCTCACGCTCATGCGTGTGTGTGCGCGCGTGTGTGTTCACACACACGCACGCACACACACTAACATCATTATGAACAAGGACTCTGTAGGAGAACAGAGTTGAGAGAGAGGACAGAGGGTGTAAGGTCAGCTGTTGTAGCACTGGCCAAAGCAGGGCCATTTGGGCAGAGACCTGAATGAAGTGAGGAGGAGAGCCAGGTAAACTCGTGGGTGAAGACGGATATTTTAACCTCCTGATGGTCTTCCTTCTAAAGGCAACATCTTCCCCAGGCCTCAGGTGGCATGTGGCTGCTTTTTAGCTATGGTTTCCAGTCTCTTCACGCTGTGCCCAGCACCTCACATAGAGTCAGTAAACAGGGTATCAGTGACATTTTATTCATGCCCAAGCCATGCTTCAGGGCCACCATGGCTCATTTGTTTGTTTTGTTTTCGAGATAGAGTTTCTTTGCATAGTTCTGACTGCCCTGGAACTCACTCTAGTCCTGCTGCTCTGCCTCTGGAGTGCTGAGATTTAAGGCGTGTGCCCCCCAGTGCCTGGCTTCATGACATTTTCCTCCCTTGAGAAAATTCTTATTTATATTCATTTTGCCCTCTCCTTATTAACCTGGGAGACCTTATGAGACAGAGGACTTCTACCCTCTTCACTTGATCTCCCTAAGCTAGCACACAGAGGCAGCGCCATCTTAGCTCTGGGACTGAGTTCACTGAGGGTGCAGGTGGCTGCTCTTTTCAGATGTCCCTAATCTTGCTGTGCAGTTAGTTTCCCAGCTCAGGCATGTCTAGCCTCTGAAGCCAACTTTGGTTCTGGACTGGAGGACTCAGCCAAAGAGATGTCTACAAGAAGGTGAATGCAGAGAACCAGGTCATAGGACAGGGATCTTGTAAGTGTGGTCTCCTATAGTGTTCAGTCATTCTCTACAAGCAATCCATATATGGCTAGCTACAGATGGCCTTAGACACTGGTTTTGGAAGTCACTGGGACAGTTTTGCTTTTCCTTGAAGTTCTTGCTCTGCTGAGTCATTATCTCTGTAAAAGGCATGCATTCTGGAGTGCATGACCCCTTTGCTCAGCTATGACTATGGTAAAGCACCACGGGGGGCCTTTCTCTTGTCTACCTGGTGGTGGTGGGGTGTTCACTCTGGTCCTGTGAACTCCCCCTGGCCGTTTTTTATTTTCTGATTATCTAATAAATATATAAACAGCTCTTACTCCAGGCTAACTCTTGGTCATGGAGCCTGTTGACTGAAGAGTAGAAAGGGGCAATGCACAAATCACAGTGCTCAGAAAGCTGCTGAACTTTTGTGGGTTGAAAGCTGGGGAAGAAAAGCTGTGAGATAAGATGATTCTAGCAGAGGTGATGAACTGGGGCCAAACAGGACTGGCGCGCATCTGTGGGAAGTTAAGCGGCTGCGATTTGGAAGATGAGGAATGAGTGCATATATGACGGAGGGGCAGGTGGGCAGAGCAACGGAAAGAGGAAGAGCCAAGTTTGAGGTACAAGAACACCAGAGGCCTGGATCCCAGAGGTTGAATGGGCAACAGTGACAAGGAGGTGAAGAAGGAGGGCAGGTAGGAACACCAGCCACAGAGAACGTGGCATATGTTTTTGATGCTCAAGGAGACAGTGATTAATAATGACATTTGTACTGTGGAGTTTTATGAGTGCATTGGCCCCAGGGCATGGGAGTGGGTTACAGAAGCAGGAGGGAAGGTAGAGCCTAGCCTGGAGTTGTTGAAGGACCCCTAGTGCAGTGCTCACAGCTCCAAACATCATTCTGGAGCTGTGTTCTATCTCAGAAGTAGCACTCCCAGAAAGCCTGCAGCAAGCTCGGAGTTCGAGAGTTGAGCATGAACTCACCATGACATCAGAGAGTTCATGACCAAATATAGGGATGACCAAGCATCCTGGGGTGTTTGGCTTGTGGATAAGGAAATTGGAATCATTTTAGCTTCCCTCACAGAGGTGATTTGTATCACCCAGGTCAGAGTGTCTTCAGAGAAGCCCCAGGCTCTCAGCAAGACCAAGGAGTGCAGGCTAAAGGTTTCTAGGCTTTCCCAAGGAGTTAATAAAATGAATTTATTTTGAAGAATCACATAGTCCTCTAACCTGCTTCTTTTTATAAAGCCATCGATCGCTTGAGTCACTTAGGAATAGACTGTTTTGGTCGAGAAGGATTCTGTGGGAGCCTGAGTAGGAGTAGGGATAGCTGCTGTCAGAGAATAGGGGAACATATGGTGGTCTATTGTGAATGTGATCTGTTTTTTGTGTTGTTGTTAAACTTCCTCTTGCTAGCATTGGGCCTGTTATGTAAGAGCTTGAGGGTCCATATGGTTTGTTGCATAAGACGCCAAAGAACATGATTTTCTGTTGCCCTGCAGCTGATCCAACTGCGTTTAGAAAGCTCATGGCCACTGTGTGTTACCTTCCAGAAACAAAGTTAGGTAGTCCAGGGCTTTGGGGTCTGCCTCCCTCTGATCATATGGGTAACTTTGGACAAGCTGTCTCTGATTCCTGAGGGTGTTATACTCCTCAACACCCTCATTTCTTTCTGCACTAACGAGAAAATATTACCAAGTACATAGAATTATTAGAGAGTTTGGAACTGATAATTATTTATTGTATTGGATATATTGAGCATCCAAAGTTTGAATATGGTGTGCTTCATGAATGTTATTTTGCTTAAATCTCACAAAGACTCTTGGAAGTTTCTATTATTAACTTTAGATGGGGAAACAGGGGTACTGTCTTAGTCAGTGTTCTATTGCTGTGAAGAGACACCATGACCATGGCAACTCTGATAAAGGAAAACATTTAACTGGGAATGGCTTACAGCTCAGGCAGTTAGTCCACTGTCATCATGATGGGAAACATGGCAGCATGCAGGCAGACATGGTGCTGGAGAGTAGCTGAGGGTTCTATATCAAGATGGGCAGGCAACAGGAAGAGAGAGAACCACTGGGCTTGGTTTGAGAATTTGAAACCTCAAAGTCCCCCAGTGATACACTTCTTCCAGCAAGGCCATGCCTATTCCTACAAGGCCATATCTCCTAACAGTGCCACTCTCTATGAGCCTATGGGGGTCATTTCAAACCACCACTGGTAGAAAATACAAAATAGCTTTCCTTCTTCATAAGAAACCACAGAGCTAAGATTCGCTCTGGCAATGTCTGGTATTTATCTGAGAAAAACAGTTTAAAGGAAAGTGAGATTCATTTAGGGGTCATGGTTTCAGGGGCTTTGGCTCCTGCTAGCATGCTCTGGTACAACACGGCAGCACACTGGCAATAGTGTGTGAGAAGCAAAGTTTGCTTACCTCATGGTGGTCAGGAGAGAAGACAAGGAAGGATGCCAGGTAGAACCCTCCAAGGCATGTTCCCAGTGGCCTACTTCCTCCATGAGGGTCTCCATCTAAAGCAGTGGTTCTCAACCTTCTTAATGCTTCGACTCTTTAATTCAGTTCCTCATGATGTGTCAAACCCCCAGCCATAAAATTATTTCATTGCTATTTCATAATTGTAATTATACTACTATTATGAATCAGAATGTAAATATTTGATATACAGGATCGCTGATATGCAACCCCAAAGGGGTTGAGACCCACAGGCTGAGAATTGCTTGATCTAAAGTCTCTACTGTTTGAAATTGTACCTCCATCTGAGGACTGAGTCTCCGACACATGAAGGGTGTACACGGGACAGACATATTTCAGATCCAAACCACCACAACAATCCTACTCACTAAGCTCTGCAAAGGGACCATCTGGGCAGTGTTACCCCAGAAACCATGACCACCAAATGAGCCTCAACTTTCTTTAAACTATTTCCCTCAATTGTTTGGGCAAATCTCAGCTTAGGCCTTTACTCTCTGTGGTCAGAGTGCTTACCTGGTCCATTTCCCTGTACAGCATTCTCAGCCACATACTAGGTTAAATGTGATTCCTCCACACAGACCGCCCCCTTTCCTTCGGTCTGCATATGCAGAGCAACCTGTGCCTTATTATTATTATTATTACCCAACTGGAGGTAAAGCAGACTAACCCTGACCCAAGTGTCTGAGTCAGTGTTCTATTGCTGTGAAGAGACACCATGACCATGACAACTCACACATATATTTTAAAAGCATTTGATTGGGGCTTGCTTACAGTTTCAGGGCTTTAGTCCATTATCTTTGTAGAGGGAGAGAATGGCAGCATGCAGGGAAGTGCTGGAGCAGAGGCTGAGAGCTACATCCTGGTCTGTAGACAGAGGGGGGGGGAGGGGCTAGGTAGGAATGGGCACCCCCAGTGATACACTTCCTCCAACAAGGTCATACTTCCTAATCCTTTCAAATAGTGTCACCCCCTGGTGACTAGGTATTCAAATCTATGAGCCTATGAGGGCCATCCTCATCCAAATCACCACACAATGCAACAATAAGCCTATCTGTGCTTCTGGGTGACAGAACTCCAATAAGCAAAGACCATGCCCTTTGTTGTTGCCAAGTTTAATTGGATTCCTGTATCAGAGGCTTTGCATCTCAGCAAACATGCCCCTGAGGCATGGTGATTTAACCCATGACCTGCCACAGAATCTTACCTCATCTATAGGAGGTATGAGCTGAGAGCAGCTCTCAGGTGCCCTCCTGGCTCAGTGGGAAAAGTCATGATTGAGTGGCGATGGTTGTAAAGGAGGGTAAGGGGTTATCATTGGGGGTCTGTGTGCTGGTCTAAGCTCAACTGGAGTTACAAGGTTTTAGAGTGGAGGGGTCAGGCACCATCAAGGAAAAATGACACAAAAGCCAATCGGGAGCAAGTCACAGAATCTGTTAGAGTCCTGGTTGGTCTGATTTGGAATTCAGGGTGCTTGTCTTGATTAGCTAGTGTAAGGTTTGGCTAATTTTGTGCACATACACGTGCACCCCCCCCCCACACACACACACACTTTGGGCATTCACTCTGAGGTTGGCGACCTTGAGGCTCTTTTGCCAAGCTTTCTTTTAACCTATGACATGAGTAGGCTGCATTATACTTACTTTGGAGATGAGAAAACAGATCTTGGATGATAAAATTTCATATGATTCCAGAGCCAAAGAGAGAAGACAAACCAGTTTCTTGTCCCGGGTTCATTAGATATATTTGAGCACACATGCCAGGGCTAAGGAGTTGGCCACTGGCAGACTTGGGCATTGGTCTCCTATGTATAGAACTAGCTGTAAAGACTGGCAAGTGTCTGCCTCTTTAGGCCTCATTTTCTTCAGCCTTCAGTAACAGAAATCAGTGCACTTTCCCTACAGAAAGTGTGAGGGCAAAAGAATGAGCTGTAGCCCGCTCTATAGTATGGTGATGAGCAAAGAGACTACGGGTGTGCTACACAGGAGTTGGCAAGCCCCCACAGGGCCCACAATAGCTGTAGCCTGCCATAGCCCCCAGCATCTCTACTCTGTGTCCTGCCAGCAGGCTCAGGACTGGGAAGTCCCCCAGTCCTCTCTCTTGTCAACTCAGAAGAACACGCTATTTTAAGA
The DNA here is from genome assembly GCA_028551405.1 of Uromys caudimaculatus. Lineage (NCBI taxonomy): Eukaryota > Metazoa > Chordata > Mammalia > Rodentia > Muridae > Uromys > Uromys caudimaculatus. The sequence goes on from CM052702.1 coordinate 89,107,502, forward strand.
CAAGGTCGTTCCTTTTGAGAGGTGGTTCTACACACCTGCAGGCTCTTGTGCTGCATGTCTGGGGCTCAGCCTTCCCAGTCATAAAAAGTAATACATGGTATGTTCATTTGCTATATTATGTCACAGCTTCTTTTGTCCTGGGATGATTTTGAACTAACTTCATGTGTGCTTCAGAATGAGGGATTAATGAGCAACCAACTGTTTGAAAGAAATACTGAGAGGAATCTTTGGGGATGCTGCCTTCCCTACCTTAGTTCCTATCCTGCTTCAAAGACTGACAGCTTGATGTCTGTTCCCTCCCCCACAAGGAAGCTATCTTGGCCAACTTCAAGGTTGCAGATTAAAAGGCAAATCTCTTCACCCTCTGCTCAAGGATTCTCTTGGTTCTCCTCTCTCTGTAGCCACTGTGTAGCCTCTGTTCTGGGATCCTCTCTAGTTCATAGGTTCACACTGCTTCCACGAGTGTTTCCTCTCCATTCGCTCACTGTCCACGTGACTTCACCCTGAGCGTCTGCTTTTTGCCTTTCACTGCCAGAGAAGTCTAGAGCATTTCTCAGGAAGAACCCCAAGACACAGCAATCTCAGTCCTCTCTCAAACCCAACCCACTCCCAAAGGCCTCACACTCCTTGCCACCATCCAATATCAGACTTGCACTACCACTCAATAGATGCAATGGGAAGAAGTGGCTTCTAGGGTAGGCTCTTCTCAGGTCCAAAGGAACAGAACACAGGCCTAACCCTCATCTTCTTACCTTGACTATCTTGGTATCCACCGAGATAACTTCACACCTGGCATCATCACAGTCCCTTCTAGCTCACTCTCCACACACCTGGATACTAAACCTTGTTAATTCTCCTTTGAGAATATTGCTTGAAAGCCCTGCTCTTTTCTATGCCATTCCCATTGCTATAGCAGAGTAGGAAACTGCTTCCTGCCTGTCCACAGCCTCCAATCTTAATCCTTCTAGTTCACTGCACCCAGCAGTCAAAGCCATTTTTCCCTTTTTCATTTGTTTGTTCATTTAACTTTAATTCCAACCTATTTCTTTTTTATATATTTTTTATTTTGATGATATTTAAAAATTTTTTGAGATCATGATATGATTACATTTCTCCCTTCACTTTCAAACCATCCCATATACTCCTCCCTGCTCTCCTTCATATTCATGTCCTCTATAATTGTTATTGCTTACATATATGTATCTGTATATACAAATATAGTCCTAAATATAACTTGTATGGTCTGTATAATGTTATCTTCATATATGTTTTTAGAGCTGACCATTGGGCACTGGACAACCAGTTGGTGTGTTCTTCCCTGGAAAAGACCACCTCTCGCTCAGAGCTATTATTTACCAACATAAATCTGATTCCTATTTCTTTTGCCTAAATCTTCCCTGGCTTCTTCCCTCACATCAGGGAGATGTCTAACTATTTATGTGGGTGGATGTGCACCATACTGGTATGTGCACCAACGAAACAGCCAATAAGACATTTGAAGTATCTATCTATCTATCTATCTATCTATCTATCTATCTATCTATCTATCTATCTATCTATCCATCCATCTATTTACCTATCTATCAAAAGATTGATTTCAAGGAATTTGCATTGGAAACAGTGGGGTCTAGCTAGGAAAGTCTGAGACCTGCAGGACAGGCTGGCTAGCTGGAAATTATGGGTCTGTAGCTGCAGACCACAGGCAGTTTCTGCTTTCCCAGGGAAGCCTGCTGCCAATTGGATGAGGATAATCTCCTTTTTCTTAGTCAACTGGTTATAGATGATGACTGTATCTACAGAAGGCCTTTGCAGCCTCACCTAGCTTCATGTTTCTGAGTACCTGGGCATGACAGCCAAGCCAAGTTGGCATGTAAATCTAACCATCCCAACATAGTATGTTTGGACATGGGCCACAGTCATCTCCTTTTACCTTCTTGCCACCTTGCACGTTGGGTTCAGCCACCCCTGCACTTGTGCCAGCTGGTCTTTTGCCATCTGCTCTTCCAGAGGCCTGGAGCATTCCACTGTTTTCCTATGAGTCCTTCAGGCCACTAAGGAGCATCCTGCTCACACACACCCAAGTCTTGCATTCAATTGTACTGTGTCTAAGTTTTCAAAGCCCAGATGAGATGGAAATTTCTTGTGTCCTGTGAACTCAGTTCACATATGTGGACAGTTCTGAGACAAGACCTTCTGTCCTATTACCCTATCAAGTCCCACATGCCACATCTCCCAGTCAGCAAGGGTCTTCTGAACTGGTCTGTCAATCCCCACTCTTTCCTTTGGCATGGAAGCTCTTTGGAGGTAGTTACCAGACCAGCCTAGGTCACTGCAGTATTCCTGAGATCTCCCTGTACTTACCATCCAGGGCATGCTCAATCAGTGCTTATTGAGTAGAAAAATTAACGTTTGTTTGAATGAATTCAGCAATATTATCAGTTAAGCACACTAAGTCCTAGGTATTATCTGGGGGCTTGGAAATACAGTCAACAAGAGGATAAATTCCTGTTATGTGAAGTTCACATCCCAAGGCAGGGTCCCAAATAGATGTATAAATAATAAAGCTAGGAAGACAGAATATAATATGATTGTCTGGATGAATGAATGGATCTGTACATTGGAAGAGAGTGGGAAGAATCGGAATGCATGTACCGGATTTACAGTAGAGTCGAAAAGTTTACTCCTGTCTACTGCTGATACACACCCAGGTAAACAGTTCTGCCTTTGCCTCGATCCCTCCTTTGGGATAAGGATTATGGTAATTGCTTGTTTATCTCACAAGGCTGTTGTATCATATGAGACAGCAATTGTAGAAGAGCTTATGGCTATGAACTCTGGACAAATATGAGAGGTCACTGTTGACATTGTAGTTGTTGCAAACAGAGCAAGTTGTCCCCATCCACTAATACTCTGGTTTAGGTGAAGAAAAGCAGAAAGGAATTTTGGCCTGAGGCCAACCAATGGTGATCTGCTTGATCTTGAACATGAATTACACCACCTTTCTGGGTCTCATTTCCCTGATCTGTGAAAATGGGGGGCAGGAGAACGCACCTCAGTCTCTTGCCAGATGTAAAGTAGATAATCCATGTCAAGTGCTTGGCACGAGGTGAAGCCCATTCAAAGAGCTCGGCTAATATTCACTCCTAATAGTCATTCTGTCAATCATGGGTAAGTATCCATAAATGGAGCCATTCATGGCTCAATTTCTCCAGTCTCACATTTCTGCCAGGAAACGTCTCGTGTCTTTATGCACTGACACCTGTGATTATGTAAAACCACAATCAACGTTCATATTCAGAACCCGAACAAATGGGGAATGTGTTACTCAATTCCCTCCCTTCCAGCTTTTCAAAAGACATTTTCTGGGATAGAGGAGTAGGGAGGGAGGTGGAGAGGGAGAGATGCACTTTTCATTTGTGTGGAAAACAAATATTTCGGGTTTTATGGCCATAAAACCCAGAAACTGTTAGGTTTTTTTTTTTTTTTTCCTCTTCATGTACTACATTTTAGACGCCCCATAAAGGAGTTCTTGTCAAGAGAAAACACAGCTGGTGCCCAATTAGAGAGGTGATTGAGACTAATGAACTGGCAGAGCTCTTAATTAAACTGGGCCACAAACTAGGGAGATGGTGGCTGGGGAAAGGAGGTGGCCCACACACTCACTGGCAGGCGATGGTGAGAAGGACAGATTTCACTCAGGCGACAAAACTTTGGCCATTTTGATTACATATGCATTTAAGCTTTGAGAGGACAACTCCTTGGAGGTAGATAGCTAATTTGGCTCATTGTATATCTCTCTGTTCGTGTTCCATGAGAAGCTTCAAGCTCTTTAACTCCTAGTCAGATATCCGTTCCTATCATATTGCTCCTTTTGGCCCCTAGGACGATCCTGGAGGTGAAAGGGAGACCACCAGCTTCGGAAGTTCTGAAAGGTCTCCCGGGAGCCTCCACTCTGTACTTTCCTTCTGTACTGCTCTTTCCATCGTCTTCCTCACCAGCACCCAGCAACACCAACCCTACAGCACGCCTAGCCTAGATGGCCATAGTCTATGCCCCATGTTCCAGCGCATCCTCTGGAAGTTGTGAATTGTAGCACATATACCCACCCTCAGCTCCATCACTGCATGCTTCTCTGTGGATCTTGGGTACACACACACACCCACACACACACACACACAGACACACACACAGAGTCACACACACACACACACACACACACACACCTCCTTGGGGTCTTTTATTGTATATGTCTCTGTCTGAACATTAAAAAAAAATTACTATCCCCAAACTCTTCTGTTAGAATGTATACCCCAGGAAGCTGTAATTCACTTAAACATGGGATGATTACACTTCCCCCAGATCCCTATTGGCCCAGGAAGACCAGCATCACTCCATCTGGTGTTCTTTTGACCCCAGTCTAGGAACTTTTCCCTTCACACAGATTCATCCACCCACACTCAGAGCCACACCTGGCTTTTATCTTGGAAAGCTGCATTCCACCCGTGACGTCTCAAATAGCAGGGTCCCATTCCTTGACCCTTGTTCCTATCTTTCAGAGCTCTCACCAGACTGACTCTTTTACCATCTCCTGCATTCCAGGCTCCTGCATCCACCTTCCTTTCCCTCTTAGTCTTTAAGATCTCCTAGGCTTCTTAATCTTGGAGATCGCCATAGTGTTTCCCCCCCACAGCACTGAAAGATGAATGTACAGCATGAGCAAGCAAGAAGCTGTATGTAAATGAGCCATTTCTGTTCATCTGTATTTGCATCATGACTTTTCTCGTCTTGACCTAGGCACCTGCCTCCCAGGGAGACATAAACATAGAGTCTGTGTAAATATTGTTGGCCAGAATAATTGCTACTGAAACACTAGCTCTTACTCTCATCACGAAATGATCACGGGGCCACACATGTTACTTTGTAATGTGTCTGAATATTTCTTTGGTGAATCAAGATGCCAAATGCTGTCTTCACCCCACCTCAGTTTCCCCAAATTTGTTTGTCTAAATTTATCTGCAGTTTTCTTGTCTGATTAATTTTCCTCTTGGATTCAGAAACAGTGGAGTTCTGTCTCCTGACCTCAGGAATTAGAAGGCAGAAGTGGGGTCAGCAAAGGTTAAACATTCACTCATTCACCCACCTACTCACTCATGCATCTCTTCTAAATAGGAAGGGGTCTAAAGACAGTGATTTGAAGACTGAGACCTGAAGAGTCAAGTAGGTCAGACTAATTTTCTTTCTCAAATGGATGTACCCCATCTCTTGCTATGTTCTATTGTTCACCTTTCAAAGCATATCCAGCACCAAAGATGTGAAAGTAGGAAGGCCGGGCTGCTACTGCTGAATCAGGCCATCCTGTTACCATCTTTGGGTATATGGAGGAGAGCAAGAAGTACTAGAGATGAGTCACCAATGGCTGTCTTCTGAAGAGATAATGAAGTAAAGCCTGAGTGACTTATACTGCAGCCACAGACAGACAGACAGATAATGGTATTTCTTTTCTCCAGACAGTCTCCTCAGCAGCTGCTGATGACTAAACCTCCCCACCCACCTCATGGGTGTGGCTTGTAGGTAGCTTAGCACTCAGGGTTGATGTACGTGACATTAGGGGTAAAGTCACAGGTACTTGCAAATATGAGTCTCAGGGAATTTTCCCCTGAACCATTTACCTGTCAGTCAGGTACTTGTGTCTTTTACAAGTTCAAAAACCATCAGTGCCAATTTTGAAAAATTGGTTTTTTTGACTCTCTTTTCTCTTTATTCTAGAGGGGAAAATATGTATGAATATATAACTTGGGTCCAGGGCTTAATTAATCAACAGCCCGATGCTTTCTTCCCACTAAACAAAGCCCGGGCCATGAAGAACACTCTGGTTTTGTGACTCTCTTGACTTTTAAGTGAGCATTGTATACATGCAGCACACATGAACTGGTCTTGACTGTATACACGTCATTAATAGCCTGGTTCAAGAAAGGGAAACACAGAAGACTCAGGATTGTAAATGAATTCGGTCCATACCTGAAGGCACCAGTTGCATTAAAAGAAGGACACTGACCCAGGAAGAGGGGACCAGCCATGGAATAACATGGTGCAGCCACAGCCAGGCCAACACATAGGCTGGGACTTCAACAGCCGCCAGTAGGAAGCAGTTCACGTAGATGTCCCCATTCAAGTTAAGAGTGTCAAGAGAAAGTCCAAAATAGCCCACTGATAGAGTCAGCCTGCAACAGGGTACAGAAGAGAGCTGGAGAAGCAACATCCATCTCTCCAGACCCCCACACCTTGACAAACTTTCATCCTGAGAAGTTCTGAACTGTTCTTGATGCAGCGAATGGGAGGGCAGCAGTAGACCCCACCCTGTGCCTTACTTCATAGCACAGAACTTGGAGACAAAGCAGGCCCCTGTTGACAGGGCTGTGAAGAGAAAAAAAGATTGACCATTCCAGGATGGTCCAGTAATCCCAGCTGAAGATGTGAGGAACTTGGCGACCCACATCAGAGTGACTTGCCTATTAAATGCAGTAGATACAATACCCACCAGTGACCAAGAGGGGGAAATTGGTTGCATAGAGTACTGAGATATTTGCCTTTTCTCTAATATAGTTGTAAAATATAACTTTATACATTTGCCTTCCTGAGGAAAAGGAGTCTATAAAAGCAAAAGTGTTGAAGGCTCTGAAACCAGAGCACAGCTCTGTCTGTTCACCTCTTGGGTCTGGTCTCCCTTCTATTGAACTCAGCTCCTGACAGATTCATTTCATCCTTGGGAGTTCTCGAACCATCCTTTTACTTACCCCCTCAGGCCGCCTGCCTGTTCAGTGTAGAGCACATAGAATTCCTAGTACCGCATTTAGCATCCTAGCCTTCTACTGGTTTCTACTTTGAGCTGTTCTTCACCCCATCATGCCCCACTCTCTCTGGTCAGAAACAGTGCAGTCCACACACATTGTTTCTGGGACAGGCTGAGTGAATCTTGTGTGCTTATGGGTCTTTGCACACCCAGGGCCGCTTTGCTCTAAAAGTAACATTCCCTTTCCTGCCCGCAGGCCCTCATTCATACTGTGGCTACTTAATTGGATGGATCCCTGTACAAACTAACACTGTGAGGTCCTTGTTCAAATATCATCAGGATGGCCGAGCAGAGCTTCCTACCATGTGTGTGGCTTTCTGAGCTCAGTGCCCTCTGTATGACTGCATACAACATGAGCCTCTCAGTCTAGAAGCCAGGGCCCAGACCCACCATTCCTTTTCCCACTTCACCTCAAATATCATCTGCCTTTCTCCCCAAACAAATGGTGGCAAGGCATGAAATGATACATTTTCCACGTTCTGTGCCACGTGCTGTACGTCTCAGTCACCTCATGCTGCCATTGGTATATCTTTATTTTGCAGATGGGGAAGTTGAGGCAAGCTGGCATTCGAGCTGAGTTTCTGAATGCATGGCTTGAACTCCCGCTGCCTGGGCTCTGAAGCAATCTGAGCCTAGATCCTTTCCGTCTTGCATCTGTCCTCTGATCTTTGAAGATCCCAGGCCCATCCTTTCTTACTGATCTCTGGCAGTCCATCCCTCCAATACGTCCAGTTTCCACTTCCCTAACAGGCCAGAAACGTATCCCAGAGTAGCTTTAGGATTTCTAGAAGAAAGTTAAATTGAAACACTCTTTCCCTTAAACACCTGAAAATTATTGATCATTACCTTTTTCACATTCAATTTCCTGAAACTCTATACCCAGTTACTCTGATACCTGGATAACCTTTATCCTCTGCTGAAACCTGGTCTCACCCTAACCATTCCCCCTACTCACTGTAACACCCCGAAGTCATCCTGCCCTTCAGAAATGAAGTCTGGACTCCGTTATCCTTCCTAAAGGTCCTTCTGTGATTCCCACTGTCCCCAGATCCTTACCTGGGCACCCAAGACCCTACCTACTGCTTGTTAGATCCCTGCCACATGAACACAGCTATTAACTACCTGAAATTACCAGATGAGCCAGGGTATCTCATGTTCTTATGACTCACTATGTATCTATTCTCCACATGAAATCTCTTCTGGGAACTCTGGGGAAACTGCTTCTAGTGAGTCCAGATATTTTTAATTAACATTGTCTCACACAGGAAAGCTTTTATTGCCCTGACCTTTGCTCCAAAGGCTGAGGTGAGGACGTTCCTCTGGACCTCCAGATCTCCTTAAGCTCCTTTCTGGCCCACCCTGTATCTTTGTCAATCTTACCAGGAGACTTCCGAAGGTAGTGGGGCTTCAATGTTCCCATCCGCTAGCCTCGGAGTGCTGTGGACCTCTCTGAGAACTAGAGGAACATGGCTGGTATTTCTGATTGACACTTGAGCTTTGCTCTTTGCCCTGTCCACCTGCTGACATCAAAAACTCTATTGAAACATCCCAAAACTCTGCAGTGGATGGAGGGCAAAGGTCCACATTGGAACAGGACCTGAGAGGACCAGGGTTGCTTACCTTGAAAACTGGAGTAAGCCTGACATTCATCACAAAGACAAACAAGTACACTTGGACAAAGAATCATGTGGATTTAAACCTTGGGACATCAGTTTCAGCTAAAACTATAGACTATTCCAGAACAAAAGCACAACCACAATGCAATAAGGCTCAGCTGATATTTTTATGATCTCAGCATTATCATGACTATAACCAAACTTTATGTTATAATTAGATTATAAGGGCAGAGGGAAGTGTCATGGTTGCTGGGAGCCAACCTTAGTTCCATTACACCTCAAGCTGATAGCTGAAGGAGTGATGCTTAAATGTGTTATTTAGAAATATGGGATGGAGCATTGGAAGGAATATCAGACACTGGCTGTAGAGAGATTTCAGAGAGTAGAAAATGACCCCAGGAAAGAGGCTTCTAAGAGTCCCCAGGCCTGTTGAACTATAATTGATGCTGGTAGATCAATCAGATGCCTTAAATACAATCTGTGTGCCAAGGCAGGGACTGTGGAGGCCATACTTCCATTCAACTGTTATCACTAATATCCTGAAACACCACTTAGGGCAGTTCACCAGAGCCCTCCCAGTCTGAGGGCCAGGCTTGGCACAACACTCTCCACTACTTGGTTCCACCCTCCGATATGCCCACAGGCTGCCGAGGCTTCCTCCTCTGGGTCCGTTCTTGGATTTATTCTGGAAGGCCTCTACCTTTGCCTCCTCATATCCCATTCTGACGCTATGGGGAGATTCACTTCCTTTCATCCAAGATGGCTTAGCAGGTCTTGGATGGAGACTCTGTACCTTGTGGTTACCTTCCCATCTGGATGAGGAGTTGTGCTGTGTTCAGTTGCTAGACCACCTCTCTTGGGCCACAGCTGAGGTACTTACTTCTCTAGTTTGTTTTCCTTGTCTGGGTGTTGTAAGCATTCAGCATGCTGCTTGTGAGAAAAAGGGTGCTCACCCCAGTTTCCAGGCTCTTAACTCACTCGGCCTTGCCTTGCCTTGCAGCAGCCACCGCCACCATTTATATGTTGTTGTGAAGCTCCGCCTCCACCATGCCCTGCACTTAGCTCCCATGCTGCGTAGCCTCACCTCATCTCTCAAGTTGAGAAACAAAGGCTTTTCAGAAGGAACTTGTCGGGGAGGCTTCTATCATTCCTTACCCATCAGATCACAAGTGGAGATATGCATGCCCACTCTCAGAGCAGCATGCACACAGCAGCCAATACCACAGAGGGCATGCAGGTATCCCTAGTAGAGAAATGGTTGGACAGAGTATATAAGGGAATAATATTGAGCCTTGAAAAGGAAGAGAATCTAATGCCTACTACAATGTGGATGAACCTTGAGAACATTCTGCTAAGGAAATTAAGCCAGTCACAAGAGGACAGAGGCAGTGGGACTCAGACTGCAAGAACAGCAGATTTGTGGAGACAGGAAACAGAAGGGCAGCTGCAAGGGCCTGAAGGCATGTAGGAAGCAGGAGTTCGCGCTCAAGGATTCTGAGGGTTCACTACAGGAGGATGAACATGCTCATGAGATGGATGGTGGCTATCTTGTAAAATGCCGAGATGGATTTTGGCCATAGCACAGCAGCACGAGATGTTTGTTGCCCCTGGACTACACACTTGAAATTGTTCAAGTTTATTTAGACATGTTTTCCCTGTAGGGTAAGAGACCAGAATAGAGGTTGCTATGTTTGGGGTGAAGAGAAGTATGGGTTGCCATTTGATGAGCACAGAGGTTCCACTAAGAACAATGGCTCTTGGGTAGAGAGAGCAGAACGGGCTTCTAATATTGAGTGCACTGGATTACTGGACACTTAAGGCTAGTTAAGTTGATAAGTGCTAAGACATTCTACCATAATGAAAGACAGGGACCACCTGTGTGCCTTCGGTTTCCTCTGGAGAGGGAGCTGCAAGCAGAGGCTGGGACACAGCAGGTCCTCAAGAGTCTGTAGCATACAGTGGACAGCCTCATCAGCTTCTCCTGGACAGTTGTCTCCAGGAAGGGACAGAAGTCTTGCACCTTGGAGAGTACAGATAGACAGGGCTCCAACCTCTCCTTGAGCTCTGTGACCAGAACTTCCATAGCAAAGCCCTCAAGCCAGGGCCTTGGCCATAATGACATGGAGAAAGCTGTCATCACTGGGATTTTTATACATACATCATAACAGCTACCAGTTACTGATTACTTCCTATAGATCAGATACTATTCTATGCCTTATTAAAACACTGGTTGAGACAGTTACTATAGAATTCCCTGTTCTGTACTGAGATCACGAAGACATAGAGTGGTTGAGTTATTTGCCAAAATGTTGTAAGCATCAGCAAACAGCTTTTGTGTTCCAGTCCTTCTTGTTTTTCCCCCTGCTTGGAGCAGGAAGCAGGGAGAGGAACCTCAAAGGAGGAAGTAAGAAAAGGGCCTTTGAGCCAGGGAGTGTGCATGCTGGACCCAAGCACAGACTTGGGTGTGGCTCACACCAGCTTGGCTCAAAGCCTCGTGTTTGCTGATTGCTTGCTCCTAGCCCTCTGAACTCTCATGTGTAGTGTGGAGCTTGATGTGCAAACTTGCTAGAGAATGTGGTCATGGGCCCAGTGAGTGTCTATGAAGTAGGACTTCACAGTGGTTGTCTTTCAGGAATGATTGGGTAACTTGTCTCCTCAGAGCCCACTCCTATTATGAAGCACTTACTAAAACCAGCCCCACAGGTTTGTTGTGAGGAGCAAAAAGACTGTGCTTCAAACTGATATCTATTTATAACCATGACTTGCTACCCAATAACTACCAACACAGAATTTTTAATTTGCAAGGGAAGAATGGGACTGAGAGAAAGGAGGTTCACAAAAGGAAGCACACATAGGGCCATGTTTGGAAGAGCCTGGCTGCCCCAGTGTGTCTGACTCTTATCTGTGTCCGTATCCTCTGTTGAGACAGCTGGTCTTAGAGACTCTGGACAATAAGCATGCAGTTCATTACAGTCCACTCTGTTAGAAAGGAGAAGAGAGGAGCCATGAAATCTAACAAACTGTACTCCTTGGAGGAAGAGAGAACAGAGACCAGCTTTGAGGATCCAGGTCAGTTTCAGAGATAACTCAGATATTCTGGTTCTGTATTCATACATGAATTCTGAGTTCCAGGCCAGTCAACAAAAGGGTTCTACCAATGAAGACGACAGGAGTGAGGATGAGGTGGAAGGAGAGGGGCACTTACAATTCTTTTTGTTTTGTTTTGTTTTTCTTTGAGACAGGGTTTCACTGTATCACCCTGGCTGTCCTAGAACTTGCTCTGTAGAACAGGCTAGCCTACAACTCACAGAGATCTACCTGACTCTGCCTCCCAGGTGCTGGGATTAAAGGAATGCACCACCACTGCCTTGTTAGCATGTACAATTCTAGTTCCTTGAGAGGTACAAGCAGAGAATCTCACAGAGAAAGGAAGCTAACTCTGATTGGTCATTCATATCTTTCTCAGGGAGAGATATGCCAGTCCCAATAGAAATCCATTTCTGTTCATCTTCATTTAGCAAAGCATGAGCTGAGCATGTATGTGTTGGGAGCTAAGATATGGGTTGGTGCATCTCTGTTCTCCCGGAGCTCAACCTAGAAGTTGGCTCAGAGACAAATACTGCTCTGAGAAAGGTGTGCTGACACACCCTTGAGCCTGCCACAAGGGCAAGTCTGCCAACTTGAGGCTCAGTCTTCCAAAAGCACTGTGTAGTGCCTGGAGCACCCCCATTCCATCACAATCTTGGAAGGCAGCTTGGGAGGGCCTGTCTCCCTTTCATGCTGGTTATATTCTCTGTAGTCCTGTCCTCAATTGTTTAACTGTCTTGTCTCCCACGGTGGAAGTTACAGTGGGTAGAAGTCTGACCTACTTGTCTCTTCTGAATCCAGCACTCTAATCATAAGAAAAGAGTGGCAGGAAAGAAAGAAAGAAAGAAAGAAAGAAAGAAAGAAAGAAAGAAAGAAAGAAAGGAAGGAAGGAAGGAAGGAAGGAAGGAAGGAAGGAAGGAAGGAAGGAAGGAAGGAAGGAAGGAAGGAAGGAAAGAAGAAAAGGAAGGAAGAAAGAGAAGAGCAGAAGATCCAATCTGAAGGAAAATCACATGTAGAGGCCAGAGGCAAAGTCATGGGATTCTAAGTGCTGACTCAATTCTAAGTGCTGGTCTGAGTAGATGGCTGACAGAACAGGCAGTTAACTGGCTGGTTTACTTTCATGGGTCTTCCTTACAGCTCTGGTGCTAGTAGTGAGTAAAACTATATATGTGTGTATTCTCTCTCTCTTTCTCCCTATGTCTCCTGTCCCTCTCTCCTCTTTTTCTTCCTCCCTCTCTATCTTAGTTAAGGCTTCTGTACTAAAACACCACGAACAAAAGCATCTTGGGGAAGAAAGGGTTTCTTTCAGCTTTGAGTTCCATCGCACACCATCATGGAGGGAACTCAGGTCAGGAACCTGAAGGCAGGAGCTAATGCAGAGACCATGGAGGAGTGCTGCTTAACTAGCTTGCTTCCGTAGCTAGTTCAGCCTGCTTTATTACACACCACAGAACCACCTGCTCAGGGGTGGCACCACCATCTGGGCTGGGCTTTCCCATGTCAATCGCTAATTAAGAAAATGTGCCAAAGCCTTGCCTACAGGTAAATCTTATGGAAGCATGTTTCCAATTGAGAGTCCCTCTCACCAAATGCCCCTAGCTTGTGTCAAGTTGATATAAAACTGTGCAGGGCACTTCTTCACTTTCTTCTCTCCTCCCTCCTTCCCTTTCTCCTTCCCTCTAATTTTTTAGGCAGGGGCTGCTATCAGCTACTAAGTACTAGGATTACAGATATATTCCACTGTGCCTCTCTCGAAGTGTCCCCTATTTTAAGATATGATAAATGTTTGGAGATCTAAGGAACAGGTGGAGCAGATGTGTTGTCCTCTCCTTTATAGCAGAGGAGGGAACTCTGGCTTTATATGCAAAGGACCATTTCATCCATTGTCTGCCTGAGCAGGGCTCTGGTTCTCTATCTGTAGACTCACAGACATTGATGGCTTGCTGATGGCCACCAAGTAGGAGTGGATCTGACCTTCACAGCCTGTTTGCTGTGACAAAGTGTTCCTTTAACATCGACACTTCTGCCTGCTGGGTTAATTCGCTGCTTAAAACCCACTAGACAATCTTCTGAATGTCTTCAGTTTCTGTTCATAGCTCCTTCACTTAGGCCTGTGCAGCAGTGGGCAAGCAATCTCTTCTCTCTAGGCAGAGGGGTATGACTATAGTGTGCTGTGACATCCTAAGGAAGTCCCTGTCTGGCCAGTGGGGGAAGCTGATGCCTGTTTGGTTCAATCAGCCCTTCCTCTCTTCAGTTTTAAAGCTAGAGCATCTTTCCCAAAAGAGAGGCTTGGGTGGGGTCTTTGTTCCCCTTGGGCATATTTGCTTGCAGAAGAGCGGGTGATAAATGTTCAGCCCTCCTTTTCACTCTCAGTATCTGGCCATTGTTAGAGAAAGCCAAGCATGCTGGTGATAACCCCAAAATGATAACATGACTGGTTTGAAAATCACTTGCTGAGGTCTTTGTAGGGAGGAAGCCATGTTCTTCCTGATAGCATGGAGCACACTGAGACAAGCAGGAAGTCATTTAGGTTAGAAGAAGAAACCTCAGACCTTACTCTTCCTGTCAGGTCACAGCAGGTCATGGCAGGTCACGGCAGGTCACGGCAGGGCAGGGGTTGGACTGTGGATTAAGAAGCCAGACACCCCTGGCTTCCTAACCCCACCCTACTCCCTCCTTATCTGGATCACACTGATCAGGTCATGGACAACAGTTTCCTAGTTTATAAAACACAAATTATAATAATAATTTTTGTCTCAAAAGTCTAAATGAAGTGCAAGTACAGGTAGAGATGACAGTCTGGGAAATATGCACTGTGTGCTTTGACTCAGCCTTGAGCTATCCACTCCAAGGTCTGGTCAACTCTCCCTTCACCTAGTACAGTGTCTCCAACTTAACTATGCAGTTGCCGATGCCCAGGTATTTCTAGACATTGGGTATGCAAGGGCACCTAAGACCCAAACCTTACTTTAAGGAAGTCAGGTTCTCAGGTTCTCCAAATTCTTTTTGACTTTTCCACCCACATATAAATAACATATTAATAGTTATGCTTATGCTGCTGTTGCTGCTGCTGCTGAACAGCTTGTGCAATTTACTGGAAAGTAAGTGTGTGCTGGCTCAGTGCTGGCTGCTATCTGGGCACAGTAGTCTGTATCCATAACAACCCGTTAGGATAATGTACTAATAGGTCTAATGATGGGTAAATGAAGCTGGAGGAACAAGGGCAGGTCAGTTACTTGTCAAAGGGTACACACACACACACTCACACACACATACACACACACACACACATACACACACATACACACACACTTACACACACACACACACATACATACACACATTCACACACACACACACACACACACACACACACACACACACACACACACACCCAGCCTCTGGAGGCAAAGGCCTTTATGACTTTATGATAAGATTTATTCCCAGATGAGGGTGTTGAAGGGAGAGCAGGTGAACTAACTTGCTACCTGCAGCTTTGCAGGCAGGAGCTATGGAGACATCACTCCTAAATGGCAGCTCAGAGGCTGCCGGGTGGCAAGGAGCCTTCTGCAGAGGCGAGAAATATGTGCAAACAAAACCAACAGCTTTTCTTTCTGCTCCCCAAAGTTGCTAAAAATGCCTGCGGGTTTGCACACAAGCAGACGCTGTGCAGTGTTCACAATGCTGGGTGGCTTCCTCTTCTTGGCTCCAGCAAGAAAAGACCTGGAAGGTATTTCTCACATCTTTGTTAAACACACACACATCAGACAGGGGAGGAGTTCCAAGGTAGTCCCAGGGTTTGGATTTCTGCCAAGTCTCTCTTTACTTGTTGTCAAGCTAGAAAAAAAGAAAGAACATGATATAGCATGGTCAAGCCCGTCATCCTTGCAGTACCTGGTATTGTGTGAAGTACATTCTTGCCCTTGGCGTCAGGCAGCCCTGCATCATGTGCTTAGACTACAGTCTTCCCATCTAGAAAATGGGAAGGGCAACAGTTTCTGCAGAGATGATAGCTGCAGAAAGGCAGGGTTTTGGCCTATTGTGTTTTCTTGCTTTCTGATGCTGGAAGCACCCGACACAGGTTACATCTTCTTTTGTTGACTGAGTAAATATGTGAATAGATGGATGAGCTGTTATTTTGTAGAGTTATTGAAAGATTGAAACAAAACTTCCTGCTGTGAGATTGTCCCTGTACAGTGATGTACAAACTGAGGGTATCTGATGGTCACAGAACGTGGTGTGGTTTCTATTAAAGCAACACCTTCACCAGCTATTCATTTGTGAGCTTTCTTTAGGTCTGATATTGAGATGTAAAGACACACAACATCCAGTTCTTTGTGTGCTTATGCACTGAGATGATGCTGAAACAGGCAGGAGAGACTGGCTCATCCTGTGGAGTGGTGGGGCATGGAAGTTTCTGGAAGAGCTACTTAAGGAAAGTTCCCATCACCAGACATTTCCCAACATATTTCAGACCAGGCTCCCTGGGCTTTCCTGACAGCCTCTATAGCTTGTTTCTCCTTATTCTCACAATCTCTCCCTGATGTACAATTTCTCTCATTCTTACGTGACTGATTAGAATGCTAAGCAACCCCCAGGTCTGGTCATGGTGACCTCCTTCTCTACTGCTGTGTCTATGCAGATGACCACCATGTCCTGCCTGATAAGCTACTCTGCTTCCCTCCTTCATTTGTTCTCCCAGTCTTTCCTGTTTCAGAGCTTCCCCTTTACCCTGCATGCTTCAATAAACCCTACCACATTGTTACCAAGAACTTGCTTCCCAGCTCTGTCAAAAGAGAAGTCACACAACTATCCACCACAACGGAGCTCTAAAACGGGTATAGGTAGGCTAGAGACAGTTTCCCAATGGGCAGCAGGACAAAGGCCATTCCTTACAGTGTTGAGTGTGAGGGAGAATACATACCACAGGGAGGCAAGTGTGTCCCCTTTGCTGACTTAGTGGGCATGGTGGCTAAGCCTGGAGATAGACATAGTCTTGAGAGTCAGAAAGAACTGGAGGGCTGGAGACGCTCTGGAAGGGATGGTGGAAGAGAAGGCATTTTGATATAAACAACAAAACAAAAGCTCATCAACTCTCAGAACTCAAAGGGAATAAAGAAAAGTTTATTCTGGAGCCAAATTTGATTGGCATTGTACCAGTGTGCTAGCTAGTTTTATGTCAGCTTAACACAAACTAGAGCTATCTGAAAGAAGGAAACCTCAACTGAGAAAATGCCTCAGTAAGACCAAGCTGTAGGCCAGCCTGTGGGGTATTTTATTAATGAATGATTGATGAGGGCAGAGTCCAGCCCATTGTGGGTGGTGCCATGCCTGCCACTGGTGATCCTGAGTTCTATAGGAAAGCAGGCTGAGCAATCCATGAGAACAAATCAGTAAGCAACACCCCTCCATGGCCTCTGCATGAGCTCCTGCCTCCAGTCTCCTGCTCTGTTTGAGTTCTCGTCCTGACTTCCTTCAATGATGGACTACAGTGTGGAAGTGTAAGCCATGCACCATTCCCACCCATCTTGCGTTTCGGTCATGGTGTTTCATCCCAGCATAGAAGCCCTAATTAAGGACAGTCCCGTCCCTTGTGTGTTTGGCAGGTACCTGTAAGATCTTGGAAAGCTCCACCCACCATCCTGTGGGTGCCAGGACATAGCTGCACACATAGCTGCTAAGAGGCAGTTTTTTTCTCCTCACCACCAGCAGAGTAAGACAAAGCCTACAGAAATTCAATCATATAATATAAGTCAGGCAGTAAACAGATCTGTCCAGTCACCCTGCTGGTGTGGAGCTTAGCCTCTAGAAAGGGCAGTCATGGAGGCAGAGGAGGGAAATGACAGGATGTCACAATTGGAGTGAGAGCAGAGGAAGCAGTGGGGTAGGGTGTGCAGTTAAAACAGAAATCAGGAAGGATGCCTCTGAAGGTGGCGTGGAGGTGAGACTTGAGGGGAGCTGGACAGCCTGTGGTTTGTCTCTAAGGGGAGAAAGCACACAATTCTCAGAAGCAGGATGGAGGAAGTGTAGTGGGGGCAGAATGAAAACATAGGTCTGTGAGGCGACAGTAAGAGGAGCTGGGCCACACAGAACCTTCTTGGTCACTGTGGTGTCTCTAACGTTTCTTACTCCAACTGTGAAGGCAAACATAGCAGGATTTCAAACAGAGGCTTTGTGCCCATTCGTGTTTTGACAGAACTTTTCTGGAGACTGTATTGAGAAGAGAACAGAAAGGGACAAAGTTGAAGATGTGACAGCAATCCAGGTGAGAAGTGACAGCATTTAGGCTTGGGTGGCAGATGCAGTAAGACATCAAATTCTGAAGGGAAACCAGATGGGTGCGTGGAACAACTAAAAAGGTGATATGGAGAACATGAAGAAGTTACAGGTACAGGCACTTCAGGAAGTGGAGTCGAGGCAAGAGTCCAATCAGGGCGAACCTAAGAACATAGAACGAAAGGGTTCAGAGGTAGGGCCCGCATCCACCAGTTTAAGGAGCAAATCGTGGGAGCCGTAGGATCGTGGGAGCTTGGCAGAGTGTATTCATGTTTATGTAGAAGAAGTACCAGTATGTGAATACTGTGGTAGAAACAATCGCGTCCCGGAGACAAACAGAGGTAATGTAGGTGTGGAAGGAGAGTGCTGCTGAAGCAACAGCCCCAGAGACATGAGAAGGTGTAGAGCACAGATCTGCTGTCCAACAGAGGACAGGTGTCGCTAGGCACGGTATGCTAATTTGTTTTTGATCAACTTGACACAAGCTAGAGTCATCTAGTTATAGGGAACTTTAACTGGAAGAATACCTGCACCAGATTGACTTGTAGACATGTCTGTGAGCATTATCTTTGTTAATGACTGATGTGGGAGAGCCTAGCCTACTTGTAGTCATTGCCACCACTGAGCAAGTGGCCTTGAGTTATATAAAAAAGCAATCGAACAAGCCATGCAGAGCAAGCTGGTGAGCACTACTCCTCCATGGTCTCTGCTTCAGTTCCCGCCTCCAGGCTCTTGCCTTGAGCTCCAGCTTTGGCTTCCCCTGATGATGGGAACATAAGCTAAATAAACCCTTTTCTCGCCAAGTTGTTCTTGATTAAGGTGTTTTGTTACAGCAAACTAGGACACACAGGCTCATGCACAATAATGAGACTAGAGCACAGTGGCTGAGGGCCGGGAGGGGCACTCCCAAGGTGGCAACCCACTCTGCCACCGTGAGTGTTGTGTGCCAGGCTGTACTCATCCACGAACTTCCAACAGTCAGACACCCTAGACAGGAGGCACTCACTGTGCCTGTGTGCATCTGGTACACTGAGGAACAGTGGCGTTCGGCTGTTTGCTGCAAACATATACAGAGTCTGACTGGTGGCCGCTATTTGCTCTTGGTACATGAACAGGGATGATGGGAATGGGCAGATTTGAGAGGGATTTATTTTTCATTTTCTGGGATGGGCCCATTGATTTCTCTTTCTGATATATCTGTTTATCTGCACAGTGCTTTCTTGTCACCATTTACTAAGCAGGACCCAGAGTCAGCAAAGGCTGTCACTGAGTCTCCATCCTGGGCTTTGGTGGAGTCTAGAAAGCTGGCTGCACCTCACTACCAAACACCGTGCACTGGTTCCTACTAGGGACTGACAGCTCTTTTCTTTCCCCATAGAGACATACTTGGTCTTCGGAGCACATGCAGGACCATGAGGAAAGGTCAAAGGAGCGGAGGCAGCCATATATCTTGTCCCAGTGCCAGCCAACTGAGAGACTGTGGCCAAGTCATTTCCATCCTCTGTTCTAGGACAGGCTAGGATCAATCCCTCTTTTCATGGGATTAAACATTCTACCAGCATGTCCTTCTTGAATGCCCTTGTATCCAGGAAGTTTCAAAATATTAGCGACATGATGGAGCACAGAGGCTTTGGTGGATATTGCAGCTGATTGGGGGTGGGGGTGGTGATTAGCCTTAGCCTTGATATGAATGTTGATAGAACATTCTAAGTTGTTTGGGGGTAGGACTGGGGGCTTTCCTGATATATATATCTCACATATGTATATCATATATATATATCATATATACATATATATCATATATATCATATCATATATCATATATCATATTACATATATATATATATATAATTTTTTAATTACAAAATCTAGTTGAGGCTTGACCTCTCCAAACCAATGTCTTTCTTCATGGCTCATTCATTCATTTATTCAGTTTTCTAAATAAAATAACTAAACGCCTACCTACTGTGTACCCTCTGAAGCAGTAGCTCAAGTTCCCCAACCAGAGAATAAACTGGAGCCACCAACAAGATGGCACAAGAATGAAGTGATTAATTCACTAAATTCAAGAGACTTTGCTGTATATGGTTGTGGGCCAGGTACAGAGGCACAGTTGTTTGAGATGCAAAAGTGGTGTCGTTCTTCCATTGTGACCTCCCTGGGGTCTCATGGGACTCAACTGAGAAAAGGTACAACTGATCTGGGGTGGGGACATGGGTTTGAACACAGGTGACATTGCACATGAATGTGAGCCCTGAGGGCAATTCACATAAAAATAGAGCATTTCTGATTGTTGTGCTGTATTGTGCTAAGTACCACAGCATGTGCTCCATCTTATCAATCCACATAAAAACCTGTGAGCTTGGTTCTGTGTCTCCATTTGTGCCACAGAGAAGCTGAAGCACAGATGAGAAGTACCTTACGTGCTGTACCACAGAGAGCCCTCCTTTGTTCTCAGAAAGCTGAGGCCTCCAAGATAACCTAGACTCACTGAGTAGAGCAGTAGCCACACCATTCTCACCACCCCTCTCCCTCATCAAATAGCACTCACCTTGTCCTCATTAACCATATTTACTTAGAACCATGTCTGTGTTCTATCAATAGTTTACACAGTAAATATTATTTCTCCTGATCAGGTTTCTTCCGCCCCCCAACTTGACAAAGAACTAATCAGCACAAGGTAGGGCCTGCACAGTAAGCAGAGATCAAGTCTCTGCTGAACATGCCCACCCCCATAATTCTTGCTGTCATCAAGAAGCCATAATCTAGACCCTGAAGCCTGGACAAAATTAAATATGTGTATGGTACCGTGGCGAGAGGATCCATGCTTGGAGCTGGGCTCTAGCACTAGCTGGTGACTCAAAGTTAGCACCAAATCATGACCTCTAGTTTCTCAACAGTACAAGGGCATTGAAAACCAATGTGTGTGTGTGTGTGTGTGTGTGTGTGTGTGTGTGTGTGTGTGTGTGTGTGTGTGTGTGTGTGTGTTTAGGGGGGTGGCCTTTAGAGCCTCTTGGACTGAAAATCCAAAGATTATTATTTTTTATCTTGTTCTCCACACCCCCATGATCAGCGATATCCATCTTTTGGTAAAAATTCTTTCCAGAATGCCTAGAAAGGATATGGTGAAATCAGTTCAGAGTTGGGAGGCTTAGAGGCACGATATACCCTGAAGATCATCCAATAAGGTAGAAGAGTGCAAATACTCATTTTTGGTTATTTGGCAAAAAGAGACCAAATCTAGGTTAGAGACAAAGTGGGAGCCAGGCAGTGGTGGCGCATGTCTTTAATCCCAGCACTTGGGAGGCAGAGGCAGGTGGATTTCTGAGTTCGAGGCCAGCCTGGTCTACAGAGTGAGTTCCAGGACAGCCAGGGCTACACAGAGAAACCCTGTCTCGAAAAACCAAAAAAAGAGAGAGAGAGAGAGAGAGAGAGAGAGAGAGAGAGTGGAAGGGTGCAGGAAGTCTACAGTGTTATCCCAGTCTGCCTCCTGTCTGAAACTTTTCTTTGAAGTTCTTGGGGAATCTTTCTCTTCTCTTCTCTCTCTCTCTCTCTCTCTCTCTCTCTCTCTCTCTCTCTCTCTCTCTTCATTTTTTTTTTATACAGACGTTAGACACCATGATCCAGAATCAATCAGCTTTGGCTGAGACTTTGAAATAGGCACTGTTTTGGATCCCAATTTCAAAGGTTTCTGTCTATGGCTTTAGGCCACAATGAGGCAGCACATCATGGTAGTAAAAGCTTGCATACTTCATAGCAACTAGAAAGCAAAGAGAGAAGGAGGGGCAGTAAACACAAGCTCCACCCTTTAAAGGCAGGCCTCTAGAGATCCATTTTCTCCAACTGGGTCCCTCTTCTTAACCTATCACCTGCAAATAATACTAGAAAATTATGGATTCGTCATAGGATGTATCCATTTGGGAAGAAAGGACCCTCTAGATCCAATCACTTCCTAGAAGCCCCGTCTCTGAGGACTGCTTACATTTAGAACCATCACAGCTCCAACTCTTAAACTACCTCTTGGCAACCTTGCAGGTGACTCAGTCTAGGCCAAGTCAAGGGGGCAGGACCCACTGCTGAAGAAAATCTACATCTCATTGTTCTTAAGCCTTACATAGTTCCCTGGCCTATTCCTCAGCTGAGCTGGATACAAGTCAAGGGTAGCTAGTGCACTTCTATCAGGAGACTCCTTGAAGGTGGATCCTAGATTAGCCATGCTCATTTCTAAAGCAGGGTGATCCCCGAACCATCTAAGCTTTGCTAGCAGTCTCAGGTATGTATTGTATGCAGAACATCTGCCCTGTGCCTATAACAGAAAGTGTTCCAGTATTGAAGGGTCCACTCCAACTCAAACAAATGTCCATCTTCCAGCTTACTAGTGTCACATTTGGTTGGTATGAACCCATGGTAGCTTGTTTTCCTTGTCTATTAGTTGGGTGTCATAACTGAACCTGTTCTGTTGGTAGTTGCAGAGACTGCATGGTGTCACTTGCCACTTCGAGCACCACTCTTCCTTTCCTTCTCCCTCTTGAGGACTGGATTGTATACAGGAGGAATCTAAGGACTCTTGCTCTAGGCTGTTTCCTGAAGCATCAAATCCATAATAGGAAGTTGACAGAGTCCCTTTGGATGAGTGAAGTAGCAGCAGTGTTAGCATTGTCTAAACTCCACCCCACAGTTACCTGGCAACAGCCAGGTATGCTCCTCCCCACAGTTGCCTGGCAACAGCCAGGTGGGCCTGGCCCTCTATAAAAGGGGCTGCTTGCCCCTCCTCTCTGTCTAATCTCTTGCTTCTCTTGTCCTTCCCTTACATCTCTTATCCCTCTTGTTCCCTCCCCCCAACCCCCAACGTGGTCATGGCCGGCCTGTCCACTTCTCTACTCCCTACTCTTACTTCTCTGCCCCTCTCTCTGCCTTTCTCTGCCTCTATGCCTCTACTACCCTCTTTTTTTTTTTTTTTTTTGGTTTTTTGAGACAGGGTTTCTCTGTGTAGCCCTGGCTGTCCTGGAACTTACTCTGTAGACCAGGCTGGCCTCGAACTCAGAAATTCACCTGCCTCTGCCTCCCAAGTGCTGGGATTAAAGGCGTGCGCCACCACTGCCCGGCCTCTACTACCCTCTTAACTCCCCTCCCCATGCCCTAAATAAACTCTATTTCTATACTATACCTTCGCGTGTGGCTGGTCCCTCTGGGGAAAGGGATGCTGCTGAGGCACACTCTTCCCCCACACCTCCATGCCTCCCTATACCTCCATAAACTATATCTCTTTATATTTTTATAAACACATCAAGCAGGGAAGAAGGCTCTAGTTCGCACTTCTTCCTCCAGTATTTTACTACATATTAATTCATACCATGCTGAGCACGGAGGTGCTAAAAACCCACCATGGTTAAGAAGTGCAAATTGGCCCAACGACTACAAAAATCAGCAACATGCTTCCTCAGAAAAACTGAAACTGGAACTACCATATGACTCAAGTAGACCATTTCTGTGTCTGTGTCTGAAGGAATCTAAGATACGGTACCTGCATGACTCTCAATAGCCAAGTTAGAATCAGCTGTGTGTCCACCAACAGATGAATGAAAAAAGAAAATGTAGAACATATGCACAGTGCAGTTTTATTCATCCATAAAGATTGATTGGTTCACTAATTCATTTGTTCAAATTAAGTCATTTGCCAGAAAATGGATGTGACTGGAGATCATATTAAGTGAAGTAAAATAGATGTAGAAAGACAGACAGATATCACATTTTTTTTCTTACTTGTGGAGCTCAGAATTCTTTATAGATAATAAACCATTACACACACACACACACACACACACACACACACACACACACACACAGATGATATGGCATAAAACAGAGAGGAGACTTTAAGAAACACTATAAAAATCTGCCTGAAATCAAGGGTCCCTTTGGCCACTGTCTAGTCTCACCCTGTAACAATGGTTTTCTACATAATAATTCCTTTAGGCAAATGTCCAGTCTTATCTTTGCAAGTGTGTCCTAGTTTGGTTTCTATTGCTATGATAAAACACTGACCAAAAGCAACCTGGGGAATGAAAGGGTTTATTTGGCTTACACTTCCATATCAGAGTCCATCAAGGGAAGTCTGGACAGGCGCAAGACAAGAACCTGGAGGCAGCAATTAAAGAGGCTGTGGAGGAATGCTGCTTACTGACTTGCTCCGGGCTTACAGTCAATTAACATTCTTAAATGGTGCTGACTCACCTGCCTAGGGATGGCACTGCTCACAATGGGGCTGGGCTCCCTACCCCCCATGTCCATTAGCAATTAAGGAAATGCCTCATGAACGTGGCTACAAGCCTAGCAGATAGAGGCAACTCACCAGATGAGGTTTCCTTTTCCAAGGGGACTCTAGGTTTGTGTCAAGTTGAGAGCTGAAACCAACTTTGAGAGTGTTTCTATTATTCTGTAAAACATTCTGTGGTTTCATCTGAGTTCATCTGATGAAGGACTACAAGGACCTGGGAGCTAAGGGTAAACCAGACATGATTCAGTGACAGGAAGCTCAGTGTGAAATAATGGCTGTTACTGGCAGTGGTCGGCTTGACAGTTGATCCTGTCTCTGTTCACTACAAGGCCCAGGGGCAGTCTTGTGGTCAGTATTCACATAGGAGACAAGGGTTAGGTCTACTTCAGGCACTTCCTGAATAACTGTCCTTGCTCCTCTCTGAGTATCCTCTTCCTACACCAAAAGGGCCTTTGGTTGCTGAGGGCTGGTAGGTGGTTTACTCTCTCAGGTCAGAGGTGGGAAGATGGCAGTTGGGCTAGACAGTTCGCTCCAGGAACATGTAGACTCAGACTTTCTTTTGATTTTCTTCATGTTACACTGAAATATCTCATGGAAAATCATCTGTCCCTCCCTCAATGATCATGGCTTCCATATGCAGGAGAGTTGACAGGATTCTATTGGGTGACTCCACAGGCCACGGAGGTAAGGCTGGCAAGCCTGTTCTACCAGGGAGAAAGCTGAAGTCCATATCAGTTTCTCCACTTGCTCAAAGCACACCCTGCCCAGCTGTCTTAAGGTCCCTTTGTCTAATTATTAAACTCTAATACCTCTTCTCTCAATCATGCTTGTCACCCCACCCCCCACCCCAGAGCCATGATCCTTTGTCACACCTTACCTCTTCAGGCTTCTCTTTCTGCTAAAAATTTTCCTTTGCTCCCTTCTGACCCCACGCACTTCCTGAGCAACTTGTCTGCCCCCTTGGTGCTGTCCTATCCCTGGGGGTGTCCTATCCCAATGGGGGTATGAGCTGGAAAGTTCTCACAGATCACATCCCTGTTGCTAGAAAGGGCAGCATGAATGAAAACTTGGTCCTTTTTGGCGTTTGCCATGGGGTGTGTTGGCCAAAGACTTCTTAGTTGCATCTCACCACATCCTCCTATGAGGGAGGAGCCACTATTATTCCATTTCACTGAGACTCAGGGACATCACCAGGAAATGACAAAATAGTTCAGAGCTTGAGCCTTTCCAAGTCCTGTGTCCCCCTGCTCCAAGACCTGTGTCCCACATCCTGTCTTCCATTCTTGTGACTCACAACGTCTTCATCGATTGGGGCCTTTGCAGATGCAATTCCCCCTGCCTAGATCACCTTTCCTTTTGTGCTCTCCAGAATCCTACTTCTACAATGTCCTCAGTTCTGCAGCTCTTGTTCTGGGAGTTTCTCCTCAGGGAGGTAGCTGCCCTTTGGCCCCATTACTAGAGACTTTTCCCTTAGTCATCCTACGTGCGCCATGGTGGCTGTATGTCAGCATCAACAATCCTCTAAACGCCTTCTAGGTACCTCTTGGGTGTTAGGCAGTGGGTTGGGTTCATGGGATAAAGAGCAAATGAGACAGATATTTCCCAGTCTTTCAAAGAAGGCAGCCTAAGTCCAAACACCATACAATGGAGAACTGAGCCCCGCGGTGAACACTGTAGAAAGGCTATAAGCACTCCTAGAAAAAGCCTTTCTCCAAGACTCCAGATGCCCATGGGGCTCTGATGAGCAAGTGATGATACAAAACTACAGTGGAGTTCAGACAGCTGAGAGGAGATTTAGTGAGAAAGTAATGTCCTGGGCTAAGAGAACAGCCCCTGCAAAGGTCCAGAGGTGAGAAGAGGCAGGGTGTACTCAGGACGCCACAGAAGATTAACATGGAAGAAAAACTAAGTTTTCTGGGCCATATTGCAAGAGCACTCCAGAGAGGCAACTGTAGCATGAGTCATGGCAGGACTCCTGCCTATTGCACTTCTGTGACCACCTGGCTTTGAGAACAGTCTTGCCCCATGTCCAGCTGAAGTACCTTTCCATGCAAACATGGACTGACTTTCTTCCAAGCACCTGACCTACTCTCAGCAAACTACTTATCAGCTGTTCAGCATAATCATGATTCCTGATATTTTACCATCAGATTGGAACTGTTGCTTTCTCTGTAATGGTGGCCTGCCAAGGTCTTGGTCCTGGGGAAGATGGGTGAGGTTCAGAAATGTTGAACAGCCTCTTTGCTTTCCATGGTGTAAAAACCAGAGTAAGATATGTTTATGGTCATGTAGAATGTTCTGGCAGAGGTTCTGGACATAGGACCTTTGAACACTCTGGTCTGGCTGGGAGAGCAATAGCTGCTTTTCAGTTTGGATCACTCACTCTTTTTCTTAAATGGCATTCTCTTTCTTGGGGACCATCCCCACCTCAGGGCTGGCTATTTTCTTCTCCCTTCAGGTTTCCAAGAAACCTGATGTCGCTGTGGTGCTTCTGTGTGGTCCTGTCCATCCAATCCACTGCTCTGACTGCTCTGACTACTCTGCCTGCTCTGCTCCATAGAAGGACCAGCCCTGCATCCCCTAGGTTCCTGGGTCCTCTAAGTCATTACTTGGACTTTTTATTGTGACCAAAGAGATACTCCAGCAGGAGACAGGCAGTGGGAAGGGAACAGTCACTCACCACTACTCCCCCCTGCCCCCGAGAGGTCTAGCTGCAACCAAGAATGGACACAAGGGGCAACTATTCTCATCCTTTGGCAACTTTAGTGACTTCTGAGAAGACAGCAGAGGTGCCATGTGGACATTCTTCCAAGAGATGCTGGTGCTCATGCTGTCCAGAGGCCAAACCTCTCTGAGTGTAGACTATAGCCAAAGCAGAGCCCTGCCATAGAAGGATGGATTCAGGCATGAAATAAAGGGAAATCTTCTCAGCTTTGAAGGCTGATTCTAAATTTGAGGAACTACTTTATCTCTCCAGAGAAGAACAGGCTGTCAGGATGGAGTGCAGCCTCAGGGAAGAAGCCGAGGTGCCATCAGGAGCTGTGCCGACACTTCCACAAATAGAGAAATCTGCTGTCTCTGCTGTTGAGGCCTTGCAGAGCACCATGATGTGAACTCAGTTCTTGCCCCTGTGTGTTTGAAACCTGTTGCAGAGACTACACAGCCACCTCTAAGACCTCCTTCTGTCCTGTAGGGGAAGTTCTTGGGCTTCAAGACTTGCTCTCTCCTAGGGACTTCCTGAGAGCCTGGCAGATCATTGAACTTGTTGGAAGTCAGTTCTGATGCAAGTCCTTGGCAAGCAGCACAGAATATGACATTATCTGCTACGAGGGAGGTCTAATATCAGATCATCTACGTGACCTTGTCAAACAAGGACAGAAGTAAATATCTTCCATACACATGCTATTCAATCCACACAATAGCCCAGGAAGGAGGACTGCTGTTCCTACTTACACTGTGGAAGTGGATGTGAAGCAAGAAGGAGCCACGCAGCTGGAGCTTAACTTATACCCACCCTCAACCGGTTTATGCCTGCGACCCCAGAGAGGCTGCAGCCCTGTTTTTTATGAGGTTAGTGGGAAAATGTGCTGTCAGATGAAGGCCAGGGCAGAAGAGGAAACAGCCCAGGGGTAGACTTCAGCAAGAAAGAACTGAGAACTTGAGAATGATGGTAGGCTGCCGCAAGTCCCTTGCTGATGTCACCTGTCCTCTCTTGCTGTAAGAAACAGTGAAGGCCTATGCTTGCATCTTAGTATTGACATGACTGGCCAGAAGTGTCTCTACAAGCACTCAACAGCTCCTACTTGGTTTAAATCTCACTTCCTTTAAGAAGCCTTCCTGGATCTCCCAAAGGGTATCTTTGATTTACACTAACACAATCGCTCATAGTTGCGTATATGCACAGCCCCTAAGCCTGCTGATGCTACACTTTCCTTCAAAACGGGGAACTATTTGCCGACATAACCCATGCTCAACCTCTGTTCTATCTCGCACAATCCCCAGGTTACTCATAATCTTAAAACAACCTGAGTGCTTTGTTAACATTTGTTATATTCTATTGTTCAGTAAACAATCAAGAGAAAAAGTTTGTATGCATTTAATACAGATGCAAGAGTCTTTTTTCTTCATATAGTAATAATTTCAACTCACAGTTGGTTGAATCCATGTATGTGGACTGAAGGGATGCTGAGGGGCTGAAAACAACTTATCTATCTTCCTTTCTTTATACTTGAATAGGTTTCTGTAGAAACCCAACTAAAGCCTCAAGAATTCTTTGGGTCTCACCGGGATGGCTGAAAGCTTTCTTCTCTCCTGCAGAAGGCTGCACTGGGGAGGGAGCCTAGCCTTGTTTTTAGTGGCCATGGTGAAGAGGGCTGAAAGGAGAAAGGCTCTGGAGAGATCACTTTTTCAGTACAAGAAAGAATTCTGGAGTAGTGACAACCGCATCTTGGGTTTAGATAGAATGGAGATGGTTCAGGGCTGAGTCTCAGGTGAGCTTTTCCAGTAGTAAGACTGGTGTTCAATCACTGAAACACCCTTTCATCTCACACAGAAATTCATTCAAAATCCTCATGGGCCCTGCAGGGCAGGTGTGAGCCAGTTCATAGATGAGGAATAAAGCACAGAGAAGTAAGGTATGCCTCCAGCCCTGTGAGTAGAGGACATACATATATCTGAGCATAGCACACCATCTCATGTACCTCTTTGCCCTGCACTGTCTTCACCTCCTTGTTATTGAAAGTCATCTATCAGGGAAGGTCATCAGATACAGCCTGCTCAGAGTGAACAAGTCTAGTCTGCATCATGATTTGAAGACTCAGTCCTTCCTGAACTTCCTTTTATTTCCTCCTAGAAGGAATCTGCTCTTTAAAAACTTATTATAGGACTTCCGGCTACATTTATGCAATTTGCATGGCCTGTGAGCAGGTGAGAAGAAAATGAGAACTTTGGTTGGAGAGGGGTTTAAGAAACTATAGTTTAATCTAATTAAAGCAGGAGGGGGAGAAGAAGAAAAAGAGAGAGAAGAACAAGGAGAAGAGAAGAGGAAGGAGGAAGAGAAAGGTAAGAGGGGAAGAGGAGAAGTAGGAGGAGGAGAAGTAGGAAGAAGAAAAGTAGGAGGAATAGAAGAAAAAGAAGAAGTAGTAGTAGTCATAGTAGTCGTTGTAATAGTAGTAGTAGAAGTAGAAGAAGGAGGAGGAGACAACAATGAAGAAGAAGAAGAAGGAGGAGGAGGAGGAAGAGGAGGAGGAGGAGGAGGAGGAGGAGGAGGAGGAGGAGGAGGAAGAAGAAGAGCCCAGCGTCTGTAAGATTCAGCATAGAGTCCAGGCCAGACCCAACCCAGGACAAAGGGGAAATTGTTGGCCTTACATGGGAGCAGGTCTGCAAAGACCTCTTGAAGCCACCTTTAGCAAGTTTGAATGCATGTTTACATGGCTAGCGCTTTCAATCGTCTTTTTAAAAATGTGTATTAAGTAAGAGAGATTCCTTCATTAAAACAAAACATAAACAGATAACTGAGCTTGGTGCTGGGCATGCAGGGCTACAGAATGTGTAGCCCCATCCTGAGGGTATGTGATGATCATTGGAGAAAACAAGCTCAGATAGGATTTCTGGGACCTGAGGCTTTCAACCAGTGATTCTCAACTTTCTTAGTGCTGTGACCATTCAATACAGCTCCTCATGTTGTGATGATCCCCAACCATAAAATTATGTCATTGCCACTTCACTGATACTACATTGATAACTGTACTATCGCTGTAGTTCTGAATCCTAATGTAAATATCTTATATACAGCCTCTGTGGGGGTCATGACCCACAGGTTGAGAACCACAGGATGAAGAAGGAGAGCCTAGTTTTGAAGGGAAGATTGAAAGCAGAAAGCCTTTATAGGAAGACATGAAAGTACATAAATGGGCAGCTGTCAGCCCAGGTCTGCCATTCTGTCCTTTCCACCTGCCTTGCCCAGGGCAAGCCAATGTTCAGATCCAGGGATTCTGTGTAAGCAAGCACATTGTGATTGTTTGAATGAGAATGACCTCCATAGGCCCCATATGTTTGAATATATCATCCTTAGTGGGTAGAACCTTTTGGTAAAGATTAAGTGGTGTGGTGTTGTTGGTGTCACTGGGGGTGGGCTGTGGGGTTTCAAAGGCTTAGACCATTCCCAGCTAGCTCCTTCTTTGTCTCATGCTGTGAATTAAGATGCGTGCTGTGCTCTCCACTACTGCTCTAGCACCAGGCCTGCCTGCTACCATGCTCCTCCCCATAATACTATGGCCTCTAACCCTCTAAATCTGTAAGCCCCCTTTGAACTCCTTCTTCCATGAATAGCCTTGGTGTCTTATCACAGCAATAGAAAGGTAACTAAGACAATGTGACTGTAAGGAGATGAGAGCATGAAGAATGAAGAGACGCTGGGCTCAGCAGGCAACGACTTCAAACCTGACTCATCCTGTATTTGCTCAGAAGCTTAGTGAGACCCTCCTCTTAAGCTTAGTTTCTTATGACTGTTGTGTTTTATAAAAAGATAGAGAGAAGGAAGGAATATGTTTAGTGGAAGAGGTGATATGGTATGGGGGAAGGGGGTGCCTCAGCGGGCCCGTGCGGAGGCATCCCTTGCTCCTGAGGTGCCAGCCACACAATGGTATAGTATAGAATAGAGTGTATTCAGGGCATGGGGAGGTGATTTGAAGGAGTAGAGACAGAGAAAGGCAGAGAGAGAGAGAGACAGAGGGAGGGAGGGAGAGAGGGAGAGGGAGAGGGAGAAAGAGAGAGAGAGAGAGAAGGAGGAGGAGGACGAGGAGGATGAGGAGGAAGAGGAGGAGGAGGAGGAGGAGGAGGAGGAGGAGGAGGAGGAGGAGGAGGAGGAGGAGGAGGAGGAGGAGGAGAAAGAGAGGCTGACCATAAGCACATGGAGAGATGGAGGGGTGGAGAGTGGGGAGAGAGAGGGTGAGGAGCAGGAGCAAGAGGAGAAGAGATGGGAGCAAGAGAACAAGAGGGTGAGGAGGGGCAAGCAGCCCCTTTTATAGTGAGTCAGGCACACCTGGTTGTTGCCAGGTAACTGTGGGGTGGAGCCTAAGACGAATTGCCAACAATGACCAGTACCTTCCATAAGGCAGGCAAGGCAGGGATTTGGAAGTAGCCTGGCTGATAGTACACAGAAGTGTTCAGTTTCGTGCCATGACGGTGTGTGCCATCTTTATTTAATTTAAATAAGTTGTGTGCATGCCTGGCACAAAGCTTATGCTCCTTTTGGGTGCATTTCTGCCTCTGTTATTCTTAAAGGGTCCTGGCAGCTCCCACGATGCTGGGCTTCAGCTTCCCAAGGGGCAGTCAGCTGATGTGACTGCCTGCCATCATCTGTTTCAAAGTCCATTGTTATTTAAAAAAAAAAAAAGCAGAGTAAGGACTATTATTAGCAGCTATCAAAGGGCAATCATACTTCCTAGTCACAAGTCTTTGGGAAGAAGGACATTTGAAGCCATGCCTGGGTGGCAT
Organism: Uromys caudimaculatus; assembly: GCA_028551405.1. NCBI lineage: Eukaryota > Metazoa > Chordata > Mammalia > Rodentia > Muridae > Uromys > Uromys caudimaculatus. The sequence goes on from CM052702.1 coordinate 89,139,105, forward strand.
TGGTGGTGTGATGTGCTCAGGGGTGGAGGTGAGTTTCATAATTGTCATGCCTGTCAGGCGATGCTGAACTTGGCCTCTCAGATACTTCCGTAGCCCAGGGACAGCTGGTCTGGCATTTCTGTAGGAGGACAGCTGGGAGCTTCTCTTTTGCAAGACATGATTTGTGCTTCATGGAAGACCTAGCAAGAGCAAATGCTGCACCAGATAACTGATACGAATCAGGGTTGGTGGGAACCTTCTGTAGCTCGACAGACTTGGCCCTTGGTGATGCTGTTTCATCTGGCGGCACACCTCTTTAGCACTAGAACCATGTTCTAAATGTCATTTGCTGGATCTTCTTTGCTAACTCTGGATAACCTCAGGCCATGTATTTAGTCTATTCTGCTGCCTTAAATGGTACCCTGCTACTAGGATAGTTCAAGGCAGTGTAAGGTGGACCTGACCTCCCATTGCCCATGGTGAGGCTCATGCAGTGTTGGCCTTTTAGGAGCACTCCTTCCTAGTACACTGACACTGCAATTTTCCCATTCTGTGGTGGGTCCATGTTTCCTGTGCCATGGAGGTCATTGGCCTTAAGTCCTTGCTGCTCAAAATGAGGTTCTGGATAAACCCCCGTCATTGAAGAAATTTCACATTTCATGCCCAGTCAAGCCACTCACAATCTGTCAGCCACCAGATCCCAGGCAATTTGTATGCATGTCATGACTTAAGCAATGCTTCTCAAAAGCAACTAAAGGCTACTGTTAGGCATCAAGTTTCACTGCAGTCTCGCTCCAGGTCCTACAGACTGTTATGGCATCCAACACCAGCTCCACTCAGCCATTTTATGTGTGCCCATCTGATGGGAGACTGCTCTGGAGGCCTGCTACTTATCAGGATGGACACAGGATGGGCTATTTGTTAGTAATTGTCTGTGTTCTTTTAGTGTCCATGTTCAAGAGTGTACTGGGGGCGTTATAGTCCCTATGGAGGTTGTCGATAAACTCTCTAGCAAGGAGACAAGCTGGCACTTAGGGTGTTATCTCAACTTCCAGCCTGTGAGGCAGATCTTATGACCTCCATTGTACACAATAGAAGCCCAAAGTCCAAAGTGTTTAGTTCATGTTCCCAGTGTCACACAATCAGAAAGAAGCAGAGTAATATATTTTCTTTGTATCAAGCCTTTGAACAGTCTTCCATGTAAGCTGTCCCTATAACTCTGACACTGCCACCTTTGAGTTAGCCCATTCTCTGTCCACAAATCCTTTTCCTGCAGGGTTGACTGAATTCTCTGAAGCATCAAATACAGAATTTGGTGTCTGTCCCAGACCTTTGCACTTCCTTCTGCATGTAGAGTGTTCCCTAGGCCTCATGTTTGCTTTCTTGTGATCATTCAAGGCTCCCCCATATACTACTCTTCAGGGAGCTTTTCCCACAGGGAAGTAGTTCTCCCTCCTCTCTTTCCATCCTCAGCCAACAGTCCCTCTCCTCACTTCATTTTAGTTAAATTCACCAAATCTTCTTTTTCATCTATTAGAAGACATCTTAGTGAGGCCAAAACTCTAGTGAGAATACTGCTCGACTCCTGGCTGCCACATAGTAGAGATAAACAGGTATTGTCAGAAATAGGAAAGTTGAATCAAGGGATCACAAGTAACGATACAGAGAAGAAGCAGCCCAAGCCTCTCACTTGACAGACCTTGTGCTGAACTCCTGGTGTAGTAGCATGACCTGGGCCTGGTCGTCTGACAGATTTGAGCTGAACTCACAGTTCAGTGGCATGACCTAAGGGGATTCACAACCATTCTAAGACATGGATTTTTCATCTACAAAATGGAAATTAGTAACCCAACCCACAGAGGTAGTAAGAATCTTCCCCCAGCCCCCATGTCCTGTTCTAAGGGTCTTCACTGTGTGGAGCTTTTGTCATCCCTCTGGGCGTGACAGTTGGCCCTCACCTCCAGGCCTGTAGTCATGATGTAGCCTCTTGTCTGCAGTGCTCCTCCACCTTTAACTGTGTGCAATGTACCTGTTCACACTTTAGAACCCAGAGAAGGCTTTTAGGATTCTAGGAAGTTCCTTTCTATTCTCATCACCCTGGTAAGAAAGTAGTCAAGACTCTGTCAGAGCCCATGAAGCACCTGACATGACTCGACTCCTGGGCAGAGCATGTATCATCTCCGGACAGGTTAGAAGCCAATTCAAGGTCTGTCATAAATCCTCTGACTGGTAATCACCTCAGGAGAAAAGCCTAAAAAAGAACTGGTGGAATTCACTGGGTGGAGGCAACAGTGTTTGTTTCCTGGCTGCCAGCCTAGGTCACCTGCCCAGTCACTGGAAATAATGTCTGAAGGTACATTTTTCCAAGCATCTCTGTGCCTAAGGTGAGATCACTTTGAATGAGAACTGCCCCCATAGACTCATATTCTTATCATATTTTTAATGTTTGGTTTCCAGTTGGTTTAGGAAGGATTAGGGAATGTGGCCTTGTTGTACTAGGCCCAGTTCTCTCCTCTCTCCTCTCTCCTTTCTCCTCTCTCCTCTCTCCTCTCTTCTCTCTCCTCTCTTCTCCCTCTCTTCTCTCTCTCTCTTCTCTCTCTCTCCCTCCCTTCCTCCCCCTCTCTCTCTCTGCCAAGTGTTTATGAGTCAGATGTAAGCATGGTCTAACCCTCTAAAATTGTAAATAAAACCCCCATTAAATGCTTTCCTTTATAACTTACCTTGGTCATGGTGTTATCTCACAGCAATATAACAGTAACTAAGACAGAAGTTGGTACCAGGGACTGGGGTGATGCTGTAACAGACCTGGCAGTGCCCTTTGTTGAAGAAATATAGCAGACTTTGGAACTTTGGACTAGCAAGGCAATTGACCACTTTAAGTATATCTTAATGGGTGTTCCTGGTGGGATCATGGAAGACAGTAATGCCGAGAGCAATGTGGAGTGTGGAGGCCCAGTCAAAAGCTTTCAGTGGGAATAATACTAGTGACCATTCTTCTGATGTTTCGGCAAAGAATGTGACTGCTTTTTGCCCTTTTCCAAATTTAGCCTGAGGCTAAATTAAAGAGTTTTGGATTAATGGCATTAGCAGAGGAGATTTCAAGACAACTTAGTATTGGCTGTGACACATGGTTATTAGTGATCACCCTTAAGCAGGTATACAATGAAAAAGAGCTAGCAGGGGAAAAATACATAGTTTAAGAAGAAAAAGAACACCAGGAAATTAAATGTTGGAGCCAAGTCTTGTGCTCAAAGAATTGAGAAGAGGGAGAAAAAGGCTAAGGGATTTCCTCCACCCTAAAAAGATCAACAAGTTAAAGCTTAAGTAACACAATTCATAGATGGGGCTAGACCTTGGCCCCAGAAGGCAACAAACCTTGGCAAGTTTGGGCCATGTGGTTCTGACTTTATTAAGACGAGCACAGGAGGAAATGGACTGTGGAATCTTTGTCCATGGTTAAAGAAGGCCGCTGAGGCTAGACATGTGGTAGGGGAGTCCCTATGAGGAGGCCTGGAGAGGCCATTGAATGAAGCTCTGAAGGCAAAGCCTGGATTTTACCTCAAGATGCTGGAGATGTCAGAGCTGTAGGCTACCTGCCAGGAGAGCTGCAGACAGGGAGTGGAATGAGCCCAAGAGAGAAATGTGCTACATTCAGCAGAGCTGGGAGGAGTGGGAGAAGCCTCTCAGCACTTGGACATCAGACATAGAGCTGTAGAGTTTGGACTGTGCTCTGCTGGGGTTCAGTCTTCATTTAGTCTGGTATTTCCTCACCATATTCTCTTCTTCTCTTTCAAAGTGGTAATGTATGTTCTGAAGCCTCAAATATTGAAATTATGTAATTTGATCTTTGTTTTTACAGGGAATTATAGTTAAGAGATTGTCTTAAGTCAAAAGAGACTTTGGACTTTTAAACCGTGTTGAGACTGCGAAGGACTGTGAGGACTTTTGGAGTTGGACTAAATGCATTCCATTACAAGCCTATGGGGGACAGGGAGTGCAATGTGGTAGCTTGAATGAGCATAGATCTCATAGGTTTACATAGTTGAAAGCTTGGTTGCAAGTTGGTGGACTGTTTAGGAAAGATTAGGAGGTGTGGTCATGTTGGAGATGTGTCATTGGGTGGTGAGCTTTGAGATTTCAAAAGCCCATGCCAGACTCAGTATTGATCTTTCTGTCTGCATCCTGTGGATCTAATCTGAGCTCTCAGCTACTGCTCCAGTACCGTGCCAGCCTGTTTGAGGACGGATTCCCTACCATGAGGATCCACAATGGAAAGGAGTAATTAGCTGCTCTCATTGTTGGAGAAGTGTGTGAGGAATGTCTCCATAGCCCTACAGCTAGTAGGTGGAACAGCTCAAGTCATACTTAAGAGCTGAAGAACTGTAGCTTAGATATGCTGGTTTATCACCTGGGATAAAGAAGCTCTAGCAGAATGGGTCTGTGAGCATATCTTTAGGAGCATTTTCTGAAGTGGAAATTTCTGGTTTCTTTAACAGCTCAGTTGTGTCACATGATTTTTTTTTTTTTTTTTTTTTTTTTTTGGAACTTGTTTTGTGAGAGGGCATGTGATGTTTTGCTGAAACCAGACACTTGAGAGAGCACGTAATATTTAGAAAGAATATAAATGGAACCCCACAAACTGTGAGAATACACTCTTGCATTGCTATATTGTGAAATGCTTCCTGGTCTTTGCTGGTCTTTGTTAGTATTCCCTTTATAGAGAGGAATGCACCAAAGAACTTCTCCAGGCATCTTTGTGTCTTAGGTAAAATCACTGTGGTAATTTCAATGAGAACTGCCCCATAGGGTCACATATTTGAATGTTTGGTTTCCAGTTGGTGAACTGTTTAAGAAGGATTAGGAGGTGTGGCCTTGCACCAGGCCCAGTTGTTTCTGCTGGATCATGCAGCTGCTACTGATTTGTGTTTGGTGTTTGCTATTGAACTGGACTGCTGATATTCTGACAATGAAGATTGGAATTACTCCAAGGAACCTCTTCTAAGCAGGTCCATACCACCCTTTTCCTATTAACCTTCTTTTCTCCTACCTAATGGTTAGTAGGCTAGAAGGGAGGTTGAAGTATTTAAGAACCCTAAATAAAGTAAGTTTTGAAAAAAAAATCTAAGCCTACAGGTAGTACCCATCATGGAGCTTAGGCATAATGGGTAACTTCATTTCCAATGTAGTAGAGGAATTAGCGGGTTTTGATGGGTTATCAGTGCTATTTAAGAAGGTAGGCAAAACAGCAGATACTACTGCTGGGTGATTTCCTGCCTTGCTTCCAGACAGAGTTTTCTGGTTTTGCTTCATAATTTTTATGTATATCATTTTCAAAAAGATTGGGGGAAAAGCTGAAAATTCAGAAGGTTTACTCAATTCTCTTGTGTTAGAGAGGATTGCAGAGTTGGCAATGTACTTAGAGAGTTTGTGGATAGAGGTTGAAATGCTTAGAAAGGAAAAAGAGCCAGTGGGAGGAGAACAACAGGGTTCAGGTTTGGTGTCTGAGACCGAGAATTTAGTGTAAGATAATAAAGGGAAGCAAACTCAGCTGGAAAGCAAATTGTTGCCCTATCCTGCTCCACACAGTTTCACTGCCAGGCACCTCAAGCACCTCTGTGGGACAAGGGGCTGGGAAGAACAGGAGATAGTACACAGACAACAAGTGTTCAGCCCAGTGTACTGCCAGAGGATTTGCCTGGGGCTGCACAGGCAGCTGCAGTCTTCCCAGGCTTTATACAACATATGCCTGCTAACGATGGTGGTCATGCTTATAAGGAGTTGACATGGAGTTCAATAGAAATACTAGATCTAAAACATTTTAAAGAGGTTGTTGTATTGTATAGCTTGCATTCTCCATTCATTAATGAAATGTTAAGTAATTGGGCTATGCAGTATTGAGCTATTCCCCAAGGGTGGAAGGGATTGGTATCAGCCTGCTAGAAGTTGGTCAATGATTACAATGGTTATCATGGTGCAGGCATGAAGCCACAAAAATAGAACAATGTAATGTAGCAAGGAGGATAAATGTGGCTAAAGACCAACTGCTTGGTGAAGGGCATTATGCTAACCTACAAGAACCAATCCAATGTGATGATGTTGTAGTTGAACAATATCATAGTGCAGCTTTAAGAGCTTGCAATATGATTGAGGAGCTGAGGGAAAAAATCTACCTCATTTACTAAGGCAATACAGGGTCCTGCAAAAGCCTTTACTGACTTCTTACAGAGATTGGGTTCAGCTGTAAATAGAGCCATATCAGACTTTGAAACAAGACAGTCATTGATAGAGATCTTGCCATTTGGAAATGAAAACACTGAATGTAAGAAAGGAATCAGACCTTGAAATCACAAGGAGGCCCCATAGACAGATGAATAAGAGAGACAACTGGTATTGGTTTTCAAGAGCATCATGCCAATATCACAGGGAAAGCCATAGCTAGAAGTCTCAGGAATAAAAAATGCCTGATGCTTTAATTGTGGTGAATTTGGCCATTTCCAAAGAAATTGTGAGACTTAAATATTCAGAACTCAAAATAGCAGGTTCATTGTCTCTAGAGAATATGGTATATGTAAAAAGAACAAGAGGTTCTGGTTGCTATGAAACATGGAAGCTTCCAGGACATTGTAGCTGCTATGAAAATGAAAAGCATTGACCTAAGGATTGTAGGAGCAAGCGAGACATATGAAGTAACCTCTTGTTGTCAGGAAGTGAACTGAAGGGCCTATCAGCTCAAGGCACCATAGAAAACAATATAATCCATCTTTCTTTGGTCAGTCAGGAGGTGCCAAGCAGACAGGAAAATAAAAATTAAGTATTTCTGATCTACATGCTATAGAAGGAAGTGCTGATTTGGATCTGGCCACAGATATACCACTTATGCCACCCCCCAAAGTTGAATGTTACAGGTTAACCACTGGTGTTTATGGCCCTTTACCTTTAGGGACAGTAGGAATAATCTTGGGAAGAAGTGGATTAACTTCTCAAGGATTTATTCTGCATCCAGGAATAATAGATGGGGATAGCAAGGAAGAAAGTGAAAGCATGGCATATATGCAAAAGGACATGCAAATTAATATAGGGGATAGAATTGTTCAGCTGTTACTGTTTCCTTGCATCAAGGGCAAAGCTGCTCTAGTAGAAAGAACAAGAACTTTTGGGAGTACTAGAAAACTTGTGTTCTGGAAAACAGTAGTTAATGATCAGAGACTGAAATTAATGGTACAAATGAATGGTGTTGACATAGAAGATTTGGTGGATACAGGAGCTGAAGTTAGTATATTTTTCCAAAAGATTTGGAATCCAGATTAGCCACTTCAGAAGCTTTATTCACAGTTTTAGGAATTAGTAAATTATCACGAATAAGACAAGGTGTCTGATGGATTAACTGTGTGGGAGCAGAAGGGCAAACAGGGAAGTTGAGACCTTATGTTGCTGACATACCCATACAATTATGGGGAAGGGATTGTTTACAAGGGATACTCAGATTACTATTCCTGCATTTTGGGGGAAAGCAAATAAGGAAATCAGGAATTTTATGGTAGATACTCCTGGGGAAGGAATTGATATAGGTGATCAAGAACAGTCACAAGCTGTGCCCATTGTTCAAACATCACACGAATTGAGTTTCTAAATGTATAAAAGTCTTTACGACTGACATACCAACAGCCTTGCCCCTAAAATGGTTATCAAACAGACCTGTGTGGCAAGAACAGTGGTCTACACCAAAAGAAAACTTGCAGGCGTTTGAACAACTGGTACAAGAGCAGCTGGGAGACACTGGGTTGTTGAGAACGGAGGAACTAGGCTAACCAATATAGTATAAGGTTGACATTAGAATGGAAACCTGCAATAGTGTTAAGATGAGGGTGTGGTTATGTTTATGTATCTACAGAGAAAGGAAAAAATATGACTACCAACAAAACTTATGAAGGTTAGATTTGACCATGTCTCTGATAAGCTGAGACATGAATGTCTCCACAAAGCAAATAGTCTAGGTGATTCACTCTCATAAACTGTCTCAGCCATTGATCTCTCTAAAATATGCATGCAAATCAATTTCAAAAGGGCTAGCCCAAATGACTGATCACCCAGAAACTGGATAACATAGAGACTGAACAACACAGAGACTAGACAGAAAGAGATACAGCTAGCTTTTCCAGGATTTGGACAATAATCCAATTTTCATAGAGTACCCAAAAGATATCTTTGTCTCCAGACAAGTAATTTTAAGAACATGACTCACTTATTCCCAAAAGATGTGATAGATGTTTTTTGTCATTTGATGTGTTATGGTTGTTATCATCTAGAGTGGTTGGTTGTTATTAGTTATAGTCATGGAGAAAATGAAATAAAGTTTAAGTCAGGTATCTCTCTCCTCTATCTAATAATGGGGGAAAAGAGGGAAAGGGGGAATAATAAATAAATAAATAAATAAATAAATAAATAAATAAATAAATAATAAAAATACTAGTCTTAAATATTTTACTTTGGCATAGATTAATATATCTTGACAGAACTTTAAAATTATTTTGTTTGACTATTATTTGATATGTTGTACATAAGCAGCTTATTTAAAACATGTAAAATTTTAATTTTATGGCTCTTATAGTTTTTTCTATTGTGTATAGATTGTTAATGGTAGAGAAAAAGACAAAATTTTTTAAACAGAAAGGCAGATATGAAATGGAAATTTCTGGTTTCTTTAACAACTTAGTTGTATCATGTGATGTTTTTCTGGAAGCTCCCATTTGTGAGAGAGCATGTGATATTTTGCTGAAATCAGACACTTGAGAGGGCACGTGAGGTTTAGAAAGAATATGAATGGAACCCCACACACAGTGAGAGGACGCTCTTGCATGGCTCTGCCATGCAACCCTTCACTGGTCTTCAAAGGCTGCTCTTCACTGGTCTTCATAGCCCTTTACTTCACAGAGAGAAACATGCCAAAGAACTTCTTGTGGTATTCTGGCAGCTTCTACGATTTTTCCCGATTTGGTGGAGCCTTGCTGTTTCTGCTGATTATGTATCCACTACTGATTCATGTTTGCTGTTTGCTATTGAATTGGAATACTGGTATCCTGACACCGAAGAGTGGAATCACCCCAAGGAACTAGTTCTAAGCAGATGCACAACACCCTTTTCCTCTTAACCTTCTTTTTCCCCTACCTCTGGTCAGTGGGTTAGAAGAAAGGTTGAAGCATTTAAGAACCCTAAATAAAGTTTTGAAAAAAACCAAAACCTAAGCCTACAATTTTCTTGGTTATGATCATGGTGGTTTGAATGAGATGCAGCCCATAGTCTCAGGCATTTAAATACTTGGTCACCAGTTGGTAGCCCATTTGGCCATTAGGAGGTGTGGCCTTGCTAGAGGAAGGACAATTCTGAGAGTGGGCTTTGAGGTTCAAAGCCACACACCATTCCCAGTTCACTCTCTCTAGCTCCTATTTGTTGTTGAAAATGTGAGCTCTCAACTTTGGCTCCAAACACTCTGCATGTGCTTTTCCACACTGTGATGGTAATAGACTCTCATCGTTTTGGATCATGAGGCCCAAATAAACCTTTCTTTCTATATGTTGCCTTGGTCATGGTATTTTATCAGAGAAATAGAAATGTCACTAATATACTGATTGTTGTGGGGAGCCCAGCCCACTGTGGGCAGTAGCACTCTAGGGAAGGTGATCCTAGGCTGTATAAGACAGGAAACTAAGTAATCCATGGAAATCAAGCCAGAAAACGACTTTCCTCTATGGCCACTGCTTCAGTTCCTGCCTCCAGATTCTGGCCTTGAGTTCCTACCTCGGCTTCCCTCAGTGATGAACTGTAACCTGTGAGCAAGATAAACCCTCTCCTTCTCACATTGGTTGGTCTTTTATTACAGCATCAAGAAGCAATCTAGAACAGATGTGAAGTGTCATGGCCAAAAGTTTGCATCTCACTTGCTGTCATGCATGCCAGAGGTGATGTCTGAGCTCAGGCATTATCACTCCCCAGCCTTATGCTGCCTATCCACCTCAGTCCCAACATCTTCTTTGTAATAATGTAGAGATCCTTTCTAAGGACAGGGTCACCTTGATTTCAGCATTCCCTATGGAAGCTATTCCATGCATGTTGTTAATCCTTTCCTACAGCTGAGCGGTAGCTCATCAGTGGCTCCTTTCATTTTATGCCTACCTCATGAGTTTTAATCTAGCCTTAAAGACCCTCGGGCTGGAGAGATGGCTCAGAAGTTTAGAGCACCAACTGCTCTTTCAGAGGCCCCTGAATTCAATTCCCAGCAACCACATGGTGGCTCACAACCATCTGTAATGGGATCTGATTCCCTCTTCTGGTCTGTCTGAAGACACCTACAGTGTGCTCATATACATGAAGTAAATAAAAACAGTCTTTAAAAAAAAAACCCTCTGGCAAAAGAAAACCAAAAGGAGAAGCTGGCCAGTAAGTGACAGATACTTTGCAAGGCCTTCCTCTGTTTCACCGTTTTACTCTGGAGACACCCCAGACTACACACAAAAGCAATGCCTTGGGGGAGTGTGAGGAGTTTACCAGGTGATTTTAAAGCTTCATGGGAAGTAGGAGCCTTTGCAGCTCTAAGGATCAGGAGGCAGTCTGGAGAGCATTCTCTGAAGCTGTCCCCTATGCCATTGCAGAGGGAGGATGGCCATGTGACTTAGGGAGACTTAGGGAGACACTGAAGCAGCAGTCAGGTCTGGAAGAAAATCATGAGTTAATGAAGGCACACAGTGTACAAGCCCAGGAGCCAGTAAGGGCAAACTTTATCTAGGTGATGAGGACTGTAAGTACACCCTGGGAATCAAGGGTCAATTCAGAAGGTATATTCTTATCATAAAAGAATGTTATATCATCTTTTTAGGTACATAGCCTTCTCACTGATATCTGAGATAACTTTAGAAAACATGTCTCTTACAGGGCATTAATAAATCACATCACATAGCAGTGTGTGAGTGCCTTTTCTTAACTGAACCTCTACATTGGACATTGGAAAGTAATTGATATTCTAAAACAGATAGAGGCACATTCTATACCTCCCAAGCCATCAGCACAAGGGTCAAATGTGACTCTTTGAATGACAATTGTTTAGTGTGACATTTCTGGCTATCCCACTAAGATTCTGCACTCTTATCAACAGGCTCTGCCAGCAGTCCTTGAATTATTGTTCATCTTCACATTGTGTCATCAAATGTGCTGAATATTCGACTTACTACCTGTGTTCCCACAATGCTTCTGTGATGATACCTACATACTCTGATTGCTTTGTGAATATCAGCCATCTAATCCTGAGCCACTGTGAAGCAGGATATTGCATGTGTCTCTCCATACAGATGAGGACACAAGTACAGAGAGGTTAAGCAAGACATCCAAAGTCGTACAGCAAACAGGTGGTAGAGTCAAGAGTCTTTTACTTGATTTCTTAATCCCCAAGTCTTGTTCTGCCAGTGCACTATGAATTACATGGGGGCCAGGGTCTACCAGTCTGATTTAAGCCTAGAGTAAGCCTAGTCCATAATGCCCAATCACTATCTGTCAAATAATTGAATGATTTGATGGTTTATTCTGTTAAACTCCTTTAAACTTCATTAAGACTCGTGTGTGGACAGACACTTCCTACAAACCAAGTCTTTGGGTGACACAAAGGAATTGGGATACAGGAAGAACAAAGTCTGAAGCATTTGGGGGTCAGATTCTGACTTGTGAGGCTCATTCAGTGTTATTGCAGTCATGTGAACTTAGCACATTCAGTTCTCTTCAGAACTTTGACTGCTTTGTCTTTAAAATGAAAACAGGAGTCTTCTTGTTGGAATGTGCACTGTAGTACAGTTAATCATGTAGGCAAAGGGCAAAGGTCTATCAGGTTCTCAGGAAACCAAGCATCTCCTGATACCCTTCCATATTAAGCAGGATGGAGAAGAAGCATGCAACCCCTTCCTCTTGCTGAGCAAGCTCTATTTGTTCAGAACAAATATTAGGGTCAGGGTAAGAGAAAACAAAGAGAATCAAGAGATGGAAAACTTCACTTTTCCCTTCTACTCCAATTAAGACTGGAATGACTTCAGTGAAACTGTGGATATATTTCTTTTGATTCATGGTTAAAGCCATATTGACGTCACTTTTTTCTCTTTTGCTACCTTATTCAATTTGGTTGTCTATAACATAAAACATTGGATCTTCAGAAGTGGTTTCCACCATATTATTGAGAAGGCAGGGAGATGTCAATCTATCTTCCACCAGAAAACAAAGTCTGCTTTAAATTAAGGAAAGCAAAGTTGCACATCTGACATTCGATTTCTCTGTGGCTCCAAATTTGTAGGCTTAGCTCTTAAAACTCTAAATATTTGTCTTAGCTTAAAGACCATTTTCTTCAAGTCTTAGTCAGAAATTCTGCTGTGAAAATAACAAAGAGTCTGAGGTTTAAAACAAACTATACTAAGGTCTTAGAAGCTGTTTCTGTCTTCTGTGTTTGGCAAGGTCTTTGATACCAAATGACATTGGAGGTTCCGACAGATTCTTTGTGTAGGAGGAGTTCAAGGTCCAGGGACCTCTGCAGGTAGCTCCCCTATGTTCTTCCCCTTCTGTTGCTCACCCATAAATACCACATGGCAACCATATTGGATTGTTCTAGGTCTTTGAGCCAGATTTTGCCTTTTCCCATATTGTTCTCTTTTCTTGGAAAACATTTCCTTCTCCTCCCCAAATCTGTTGACTGGTCAAGACTCAGTGCAAACCCACATGCAAATGGGGCAAAAACTTCTTTCCTATTATGCATACCCTTTCCCAGGATTTTCTAAACATGATACTTTTTGTATATGCGTGTACCTGTTTATGTGTTTTTAGGTATATGTGTTTATGTATATGTGAAGGTCTGCAGACAACTTCTGGTAACTTTCTTCAGCACCATCAACCTATTTTGAGACAGAGTCACTCACTGGCCTGAGATTGACCAACTAGTCAAGGCTGGCTGGCCAGAGAGTCTCATGGATCCATCTGTTTCTGCTTCTCTCGAGGTGGAACTACACATTTGAGAAAAAAAATGTCGGTTCTAGGGAATTGAACTTCAGCCCTCATGCTTTCAAGGCAAACACTTTATTACCTGAATGACTCTCCGTCCCTCCATGTTATTTATTTAATATATTTGGAACCTCACATAGATCCTAGTCTGTCCAAAAGCACCTTGAATGATGGACTTAAAGGGAAATACTATTGTTTATACTTAGGCTCTGATGAGTAGGAAATGCAAGCCTCACTAGCAAGAACATTAGCATGGGACAGGTGGAGCCTTTGGAGACCCTGAGCTGGTATGACCCAACCTCTAATAATCACACATGATGGTATGGGGGTAGAGGAGCAACCCTGGGAATGCATACACTGCTGATAGACTGAGGCTGCCTGAATCTTCATCCAGCACTGACTCTGACGATGTCATCATTGTCGTAGGAAGAAGAGAGTGAGAATGGCCATGAGGGTGGGGGGAGACTAGATCTGAACACAAGTCATTTGGAGTGTGGCCACTGGCTTGGTAGCAGGCTCCTGGCAGTCAGGAAGATGCTAAGATCAAGATGGCCACAAAAGATGAAGGGGAGGTGATCTGAGCTTTTCTTGCCAGTTTTAATGGCTTGAATCAGCATAGGATCCAGGACAAAGTGCAGTGGAACTACCTTTAACCAAAGGATAATGACTCGTCACAACTGGGTAGACATTAAGAAGGGTGGTTATTTCAAAACTCTCTAGTAGTAGCAGGAGGAAGTGGTTTGAATTTCCTCCTAGCAGGAAGATACTCATTTAAATAGAATTCAGGAGAAATAAGTGGCAGGGGAAGCACCCCAGTTGGACCTTGAGGTCAGCATCTTGCAAAGAGGAAAGGATCACATGTCACCTCACAGCGAACTAGGAGAGAATTTTGTCAATGGCTCAGATCCTGAGTAGAAACAGGAGGCCAGACATTTCCACCCGTGGCCTCTACGTTGTGCTGTACACACTTCAGCCCCCTTGTTCTCCCAAACCTTCTCTCTGGGGTTGCTGAGAAACATACCCTCATCTCCTCAGATTAGCCTTAGAGACACTACACCAGAGTGCATTATCAGACATGGCACCCAAAGACATTTGGAACTCTTAGTTCCTGGAGCTTCGATCCAAGTGAGCCTCTTGCCTGTGAGCTGACAGTTTCCAGGTACACCTTTACACCTACTTTGCACAGCTCACTTGACCCTCTGGTTGATGGGATGGGAGCTGGTTTCATTGGTCTTCCTCTTTAGAGAGCCAACCCTATGGCTAGGCACCAATCAGATGCTTAGGAAATACACAGGCTCTCCATGCCAGGACCCTTCCATGTGTTAGCTCATATAACCAGAGAGGTAGGTTTTATCATCCCTTTGTGTGTGGCAGGGAAATTAAGACTCACAAGGGATATGTTGTTTGTTGGCTCTTTAAAAATAAATTTGTCTCCTGAGTATGGAATAGGCAGGGTGTTTTTATGGCACCTTGATGCAAAAGTAACACGTTTATTTGCGTTTCCAAACCAGATAAACTTCTCTAGTTTGATGGGAAGTCTCATTCTAGTGAGATAGGGTAGGGTTATCCCAGGCTCTAGGAGCTCACGAGGAATGAAGTTTAGATAAAGGTCTGTCTTTGGTTTCAGAGCTAACATATCTCAGGTTAGAAGGTGTTATTAATGAAATCTTTAGAGATTCTCACCATACAAGTCTCTTCTGAAGAGGACCCTAGTGAAATGTCCACATAGCCATATCAAATCAAGAAAAGTATAGTATTATAACCCCAGTGAGCATAGGTGTTGTTACCTTCTTCTCCATGTGTGATCTTAATTAGTAAGCTGCATGACAGTGGGCACGTTGTATGTATGTGCTTGTACATATGTGTGTGTGCATGTGTGTCTCTGTGTGTGTCTGTGTGTCTCTGTGTGTATGTATGTGCGTGTACAATTTATTTATTTATTTTTCTTGTTATAGGCATGGGTGTTTGTCTGTACACAGACATGGGTGTTTGTCTGTGCCTAAGCCTGTGCACCAAGTGAGTGGCATGGAGGCCAGAAGAAACATTATATCTTCCGAAATTTTAGTGATAGACAGTTGTGAGCTACCACACAGGGGCTGAGAAGTGAACCTGAGTCTTCAGGAAGAGCATGCCATGGTCTTCACAATTAAGCCATCTCTCCAGCCCTGTGGGATTTGCATTAAAAGAAGCTCTGTAAATTGCATATACTTTAGCCCCACCCGGCAACATGTGTTCTCGCTGGGCTTCATTCAAAGGCAGTAGTCTCCCTCTGTACAGGCCATGGGCATACTTCCTGGCAGCACAGCCCTAACCTTTCATAGAAAATTTTCTTTTCTCATTCAGGTATCTTTCCTTCTAAGACTGTGATATATACAGAAGGTTGAAGATGCCCACTGCAGGAAACAGTACCACGGTGGTTTGTTTTAGCACTTTGCAGGATCTCTACTGCTGGGTCTATTTATTTATTTATTTATTTATTTATTTATTTATTTATTTATTTATTTACTATTTATTTATTTATTTATTTTAGCTGTCTTCAGACACACCAGAATGGGTTTGTTTGTTTGTTTGTTTGTTTATTTTAGCTGTCTTCAGACACACCAGAAGAGGGCATTGAATTCCATTACAGCTGGTTATGAGCTACCACGTGGTTGCTGGGAATTGAACTCAGGACCTTTGGAAGAATCAGTGCTCTTAACCGCTAAGCCACCTCCCTAGACCTTGCTGGGTCCCTTTTTGACTTGAGTTCCATCCCTGATTCCTTCTCCCCACCCTGGAATCCTCGGTCCTTCTTTTAGGGAAGCAGAAAGGGGATACGCAGGACTGCTTAGCTCTTCAGAAGGACATGATTGGCCTCTCTTCTTTTGGGGACATGGAAATGGTACTCACATCCCAGCCCACAACCTAGACAACAAAACCAACCCACAAGCTTCACTTTTTGGCACAGCAGCGCAGGGTGCTTTGAAAATACCATCCAGTCTATGCTGAGCTGCTGGTGCTAGGATTGGGGCTCCAGCCCCAGCTTTAGTTGAGGTCAGAGGAGCTCAAGAGTAGAAAGGAACTGGGTGTGGCTCTGCCCTTGGCCTGAGGCCAAGGCAGGGATTTTTTCCTACATGGGATGCTAAGAGTGAAGGGAAGTTGACCAGTTTTTGAAGGGGCTGTTCTTGACTTAACCATTTCTTCTAGTAGCAGAGGTGAATGGGAAAGTCATGACTGTGAGGGCTTCCAAAGTAGAAGATCCTCTGTGTGCCACAGGCAAGACACGAAGGAAGGGCAGCGGGGGAACAGCATGCATGGGCCTTCTGCTTGCTTTTATTCTCATGCAGGAAACTCAAAGTAAGAGTCCTTGATAGTCCCTGGAGCAAGAGTACCCTGCTCCTTCCTGGAGCCAAGTAAACAGGACTTTTGGCCTGTTAAGTGGTGGCCACTGCTGACACATGGGTCATAGCCTGGCTGGCATTAGGGGACAGGACAGCAGGAAGTAGCCCAGATTAGGACCCGCCCTGGCCTCTGGACTTGAGTCCATGAGGAAACACCTGTGCCAGGACAACCTGTCTTGGACATTTGGAAATTCTGTCTCAGCTCAAAAAACCAGCCATAGCCTTTGCCCCAGTAATTCAGTCTTTAAGGGAACAGTGAGAAGAGATCCTTGCTGATGTGTCTAATGACCTGTGCACAAGGATGGCCAGTGTAGTGCTGATCATAAAAAAACAAAACAAAACAAAAAACCAGAAGCAACAGAAATATCTAGCAACAGTACATGTTAGGATACATATAGCACACTTATGCAACAGAAAAGTATTCGTCATTAACAGTCACACGGTGAAGATTGTCTATAGGAATGGAATGCCTAAGATGTTATGTCAAGTGGGAAAAGGCCACATGATGGTAGGAACGATCTGCACCCAATTATATAACTATAGATTATGATGACAATTATCGGACACCTACTATGTATCAGGCATGGCTCTAAGCATTTAAAGTACAACAATACATTTACTCTTGTGTCAAGATTATGAAGAAGGTATTTTTATTATCTGTTTCCTTACAAGGAGGTTGAGGTATGTACAGTCCTGTAAGATCTCAGTCATGAGTGGCAGAACCTGTGTGTGAACATGGCTATGCTGCCTGATAGCCATCTATGCTGGACTGGCCATCCTCCCTTTCCCTGTAGGAGCGTCCATGTGTGTGTAGCTCCCCCCACCTTCTCTATCTTAGAGGAGTCACACCCAAATGTTAGCTGGGTTTTAAATAATCCCCGTCCAGGGCAAATTAAGGCAAGTATTTCCTTAAGAGTGAACATTGCTACACCTATGGATTCTGGAGGTTGGAGGGACCAGATTGTGTGCTCCTGAGCTCCTGAGCTCCTGAGCTCCTGAGCAGCCACAGGCAGCAGTGCCCTAATTCTTTTAGCTCCAACTTGGTGCCAATGCAGTCCTGCCGCAACCTGAGGCTTCTGCAGTGAACAGAGTAAGAGACACAAAGCCAATTATGGGCTAAGACTTTCACCCTAGAGGGGGAGGCAGGGAGGGAACCAGCAACAAAAAGCCAAGAAAAATATCATCTGGAGTTGAGGGCTGGGCGGAAGGGTGCAGCTGGAATGGAACCATGGGGGTGGGGCCATGTGCTTAGGAAGGCAGCTTCTGAGAAGAGGCATTAAGGCTGGAAATTAAAATGTTGAAACAGAGCATGAGAGGCCAGTAAAATGTTTTTTTAACACTCTGGAAATCTAGTGACGATACGTAAAATGTTTTTGTGTATATGTTTTGTGACATTTCTATATGTTAAGATTATTTTAAAATAAGACATTAAAATACACGGAGAGGCTGGAGACATGGCTCAGTGGTTTAGAGCACTGCCTGCTGCCCAGGATATGGGTACAGTTCCCAGCACCCATGTGGCAGCTCACATCTGTAACTCCAATTCCAAGAGATTCCATACTTTTGTCTGGCTTCCACGGGACACCAGGCACATGTATAGTGTACATACTCATATGTAGCTAAACAAGCATACATATTAAAAAAAAACAAGTCTTAAAAAATATTGAAATGAACATTTTTAAATACACATGATCATTGTGTACCTAAACAGGCAGAGTTAGGGGTTGTGGGGGAAAGCATGCAATCCATGAGGGGAAATACAAATAGATGAGGCAGGTTGTGTGACTGAAGAAGCATTTGGGCATGGAAATAAGCTATCTTTTATTAGTCCTGGTAAGCTGATGGTTTGTAACTGCAGTCCTTGAACACTCTGTGCGCAGTAGGTCTTCAACTTCCAGAGTTAGGTAACATTGAGCTGATATTTCTTTCTCACTGGCTAAAAAATTCCAAAACCAAATGTGGGAGACGGCCGTGCAAGAGCCCATGACAGTAGGCAGTGGGATTCCAGCTAGGCAGATATTTTGAATCCACTAAGCTCAGATCACCTAAGGCCTTGGTCAGATGATGCACCAGCATGCTTTCTGCTGCTCTGGGAAGTGGCCATTCCAAACAGGTATGTGTGTGTGTCTGGGTGTTGGTGGTGAGGTGTGTATGTGTCAGGGGAGTAAGGATTGTGAATAGCCAGTTTTAGTTGGTTGTGGGAGCTCAGCTAGGATAAGGCTTTTTCTTCAAAACTGCCAAAGATTCCCTATGACCAGGAAAGCAATCTAATCCCCAAGAAGTATGGTGCTATAGACTATAACCTAACTTCTCTTGGTGCCAGTTTACAGCTCCACTCTTATTTCAGAATTATCAAGATTATATAGGTAAACCATTCACCGGGTTTAAGGTAGTCATGAGAACTACATTCCAGTGAGACAAGCAAGAAAGAATTTCGTTGGACAGAACTCCTTACTTGATGTCTTAGTTAGAATTTCTATTGTTGTGATAAAACACCATGACCAAAAGCAATTTGGGGAAGGAAAAGTTTATTTCAAGCTCACAGTTTCACATCACAGTCTGTTGTCAAGGAAATCAAGACAGGAACACAAGGCACGAAACTGACACAGAAGGCATGAAGGAGAGCTGCTTACTGGTCTGCTCCTCATGGCTTGCTCAACCTGCTTTCTTATAGCTCTCAGGACCAGTCCAGGGTGGTACCACCCACAGTGAGCTGGGTCCTCCCATGTCAGTCATTAGCCACTAAAATGCCCTCCAAGCTTGCCAATCTGGTGGGGGGCATTTTCTCAACAGGTTCCCTCTTTCCAAATGACTCTAGCTTGTGTTAACACAGAACTATCCAGGACACCGGGGCTGGGGCAGTGCTCAGTGATTTTAAGGGTGTGACAAAGTTCTTAAGTGCGACTTTGATGACTTGTTCAATTTCTGTCAAATTGGAGACTATTTTAAAATTACAGTATATTTAAAAAAAAAAACTTTTAAGAGCGTGAAGGCACTTAAAAGATAGGGACTTAAGACATCATTTAACTGGCACCTGCTCAGGCCTTGTTGCCTCATTTAATCTCGGACCCAGCAGCCTCTGAAGGTGGCCCTACTAACCTAGTTTTAATAAGGAAGAGAAGACTAAGGCTTAATTCATTCAACAGCGAGGTTGCATGCCAGCTATGATCCCTCAGGGTCTAATGCCAAAACTCAGACTCTTTATGGTGCATCTCCAAGTCAGGTTGGCCCTTGCTGCTCCCAAAGGTGAAGGCTAACCAGACACAGGGGTGTAAGAATGTGTTGACTTGGAATCCGCTCTGCTTGGCAGCCCTTGCCACCCTGAATCAATGAGCTGCATGATTTCACTGGGATGGTATTCAGGTTGGATTTATGTTGGCACAAAACACATTATAAATTGTGCCCATGGACCCACTGAAGCCTTTTCTCACATTGAAGATGTTTATAGAATCAGGAAGCATGGCCTCTACATGAATGTACTGGTCCTTTCTATGTCAACACCATCATAAATAAATGTATCCAGGATCCCTGCCTGCACTGTTTTTCATAGATACTTAGCAAGCCTGGGAAGTCGTCATTCTTACCACAGTGCAGAACTGAGGGAGCGCCCTTCTGAGGCACTCTTGACTAAGGACATCAAAGCATACCCTGTGTTCTCTATTCCTTGACCCACACTAGTAGCTAGGCATATCTTTGAGAGTGTTTCTCTCCTTTGTGCAACTCAAGCTGAAGTCTCTTGACTCAGTATTGTAGAGTTGTGGTCTGGCTGCAAAAGCAGGCCCACCCTGGAGACTCCACACACCTTTACTCTCACTGCCCTTTCCAGTTTGAAAGGTTTTCGTCCTTCTACACCAGGCCTTGCCCAAGGTTCATATATGTGGAAGAGCTTCTTTTAAGAGTCCCCTTTTCCCAGTGGACACAAATAGTACAGAAAAGGAAGGACCCCGCATTTGATTCTCACAGAACCCAACATGGACTCTGCCTCGATGGGTGGGGAATTGATTATGGCTGAAGATTTCCATGATGGCCATCATCTGTTTCTGAGAGAAGTCTGCCAAAGGGTATCCTGTGTGCTTATAAAGGCAAAAACGTTGAAGAACCAGTAGACCTCAGAGAAAACAGGATCAAAAGAGTAAAATGACTTACCCGAAGTCCCCAAAGGGGACATTATTGTGTGTCTCTTCTATCCAGGCCCCAGAGCTAAAAGCTTATGAGGTGCAGCCTCTGCTAGGAGTCCATCAGTGGACGGAGAAGTCTTCCATAGATGTGCCCAGAGTGTTCTGGGAACACCACTTTGCTCACTATCTCCACGCATCTCAGAGATGTAGTAGGTGCTCAGAGAAAGAGTAGTAGAAGCATTAGCAGAAATGCTGTGAGCTGTCACTATTATTGGGTGGTGGCTGCAGCTGCTGATGTGTTATGCAAAGGCTCCTTTTTATTTAAACTTCTTTTACTCTGTTTTAGTTTTCTTGAAAGAGAAGCATAAGAGAGATAGATCTACAGAGGGGAGTGTTCACCAGGAACAACCATCAACTAAGCATATACTCATTTTCTTTGGGGAATTACAGAGAAGTTGAAAACACAGGGGCTTGCCTCTGCATAGCCTGTATTTTTCTTTTCTCTTTATTTTTTTATTTTTAAGATTATAGTATAATAATATTTCTCACTTCCCTTTCTTCTCTCCAAACCTTCCCATAAACCCCTCCTTGCTCTCTTTCAAATCCATGGCCTTTTCCCCATTAATTGTTGTTGCATGTAAATATGTATGTGTATATATTATATATTGCTAAATATAACCCGCTCAGTCTATATAAGATACTTATATGTATGTTTGCAGGACTGATCATTTAGTATTGGATAACTAATTGATATGGTCTTCCCCGGGGAAAACTCTTTCTCCTACTCTCAGCATTCCTTAGTTACTTAGAGTTCTCTGTGTAGGGTTGAGGCCTCATGGGCTTTTCTGCATTTGTTTTGACATGTCTATTGGTGCTGTCCTTGTTAAGCCCATGTTTAGGCAGCCATGTTAGTGATATTTTATGGGTGTAGTTTCTGACATTAGTAGGAGACCAGAATCTCACAGCAAATTTCCTGATCCTATGGCTCTTACAATCCTTCTGCTTTCCTCTTCCACAATATTCTCTGAACATCCAGTAGAGTATTGTAGATGTATCTGTTGGAACTGGGCTCCATAACTCTCTATTTTGATTGGTTATGAATTTCCACAGTGGTCTCTGTCTATTGCAAAAAGAAGTTTCTTGATGAGTGGTGGAGACAGCACGTACATGTGGGTATAAGATTCAGATTGCTGTTAAGGGTTATGCTGGTTTAGTAAAGTAGTGGGTGTAAGTTCTCTGATATCCATGACTTTGTTAGCACTGAATGATTAGCTAGGTTTCCATTACTAGGCATGGTTTCTCTTTATTTGAGCAAGTCTTAGGCCCAAGTAGAAAGCTGTTGGTTACTGCAAAGGTATGCATCCTACTGCTGCAACCTTCAGTTATTGTGCCATGCTGATCATTGATGCCGTTAACAGGCATCGTAGCGTAAGACTGTTGGTTGACTCCCTTTTTTGGAAGTTTGCTTGATGCTTTCTGGTCAGTTCCAGATCAGGGGCCTCTGAGCCTTGCCTCTGAAGCACCTAGTATCTTCAGCACTGATCTTCCACCTTTGGCAAGCTAACTGAGGGCAAAAGCAATAGGTCATCTGTTTGGGAATCTCTTGAACAACTCTTGACTAACCACTCAAGAGGGCTTTTCATGCTTGGTACTGGAGTTTTTAAAATATTGTTTCTGAAGGGAAAGTTATCATTTCAGATGAGAAAAGATCGATAAAACTATCCATATGTAGTTATACACAGAATTACATGATTTGTAATTTTTTAAGATAGAAAGTTAGTAGTATGATACCTTATGACTTCTTCTGGCATTCTTATTCCTATTTTACCCGCATCCCTTCTTCTTCTTCATTGACATCCCTTCTCATTGTTAAAGAATCCCCTTCCGTTTCCCTGATGAGACTGCTCGTATCCTATCATTTCCTATCTGTTGCTTCCCAAACCCCTATGTGGCAATGGACCCATTTTATGGGACCCATTTCTTGGTTTATGTAATCACTACTTACACCTGAAGATTTGGAGCTAGAAACCTCCCATGAGAGAGCATGAGACATGTATCTGTGTGGGCCTGGGTAACATCACCCAATATGATCTTTCTAGTTCAACTCACTTACCTGCAACATGTAGAATTCCATTTTTCTCTGTAGCTGAATAATCTGTAGTGAGTATATACTACATTTTCATTACCCATTAATTGAAGGACATTTAGGTTGTTTCCATTTCCTAGCTAATGTGAATAGAGCAGTAATGAACATGGCTGAGTAACTATCTGTGAAGTAACATACTAAATCTTTTGGGAATATGCCAAAGAGTGGTATAGCTGGGTCATGTGGAAGATTTATCTTAGCTTTTGGAGAATTCTCCACACGTCCTTCCATGGTGGCTGTGCCATTTGGCAATCCCACCAACAGGGAATGAGGGGATTCCCCTTTCCCCACCTCCCTTCCAACATTTGTCATCAGTTGTTTTGTTGACCTTTATCATCCTGACTGGGGTAAGACAAAATCTCACAATTACTTTCATGGTATTTCCCTAATTGCTAGGGATGATGAATGTTTTTTGAAATGCTTCTTAGCCATTTGTTTTTCTTCTTTTGAGAATAGTTTTCAGGTCTTAGGCTCATTTTTTGAATAGGTCATTTGTTTTTCCTGACTCTTTGTTTTTTGAGTTCTTTATATATTCTGGATATTAATCTTCTGTCAGATGTATAGCAGGAAAAGATTTTCTCCTATTCTGTAGGCTTCCTCTTTACCTGGTTGATTGTTTCTTTAGCTGTGCAGGAGCTTTGTAGTTTTATGAAGTCCAACTTGTCAATTTTTGAAGTTTCTATTCAGAAAGTCATTTCTGACACCTGTATCCTGTAAGGTACTGCCTATGTATTTTTTCTAACAATTTAAGTGTTTCAGGCTTTATGTTTAGGTCTTTGATCCATTTGGAGTTAGTTTTTGTCCAGGGTTGTAGATATGACCTAATTTCCTTCTACTGCATGTGAACATCACATTTTCTCATTAGTTGTTGAAGATAGTTTCTTTCTTTTTAAGGTTACACTTTTGGGCATCTTTGTCAAATACTAAGTGACTGAAGTTGTGTGTTCTCATACTTGGGTATTTGATTTCTTTTCATTGACACACATACACACACACACACATATACATACACATACATACACACACACACACACACACACACACACACACACACACACACACATATGCTTTCATGTAGATAGCAAATTGGCTCATAAGTTATATATAATGGCAATCCCTCTAACATTGTTCTTTTTTATTATGCTTGGTTTTGCTATCTGGTAATTCCATATAAATTTTAGAATATTTTTTTCTACTGTGGTAATGTGATGGGAGTTTTCATTGGGTTTGCATTAAATTTGTAAATAGATTTTGGTAAAATGGTCATTTTTGTTATATTAATGCTATCAATCCATGAACATGGGTTGTCTTTCTTTTTTTAGTTTCCTTATCTTTTTCTTCAAAAGTTTAAAATTTTCATTTTTAGAGATCCTTTGCTTCCGTAGTGAGGTTTATTCCCAGATACATTTCCCCTTTGATGCTATTGTGAGTAGGTGTGTGTAAATTGACCCCTTCTCTGCATGTTTGTTCTTGTACAGAGAAGCTATTGATTTGTGCACGCTGATTCTGTATCTTTCCACCTTGCTGAATTTTTGTTTATCATTTCTAGAAGTTTTCTGGTAGATTTTTTTGGAATCTCTAATGCATCCTATCCTATCACCTGTAAATAGGGATGGTTTGAGTGTTCTTTTCCTGTTTGTACCTCTTTAGTTTGCTTCTCCTTCTTTTTGTTTCAGTTAGTATTTTAAGTACAGTATTGGAAAGGAGTCAGGAGAGTGGTCATCCCTGCCTTGTTCCTGACTTCAGTGCGGTTGGTTTTTGCCATTTAAGAGGACATTGATGGTGGGTTTTTTGCACACAGCTGTGATTTTGTTGATATTCCCTGTACCCCTACATTCTCTAGGACTTTTATCATGAAGGCTGAATTATGTCAAAGGCTTTTTCTTCAACTATTGAGATGATCTGACATTAACTCCCCTTATGTGGTTTATTCCATTTATTGACTTGTGTATGTTGAACTTCCCCCTGTATTTCAGAGATAAAGCCAACTTGTTCATGGTGCATAATCTTTTCGGTATATGTCTGTCTTCTGTTTTAAGTATTTTATTGAGCATTTTTGAGACTCTGTTCATTAGAGATATTGTCCTATAGTTCTCTCTTTCTCTCTCTCTCTCTCTCTCTCTCTCTCTCTCTCTCTCTCTCTCTCTCTCCCTCCCTCCCTCTCTTCTTTCTTTCTTTCTTTCTTTCTTTCTTTCTTTCTTTCTTTCTTTCTTTCTTTCTTTCTTTCTTTTCTTTTCTTTTCTTTTTCTGTTGTTATTGTGTCTTTACCTGGTTTTGGTAAAGTAATACTGGCTTCATAGGAGTTTGGGAGTGCTTCTTCTGTTTCTCTTTTATGGAAGAGTTTAAGAAAGATTGAATGTAGATCTTCTTTGAAAATTTGGTATACTTCTGTTGTGAATGCATCTGGCTGTGAGCATTTTTTTTAAAGCTGGGAGGCTTTTATTACTATTTTAATCTCCTCATTTGTTATGAATCTATTTATATTGTTGACTTATTCTGGATTTAATTTTGATTGCTTAGCTGAATTTAGAAATTCACCCATCTCTTTTAGGTCTTCTAGCTTAATGGAGAACAGGATTTTAAAATATTCCCTTGTAATATTCTGAATTTCTCTGGTGCCTTTTGTAATGTTTCTCTGTTCATTCCTAATTCTTTTAATTTGAATCCTCTCTTTCTTATGATTATTTGGACCAAGGATCTGTCAATTTTGTTTATCTTCTCAAAGACCAAGCTCTTAGATTCATTGATTCTTTATATTATTTTTTCTTTCTTTGATTTCATTGATATCTGCTCTGAGTTTTATTTTTTTGCTATGGGCTGGGTTTGCATTGTTTAATTTGTCCTTTTCTGCTTTTTGAGTTGCATCACTGAGCCATTTCCTGGTGCTCTTTCTGTTTTTTTCTTTTTTTCTTTTTTTTATGATTATGATTTTTCTTTTTTCTTTTTTTAAATTAATTAATTTTTTGATATTTTATTTACATTTCAAATGTTTTCCCCTTTCCAGGTCTCCCCTTTGGAAACCCCCTATGCTGTCCCCCCTCCCCCTGCCTCTATGAGGGTGCTTCCCCATCCACCCACCCATTCCTGTTTAAATGTTGCTCTCGTTGTTGTATTTTTTAAGCATAGGCACTCAAGGCTATAAATTTCCCTCACAGCACTGCTTTTAATGTGTCCTAGAGGGTTAGGTATATTGTGCTTTCATTTTCATTTAGTTCCAGGATTTTAAAAATTTCTTTCTTGATTACTTCTTTGATCCATTAACTATTAAGTAATGAGTTATTTAATTTCCATGACTTTGAGCATTTAGTAAAGTTATTTTTCCTGTCAATTTCAAGTTGTGTCACATTGTAGTCAGATAAGATACAGAGAGTCATTTCACTCTTTTGGATTTGTAACGATTTGTTTTGTGTCCCAGGATATGCCATTTTAGTGAATCTTTTCTGTGCTGCTGAGGAGAATGCTGATCCTTTGGACTATTCTGTGCATAGCTGTTAAGTTCATCTGATATATGGTGCCAATTATTTCTGATGTTTCTATGTTTATTTTTTGTCCAGATATCTTTGTATTAGAGAAACTGAGGTATTGAAACCATCTACTAATAATGGATTGATGTTGCTCTGAGTCTTTAATTACAGAGTACTTTTTAAAATAAAATGGATTGTCCAAGAGTCTGTGTGTTTAGGATAGTGACGTCTCCTTGGTTAACTGTTTTCTTTTTTTAGAATGGAGTGTGGCTCTTTATATCTTCTGATTGGTTTTAGTTTCAAGTCTATTTTGTCAAATATTAGGATAACAGCATTTTCTTGCTTCCTAGTCCACTCCACTTTGCCTGGAGAACTTTTGTCCATCCTTTTGTTCCAAGGCAGTGCCTGTATAAAAGTAAGATATGTTTCCCATAAACAACAGATAGATAGATTCTGTTTCTGGATCTTCTGGTTGGAAATTTGAAGCCATTGATATTTAAAGTTATTATTGAAATGTGTGTGTTAACAGGAATCGTCTTCTTAAATTTTGGTGTTGCTGTTTGTGTTTTGAGCAGTACTTTATGTTTTAATATTTATGACTTTGTATTTTTTAAATTACTTTTATTTTTTTTACAGTCCAGTCATTGCCCACCTCCTGGTCTTCCCCCCCCCAATTCCTCATCCCATTCCTCCTCCCCACTGTCTCCAAGAGGATGCCCCCCCAGTCAGGCCTCCCTACTCACTGGGACCTCAAGTCTCTCGAGGGTTAGGCACATCTTCTCCCACTGAGGCTAGACTAGTCTTCTGCTGTATATGTGTCAGAGGCCTATGACCAGCTAGTGTATGCTGCCTGGTTGTGGCTCAGTGTCTGAGAGATCTCGGGGTCCAGGTTGGTTGAGACTGTTGGTCTTCCTATGGGGTTGCCCTCTTCCTCAGCTTCTTCCAGCTTTTCCCTAATTCAACCACAGGGGTCCCTGACTTCTGTCCAATGGTTGGGTGTAAGTATCTGTGTCTGTCTCAGTCTCTGCTATGCTTATTTCTCTCATCCAGAAATAATGCTTCTGATATTTTCTTTACATTTGATTTGTTGGATATAATTTTATTTTTAGCTATGTAGTCAAATGGTTTTTTTCCTCTTTCAATTATAGCAGATAGCTTTGCTGGGTGTCAAAGTCTTTTGGAACTTAGAAGGCACTGGTCTGGGCTCTTTTAGCTTTCGAAGAAAGAAATCAGTTATTATTTGGATCTGTCTTCCTTTATATGTGACTTGCACTTTTTTCTCTTGAAGTTTTAAATACACATTCTTGTTATATATACCTAGTGTTTTAGCTATGATATGCTGTGGGTGTTTTCTTTTCTAGGCTTGTCTATTTGATGTTCTGTGTGTTTCTTGTATTTGTTTGGTGTGTTATTCTTTAGTTTGAGATAGTTTTCGTCTAAGATCTTGTTGAACATCTGATCTATGTCCTTGTCTTGGGGTTCTTCTTCCTCATTTATGCCTATAATTCAAAGGTTTGATTTTTTTCTTGTGGTATGCCACATTTTATTTGTGTTCCTTTTCTTTGTTTTAGTTTTTTTCCTATTCCTTGATTATTTGGTCTAGTTCCTCTACTTAATCTTTAGCATCACTGGGTCATTTATTATTCTCCTTAAATGTTTCCTCCTTAATTTTATTAAGTTGTTTCTTTCTGTCATCTGTAAAATCTTTCAATTCTTTGGTGATGTTTACTCATTCTTTTCAATTCTGTGCCTGAGTGTCTCATTGGCAAACATTTCTATAGGTCTGGTAAATTTTGGAGAGAAGTTACTGATTTGATGTTTCATATTATTATTATTGCAAGGAAATCTGAGCACAGTGCTTTTTTTTTTGGTTAGTTCTGAGTCTGTTGTGGACAGAGTAGGTTGGGGAAGAAGAGATGCCTAGAAGTTGGAAACGGCTTGGGTGGAATGAAGTCAGATAACCAGAGGATATGTTACCGTGGACTGGTACAGAGGATGTGCTCTGGTCAAGCCTGAAGTGTGGAAGTAGATCTAGATGGGTGCAAATGTTGTAAATGGTGTGGGAGGGTCCTGTGGGTCGGAGGATGGTAGAGGAAATTCTGACCTAAGTCCATTGCCGTGCAAGGAAGTAATACCAGACTAGATCTGGTTGATAAAGAAGGAGTTAATGGAATTGTCAAGGAGACCCTGGAGGAAGAAGAGAAAAGTCTGGTTATCAAGTGGGTGGTTGAAAGCACTGCAGAAGAAACCTTTGGGTAGCTGCAGAAGAGTGGGTCCTGGTTAAGCCAAGCTCTTTCATTTTAAGAGTTCACCTTGGACTTTCTATGTGTTCCCACCTTCACATCCAAGGCGTTCACACCAAGTCCACGTTAATGCCTTTCTGAATATTTAAACCCGGTCCCTCCTTCAAGATCAAGTCTAGATTTATCTTCTCTAGGACTCCTGCCCAGAGCATATCAGGTCACAGGTTATTCCATCCTTTCAATTTTTGTCCCCTTTATGGACCATTGAGACATTTATCCATTTCCTAAAGACAGCTTTGCTCTATTCTAGGATGGTCCTGAGCCATCCGGATCAGAGCACAGGAGGCAGAGCTGGGTGGGACCTTATAAGACTACTAGAATACCTCTGATTCCACACCTCCTAACTCACTCCTGTGGCAGCTGGAGTCAATGTTATGCTGGGAAGTTAGGTCTAAACTAGGATGACATGAAGCAACGTAGAGTATAGGGTCCCTGGGTCACCTGCTTATTTCATTTACACACTTATCAGCTGGACTTTCCCAGTATCTCATGAATAGCTTGAACTTAACCCGGTGTTCCCCACTTGTTCTGTCTCCTGTGCCTCAAACGTGCTGATCCCTCTTCTGGAGTCCCCACCCAGTCTATTCCATTGTCCAGTGTCAGGATTAGGGTTGCTCCCATACAGTACCCTCTCACTTCCTGATGTGGGGCGTTCTGCTTCCAAAGGCTTTGGGTCAGTCTTCTGGCAAGAGCTGAAGTTGTTCCTAGCCTGTCATCTCCCACTGCCTCTGATCTCTCAGAAGCTGTGTCTCCTTCCCCATTTTCTCCCTGTCACACCTCCCAGGGTCTATGTCTGACCCTCAGAAAATAGCAAATATTGTGATGATTTTCTGGAGATCATCATTACGTTGGTCAATATCATCACCACCTTTTCAGATTTAATTTGGAGTGTGTTGTTCAGACATCCCTACAAGGCCCAATTTTGCAAGCTTGTCAATCATGTCCTGGAGATAAAAGCCTACTCCAGAAAAGCTGTGGTGGTTCCAGCATCCTTGGCAATTTCAGAACCAAAGCTATGATCTTCCACACCCTTTAGAGGGGCAAGTCTTCATCCCCTATCGCTGCGTACATCATGTAAAAACACTTAGAAGTCCTTGAAAGTCCAGTGATGAGGATGAGTGGCTTGGAGCAGATGTTTCAGCTAAGCCCAATAAGTAATCCAGAGAAAGAACAAGTGGAGGAAAAAAGAGTAAGTCAGATTTTCTTATTTTTCTTTATATAAAAGAGTTGACTGAGCCCTAACAGAAGC
Source organism: Uromys caudimaculatus (assembly GCA_028551405.1). Classification (NCBI taxonomy): domain Eukaryota; kingdom Metazoa; phylum Chordata; class Mammalia; order Rodentia; family Muridae; genus Uromys; species Uromys caudimaculatus. Next base: position 89,168,767 of record CM052702.1, read on the forward strand.
ATGAGAGAAGAAAAAACATATTTAGAACATTTTCAATACATTTACTGAACTGGGCATTTTATTTGTGTCTCACTTTAATGTAAATGGAGAACACCCAGACCAAACAGATAGCACCATCCGAGTTTTACAGGTGAGCTAATTAGCATCCAAAGACTTTAGAACATTTCCACAAGCTGTTACATGCTTTAAGGGAAATTACATCATATTTAGACCTAAATCTAGGCCTGTGTAACTCTGTGTACTTTCATTTTTTTCTCCCTTGATTAGTGGATATCTGGAGTCCCCCAGTGTGGATTTTTAGAAGAGTCATGTCCATTCATCTGGGTAGTATGTTTTTAGACACTACTCCATAATCACAGTATTCTGGTACCATATGGACCAGGGCTCTCTATCTTAAGAGCCTATGACTGTCCCCCGTGCTTCAGGTAAGTTCAACACATTTTTATTGGATATCTCAGATCAGATTCTTCTGCTTTATGGGGTAAATCTACCCTAGCTTGACAATTCTCTGAGCCTTTTCAATTATTCCTCCTTTCTGTGTCCCACCTTGTCTACTTCACTTATTGTAGGTACCAAGTATGATCTGCACAATCCCCATAGTCATCCAAGTAGCATACTGGACCTGTATCTCAGGACCTTGCTAGGTGTTAAATCCCATGCCAAAGGAATGTGCGCTTCACTGTCTGTATGTTCCTGCCCTCTGCCTGCGCCTTTAGATGCTGTCCCAAACACAAACTTCTGGCTTTTGTCAATGCAGATTAGTGAGGTCCTTTGCTTCTTTATGGTCTAGTCCCTTCCTTAGAAGTCCAGAAAATACTTAGCTGGCTATGATGTGTTTGGTCTCATGACTTAGAGGAGATGTAGCAATGTTCTTTGCCAGGCTGAGCTTCCTATGTCATCTTTAAACAAGATGGAAGTTATCCCATAACTGGCAAGACCAGCTTGCTCCTGTTGCCAGCAGGAACAGGCAGAACCGGATCAAAGTTGGCAGGCTCTCACATTCTCAAGACTTCAAACTCAGTGTCCTCTCCTCAATCCTCTTGAGCCAGGGTCTTAGCCTGAGTCATTCCATGGTGGAAAATCTGTCCTCTAAATTGTCATATCCTGATAAGTAAGTCTTTGGCTCAATCTTCAGCTTTTTCTTCTGTCTACTTGCAGGAAATCAGCCCTTGGGATGCTGCCAAAGAGGCCCTCTGCCTTTCACACTTTGTCTGAAATTAGGGATGACTTATTTCTGCAGTCATCTTACTCAATAGTTTTTAGTGTCTAGTTTTGCTCCTCCTTTATCTCTTCAGTATCTGATACACTGCACCTATGGATTACTTCTCTTTTACATACCAAACCCTAGCTTCCCTAGAGAACAAATCCTTGAATCTCATGCCCATATGCCATATCCTGAGTTGTCTCCCAAGTTCAGTGGTGAGCCTCATGGCTAGCTAGCTTTCAGGTGACCCAGACCCCAGTACAGAGCCATGCACGGCACTAGCTGTTTTCAGTCTGAGGAACAGGCTCAACGCAGTTACTTGTCTGTGGATAGGTCATAGGCAAGTGTTTTGAGAATAACCTGCCAAAAGGTAGGGTGTGAAGAAGGACTGGGAAGACACAGAAGCTGAACAACATACAGCTGCCAGGGGCTCTGTGGTTTGGTTGTCTCTTCTGAGTTGTCACAAACCAAGGCAAGTAACCCAGGCCCTAGACACAGATCCATTTGTAGGTTCCCTAGGAAACAAGCACAGTATCCATCAGGTGACTGTAGAGGTCATGGCCAACTGTGTTTGTAATTATGCTAAGAATCTTAAGTAGACTTGTGGGCAAGCAACACCAACATCCAGTGCACTGAATGAATGAACAAATAAGTGAATGAATGGCTGCTTGTTGCTCTAAGAACCTTGGAAATCCTTGAAAAAAGATTTCTACCTACTATGGTTCTTTCCGACCTAGCAAGTCTGGTTACCCAGTACTTATACTTGGTACCTCAGTATAGCAAAGAGCCCTTAGAAATACCACTCTTTTTCATTTAAATTCTCTTCTAGTGTGTGTGTGTGTGTGTGTGTGTGTGTGTGTGTGTGTGTGTGTGTATGTGTGTGTGTGTGTGTATGTGTGTGTGTGTGTGTATGTGTGTGTGTGTTTAAATCAAGCTCTTAATCTTAAATATTTAAATAACTTTTCTAAAGTCCCCCAGAAAAATTTGCAACTAAGCCCAAAAGCCCTTAGAATTGTTAGCCTCAGGAAGAGGCTTAAAGCCCATGGATTTCCTGTTGTGTAGCAGCTTCTGAAGGTCCAGAGCTGGCACAAGGCACATGGCCATCAGAACGCCACCCCTCTACTAGCGCATCACATTCTACCCTCCAGATCTAACATGGAAAATGTATGTATCACACTTCAGTTCAGCACCAGGAGAAATCATGGGCCCCAGAGTCCATCCCTCTCCCCCTTTAAGGAACCATCCCTGAGACACTGTGTGTCCCATCAGATTACATACCATTGAGGAGAACTTTGTCCTACACTATCTCTGACCTTGAAGAGCACTAGGAAATGTCTTAATTCTACATGGCAATTTATCCAGCAGAGAATGGAAGTTTTGTATCTGGGTACATAGGGCAAAGTGGATGTTCAACTGACAATCTCTGCCTCATTGGTAATAAGAGCTATAAAAACAACAACAGAAACATTTGTTTGGGTTATATCTTGATCGGTCTTCGAGCTGCAGGAATAGTTATTTCACCTCTGGACCATTAGGTTTTTTCATGTGTGAAAGCCCACAGGCTGATTATGAATAACTGTTGAAAGCACCTACCACATGATCAAGTAGCTGTCAGTACATAAATTATAACCATGTTACCCAGCCTTTCCCTAAGACATTAAGTAACTTGGTTAAGACATAATGGAATTCTATCTCACTGTCCTGCTTAAAAAATTTCCAAACTGGGCTGGATAGGAAAAAGAAGAAGAAACAAAGTTGGGTGAGTGGGTAAGTATGGGTGGAAAAGGTGAATTTGGGAGGAGTGAGGGATGTGAATATATCACAGTGTTGCATATGGAATTTTCAAAGAATTCATAAAACATTATTCAAAGAGTTAAGCATATTTTAGAAACCCATGCAAACTCACTAATCCATGACAATTCAATAAACATCATTTCACTTAAAAACCAAACCAAACCAAAACCCAGCCTCGTGTTGTTCACATAGTGCAGCGTTTGGCATTCTTTTCATACAGTGCAGAGAAGAAGAAAAGCTACACATGTCAGGATGCTCTTATTGGCTTTTCTTGCCCTCACCTGGGACAAAGAGACATCAAACCAAAACAAAACCTGGAGCATTTTTTTAAAAAACACAACCCTTTATTCTTTATTTAGTTTCATTCATGAGACCAGATAAAGGCTGTTTCTGGCCCTATTTCCCGTTGCTTCCTCTTTAGTAGCACAATTTAGGGCTCTTCTGTTCTGACTTCTCAAGCCCCGTAGTTGGCTCAGTTCCTCACACAGACCTTTTCTATGGAGTCAGAGCTGGCTGAGGAGCTAGGGACAGAACTGTTGCACGTGACAGTCCTTGCTACCGAGGAACAGAAGTCAAGTCAGGGTAAGCCATTGGTACCAAGCAAGGTTTAGCACATTACCATGTGAACAGAACTAGGGGAACAGAAATGCTCTGGTCACAGGTTAGAGTAGGGAGGTCACAGAGAACTTTCTGGAGGCGTGTGTATGTGGGTGGGTATTTTAGCAACAACGTCAGGGATGTGCACTGCTTTTCATAGTTGCCCGAAAGGGCAAAGAAACATTAAGGACAAAGGCTGCTGGGATGACAAGCTCAGAGGATATTGAGAGCTGAAAATGCTTAGTGGGGTTAGATGATAAAGGAGAAGAGATGGAAGGCTCCACTCTCCGCAGGACTAACACTGGAAATTTCAGTGCTTTCCCCCAGCCCATGCACCCTCCCCCCCATGCATGCATTCTAAAGAGCAATGAGCTTCCTCCTGTCATGACCGGCTGTGGTGGACAGCTGTGAGAACAGCAATAAAGCTTGGCCCCTGATCATTAGAGCTGCTTCCAGGTTCAGGATTCTGTGATTCAGGAGGCAATCACAGCCTGGTTTGCATAGGTGTGTTTTCTGGGAACATCTGGCCTTGCATTTCCTTGTGTCTTCTTGACAGCCCCCAGTTCTCTTTAAATAGCAAGCACAGAGAGCTAAAAAGGAGTGCTTCTGACGCTTGCACAGTACTAAGCAGCACTCTTTTGCATGCCTTCTCCAGTAAGCTTCCCCAGTAGTTGTGAATAAAACAGATTGGCCTGCTTTTTTAAGAGATGAGGGAAAAGGCCCAGAGAGATCAGGATCTGTACTTATGAACATGTGCGATAGAGGAGAGTATAATACTCTAAAGACCACCATGCCTCTCCACTGGGGCAAAGTCTTCTCTTGCCTGGGGGTAGCTGTATTGCCCTCCTTCCCTACTCTCCACAGTAATAAACGCCTGCTTTTCCAGGGACTTTCTCCATAATACGCCTTTGAACTTGGGATAGTAGTCAATGATTCCAAAACAGACATCTGGAACTTACTGAGGGCAGGGTCTCCCTGAAGAATGGGTCTTTGTTTGATGGCTCACTCTTACCAGAAAGTTCTCCCTCAGGTAATGTCCCACTTCAGAAAAGATTAGGCCTTGGAAGGGATCTCTGTTTCCTTAAGCCACTCTTAGTGTGGGATACATAGGGACATTGTGGCTCAGAGGTGCATGTGGAATCCTTAGTGGATCAATTAGGAAAGAATAGAATTTAATGCAATTCCATGAGAAAATCATGTTTGGATTTGCTATCTCATTTCTCCTAATAGGTTTTTGGCTTCAGGACAAGATGCATAGAACAAGCCTAGACAGTACACCTGTAGAGAGGTGTGTGCTAGTCTGGAGACTGATGTAAACCTCTAGTGATAGTAGAAAGAACCGTCAGTGTTCTGACCTGGGGATCCTTGTCAGAGAGCCAGGTTTCAACCAGAAGCTGTGGCTATAGAAGTGCGTGGCCATGTGGCCACATCCTAGGACTCTGGGCCATCACAAGGAGAATAACAGGTGATCATTGCCTACCATCCTCCCTTTTAAAGAAGAAAAAGAGAATTAGAATGGAGATGTACTTTGCTCAAGGTCACAAAGTCAGAAAGTGGCAGAGCCAAGACTGCCATGCTGTTGTCAAAAAACAGGAAGGACTATGGGTCAGCAGACAGGCTGTCAAGCACCTAAGTTTAAGCCCTGCTTCTGCAGTTTGCTACCTGCATATCAAGCAAGTCACTCTGCACTTCCTAGCATCACCAGTCTACTGCTTGTAAAATGAGGTTGCTGAGAGAACTGAGTCTATAACAAAGATGAAGGTGTTTGATTCACAGTCGCTGTTAATTTTCAGACAGAGCCACCCACCTATTCCACCTTGAAGTCTTAGGAATATTGCTATAGAGTAGGGCAGAGAAGGAGTTACCACTGGTAATTTTAGACACAAAGGTGAGAGGAAGTTAGGGTGTGAAGATGCCTGGTGCCCTGGGAGAGACTGCTCAGTGATGTCTCTGAGCACCGGTGTGAACAGAACCCACAGCTGGAGGAGCCAGCGACTACCACTGTGGACAGGCCTGGGGGGCTATATTTTATCTTCGTCCTGTGGAATAGCTGACATTTAACCCTATTGGGCAAAGGAAACCACGGACTATTTTTTACCTAGAGGAACAGGTAGACTTGTGTTCTTGTAGGCCCTCTATAGGAAACTGTGCAGGTGAGTGTGGACATGGTAATGGTATGGGGGGAGGGGGAGTTCAGTTGCCCTAGATACTATCGTGGAGAGCTTGGGCCAGGGAAGGACAGGTAGTATATGAAGGTGGTGAAGGGAGAAAGACCAACAAGGCTTGGAAATTAATTTCATGAGAAAAGCAAGGGAAAGCACAAGGCTACAATGTTTCCATTTCCTGACACAAAACATGGTGTTACTTTCTCATTGCTGTGACAGAATGCCCCACAGAAGAACTGAGAGGAGAAAAGTGTCATTTCTGCTCGAGGGGAAGAAACAAAGTTTTCAGTTAAGAAATAGAAGCTATTTTTTAAAAAAGTGGAAATAGGGGTTGGGGCTGGATGATTCCTCAGGTGTGTAGAAACGCTTGCTATGTAAGCACAGAGACTTGAGATTGAATCCCTAGAGCCCACAAAAAAAGGTGGATACACAGCATGAGGGTCTGTAACCCTAGCTTTTCTGAGGGAGATGGGATTAGAGACAGGAGAATCCTGGAGCATCGGGGCCACCTAGCATGGAATAAGCAAGCAAAAGACCTCATTTCAAAAATACAGAAGGCAATGACCAGCACCTTTTAAAGTTGTCTGTAGAAATTATGTCAGGTTCTTCCTTTCAGCACCATGCTGCCATAAATAAGACTCAGTCTCAAAATACATTTACAAATACCTTGCCATATAGCTAGGCGCTTCTCTTGTTAGATCATAGTTTAAATTACCCCATTTATTCTAATCTACATTCTGCCATGTGACTGATTTCTTGTGCTCAGGTATCACATGTCCGTCTCATCATATCTTCCTGGGTGAATCTCCCCGACCTCGTTCTATCCAAGCTTTTTCTACCTCCCAGATGCCACAGCTTCTATTCTACTCTTTCCTATAGGCCATAGGTTTTTAATTGACAGGTGATGCACCCATATAATACACAGGACATTCCCTCTACAGTTGTCCTCTGACTACAAGGCAAACGTATCCACATTCACATGTTATATAGAAAGGCACAAACACACAAACACACAGACACACACACACAGACACACACACAACACACACACACAGAAAACCTTATATATAAAAACACAATAACAGAATAAACAATTCCCTAGAAAAGGCCAGAAGACATATGACAAACTTGAAGCAAGATCAAGGTCTAAAGTATTTTAGACTCAGGTGGTCATAAAAGCTCTGTCCTACCAACTCCACTTTGTTATTGTAACATGAAAAGAGCTACAGACAAAATGCAACTAGGAATGGCTGTGCTTCAAGAAATCTTTATCTACCAAAGTAGACAAGCTAGAATGCAGGTCATTTTCTTTCCTTCTTCTTTTTTTTTATTTGTTGGATATTTTCTTTATTTACATTTCAAATGTTTTCCCCTTTCCAGGTCTCCCTTTCGGAAACCCCCCTATCCCTTATCCCCTTCCCTTCCTCTATGAGGGTGCTCCCATACCCGCCCACCCACCCACTCCAGCCTTCCCACCCTGGCATTCCCCTACACTGGGGCATCGAACACCCTCAGACCCAAGGCCTCTCCTCCCACTGATGTCCAACAAGGCCCTCCTCTGCCACATATGTGGCCAGTGGTATGGGTCCCTCCATGTATATTTTTTGGTTGGTGGTCAGTCCCTGGGTGCTCCTGAGGGTCTGACCTGTTGACACTGTTGCTCCCTCCATGGGACTGCAAACCCCCTCAGCTCCTTCAGTCCCTTTTCCAACTCTTCCATTGGGGACCCGGCGCTCAGTCCAATGGTTGACTGCAAGCATCTGCCTCTGGAATACAGGGCATTTTCAATTCATTTTATGTGGTTAGTATTATCCCAATATCCAGAGCACACAAAGACTGTATAAGAAAATGAAGCAAAAATATATTTGCAAATCAAATACAGGCATACAGAAAGGTTAATAGTTCACGATCAACAGATAGCAATATGAAGAATGCAAGTACAGCTCATTATTGAAAACCAAAGAATAGCATTTGCCATATCAACCAACTAAAGAAAAGAGACGTGATCACAGACAAAAAATGACCACACTCATCCATGACAGACTCAGTGAACTGAACATAGGGACCTCCCCTAGGCTGAAAAATGGTCTACAGGAACCTGGGTTATATATCTCTGCATGAGCAAAGCTGGAAGATGGAATGTTGAATGAGTGACGATATACACACAGTATGGATATACTGAATACAGTATGGTCTCATGGCCGTAGCATTTAGTGCATCGCAAACTACCTTGTATTACTTACAGATGCCACAAAAGTATTTTCAAGGGAGAGTAGGGAATGTTAAGTGACACTAGCCACAGCTTCAATTGTATACCTTGAATTCATTTTAAAAATGTGCCTGAATTGTAACACAATAGTAAGATTTGAAGGCTGGAATAGAAGATATATAGTCGTGCATATTATCCCTGATACTTTCCTATATGGTCAGTATTTTATATTGAAAATATAATCTTTATCTAAAAAGTATAAACACTATGATAAAAACTTGCTAGGATTTTATGGACACAAGGGCTGGGCAGAGGGAAGGAGGCCAGGTCTTGTGGAGTTTTCTGCAGGTGACTCCAGCAATTCCCCCAAACTTTTCTGTGGCTTGGCAGTGTGTAAGCATAACTTCTAGAAGCATAATTTGCACAGCCAGGGATGGGGCCTGCCTTCTCCTTGTGTGTGGGTAAACGGAAGCTCAGGAGGCTCAACTTGTTTGTTCTAAGAAAGCCAGTGAGGGAGGAGCTAGGACATAAACTTTGCAGGCTAGTCATCAAATCCTGAACTGGTCAACACGGCAATACTCTGGACAGTGCTCTGCTTGTAGTGCGGATAGCAGTGTATGCTCCAGCAGTCCTGGGACAGAAAGACAGTGGTTATTAGCTAGTCATTCTCGCTCTCTTTTTTTATTGATCCCTTTACTAAATTTTTATATATTCTTAATGCGAGGATTTTTGACTTTTGGCAGGGGGATTGAACCTGTGCCAGACAAGTATGTACCTCTGAGCTAGATCCACAGCCCAGATTTATCTATAATTTTGGCAGCTATTTCCCCACTCAGGTTGCATCTTTTGTTTGTTTATGGTGGCATTTGTTGTACTGAAGTTATCAGTTTTCTCTGGAAAACGGGACCTAAGCCAGTAGTGAGAGAGGAGGAGAGAACAGGGAGGGGATCAGGACATCTGCAGAAGAGGTGGTTTACTGATGCTTCCTGTGGCTTTGCCACCTGCAGGACAGGCTGGTTAACCCTTCAAAGACACTCAGCTCTGCTTCTAGACATGGCAAGATCTCCACAGTGGTTTCTGAAGGTGGACTCACGATCTGTGTGAAACTCTGCACAGCCCCTGCCTGTGGGGCTGGATGGCTTAACATCTGTAGGCTAAACACTAGCCAAGCGCCAGTGTTCCCTGCTGCCCAGATGCTCATCCAATTCTATCCATTTTCTCCTGTATTGGAGTTTTTCAAGGGGCATGGCCAATTTTCATTTTATCTAAGTAAAGACACTGACATTAGATGCTGTGTCATTGTTTTCCAGCTTTCTTGTTTTGCTGTTAACACCCAGAGTTATTTAACAATTACTTCTGCTTAGTTAAGTTTAAAACAACAGCAACAACAACAACAACAAATCTTATAACAATGGTGCCAGAGAAAAGAGCCTAAACATATCTTAAAACATGTTTCCAGTTGAGTCACACCTATACATTAACCCTGTAACCATGAAACAAGTCAGTGAATCCTATAAATTGGCTTCTTGATCAGAATGGGTTAATTATATTCACCCTGGGGAGGAAGTGAGGAATGAAAGAAGTGATGCTAACACTTGGTAGCAGAAAGGGGCTAGAGTTTCTGTGCCTGCCTTGACAGCCTTCTCCGTTTAGACCTGGTAATAGCAGGCATCCCCAAATTGCATTAACAAATTTGTGTTAGGACAGGGCCCCAGAGCTGATCAGCGCCGGGACAAAGATCCCTCGCC